>OX276464.1:22269864-22875448 GCA_946251905.1 Cryptocephalus moraei | reverse complement strand
CCATATTTCGTCAATTAACCAGGTATTACCACTTTCTCTGTTATTTCTTGAACCTCCGGCAAATGCTATTCATTCCAGCTGACCGAGTGATCCCACTCTCGTATTGTTCGGTAACGTCTCGTCGTAGCGAGTTGGGGTTAAGTTGATTGGGTGCGTTACATGCGTAACGATTTTTGATTAGATTGTAACCTTAAATTGACTACTTTTATCTTGTTTCAGGTAAGGCACCGGGCGAGAATCGGGTGGTCCCGTGGAATTGGGCAAGTATGTCTTGGATTTGAATCCATGGAACGTATCAAACTTATCTTTAAAGAATTCGAAGGTATTTTTTGAAGTTTTTGAGTTTGAAATTTTTGTGCGCGCTCCGTCTCTGACTTTTTAACTACTATCAAACTCCTCCTTTAACTCCTCAAACTCCTTCATTAAGGAAATACTCCCGAAAATTCCGTAATAACTCAACTCCTACGTAACCGGATTCTTCCGCGGCCGCGCCATTTGCATGTCATTAGGGCAACTAGACGAATAAATAACATGGAAATGAAGAGAGAGAGCGAGTGAGAGAGAAGAGTCGAAAAAGTAAAAAGCGAAAGCTACCTCATCCTAATTAAGCGCAATAAAAACTCACGGTAGATAAAGCTCTCCCGATTCCCGAGGCGGATATTCCCGTATTTCGCGAGTTCCGTAATCGCGTGCATAATGACCTGTTAAATTCTGCGCCATTAGGTTTTGCGCGAATTAAGCCGTAAGATGCGGTCCCGTGAGGTTATCAAAATACGTTCACGGCTCCCCCCCGTATAATTAAATAATTAATAACTAGTTTGGCTAACTACAGACAGTTTCGGTTAATTGATACTTAAACAAGAACCTCAGTAGTTAGGAGCTCGTCTCGCTTTTTACACGCTTCGAAGCGGAAGAGGTAAAGTGTGAACAGTCTGATACAATATTATATCACTAATGAGCGGATTTTAGGTGAAATAAAATTTTCCAAAAAGGTTAAAGAAAACTTAGGAAAGGGTTGAAAAAAGGTGAAATTAGGCCTTGAGCTTTATTTTACCCCTACAAATTAAATGCACAACTTTTTGAAACTTATTTAGTTTCCCAAGAACGGTCTAATCCAAAATTATAATGTCATCACTAAAGAGCGGATTTTAGGTAAAATAAAGATTTCCAAAAAGGTTATATAAAACTTAGAAAAGAGTTGAAAAAAGGAGAACTTAAAAAAATTAGGCCTTTAGCTTCATTTTACCCCTACAGATTAAATGTACATTTTTTTAAAAAACTTATTTAGTTTCTGATCCAAAATTTTAATGTCATCACTAAAGAGCGGATTTTAGGTAAACTAAAATTTTCCAAAAAGGTAAAATAAAACTTAAGAAACGGTTGAAAAAAGGTGAAATTAGGCCTTGAGCTTTATTTTACCCCTTCAAATAAAAAGCACAATTTTTTGAAACTTATCTAGTTTCCCAAGAACCGTCTGATCCAAAATTATAATGTCATCACTAAAGAGCGGATTTTAGGTAAAATAAAATTTTCCAAAAAGGTTAAATAAAACTTAAGAAAAGGTTGAAAAAAGGTGAAATCCTTTAAAAAAATTGCCATTTAGCTTTATTTTACCCCTACAAATTAAATGCACAACTTTTTGAAACTATTTAGTTTCCCAAGAACCGTCTGATCCAAAATTAGAATGTCATCACTAAAGAGCGGATTTTAGGTAAAATAAAATTTTCCAAAAAGGTAAAATAAAACTTAGAAAAGAGTTGAAAAAAGGAGAACTTAAAAAAAATTAGGCCTTTAGCTTCATTTTACCCCTACAGATTAAATGTACATTTTTTTTTAAAAACTTATTTAGTTTCTGATCCAAAATTTTAATGTCATCACTAAAGAGCGGATTTTAGGTAAACTAAAATTTTCCAAAAAGGGTAAAATAAAACTTAAGAAAGGGTTGAAAAAAGGTGAAATTAGGCCTTGAGCTTTATTTTACCCCTTCAAATAAAAAGCACAATTTTTTGAAACTTATCTAGTTTCCCAAGAACCGTCTGATCCAAAATTATAATGTCATCACTAAAGAGCGGATTTTAGGGAAAATAAAATTTTCCAAAAAGGTTAAATAAAACTTAGTAAAGGGTTGAAAAAAGGTGAAATTAGGCCTTGAGCTTTATTTTACCCCTACGAATTAAATGCACAACTTTTTGAAACTTATTTAGTTTCCCAAGAACTGTCTGATCCAAAATTAGAATGTCATCACTAAAGAGCGGATTTTAGGTAAAATAAAATTTTCCAAAAAGGTTAAATAAAACTTAAGAAAAGGTTGAAAAAAGGTGAAATCCTTTAAAAAAAATTGCCATTTAGCTTTATTTTACCCCTACAAATTAAATGCACAACTTTTTGAAACTTATTTAGTTTCCCAAGAACGGTCTAATCCAAAATTATAATGTCATCACTAAAGAGCGGATTTTAGGTAAAATAAAGATTTCCAAAAAGGTAAAATAAAACTTAGAAAAGAGTTGAAAAAAGGAGAACTTAAAAAAATTAGGCCTTTAGCTTCATTTTACCCCTACAGATTAAATGTACATTTTTTTAAAAAACTTATTTAGTTTCTGATCCAAAATTTTAATGTCATCACTAAAGAGCGGATTTTAGGTAAACTAAAATTTTCCAAAAAGGTAAAATAAAACTTAAGAAACGGTTGAAAAAAGGTGAAATTAGGCCTTGAGCTTTATTTTACCCCTTCAAATAAAAAGCACAATTTTTTGAAACTTATCTAGTTTCCCAAGAACCGTCTGATCCAAAATTATAATGTCATCACTAAAGAGCGGATTTTAGGTAAAATAAAATTTTCCAAAAAGGTTAAATAAAACTTAAGAAAAGGTTGAAAAAAGGTGAAATCCTTTAAAAAAATTGCCATTTAGCTTTATTTTACCCCTACAAATTAAATGCACAACTTTTTGAAACTATTTAGTTTCCCAAGAACCGTCTGATCCAAAATTAGAATGTCATCACTAAAGAGCGGATTTTAGGTAAAATAAAATTTTCCAAAAAGGTTAAATAAAACTTAGAAAAGAGTTGAAAAAAGGAGAACTTAAAAAAATTAGGCCTTTAGCTTCATTTCACCCCTACAGATTAAATGTACATTTTTTTTAAAAACTTATTTAGTTTCTGATCCAAAATTTTAATGTCATCACTAAAGAGCGGATTTTAGGTAAACTAAAATTTTCCAAAAAGGTAAAATAAAACTTAAGAAAGGGTTGAAAAAAGGTGAAATTAGGCCTTGAGCTTTATTTTACCCCTTCAAATAAATACCACAAATTTTTGAAACTTATCTAGTTTCCCAAGAACCGTCTGATCCAAAATTATAATGTCATCAGTAAAGAGCGGATTTTAGGGAAAATAAAATTTTCCAAAAAGGTTAAATAAAACTTAGTAAAGGGTTGAAAAAAGGTGAAATTAGGCCTTGAGCTTTATTTTACCCCTACGAATTAAATGCACAACTTTTTGAAACTTATTTAGTTTCCCAAGAACTGTCTGATCCAAAATTAGAATGTCATCACTAAAGAGCGGATTTTAGGTAAAATAAAATTTTCCAAAAAGGTTAAATAAAACTTAAGAAAAGGTTGAAAAATGGTGAAATCCTTTAAAAAAAATTGCCATTTAGCTTTATTTTACCCCTACAAATTAAATGCACAACTTTTTGAAACTATTTAGTTTCCCAAGAACTGTCTGATCCAAAATTATAATGTCATCACTAAAGAGCGGATTTTAGGGAAAATAAAATTTTCCAAAAAGGTTAAACAAAACTTAGGAAAGGGTTGAAAAAAGGTGAAATTAGGCCTTGAGCTTTATTTTACCCCTACAAATTAAATGCACAACTTTTTGAAACTTATTTAGTTTCCCAAGAACGGTCTAATCCAAAATTATAATGTCATCACTAAAGAGCGGATTTTAGGTAAAATAAAGATTTCCAAAAAGGTAAAATAAAACTTAGAAAAGAGTTGAAAAAAGGAGAACTTAAAAAAATTAGGCCTTTAGCTTCATTTTACCCCTACAGATTAAATGTACATTTTTTTAAAAAACTTATTTAGTTTCTGATCCAAAATTTTAATGTCATCACTAAAGAGCGGATTTTAGGTAAACTAAAATTTTCCAAAAAGGTAAAATAAAATTTAAGAAACGGTTGAAAAAAGGTGAAATTAGGCCTTGAGCTTTATTTTACCCCTTCAAATAAAAAGCACAATTTTTTGAAACTTATCTAGTTTCCCAAGAACCGTCTGATCCAAAATTATAATGTCATCACTAAAGAGCGGATTTTAGGTAAAATAAAATTTTCCAAAAAGGTTAAATAAAACTTAAGAAAAGGTTGAAAAAAGGTGAAACCTTTTAAAAAAATTGCCATTTAGCTTTATTTTACCCCTACAAATTAAATGCACAACTTTTTGAAACTATTTAGTTTCCCAAGAACCGTCTGATCCAAAATTAGAATGTCATCACTAAAGAGCGGATTTTAGGTAAACTAAAATTTTCCAAAAAGGTAAAATAAAACTTAAGAAAGGGTTGAAAAAAGGTGAAATTAGGCCTTGAGCTTTATTTTACCCCTTCAAATAAAAAGCACAATTTTTTGAAACTTATCTAGTTTCCCAAGAACCGTCTGATCCAAAATTATAATGTCATCACTAAAGAGCGGATTTTAGGGAAAATAAAATTTTCCAAAAAGGTTAAATAAAACTTAGTAAAGGGTTGAAAAAAGGTGAAATTAGGCCTTGAGCTTTATTTTACCCCTACGAATTAAATGCACAACTTTTTGAAACTATTTTGTTTCCCAAGAACCGTCTGATCCAAAATTATAATGTCATCACTAAAGAGCGGATTTTAGGGAAAATAAAATTTTCCAAAAAGGTTAACAAAACTTAGGAAAGGGTTCAAAAAAGGTGAATTAGGCCTTGAGCTTTATTTTACCCCTACAAATTAAATGCACAACTTTTTGAAACTTATTTAGTTTCCCAAGAACTGTCTGATCCAAAATTAGAATGTCATCACTAAAGAGCGGATTTTAGGTAAAATAAAATTTTCCAAAAAGGTTAAATAAAACTTAGAAAAGAGTTGAAAAAAGGAGAACTTAAAAAAATTAGGCCTTTAGCTTCATTTTACCCCTACAGATTAAATGTACATTTTTTTTTAAAAACAGTTAGTTTCTGATCCAAAATTTTAATGTCATCACTAAAGAGCGGATTTTAGGTAAACTAAAATTTTCCAAAAAGGGTAAAATAAAACTTAGAAAATAGTTGAAAAAAGGTGAAAACTTTTAAAACAAAAAATTAGGCCTTGAGGTTTATTTTACCCTTACAAATTAATGCACAACTTTTTAAAACTTAATTAGTTTTCCAAGAACCTACCGATCCAATATTAAGCGGATTTTAGGGAAAAGTAAATTTTTCAAAAAGGTAAAATAAAACTTAGAAAAAGGTTGAAAAAAGGTGAAAACCTTTAAAACAAAAAATTTGGCTTTCAGCTATATTTTACCCCTAAAAATAAAATGCACAACTTTTCAAAAGTTATTATTTAGTTTCCCAAGAAAAAATTAAATATGAATTTGTTTACTAATGGAAGATTTTCCCTGGTGCATTCATAAACTCCATGGACCCCATGGACAATGCAAGTTACGTACATTAAGTTATGATAAACGACGTTGAGAACATTTCCAGATTTTAACATGTATGCAGCATGTTAACGTATGTACGTAGAAATAAGCTATTGCTTGTCCCTTTTATCCGAAAAGGGAAAGTGTAGGTCCCGAATAAGAGAAAATACCTAAAAAGGTAAAAACAGAATATTTTGTTCAAAAAAGGTAAAATCCGCTCTTTAGTTATCACTATTAATAATGCTGATTGTACTGGAAGGTAGACTGGACATTCGAAGAAATATTGCTTTTAGGGGTAGCAACCCTTAATTACAGTCTTTTTTATTAATTGCATTTTCACGAGTTCCGTAATATTAAAGTTCAAATAAAATAGTAAATATTTATGAATTTATTTGCATGGTAACATCCCATATTTTTTAGTGAAAATGTTTGTTTCTATCAAGTATAGAAATTACATTCTTGAAATTCGTTCTGTTTGAATGTCTGTAGTTAACGAAACAACTTTTTTAGAGGGTAACATCCCTTTACTAATTCCATATTTAAAAAATGAAAGGTAAATAAAAAATATTTGCACCAAAAAATAGGGGATGTTATCATTATTGTAAAAAGTAAATGCAGAAATATGAACTGTATTTTCACCATAAAACTCATGAAAATTTAATTAACAAATAATTACTTGGTCTTACTTTTAAATATATTATCTCTTCAGACACCCTTCAGTACCCTTTCAAATACAGTAGATTTACGGAGAAAATTAGGGGTTGGAACGCTTAAAATTAAAAGTAGTGCAGTTTATGGTCTTTTTATTAATATTTCAAAATTTTGAAATTTGTATTTCAACGATTCTACCCCTAAATGGAATTTTGTAAAATTGTGTAATTTATTTCGTATATGGTTTTTCCTTAATAACTTTGTAAGGGATAAATTTATATCAATTTCCATTCTCAATAATTATTGCAATAATCATTTTTTATTAATTTATGAATAAATGTTTTTGAAAAAAAATCTGTTTTTTATGTTATTGTGAGAAATAATTATTGGCAGTGATAGTCGCTAAAGATATTTATTAAAGAACTATTTACGCTACAAAATTAATAAAAAAATGGTTCTTTTACATCTACAATTCGTTAGAATGAATACTCTTTAATTACAAGTTTTAAACATTAAATTACATATTACTATATTGTCACACGCCTGAAGACCTAGGGTCCAAAGGGAGTGCTCTGGTTGGGGGTGTAGCTAGGTAGAAGCTAAAAAGAAAGCATGGTAACACATAACCATATTTATTTGGACACTAAATATAGGTGAGAGAACATCGTACAAAATTAAGGCAAATGAGCAAATGGATAAGGAATGAGAAAAAAGGTCAAAAGGGAGGTGGTTGCTTACTTTAGAGTGACGAAGGGCAACAGGTGCGAGGCTCCTCCAATTAGCGGCATGCCGAAGAGGACGGGCTCTCAGACGGGCAGCGTGACGTGATACTAGGTGACAGACTGCCTGCCCGATCGTTATGATCGAGCTGTATAAATACGAGCGGGATGTTTACCAACGTGATGTCGTACCTGTCCGAGAGTCGTATCGTCCTTCGGTTTAAGGTCGCCTCGGTGCTGAATAAGCTTAGACGGCGACCTATTTTCACTAAATGGGGCCGCATCGCGACAATATTACATTTTAATGAATAAAATTGTAGTTATTAATAAATAATTTTTTATCAAGTTCATAATGGTTTTATTTTTAATTTTTATTTTTTTATCTACAATTCATTAGGATGAATACCCTTTATTTGCAAGTTTTAAACATTAAATTACATATATTTTACCTGTTAAAACAGGTAGGTAAATGCAGTAACACAAGATTTAAATTTATTTAAAATAAAAAAAAAATTAATAGTTAATTATATCTATAATAGTATAAATGTAATATCACGTAATATAGTTAATTAATATTTTTATTGTAGTTACTTGCATGTTGTAACATAACAACTTATATTATTATCATATTAATATAATGTAATTCATCATTATAATGAATTTTAGTTATTAAAAAAATATTTTTTATTAAGTTCATAATTTTTTTTATTTTTTAATTAAATTATTAACTTAAGTTATTGGATTAATGCTTCTATTAATTTATAAAGATTCTTTATAGCGTTTTTTAGTGTGAAAAAGAGACTTTTAATAAACAAATGTAATAACTTTTAAACTAATGAATATTTTTTAACCTAATTTTAAGGGTTTCTTAAGGACAGCAATAGCCAACCTTTCATGCAAGTCTCGAGATTGTTTAGGCTTTGTTTTTTGTTTATTACAATTTTAGATTTTAACGGTTTTTTGCAATTATTTAAATAAATTGTATATGATTTATCTCTTGGCAGGCCTAAAATGTAACCTTTTAAAAAAACTACACTAGGAAAAAATAATAAAATAATATAATAAAAAAAATATTTTCCTAACTGTTTTTTAATACATTGTTGCAATTTTCACTGTTTCATTAATGCCTATAATAGTAAAAAATACCGTTTCTGTTCAAATAAACTTTGATTTTATGAAGGTGTCAATCTGAAACGAATTACTTTATCTTTTTTTTTCTCTCATTCGACTAGGCTATTAAGCGCTCGGCTCTGTAGAAAAGGTAATAAACAACGAAATATGCAAATGGAATTTTAGAAATCGGATAAGCGGATAGGCGCCTCTCGCGCGTGAAAGGATACATCACTTAACCGCCGCCTTTTCGAGTAAAAATCGTCCGAATAAGGGGAATGCAAATGAGCCACGTATCAGGGCTATACAAATAAATAACGGTACAGGTGCGGACCGGCCCCTCCCGGTGAACGCCGAGAGATAAGCGGTGTAAACAACGTTCTCCGAAAACTGCGACGTTGCACGCGACCCTGAAAAATCGTAACGTTATCGCGAGCCGATTAAGTTATCGTTAAGTGCCCTTAATCCATGACACAATTCACGACGGACGGGCGTAGGCCGATTGCGCGCCGCGGCCAGAAAATCGGGAGGTAGTAGAAATCCCAGCAGCCGATTGCGCGCGGTAGGTAGAAACGCTCAAAGGATTCCAACCAAAAATGAGCGGCGTAGAAAGTAAATACATATTTAAAAGACGGTTAGGAATTATATTTGATAAAATGTAGCACAAAAGTCAGGTACTCTACATTAAATTTTAGGGCAAGGAAAATTTAACTACATTTAGTAGGTGTAAGTTTGGTGATTCTTTGGTTAGCAAACAACCTGCGTAGACCTTTAAATTATAATCCCTTCCTGTGCGCAATCGGCCTATAATCTTCGAGACCCTCTTGAAAGTGCCAGGTAGAAAAACTGACCGCGGCGCGCAATTTACTTTACTCAGAGTTTCGAGTTTTCCGGGGAGTTTACTCGCGCTAAAATTTCATCGAAATTATTATCTCGACTACGTCATCTGCTCGTGACGTCCCCGCTTATTGCGCTTTTCTCTATATATAGGTATACATATGTATGTATAAATTTCAATGTTTTTGTTCCACCCGAAAATCTCCCCTCCAGCTTTCCCGCGTCGACATTGATCAAATCTCGCGTTATTTCCACTGACAGAGGAGAAATAATAAGAAAAAGTCTGACGGGGGAGTGGGGGAGAGGTTGGATTACAATCTGCGAATGTAAGAAAGATGGAAGATAATCGTCGGTTTGGGGGAGAAATTATGGAACGCTCCGGATGTCGGAAGTATCCCAAAAATCAGCAAACAAGTCGAAATTTAATTCAGGGATTGAGATGTTATCTTGTGAAAGATAGCTAAAATCACTTTTGCTTGCTCCATCTTTATTTTCCAATGAAACTATCCCTACCCAAAAATTATAGTTAAGTAAATTTAAGTAAGCAACTTAACCTTAGAGTTTTGAGACGTTGGGTGTTTTTCCATATGTCTTTTATTTGCTTCTTAATTTTTTTTGGCTCATGTTCACGCAATATTCGCACTTCATGCTTGGAACTACTTGCTAATGCTCAATTATTGTTGTAATTACTATTTTAACTTAGGGGTAGTTTCATCCCCCTGGGACAGGCGATAAGTGTATGGGGTATTCAGTACCGCTTTTGTGGAGCTAATTGCCATCCACCCTGTATAGATCGTCTCTACAATCCAATGCCAAGTTATTCATTTAAATTTTTCAATTTAATTTTGGGATGTGGGTAGTTTCACCCCTTAGACGAACAGTAAGTGTAGTCCATATTTTGTGGTGGTTATTGCTGTTTACCCTGTAAATATCATATCGGCACGCGAATTATTAGTTGTTCGTTTGAATTTATTAACATATTTTTGGAATAAGGGTAGTTTTATCCACCTCGTCGGCCGGTAAGACTTTAGTATATTCAGTATGGATTTGGTACAGATTTCATCCATCTTCTTTTTATATATATTCACCATACTCGAATGCCAAGTTATTCATTTTAATTTACTAGCATAATTTTGGAATAGGGGTAGTTTCACCACCTTAGACGAACCGTAAGTTTTTCAGTAGTAGTTTCTTAGTTTTTTAGAGGTAGTCTCTATCTACATTGTTAAAGATAATCTCCGCACTCTAATACTGAGCTATTCACTTGAAAGTAACATAATGTTATAATAGGGGTAGTTTCACCCCCATTAGACGAAGGGTGAGTGTGTGGTTTTCAGTAATAGTTTTGTGATTGCCAACTACTTTGTAAGTTTAAAAGATCATCTCGACACTCTCGAATTCTAAGTTGTTCATTTGAATTTATTTACATAATGTTGGATTAGGGGTAGTTTTACCCACTTTAACGGGCGGTAAGTCCATGGGGCAGTCAGTAGTGATTTTGTAGAGGTAAATTCGCCTACCCGATTAAGATCTCAACACTCGAATGCTGTCATTTATATTCATTATTATAATGTTGGAATAGGGGTAGTTTCACCCCTCTGCAACAGGTGATTAATGTGTAGGGTAAATTATAATTATTGTTTTTCACATATTATCGCAATCTGTGGATAAATCTACCTTTTAGCCCCTTTCATATGGTGGTGTTTAGTTTGTTTACATATTATGGCAATCTGTGGATAAATGTACAAGAACCTTTTTTATACAGGGTGTTAAGGGTTTGACTGCCTTTTTTTTCATAGGTGATAGTATTCATCAAAACAAACAAAAAAACCTTATATAACGGAGGTCCTAAAACGAACCGTTTTCGAGAAAAGTCGAGTTATTTTGTCAAGGTATTTCACCACAACTTGGCAACACCGACAAGAAAGGAAACGTAAACATGACGTTTTTGTTGTTGGCTCTCGGTAAACCTGACGTGTACACAGGTGATCGTGCGATGTTAACGTTTGTGCGAACTCTTCCTAAATGCCGTCTTTACGCTGTACGTAATAGTAAACGAAATAATTGTAAGTGATACCAATTGATTCAATTATGTAATTATTACACTTGTATGTATAAATGGTAAATCGATAGCGATTAGTAATTCAGGGCCACTAACAGCATTAGAAAAGGATCATGCTGTTATTGATATGTTGTAGTTTTCAATATTTACCTGGTTATTACAGCATGTGTTCAAAATGTCCACCGTTGTTCTCTCACTTCAACAAATGTTCTACGGTTAGGCAGTCGCCGTTGAGGAAATCGTTCGTGATAGATACGACGTGCACTTGTAGAACTACAACGGGCTTCCCCGTAAATTAATAGCATATCGTGATATTCACGTGTATTGAACATTTTAAGAACCGAAAAATTTACACGCACCGAAAAGAAACCGTAACGATCACACGTATCTTTCGAATTCAAATATGCATACTGTCACTAGTGTCACTGTCTGGCTCTCATTTCGCGACGCGTGCGATACCTTCGCGGTGTTGCCACACCACATCGTAACCATTTTATCGAGTACTAGTGATTGGAAAAAAAATTTATTCTTTAAAGAAAAGATTGTTTTGTTACAAATTAAACATAAATACATTAATTTCTAAATGCGTTGCACTTGTGATTAGACAGCTACAATCTACAGGTTTTGATGAAGTTACAGTTGATTAGGTATCTACTAAGAAGCTTCGACGATGACCTTTACAACTTTTGGAAGTAAATGGTTTTCTCAGTGGTGAGCCTGTATAGTGACAAAGTACCAGCAAGCTCTCTTTTATACTTAAACCCAAGTGTATTGATTTGTAATTGAATATTCGTGAAACCTGAAATCCTGAAAAAAGCAGTCATAAATTGGGACGTGTCGACTACCTGACCTGAGCGGCCGTTCGCGAAATGTTAATAAACAGTGTCTAATGTAAATTGGGTGTAAGTGTTAGTTTTTTTTTAGTGAAAAATAAATTAGAATAGACACTTTGCGTGGGTGTAAGGTATTTCGAACAGTATAACGTTACAGAATCTTGTTATTATTTCACGGTAGTTGTCTTCTATTGTAGGTGCACTGGCTTTCTGGATTCATGGTAAAGTGATGACTTCTTTGGTATGTTCCAATAATACTGGTAACAATTTCGTAGCTCTTCAAGAAAAGAAATTTCAGTAGGTGCCTTTATGGCATCGCTTACTTGATTCTGGTCATGCTGCAGAGAAGAAAATTGGAACAAGTTCGAGGAAGCTCTTGTTTGAGATTTCGCAACGAGCCATTCGTTAACAATTCATTCGCAAGTCCCGACACTCACACAGTTTTGTTTATAAATTAAACAAATTATCTCTCCCTCTCTATGTTTGTATGAAGTGTTTGTGCATACATACAGATTCAGCGAAAATTTAAACAGCGAGCGACGATATGGAATCTCGATTCTGAGAAGGCGACATCGAGAGAATAAAAAGTCAGCTGGATTTAATTAAAACATAAAACGAGACCATCGAAGCAATCGCGTCGCTCTCTTATAATTTCATCGGGCGAGATTGCGATTTGCAGTTACCGACATCATCATCATCATCATCATCATCATCATCATCATCGACGTTATCGACGTAATCAAACGTTATCAAAGTAACTGAAATTGCGCGAAATGTCTTAACTAATTTATTTTTCACCAATAACTAACACTTATTACTTAGTTTATATCCTACAGGAAACCTTATTGACGGTTATATAGAAAAGTGTCCATATTGTAGAGTTGTCCACAATAGGAGGTTTTACTGTATATTATAATAATATTACAATATATTATAAAAATTTTTTCACCTGAACTTTGATTTTAAAAAGGTCTCATCCTGCGACGAATTACTTTATACTTTTTTTCTGTATTTGACTAGGCTATAAATCGACGGCCGGTGCAGCGACCGTGTCATACGATAATAATTATTCCGGCCGGCGGCATTAAATTACCGACCCGAAACAAACGCGAGCCGTATATATCAATTTTGGCGAATCGTAAATTAATATTTGCGACGACGCGTCTCTCGCGCAATACGTCCGTCCCGTCCGTCTTTGTTATTAAGCTATATTATTCGGAATTCACGTTATTAAAATGTATGCGGACGGCATATGCGGGAATATCCCAGTAAATAAATTTATTAACGAACTTGAATTTATAAGCTTTAAAGAGTTGCCTGATTTGAACGCAAGTCGTGCATGCGCAGTAGTTGTAGAGAAGGGGCGATCCGACCAATCGCAGCCGGTCGTTACTAGTCCGCTACTGCGCATACGCCACTTGCGTGTAAATCTGGCAACACTGAAACTAAAGGTTTGTCATGTTCTGTGACTGTAAAATACTGTAAACTGTGGTTTTTGTTTGTTTTACGTCAGATATTCAGTGATGTAGATGTTCTGTGGTGATCACTGTGATGGTTTTTCACCCTCACCACAAATGTAAAATCGTCATCACAAATACAAACTTCATAAACGACTCAATGGACTCAATCTATTCATAAATTACACAGGCAACCTAACCAAATAATTTTTTTTTGAGAAGATTCCATACTTGCAAAAGAAGTTCATTCCCCAAGTTTTCCGAAATTTTGTAAGCATGAATTTCAAAAATCTAGACTACAATCTATAATAGATACCTATCCTACTTGGTTTTCGTAGAATCTGGAACCATTACGGCTTAATACGGTGGAAATAACTATACAAGTATTTGTTCCTTGAGAACGTATAAAGGAATTTAATTTCCCAGGTTTTCCGGAACCTTCTTGGTGTTTTAATTCAAAAAATTCAAAAAATTCCAAAAAATCCCAAAAAATTTAAAAAATTCTAAATATTTTCCAAATATTTTAAGTATTTATATCTCAAAATTTTTTCTTAAATATCCTAGAATGTTTAATTTTGATTTTATGTCCATCTGAATTAAAAAACTGACATGCTTTGGAACAATTTTGAAAATTTCTTCGCCTTGAATTCTGCAGATTTCCTATATTCTACATGAAATTCATTTCCCAAGTTTTCCGAAATCACAAAGTTGAACTCCAAAAATTATTCTATTTACTCTACAATCTATAATAGGTACACCTCTTACTTACCTTTCGTATATTCTGTAACCATTATGGCTCAGTAGTGGCTCAGTAATCTTCGAAGGAATTTAATTTCCCAGGTTTTCCGGGATCTTCTAAACGCTTAAATTCCAGCAAATGTCTGGAGTAGAATTTACTATATTTTTATCAAATCTAAATCGACGACCAAGGCAATAAGGCAATGATTATTATAGAATTGCTGCAATTAATCTCTTCTAGTTTTTCGTATTTAATAAATTCTGATTATCCGATAATGAATACCTTCTTATATTTTTGCATCGACTTTTTGTGGTGGAATTAACTATATAATTACAGTAATTTGTTCCTTGGGAAATTCTTTAAAGAATTTAATATAATTTCCCGATTTTTGGGAACCTTCTAGATCACTGCAATTAAAAAATTCCTATATATAAGGTTTAAATCAATAACTATGTCTTCAAAACCCCTTTTCAGAAACTCCAAAACGTCCCGTTTTTATGAAGACAATAATTGGAAAATTCCTGAAATTTGATCCTAATGATCTTTTTCGCAAATTCCAAAACGTCGCATTGGTATGAAAACAATAATTATAAAATTCCAGAAATTTGATCCTATATACCCAAAACCTTCTTCACAAATTCCAAAACGTCGCGTTGTTATGAAGACAGTAGTAATTGGAGAAATCCTGAAATTTGATCCTAATGATCCAAAAACTTTTTCAGAAATTCCAAAAAGACAATAATTGCAGAATTCTTGAAATTTCATCCTACTGACCCAAAACATTTTTCAAAAATTTCGAAAAACGTCGATTGATTCAAAAACAATAGTTGCAGAATTCCTGAAATTTGATCCTAATGACCCAAAACCCCTTTTCAAGAATTTCAAAACGTGAGTTGTATAAAGACAGTAATTGCAGAATTCCTGAAATTTGATCCTAATGACCCAAAACATTTTTCAGAAATTCCAAAACGTCGCGTTGTTATGAAGACAATAACTGGAGACTTCCTGAAATATGATCCTAATCATCCAAAACCTTTTTCAGAAATTCCAAAACGTCGCGTTGTTATGAAGACAATAACTGGAGAATTCCTGAAATATGATCCTAATCACCCAAAACGTTTTTCAGGAATTCCGAAACGTCGCGTTGTTATGAAGACAGTACTTGCAGAATTCCTGAAATTTGATCCTAATGATCCAAAATCTTTTTCAGGAATTCCAAAACGTCGCGTTGTTATGAAGAGACAATAGTTGCAGAATTTCTGAAATTTGATCCAAATGACCCAAGACCTTTTTCAGAAATTTCAATACGTCGCGATGTTATGAAGACAGTAATTGCAGACTTCACCAAATTTGATCCTGATGGCCCATAACCTTTTCCAAAAATTCTAAAACGTCGCGTTGTTATGAAGACAATAACTGGAGAATTCCTGAAATTCGATCCTAATGACCTAAAACTTTTTTCAGGAAGTCTAAAACGTCGCGTTGTTAGAAGACAGTACTTTCAGAATTCCTGAAATTTAATCCTAATGACCCAAAACCTTTTTCAGGAATTCCAAAACGTCGCGTTGTTATGAAGAGACAATAGTTGCAGAATTTCTGAAATTTGATCGTAATGACCTAAAACTTTTTTCAGGAAGTCTAAAACGTCGCGTTGTTATGAAGAGACAATAGTTACAGAATTCCTGAAATTTGATCCTAATGACCCAAAACCTTTTTTAAAAATTCCAAAACGTCGTGTTGTTACAAAGACAATAATTGGAGAATTCCTAAAATGTGATCCTAATGACCCAAAACCTTTTTCAGAAATTCCAAAACGTCGCGTTGTTATGAAGACAATAATTGCAGAATTCTTTGAAATTTGATCGTAATGACCCAAAACCTTTTTCAGAAATTCCAAAACGTCGCGTTGTTATGAAAACAATGATTGCAGAATTCTTGAAATTTGATCCTAATGATCCAAAATCTGTTTCAGGAATTCCAAAACGTCGCGTTGTTATGAAGACAATAATTGCAGAATTCCTAAAATGTGATCCTAATGACTCAAAACCTTTTTCAGAAATTTTAAAACGTCGCGTTGTTATGAAGACAATAACTGGAGAATTCCTGAAATTTGATCCTAATGACCCAAAACTTTTTTCAGGAATTCCAAAACTTCGCGTTGTTATGAAGACAGTAATTGCAGACTTCACCAAATTTGATCCTGACGACCCATAACCTTTTCCAAAAATTCTAAAACTTCGCGTTGTTATGAAGAGACAATAGTTGCAGAATTCCTGAAATGTGATCCTAATGACCCAAAACTTTTTTCGTAAATTCCAAAACATCGCGTTGTTATGAAGACAATAACTTTTTTCAGGAATTCTAAAACGTCGCGTTGTTATGAAGACAGTACTTGCAAAATTCCTGAAATTTGTTCCTAATGACCAATATTTTTTTTCCAGAAATTCCAAAACATCGCGTTGTTATGAAAATAATGATTGCAGAATTCCTGAAATTTGATCCTAATGACTCAAAACCTTTTTTGGGAATTCCAAAACGTCGCGTTGTTATGAAGACAATAACTGGAGAATTCCTGAAATATGATCCTAATCACCCAAAACCTTTTTCAGGAATTCCAAAATGTCGCGTTGTTATGAAGACAGTACTTGCAGAATTCCTGAAATTTGATCCTAATGACAAAAATTTTTTTTCCTGAAATTCCAAAACGTCGCGTTGTTATGAAAATAATGATTGCAGAATTCTTGAAATTTGATCCTAATGATCCAAAATCTTTTTCAGGAATTCCTAAACGTCGCATTGTTATGAAGAGACAATAGTTGCAGAATTCCTGAAATGTGATCCTAATGACCCAAAACCTTTTTCAGAAATTTTAAAACGTCGCGTTGTTATGAAGACAATAACTGGAGAATTCCTGAAATTTGATCATAATGACCCAAAACCTTTTTCAGAAATTCCAAAACGTCGCGTTGTTACAAAGACAATAATTGGAGAATTGAGAATTCCTAAAATGTGATCCTAGTGACCCAAAACCTTTTTCAGAAATTCCAAAACGTCGCGTTGTTATGAAGACACTAATTGGGGAATTCCTGAAGTTAAGAGTTAGATTTGTTGGGAAAATCATTAGAGATATTATGTATTTGGATACTCCAATATTCCTAGTTCGTTTTGTGGTTAGTGGTGCGGGAACGACCGCCTCAAAGCAAACACACGTGGGATATATTTGCATCTTTTATAATAATAATAATACAGAAACTTCCAGCGTGGAACGGTAGATGTTTATTCCGTAAACTTTCCATCAAATTAACGTTGCGATTCTAAATAAATAGGAATCCCGTTCGTAGCGCCGCAATCCCTAATAATAACATAACCTCTAAACCACCTCCCGAACGTCGTAAAACTCGATAATGTCGCCATCATCGTCGGAAAACCGTAAAAAAAAAATAATAACCTCCTCGATGGGCATGACCCCATCTCGCGCCATACAAGGAGCGAACACCTACGCCTCGTCGGCTCTTTGCACTCTCACAAAGTTCCATCACTCTACGTGCCCGTGGATTTTATTATGGCACTTCTTTGCCGTCCTCATCGAGATGCGTAAGTATAGATATGCGCCGTTAAAACGATGATAAATTAGGATAAACTACCGCGATCGACGGATAAGAGGACGTAATAGAATATAGAGGTTTCTGTTTATTCTCCGTTTCTCGTCCGCGAAGGTAGTAAGTAGCCACGCAGTTAATCGAATTCTAGAATAAACCAAGTGGAAAATCGTACCTCAAAAGTAAAACCTAGAAGCATTATGAAACTAGCAATTCTGGGATTACTTGCACTTCAACCAGGATTGTCCATGGGAATTTCACAGGTTTCCACATTATTCCAGAAACTGTCCATTAAAATTTGCACTTCTAGAATTTTCCAAAAGAAGATTTGTATTTCCAATGCATCGTTCAGTGCCCTCCACAAACTAACAAGCTTGCCATCTAAATCTGGAATAATCCAATTGGAAGATTTTACCTCAAAAGATATCTAGAAGCATTATGGTCTGTCTCCCAAACTAGAAACAAGACAGAATAATCTAAGTGGACGTTTGCACCTCAACCTCCAAGTGAGATTTTCACTTCTAGAATTTGCCAATGGAAGACTTGAAGAAGTCTAATTCTGTAGTAATCGAGATTAAAAACTGTACGCTACAGGTATTATGGTGTTTCCACTAGGTACTCCTGATTCTATAATGATGAAAATAGACTTGTACTTGGAACAGAATGGCCGGGAAGCATTTACACGGTTTCCAAATTGTTCCAGAAACTTTTTCCATAAGATTTTCACTTCTATAATGTCGAAAATGTAACATGATTAATAGTCAACATCTATCCGATCTTCGTCTAGTATCATCTGCGAAGCGTGAAGCTCCTTCACGAAGAATACGGGATTTCAGAGTTATTTTTATGGGTGCAAAATATTCAGTTAACTAGCACATTAGCTGTCTAAAGAGGCGAAAATTTTTGTGGTCTGGTTAGTGATCAGTTAGAGCATCTTGGGTTCGCCCCAGCTGTAGTTCAAGACACTTTCTGTTGAACTGAAAGATGGGGCAACCTTTGGAAGTTGCTTGATCAGGTATTTAACTTGTTGACTTTGTCTAACTAACTAATGTGTGTTCCCTCTTAATTTACCTTAATGAATCGTTTCTTTAACTAGACAGCTATTTTTTTAATACGTCCAACTACTACTATCAGTGGTCTCAATAATGGCATTTAAGTTACCTTCAACTGTGACTGCTACTGCGCATGTGCGATCTCACTGTACAACTCGCATCTTGTATCGCCAGAAAAAGCATGTTCGTGTCAAAAATGAATTACTTAACAACATTTCTCTAATAATAGTAAAGTTATTACATTTTCCAGTTTTTGAGGAAACCCAATCGACGATTTTCCGATAACTTCATCGGTCGATTTCCCATAAAACTAAAATCTGATACGCCATTTTTTCCAGTTATTAGCGCGACGTTTCGAACGTTTCAGCTCCATGCACCAAAAAGAAAAAGAACTGGGAGAGATAGCCATTTTATAGCCAGCAGAGTCTCAGAGTGCAACCGTTGAACCCGCCGCCTATAATAAACATTCCCTCCGTTACATGGAGCCTTTTACAGTACTTATGACATTAATAAACTATTGTTCATTATTTAATTACGCGCGTGAGATTTATTTGAAAACTGGACGTGATGGGAAAGGATGCTGGTGCATTCAAGGAATAATTCTATTAGGATCAATTGCGCTCCTTAATGGCTTTACAAATCACTTTTCTTCGGTAAGTACGTACGTATTCAGAGTGTTAACGGTAATCAGGATTTATGTACTTCTTTGGAATGAGTGGTTTGAAAATAAGAAATGACAGGTCAAACGTCGAAAAGTGTTTTTAATAAAATATTGTATAAATTATTAGAAACATGTTATTTATAAGGTTGCTGCATAAACAATTCCGCTTCCACCAAAAACAAAAAAATGATTAATGTGTTTTGAAACTAATTTTAATCAAAGTGTTATAAGTACCTAATAATGTAAACTCATTTTTAAGTTCCATGAAAAAATAAATTTTACAGTTAAAATAAACTTTCACCTCACCTGGTCCACTGAATATTTTTAAAATTCCTAATAACATCATGGGATTATTAAACACGTAACCTGAACAACTAAACCAATCTCAGGAATTTCTGTTAAAAGTCCTTAGGACTTTCAATACAAAACTCCGTTCCTTGTGTGACGAACCAACCCCATTTCGTCCCTGATTACACCCTCCGACGCCCCTATAAAAATTCTCCCGGATTTCGAGAACACCTTGTTATAAAACTCCCCGACAAAAGGATAAATAAAGGAGAATCTCTCCCCAGTTCGACACTCGCGAGAATACGTTTACCTCAATAAAATATTCACCCTTTTGCCTGTGAAAAAGTTTAGACGTTAACTTTCTAAGCTGAGTTAAATTTCTTCGCGACTTGTAATAAATCGAATTTTAAAATATGTATGGGCGCCCCGTGGCGGTACTCGAACTTCTCGATTTTCGGACCCTGAAACGCTTTAATGGTTTTAAAGGGAACTCGTTAATCTGGAGGGCTTCGCCCTACGTTCTCTCAGAAACAATCAGAATTAATAACGGGGCAGTTTGACTTTGTTTAATTCTCGTGTTAAACGTTCGAGTTTCGAGGAAAAAGATTTGAAGTTGAAGTTGTACTTCTTCGTGTAGTCGAGAGAAGTTTAAAAAAAACCATCAGGGTGAGTTTCAACGAAATGAAAATTTCGGTAAGGGAGCTCAAAGGAACTCGAGGAGTTTGTAATATGAATGCACTTTCAGATTTAAGTGTCCTAAAAGGACTTCAAAAGTGATCAGATAAAGTATTCAACAACACTGAAATTTCAGTCATTTTTCAGGAAGTTTCTAATTTGACGCACTTTTCATTGTGATCCGAATTAATGTGTTTTGAACACATTTCCGAAATTGCTTCACTCAAGCTGTTGAACGTTTCTACACTTTCAACTTTAAAAGTGATCAGTCGGAGTTTCGAACAAATCAGAGTTTTCAGGTTTTTGGTTTAACAAAAGGTTTGTATTGTGGAGGCTTTTTCAGGTTTAAAACATATTCATTTTAAGACGTTTTGAACGCATTCCTGAAGCGACTGACGCTTAATCCTAAAAGGACTTCAAAAGTGATCAGATGAAGTATTCAACAACACTGAAATTTCAGTCATTTTTCAGGAAATTTCTAATTTGACGCACTTTACTTTGTGATCAGAATTATTGTGTTTTGAACACATTTTCGAAATTGCTTCACTCAAGCTGTTGAACGTTTCTACACTTTCAACTTTAAAAGTGATCAGTCGGAGTTTCGAACAAATCAGAGTTTTCAGGTGTTTGGTTTAACAAGAGGTTTGTATTGTGAAGGCTTTTTCAGGTTTAAAACATAATGATTTTAAGACGTTTTGAACGCATTCCTGAAGCGACTGACGCTTAATCCTAAAAGGACTTCAAAAGTGATCAGATAAAGTATTCAACAACACTGAAATTTCAGTCATTTTTCAGGGAGTTTCTAATTTGACGCACTTTTCATTGTGATCCGAATTAATGTGTTTTGAACACATTTCCGAAATTGCTTCACTCAAGCTGTTGAACGTTTCTACACTTTCAACTTTAAAAAGTGATCAGTCGGAGTTTCGAACAAATCAGAGTTTTCAGGTTTTTGGTTTAACAAAAAGTTTGTATTGTGAAGGCGTTTTCAGGTTTAAAACATATTCATTTTAAGACGTTTTGAACGCATTCCTGAAGCGACTGACGCTTAATCCTAAAATGACTTCAAAAGTGATCAGATGAAGTATTCAACAACACTGAAATTTCAGTCATTTTTCAGGGAGTTTCTAATTTGACGCACTTTTCATTGTGATCCGAATTAATGTGTTTTGAACACATTTCCGAAATTGCTTCACTCAAGCTGTTGAACGTTTCTACACTTTCAACTTTAAAAAGTGATCAGTCGGAGTTTCGAACAAATCAGAGTTTTCAGGTTTTTGGTTTAACAAAAAGTTTGTATTGTGAAGGCGTTTTCAGGTTTAAAACATATTCATTTTAAGACGTTTTGAACGCATTCCTGAAGCGACTGACGCTTAATCCTAAAATGACTTCAAAAGTGATCAGATGAAGTATTCAACAACACTGAAATTTCAGTCATTTTTCAGGGAGTTTCTAATTTGACGCACTTTTCATTGTGATCCGAATTAATGTGTTTTGAACACATTTCCGAAATTGCTTCACTCAAGCTGTTGAACGTTTCTACACTTTCAACTTTAAAAAGTGATCAGTCGGAGTTTCGAACAAATCAGAGTTTTCAGGTTTTTGGTTTAACAAAAAGTTTGTATTGTGAAGGCGTTTTCAGGTTTAAAACATATTCATTTTAAGACGTTTTGAACGCATTCCTGAAGCGACTGACGCTTAATCCTAAAATGACTTCAAAAGTGATCAGATGAAGTATTCAACAACACTGAAATTTCAGTCATTTTTCAGGAAGTTTCTAATTTGACGCACTTTACATTGTGATCTGAATTAACAGGTTTTGAACACATTTCCGAAATTGCTTCACTCAAGCTGTTGAACGTTTCTACACTTTCAACTTTAAAAAGTGATCAGTCAGAGTTTCGAACAAATCAGAGTTTTCAGGTTTTTGGTTTAACAAAAAGTTTGTATTGTGAAGGCGTTTTCAGGTTTAAAACATATTCATTTTAAGACGTTTTGAACGCATTCCTGAAGCGACTGACGCTTAATCCTAAAATGACTTCAAAAGTGATCAGATGAAGTATTCAACAACACTGAAATTTCAGTCATTTTTCAGGAAGTTTCTAATTTGACGCACTTTTCATTGTGATCCGAATTAATGTGTTTTGAACACATTTCCGAAATTGCTTCACTCAAGCTGTTGAACGTTTCTACACTTTCAACTTTAAAAAGTGATCAGTCGGAGTTTCGAACAAATCAGAGTTTTCAGGTTTTTGGTTTAACAAAAAGTTTGTATTGTGAAGGCTTTTTAAGGTTTAAAACATATTCATTTTAAGACGTTTTGAACGCATTCCTGAAGCGACTGACGCTTAATCCTAAAAGGACTTCGAAAGTGATCAGATGAAGTATTCAACAACACTGAAATTTCAGTCATTTTTCAGGAAGTTTCTAATTTGACGCACTTTACATTGTGATCTGAATTAACAGGTTTTGAACACATTTCCGAAATTGCTTCACTCAAGCTGTTGAACGTTTCTACACTTTCAACTTTAAAAAGTGATCAGTCAGAGTTTCGAACAAATCAGAGTTTTCAGGTTTTTGGTTTAACAAAAAGTTTGTATTGTGAAGGCGTTTTCAGGTTTAAAACATATTCATTTTAAGACGTTTTGAACGCATTCCTGAAGCGACTGACGCTTAATCCTAAAAGGACTTCAAAAGTGATCAGATGAAGTATTCAACAACACTGAAATTTCAGTCATTTTTCAGGAAGTTTCTAATTTGACGCACTTTACATTGTGATCTGAATTAACAGGTTTTGAACACATTTCCGAAATTGCTTCACTCAAGCTGTTGAACGTTTCTACACTTTCAACTTTAAAAAGTGATCAGTCGGAGTTTCGAACAAATCAGAGTTTTCAGGTTTTTGGTTTAACAAAAAGTTTGTATTGTGAAGGCTTTTTCAGGTTTAAAACATATTCATTATAAGACGTTTTGAACGCATTCCTGAAGCGACTGACGCTTAATCCTAAAAGGACTTCAAAAGTGTTCAGATGAAGTATTCAACAACACTGAAATTTCAGTCATTTTTCAGCAAGTTTCTAATTTGACGCACTTTTCATTGTGATCTGAATTAACAGGTTTTGAACACATTTTCGAAATTGCTTC
This sequence comes from Cryptocephalus moraei, assembly GCA_946251905.1. Taxonomy (NCBI): domain Eukaryota; kingdom Metazoa; phylum Arthropoda; class Insecta; order Coleoptera; family Chrysomelidae; genus Cryptocephalus; species Cryptocephalus moraei. The sequence goes on along the minus strand of OX276464.1, from coordinate 22,851,989 downwards.
TCTCAAGCTGTTGAACGTTTCTACACTTTCAACTTTAAAAAGTGATGAGTCGGAGTTTCGAACAAATCAGAGTTTTCAGGTTTTTGGTTTAACAAAAAGTTTGTATTGTGAAGGCTTTTTAAGGTTTAAAACATATTCATTTTAAGACGTTTTGAACGCATTCCTGAAGCGACTGACGCTTAATCCTAAAAGGACTTCAAAAGTGATCAGATGAAGTATTCAACAACACTGAAATTTCAGTCATTTTTCAGGAAGTTTCTAATTTGACGCACTTTACATTGTGATCTGAATTAACAGGTTTTGAACACATTTCCGAAATTGCTTCACTCAAGCTGTTGAACGTTTCTACACTTTCAACTTTAAAAAGTGATCAGTCAGAGTTTCGAACAAATCAGAGTTTTCAGGTTTTTGGTTTAACAAAAAGTTTGTATTGTGAAGGCGTTTTCAGGTTTAAAACATATTCATTTTAAGACGTTTTGAACGCATTCCTGAAGCGACTGACGCTTAATCCTAAAAGGACTTCAAAAGTGATCAGATGAAGTATTCAACAACACTGAAATTTCAGTCATTTTTCAGGAAGTTTCTAATTTGACGCACTTTACATTGTGATCTGAATTAACAGGTTTTGAACACATTTCCGAAATTGCTTCACTCAAGCTGTTGAACGTTTCTACACTTTCAACTTTAAAAAGTGATCAGTCGGAGTTTCGAACAAATCAGAGTTTTCAGGTTTTTGGTTTAACAAAAAGTTTGTATTGTGAAGGCTTTTTCAGGTTTAAAACATATTCATTATAAGACGTTTTGAACGCATTCCTGAAGCGACTGACGCTTAATCCTAAAAGGACTTCAAAAGTGTTCAGATGAAGTATTCAACAACACTGAAATTTCAGTCATTTTTCAGCAAGTTTCTAATTTGACGCACTTTTCATTGTGATCTGAATTAACAGGTTTTGAACACATTTTCGAAATTGCTTCTCTCAAGCTGTTGAACGTTTCTACACTTTCAACTTTAAAAAGTGATGAGTCGGAGTTTCGAACAAATCAGAGTTTTCAGGTTTTTGGTTTAACAAAAAGTTTGTATTGTGAAGGCTTTTTAAGGTTTAAAACATATTCATTTTAAGACGTTTTGAACGCATTCCTGAAGCGACTGACGCTTAATCCTAAAAGGACTTCAAAAGTGATCAGATGAAGTATTCAACAACACTGAAATTTCAGTCATTTTTCAGGAAGTTTCTAATTTGACGCACTTTACATTGTGATCTGAATTAACAGGTTTTGAACACATTTCCGAAATTGCTTCACTCAAGCTGTTGAACGTTTCTACACTTTCAACTTTAAAAAGTGATCAGTCAGAGTTTCGAACAAATCAGAGTTTTCAGGTTTTTGGTTTAACAAAAAGTTTGTATTGTGAAGGCGTTTTCAGGTTTAAAACATATTCATTTTAAGACGTTTTGAACGCATTCCTGAAGCGACTGACGCTTAATCCTAAAAGGACTTCAAAAGTGATCAGATGAAGTATTCAACAACACTGAAATTTCAGTCATTTTTCAGGAAGTTTCTAATTTGACGCACTTTTCATTGTGATCTGAATTAACAGGTTTTGAACACATTTTCGAAATTGCTTCTCTCAAGCTGTTGAACGTTTCTACACTTTCAACTTTAAAAAGTGATGAGTCGGAGTTTCGAACAAATCAGAGTTTTCAGGTTTTTGGTTTAACAAAAAGTTTGTATTGTGAAGGCGTTTTCAGGTTTAAAACATATTCATTTTAAGACGTTTTGAACGCATTCCTGAAGCGACTGACGCTTAATCCTAAAATGACTTCAAAAGTGATCAGATGAAGTATTCAACAACACTGAAATTTCAGTCATTTTTCAGGGAGTTTCTAATTTGACGCACTTTTCATTGTGATCCGAATTAATGTGTTTTGAACACATTTCCGAAATTGCTTCACTCAAGCTGTTGAACGTTTCTACACTTTCAACTTTAAAAAGTGATCAGTCGGAGTTTCGAACAAATCAGAGTTTTCAGGTTTTTGGTTTAACAAAAAGTTTGTATTGTGAAGGCTTTTTAAGGTTTAAAACATATTCATTTTAAGACGTTTTGAACGCATTCCTGAAGCGACTGACGCTTAATCCTAAAAGGACTTCGAAAGTGATCAGATGAAGTATTCAACAACACTGAAATTTCAGTCATTTTTCAGGAAGTTTCTAATTTGACGCACTTTACATTGTGATCTGAATTAACAGGTTTTGAACACATTTCCGAAATTGCTTCACTCAAGCTGTTGAACGTTTCTACACTTTCAACTTTAAAAAGTGATCAGTCAGAGTTTCGAACAAATCAGAGTTTTCAGGTTTTTGGTTTAACAAAAAGTTTGTATTGTGAAGGCGTTTTCAGGTTTAAAACATATTCATTTTAAGACGTTTTGAACGCATTCCTGAAGCGACTGACGCTTAATCCTAAAAGGACTTCGAAAGTGATCAGATGAAGTATTCAACAACACTGAAATTTCAGTCATTTTTCAGGAAGTTTCTAATTTGACGCACTTTACATTGTGATCTGAATTAACAGGTTTTGAACACATTTCCGAAATTGCTTCACTCAAGCTGTTGAACGTTTCTACACTTTCAACTTTAAAAAGTGATCAGTCGGAGTTTCGAACAAATCAGAGTTTTCAGGTTTTTGGTTTAACAAAAAGTTTGTATTGTGAAGGCTTTTTCAGGTTTAAAACATATTCATTATAAGACGTTTTGAACGCATTCCTGAAGCGACTGACGCTTAATCCTAAAAGGACTTCAAAAGTGTTCAGATGAAGTATTCAACAACACTGAAATTTCAGTCATTTTTCAGCAAGTTTCTAATTTGACGCACTTTTCATTGTGATCTGAATTAACAGGTTTTGAACACATTTCTGAAATTGCTTCACTCAAGCTGTTGAACGTCTCCTACACTTTAAACTTTAAAAATTGAATTTCGACCAAATCAGAGTTTTCAGGTTTTTTGATTTAACAAAAACCTCTTAACCTCTTACGTTGGTTTGTGCGCATATTCAAGACTGCTTCAATGACAGTGTTCAAACTCCTTCAGACCGTTAAGAGAACTTTAAAATATCATGATCAAGTGAAATTTGAACAAAATTAAGGATTTAGTTAATTTTAATAATAACTTTGTAACTTGATGGAGCTCATATTTGATGAGTCCATTGCGATTTTGTGACTTTTGTGTTATTTTAGAGTCTTCAGCGGTGCTTTACGCAATTCACTACAGTTTAATAGATTTATTCACAGTACTCACGAATTTTTGATTTACCTCTAAAATTTGGTACTCTCTTTTTAATATTAATACGTATACATTTTTAATTCGATATTTTATGGAAAGCAAAAATGGCAAAGTATGCTTAAATATAAGTTAAGTCTTTTTATATTAAATATGCACAAAATAAATAAAATACGCATGTGCTTTTTGTAAACTTTTTTTTAGTAAAAAATTGCGTAGAGATTAATAACAACAACAAATATACCCGAAAATAAAAGATACGAATTTCGCATATAACACGAGCTATGCAGACTTTGTTCCTTTTATGGCGGAGAGACTTTTCCACATTTTCCTCCATCCACCTTGAATTCACTAATTTCCCTAACATCTGCTTCTTCCAACATTCGTAACCTCATCGCTTGTAACATTTTTCCACCTTGTTCTCTCTTTTTCTGCCGGTACTGGTCTAATTGTTACCGTCCGCAGATGACGATCGCGAAACTTATAAACCTGTAACTACCTGTTTGTCGTTCTTTCATCTCGCTCGTTTAACGCATTGGCTATTCTTTTCTCTCTCTCCTTCTCGTAGTATTATGGGATCTCGCCGTAATTAATTGAGGTAAAGAAAGGAGTTAAAGACAAAAAAATATATACGTGTACGGGTGTAGTCTGGAAACTTTTGAGAGTAACGTAAGAATCAAATGACAGTGCACGAAGGCATTCACGAAAATCATAAGATTTTCTATAGGAATTGGGATTTTAGGGTGAGATATAAACATTTTTCAACAACCACCTTGAGAGGGAGGTAGAGTAACTTATTTTCTTAATATCTCAAGAGATATGTAGTTGTGGTTTTGAGAAGCTACAAATTTGTAAAGTCGACTTTGCGTTAATTACAGAATTTATTAGAAGGTTAAGACGTATTAAGACAGTAAGATGAGATAAAACATTTTTTGAAAACCACCTTGAGAGGGAGGTAGGTCGTAACAGGATTAGTGAACTTTTCCCTTGGGGAGTTTTTGAATGAATTTGATTATTGATGTTTTCTGGAATTTTCTTGAGTGGGGACAAAAATGTGACACTTTTTAAAGTTTTGACAGTTTCGAGATTACGTACTTCTCGCTCAAAAACGAGCACTTGAGTATTTATTGCGGTCTAAAATTCCACAAACGGCGTCAGTAAAACTGTTTAAAAGAACGCAGGACGCGAAAATGGTGCTTCCCCTTAATCACTTTAAAACTCGTAGAGAATTTAAAATCCCTTACAAAGGCGCGACACGTACGTACGTACGACACTTGTCGCGTTGTTAATAATTTAATTTTTCTTCCCTTGAAACTTTCCAGCGCGTCCTCTCCATGAAACTTGCTAACTAACCAATTTAACTTACAAATTACACTTTTACGTTGTTATTTTCGCGTTGCGTTTTTCTGCTTAGTTACTTTTTAGAAGCACATAAAAAAAGTTTTAATTATATATTTGTATGCGTTCCACGGCGAGAACGTCTCGAGGAGAAAAATTTTAAGTATAGGGCGTTGTTAAAAGTTTGCTATAAGTTGCGATTAGGATGCAAAAATTGTAACTAACAAGACTACAGAGAGAGCAAGGAAGTTCGGGGGATTTACTGGAAAATGTGAGGGTGTGGGTGGTTTTCACCCCTAAAAAAAAAACAAAAAGAGACCATTAGGAACGTGTGGTTTTTGACGTAGAAGGTTAGACGACCATAATTGGTAATGCCCGGTTTTTACCGTCGCACACCCGACTATTACGGAATTCAAATGGTAAAACTGGTAACGGTTTTAACGACACTTACTCAAGTCAAAAATGGGGTACAACGATGAGAGCAAGAAAGTTCGGGGGAATTACTGAAAAATGTGAGGGTGTGGGTGGTTTTCACCCCTCAAAAAAAAAAAACAAAATGAGTCTATCAGGAACATGTGGTTTTTGATGTAAAAGGTTAGACGACCATAATTGGTAATGCCCGGTTTTTACCGTCGCACACCCGACTATTACGGGATTCGAATGGTAAAACTGGTAACGGTTTTAACGACACTTACTCAAGTCAAAAATGGGGTACAACGATGAGAGCAAGAAAGTTCGGGGGAATTACTGCAAAATGTGAGGGTGTGGGTGGTTTTCACCCCTAACAAAAAACAAAATGAGTCTATCAGGAACATGTGGTTTTTGATGTAAAAGGTTAGACGACCATAATTGGTAATGCCCGGTTTTTACCGTCGCACACCCGACTATTACGGGATTCAAATGGTAAAACTGGTAACGGTTTTAACGACACTTACTCAAGTCAAACATGGGGTACAACGATGAGAGCAAGAAAGTTCGGAGAATTTACTGGAAAATGTGAGGGTGTGGGTGGTTTTCACCCCTAAAAAAAAACAAAAAGAGACCATCAGGAACATGTGGTTTTTGATGTAGAAGGTTAGACGACCATAATTGGTAATGCCCGGTTTTTACCGTCGCACACCCGACTATTACGGGATTCAAATGGTAAAACTGGTAACGGTTTTAACGACACTTACTCAAGTCAAAAATGGGGTACAACGATGAGAGCAAGAAAGTTCGGGGGAATTACTGAAAAATGTGAGGGTGTGGGTGGTTTTCACCCCTAAAAAAAAAACAAAAAGAGACCATCAGGAACATGTGGTTTTTGATGTATAAGGTTAGACGACCATAGTTGGTAATGCCCGGTTTTTACCGTCGCACACCCGACTATTACGGAATTCAAATGGTAAAACTGGTAACGGTTTTAACGACACTTACTCAAGTCAAAAATGGGGTACAACGATGAGAGCAAGAAAGTTCGGGGGAATTACTGAAAAATGTGAGGGTGTGGGTGGTTTTCACCCCTCAAAAAAAAACAAAATGAGTCTATCAGGAACATGTGGTTTTTGATGTAAATGGTTAGACGACCATAATTGGTAATGCCCGGTTTTTACCGTCGCACACCCGACTATTACGGGATTCAAATGGTAAAACTGGTAACGGTTTTAACGACACTTACTCAAGTCAAAAATGGGGTACAACGATGAGAGCAAGAAAGTTCGGGGGAATTACTGCAAAATGTGAGGGTGTGGGTGGTTTTCACCCCTAACAAAAAACAAAATGAGTCTATCAGGAACATGTGGTTTTTGATGTAAAAGGTTAGACGACCATAATTGGTAATGCCCGGTTTTTACCGTCGCACACCCGACTATTACGGGATTCAAATGGTAAAACTGGTAACGGTTTTAACGACACTTACTCAAGTCAAAAATGGGGTACAACGATGAGAGCAAGAAAGTTCGGGGGAATTACTGAAAAATGTGAGGGTGTGGGTGGTTTTCACCCCTAACAAAAAACAAAAAGAGACCATCAGGAACATGTGGTTTTTGATGTATAAGGTTAGACGACCATAATTGGTAATGCCCGGTTTTTACCGTCGCACACCCGACTATTACGGGATTCAAATGGTAAAACTGGTAACGGTTTTAACGACACTTACTCAAGTCAAAAATGGGGTACAACGATGAGAGCAAGAAAGTTCGGGGGAATTACTGCAAAATGTGAGGGTGTGGGTGGTTTTCACCCCTAACAAAAAACAAAATGAGTCTATCAGGAACATGTGGTTTTTGATGTAAAAGGTTAGACGACCATAATTGGTAATGCCCGGTTTTTACCGTCGCACACCCGACTATTACGGGATTCAAATGGTAAAACTGGTAACGGTTTTAACGACACTTACTCAAGTCAAACATGGGGTACAACGATGAGAGCAAGAAAGTTCGGAGAATTTACTGGAAAATGTGAGGGTGTGGGTGGTTTTCACCCCTAAAAAAAAAACAAAAAGAGACCATCAGGAACATGTGGTTTTTGATGTAGAAGGTTAGACGACCATAATTGGTAATGCCCGGTTTTTACCGTCGCACACCCGACTATTACGGGATTCAAATGGTAAAACTGGTAACGGTTTTAACGACACTTACTCAAGTCAAAAATGGGGTACAACGATGAGAGCAAGAAAGTTCGGGGGAATTACTGCAAAATGTGAGGGTGTGGGTGGTTTTCACCCCTAAAAAAAAAACAAAAAGAGACCATCAGGAACATGTGGTTTTTGATGTATAAGGTTAGACGACCATAATTGGTAATGCCCGGTTTTTACCGTCGCACACCGGACTATTACGGGATTCAAATGTCAAAAGTGGTAAATGCGTACTCATATCGACTTAACTGGAATTATTGCAACTCGAATCTTTCGAATTGATCTTCGGACTTGTGTGACGATATTAATTAAAGTTATAACATAACAGATGTCCCCGCGACCGACATCTGGCGATATCTTCATAGTTTCGCGAAGAAGGTCCGCCCCTGTCCCGTTTTATGGCCGGACAATAACAGAAGCGCCACTTTGGGAAAGTTCTTTTATTACTTTTCCGTTATGGATCGAAAAGGCCTATCGAGAATCGCGAAATTCCGGCCGAAGGAGAACGGAGGAAATAACGTTTCGAATTCTCGAGGTTGGCGTTCCATTTGCCGTTGATGTACAGAGTGTTGATACTTTAAGTTTGACGTGAAGGCTTCGAAATCCTTCCATAGGCTCTTCTTTTGAGATAGAAGACATCCTAGTAAATTCCAACTCTGGGATGCGTGGAATGCAGGTTACCCGAACTAAATCTCGCTTCTACAGGTGGAACGTAGCAAATTTCAGGTTTTCCATAGTAGAAGGTTCCAAAAAATTTGAAAAATTATTCAAAAGAAAAACCTGTATGTTTAATTCTGATAAGTAAAACGTAAAGTAACTAAAACCCTTCAATACATATTTCCCACCCTTTTGGACACCAGATGAGATAGAAGATATCCCAGAAGAAGGAACAAGATAGGTTCCAACTCTGGGATGGATCGTGATGCGAAGTGCAACATATCGCAGCGGTTACCCAAAATAAATCTGCCCTTCTACAGATGACAGGAAATTTCAGGTCTTTGAAAACGTAAAGGCACCAAAAGCCTTCAATGGGCTTTTCTTTGAGAAGGTGAAATCCTTATAGACGGCAGATTAGATAGCAGATATCCCAAAATAAGAAACAAGGTACTAAGTTCGACCTCTGGGATGGATTGTGATGCGAAATTCTGCAAGTCGCAACGGTTACCCGAACTAAATCCCCCGTCTAGAGATAGAACTGGTAAATTTCAGGTTTTTAAAAGTAGAAATAAATAATTATAAATTAGAACATTGCACAAGCAATCTGTACCTGTTCGCAGTTTATCTACTTGCTCTCTACCTGTTAATTAATTATTTAATTGACTGGAAATGGAATGCATTCAATCCTCATATTTTCCGTAACTCTTTCGGCTCTATATCGTATTCGATAAAATTCACTACATAGAATGTGGAATTCCTGCCGCAAGTGCTATCCCATCGCGTTAATACCGCTGCGGCGTATTTCGGATTAGTTTTGAGCCATTCGTCACTCCGAGCTCTCCTCCGTTTCTCTCCCCGACGTCTCCTCAATTAATCAAGATGTTTATTATTCCGACCGCCGGAAAACCGAACGTCACGCTACACGCCCGAAAGGAACGCGCGATACGGAACCCCCGAGACGAGTCCCGTCGTTCCCGGATCGATCGCCGGGATCGATCCGGGAACAACGGGAACGGCTCGCCGGCGCCGGGACTATCGATCCGGGGGGAGGGAGTTCACGGTCTCCCGGAGTCGCGGCGGTCCCGTTCTTCGTTCCCGAACTCTGACGAGAGACACTTGGAAAAAACCTACTACCAAACGAACCATATCTCTGAAGGTGCAGTTAGTTATTGAATTTCCCTTTTATTGTCCAGTTATTGTAACTATCTATCATCTTTGCCTTCATTTGGGTGTTATTTCGACTCAATTTTCCACACAAGTTGGCCGTTCGGTCTTAACCTGCGCCAGGGGTCACCTCGGTCCGGTGATTTCTTCATTTCTTCATTACTAATAACGCTACGGGCCGATTTATTAACTGCCATTCTCGGCTGAAATACTTTTCGGAACATGTGGGTGCGGTATGGAAGAGAAGAGAAGATAATTTAACGCCTTCGCTGACTAACAACTCTCGAAACGGAACGCTCTTTAATGTATATATGGGAAAGTCAGCGCGATCGCCATATTAAGAGGATATTAATGAAATTAATGTTGCACGTCTCCACAAGCACGCAATTAGAGTTAATTTGACGGGTTAGCCGTGGCGATAATGCGAGGAATGGTTCTTGCGGCTTTTTTAAAAGTTTTTGGTTTGTCAAGGTTTCGAGGGTTTTCCTAAATTTCTCATACAATGGGAAATGTCTTTTCTCTTGCAAATAATGACTCTTGCTTGCTCAACCGTTTTGGGCATTTTGGCAGAATCGAAATTTGGGGATAATTTCCCATGATCCAAAAGTGCTGGTTCCATCAACCCAGAAGGTCTGTTCCGTGGAATTCCTGCTCTTCTACAGCTACTGTTTTAATATTCTATTGCAGTACCTAGATTCAGCATTATGAACTCGTCTAGCACCAACTTCAAATCCACTAGGTTCCAGCAGCTTTGCGTGTCCTCTACAACGAATTCCTACTGCTACTAATGCTGCTACTGTTTTAATATTCCGTTACGATACCTTCGATTCAGCATGAACTCACCTAGTACTAATTTCAATTCTACTAGATTACCTTAGATTCAGCATTATGAAGTGGTCTAATACCAATTTCAATTCTACTAGATTCCTGAAACTTTGCTTGTCATCTGCAACGAATTTCTGCTGTTCATGCTGCTTTTGTTCAATTATTTTATTAATATACCTTTGATTCAGCATTATGAACTTGCACTGCACCAATTTCCATTATACTAGATTTCAATATTTCATTAAAATACCTTTGAATTAGCATTATGGACTCGTCTAGCACCAATTTCAAATCTTCTAGATTCTAGCAACTCTGCGTGTCCTCTGCAACGAATTCCCGCTCTTCATGTTGCTACTGTTTCAATATTTTATTGCAGTACCTTAGATTCAGCATTATGAACTCGTCTAGCACTCATTTCAATTTCACTAGATTCCAGTATCCCATTACAATACCTTAGATTCAGCATTATGAACTTGTCTAGCACCAATTTCAAATCTTTTAGATTCCAACGACTCCGCTTGTCCTTTGCAACGAATTTCTGCTGTTCATGCTGCTTCTGTTCAATATTTTATTAGTATACCTTTGGTTCAGCATTATGAACTTGCATTGCACGAATTTTCATTCTACCAGATATGAATATTTCATTAAAATACCTTTGAATCAGCATTATGGACTCGTCTAGCACCAATTTCAATTCTACTAGATTCTTGCGACTCTGCTTGTCATCTGCAACGAATTTCTGCTGTTCATGCTGCTTCTGTTCAATTATTTTATTAGTATACCTTTGATTCAGCATTATAAACTTGCATTGCACCAATTTCCATTCTACCAGATATGAATATTTCATTAAAATACCTTTGAATCAGCATTATAGACTCGTCTAGCACCAATTTCAAATCTTCCAGATTCCAACGACTCCGCTTGCCCTCTGCAACGAATTCCTGCTCTTCATGTTGCTACTGTTTCAATATTTTATTGCAGTACCTTAGATCCAGCATTATGAACTCTTCTAGTAACCATTTCAATTTCACTAGATTCCAGTATCCCATTACAATGCCTTAGATTCAGCATTATGAACTCAGCTAGCACCAATTTCAAATCTTTTAGATTGCAGCAATTCTGCGTGCTCACTGCAACGAATTTTCGCTACTGTTTCAATATTCTATTGCAATACCATCGATTCAGCATTATGAAGTCGTCAAGCACGAATTTTAATTCTACCAGATATCAATATTTCATTAAAATACCTTTGAATCAGCATTATGGACTCGTCTAGCACCAATTTCAATTATTCTAGATTCCAACGACTCTGCTTGTCCTCTGCAACGAATTCCCGCTCTTCATGTTGCTACTGTTTCAATATCTTATTGCGGTACCTTAGATCCAGCATTATGAACTCTTCTAGTAACCATTTCAAATTCACTAGATTCCAGTATCCCATTACAATACCTTAGATTCAGCATTATGAACTCAGCTAGCACCAATTTCAAATCTTCTAGATTGCAGCAACTCTGCGTGCTCACTGCAACGAATTTTCGCTACTGTTTCAATATTCTATTGCAATACCATCGATTCAGCATTATGAAGTCGTCAAGCACCAATTTCCATTCTACCAGATATGAATATTTCATTAAAATACCTTTGAATCAGCATTATGGACTCGTCTAGCACCAATTTCAAATCTTCTAGATTCCAGCCACTCTGCGTGTCCTCTGCAACGAATTCCAGCTCTTCATGTTGCTACTGTTTCAATAACTTATTGCAATACCTTAGATTCAGCATTATGAACTCGTCTAGCACTCATTTCAATTTCACTAGATTCCAGTATCCCACTACAATACCTTAGATTCAGCATTATGAACTTGTCTAGCACCAATTTCAATTCTACTAGATTCCAGTATGCCGTTGAACAAACCTTCGATTCAGCATTACGTCAATGTGTAGCACCAATTTCAAATCTTCTAGATTCCAGCAACTCTGCGCGTCCTCAGCAACGAATTCCTGCTCTTCATGTTGGTACTGTTTCAATATCTTATTGCAATACCTTAGATTCAGCATTATGAACTCAGCTAGCACCAATTTCAATTCTACTAGATTCTTGCGACTCTGCTTGTCATCTGCAACGAATTTCTGCTGTTCATGTTGCTTCTGTTCAATTATTTTATTAGTATACCTTTGATTCAGCATTATGAACTTGCATTGCACCAATTTCCATTCTACCAGATATGAATATTTCATTAAAATACCTTTGAATCAGCATTATGGTCTTGTCTAGCACCAATTTTAAATCTTTTAGATTCCAACGACTCCGCTTGTCCTCAGCAACGAATTCCTGCCCTTCATGTTGCTACTGTTTCAATATTTTATTGCAATACCTTAGATTCAGCATTATGAACTCGTCTAGCACCCATTTCAATTTCACTAGATTCCAGTATCCCATTACAATACCTTAGATTCAGCATTATGAACTTATGTAGCACCAATTTCAAATCTTCTAGATTCTCCCTCTATTCAAGATCTTCTAGTCAATTGAACTGTGTTGTCCAATTAAGCTAAATTTCAGTACAATCGGACGATTTAGGGAATTTTCTCGAACATGACTCGCTTCTATCTCGTTTGGACACCTCCAATGAAACTTCACCAAACTGTCAAATTAACTCTTTGTGAACAGTTGAGCTAATTTTCAACACCAACTGAACAGTTCAGCGATTTTATCGTAAATTTCCATATCTGTTGACCGAAAGATAAATAAACTGCTGTGAAATATAAATTAGACGATAAGTGTTAAATAAATTAGTTACGTGTTTAAGTAGTGGAGTGTAGTTATTTTGAACGGTAAATCGTTACAGTATTAAATTAATTTGGCGTTCTTTGGAAGTGACTAGAGTTTTACACTAATAATATGCAAGTTGCTTGAAATTCGAGCCTTGCTTACAACCTTGTGATAAACCTTTGCGATATTTCAACTGTAGCTGAATGTAACTGTAATAACGAAAAGTTTGATACTTTGTTTCTATGATAAATACAGCTAAAAGCAGTTTCGGTTTAATTTGAGGTTAGAATAAAATTACCGACATTGTAAAATACTCCATTAATTACGTCGTAAAATCGAATTTCCAAACTTTCCCCTACCGCGACGATGTATAATCCCGTCAGGGGAACTATCCCACTGCTATCCCCTAAAAATCCCGCATAGCATTTTATTATGTAAAGCCCTCCCGGAACGGTGCTGCGGTTTTAAAAAGAGGAACGTAATACACCAGGCAATAGAGAAAAAAAGTAGGATGCATTGTCGTAACGTTGTACAGCAATCCATTTGCGCCGGGTTGTTTTTTAAATATCCTGTAGACGTTTAAAACTTGAATTATAGTCAATTTGGGGGTATTTGTTATAAACGAAAATAACCGAAAAATGTCGTTGTGTTTTAATTAATAATTTAAACTCATAATTTAATCATAAGAGATATAAATTAATTTTCAATACTTGTAAATAAATTCATCTTTGTATAACAAAATTTATGTGTTGAAAGAACAATATTTTTTATGAATTGTTCGTTTTTTAATAATTTATTACATTTTATTATTGTAATTATTTTTCAAAAATAATTGTTTATAATGAATTATGGAAGAATTATTCCAAAAAAGATCATACAGTTATTATTTTGACTTCGATTTTAAAAAGGTCCCATCCTGAAACGAATTTTCCTTTTTTTTTATTTTTATTTGACTAGGCTATAATACCTGATATGAAGAAGTGGAAATAATTTCCCTAATCCAAATTTTGGCTGTTATTGGAATTTTAAACATCTACAACCTGGCGAAAGTGGATTGCAGCACAATTTTCGACAAGCCTATTTAGCAACAATAATTCTCTTTTACCTGGACTATAAAGTTGTAACAACATATTTTTTAAGTTAAGAGCGTGTCTGAGGGTAAAAGAGATCTTTAGATTTCAATGTCTCCAACTGAGTTATTCATAATAAAATCGTGGATTTACGTGGTGGGGGTAATTCGAACGTGGGGTTCGCTAAGTGTCGCCGAATCGGGATTTTATTCGCCGCCGTTACCGTGAGTAATCCTAATTACCCATTTGGATCCGTAGCGTTATTAATTTAAAACATTTCCCGCTTCGTTTGCCATCGGATGTGATTACGTGGTTAAATGCCGCGTAAAAGAGCAGGGAGGGGAGGAATAAATTAGCCCACTTGGAGCGATATGGTAGACGGGATCCAATATCGGGCGACGACGTTCCGAATTCCCTACCTACAGCGAATTATTGAATATCCCATTTATTTGCGATATCTCCCAGATATTAACCTTAATAGATCGATCGACCGTCTAATTTTTCCACGCCGTTATCCGCCAATTAGGCCGAATCGCGTGCGTCCGTGAATTTCCATTGTGCGAGTTTTCGACGTCATCTGGGCACGTGTTAATGGAGGACGGAGTAAATGAACCTGAAAAAATATATATGGCCTGCGATAAAAGTGTCTGAAATGGTGTTAATCGAGGTTTCGTATCGGTATGAGTAGGTGGAAATGGTTGATATGAACGCAGTAAATCGAACAACCACGAAATTTTTGTAGCTTTTCCTATTCACCAATAACGATTGTCTATTCTATATGCACTAATTTATTTGTACACTTATCGCTGGTCTGCTTACCGCACGATGACTCTTTGTCTACCATCTCTCCTTCGACCGCCGGCTCGTAATTATATATCCTTAATAATGTCTTTTCGAGAACGGACCAGATTATTCTTTCTCTAATTGGACATTCCCGATTATTCGAGAAAAGTTTTTATGGTCCCCTTTGAAGTGCGCCGTCTGCGTCAGATAAGAAGGAGCACGCTTCACACTGATGTTTACATTTCGCGTTACAATACCAATAATAACTACCTACTGTTCATAAAACTGCAATACAGAAGAGCGTATTAGTCTTGAACATATTATTTCGATCGTATATTTGGTATTGGAGTAGGCTGAATATGGGAAAATTGCATCCCTGATACAATGTAATCTCTATATTGTAACAGTTTCATATGACTAATTGTAGCTCTACAACCTTTGCCAATTTCAAATTCATTCCTCGTTTTCTTGCATGGCATAACCAGATGCAGTGTGATGAAAGTAGATATAGTCCATCCAAATTCAATTTAAGGAACGTTGTAACGTTTTAAGACTATAATTCACAAGGCTCTTGTGACAAAGTGTAATGATATATGATTTACAAATCATATGATTTGATTTTATTGACGAAATATCAAATAATCAAATCTATTTCTAAACTAACGAAACACTAAATAACTCAAAATTATTTAATTATAATGAGTTATGTTAAGACATAAATGATTGTTCGAAAATTATGTCTTGGCCTAATTTGATTCAGGAAATTTTTCTTGAACTCCCAATTTCTAGTACATTTGTCACTATTTGTGACAAATTTGTTGAAACTTCACCAAATTGTCGGTTGAAGTCAATTGAATAAGTAAGCCAATTTTAGATACGTTTGAACGATGTAGAGAATTTTTCTTGAATTTCCAGTTTAGCGAATTTGGACACATTTCTTAAATATCTCCATTAAATTCATTGAAACTTCCGTCAGTTAAACTTCGTTGGACAGTTTCCAATACAATTGAACAATTTAGGAAATTTTTCTTGAACTTGAAACCTCTAGCTATTGCTCATTTTTAGGTAATTTGAATATATTTCTTAAATATATCCATGGAGTTCATTAAAACTTTAGTAAACAGTCAATTAAACTCCATTGAACAGTTTTCAATGCAATTGAACTATATAGGGATTTTTTCTTGAAGTTGAAATGTCCAGCTATGGCTCAGTTTTAGCTAATTTGGACATAATTCGTAAATATCTCCATGGAATTCATTGAAACTTTACTAAATCGTCAATTAAACTCTATTGATCAGTTTCCAATACAATTGAACGATTTAGGGAATTTTTCTTGAACTTGAAGCCGCCAGCTATAGCTCACTTTTAGCTAATTTGAACATATTTCTTAAATATCTCCCTTGAATTCATTGAAACTTCACTAAACCGTCAATTAAACTCCATTGAACAGTTTTCAATACAATTGAACTATTTAGAGAATTTTTTTTGAAGTTGAAACCTCTAGCTATGGCTTACTTTTAGTTAATTTGAACATATTTCTTAAATATCTCCATAGAAATCATTGAAACTTCACTAAACCGTTCACTAAACTTCATTGAATAGTTTTCAATGCAATTGAACTATTTAGGGAATTTTTCTTGAACTCCAAACTTCCAGCTATGGCTCAGTTTTAGCTAATTTGGACATATTTCGTAAATATCTCCATTGAATACATTCAAACTTCACTAAACCGTCAATTTAACTCTACTGAATGGTTTCCATTACAATGAAACGATGTAGGAAATATTTTTTAAACTTGAAATCTCCAGCTATGGCTCACTTTTAGCTAATTTGGACATATCTCGTAAATATCTCCATGGAGTTCATTGAAACTTCACTAAACCGTCAATTGAACTCTATTGAATAGTTTCCACTACAATGAAACGATTTAGGAAATGTTTCTTGAACTTGAAACCTCCAGCTATGGCTCACTTTTAGCTAATTTGAACATATTTCTTAAATATCTCCATTGAAGCTTCATTAAACCGTCAATTAAACTCCGTTGAACAGTTTCCACTACAATTGAACTATCCAGGGAAATTTTCTTAAAGTTGAAATCTCCAGCTATGGCTCACTTTTAGGTAATTTGGACATATTTCTTAAATACCTCTACCGAATTCGTTGAAACTTCACCAAACCACCACTTAAACTCCATTGAACAATTTCTAATTGAATTTAATGATTCAGGGAATTTTCTTGGACTCCAAACTTCCAGCTATGGCTCACTTTTAGCTAATTTGAACATTTTCTTAAATATCTCCATGGAATTCATTGAAACTTTACTAAATCGTCAATTAAACTCTATTGAACAGTTTCCAATACAATTATCGAACGATTTAGGGAATTTTTCTTGAACTTGAAACCTCCAGCTATGGCTCACTTTTAGCTAATTTGAACATATTTCTTAAATATCTCCATGGACTTCATTGAAACTGTACTAAACCCTCAATTAAACTCCATTGAACAGTTTCCAATACAATTGAACTATATAGGGATTTTTTCTTGAAGTTGAAACGTCCAGCTATGGCTCAGTTTTAGCTAATTTGGACATATCTCGTAAATATCTCCATGGAGTTCATTGAAACTTCACTAAACCGTCAATTGAACTCTACTGAATGGTTTCCAATGCAATAAACGATTTAGGAAATCTTTCTTGAACTTGAAACCTCCAACTATGGCTCACTTTTAGTTAATTTGAACATATTTCTTAATTATCTCCATGGACTTCATTAAAACTTTACTAAACCGTCAATTAAACTCAATTGAACAGTTTTTAATGCAATTGAACTATTTAAGGAATTTTTATTGATCTTGAAACCTCCAGCTATGGCTCACTTTTAGCTAATTTGAACATATTTCTTAAATATCTCCATTGAATACATTGAAACTTCATTAAACCGTAAATTAAACTCTACGAACGGTTTCCAATACAATGAAACAATTTAGGAAATTTTTCTTGAACTTGCAACCTCCAGCTATGGCTCGCTTTTAGCTAATTTGAACATATTTCTTAAATATCACCATGGAGTTCATTAAAACTTTAGTAAACAGTCAATTAAACTCCATTGAACAGTTTTCAATACAATTGAACTATATAGGGATTTTTTCTTGAAGTTGAAACGTCCAGCTATGGCTCAGTTTTAGCTAATTTGGACATAATTTGTAAATATCTCCATGGAATTCATTGAAACTTTACTAAATCGTCAATTAAACTCTATTGAACAGTTTCCAATACAATTATCGAACGATTTAGGGAATTTTTCTTGAACTTGAAACCTCCAGCTATGGCTCGCTTTTAGCTAATTTGAACATATTTCTTAAATATCTCCATGGAGTTCATTAAAACTTTAGTAAACAGTCAATTAAACTCCATTGAACAGTTTTCAATACAATTGAACTATATAGGGATTTTTTCTTGAAGTTGAAACGTCCAGCTATGGCTCAGTTTTAGCTAATTTGGACATATTTCTTAAATATCTCCATGGAGTTCATTAAAACTTTAGTAAACAGTCAATTAAACTCCATTGAACAGTTTTCAATACAATTGAACTATATAGGGATTTTTTCTTGAAGTTGAAACGTCCAGCTATGGCTCAGTTTTAGCTAATTTGAACATATTTTGTAAATATTTCCACAGAATTCATTGAAACTTCACTAAACCGTCAATTGGACTCTATTGAATAGTTTCCAATACAATTAAACGATTTAGGAAATTTTTTTTGAACTTGAAACCTCCAGCTATGGCTCACTTTTAGCTAATTTGAACATATTTCTTAAATATCTCCATGGACTTTATTGAAACTGTACTAAACCCTCAATTAAACTCCATTGAACAGTTTTCAATACAATTGAACTATGTAGAGAATTTTTCTTGAACTTGAAACCTCTAGCTATGGCTCAGTTTTAGCTAATTTTAACATATCTCGTAAATACCTCCATTGAATACATTGAAACTTCACTAAACCGTCAATTGAACTCTACTGAACGGTTTCCAATACAATTAAACAATTTAGGAAATTTTTCTTGAACTTGAAACCTCCAGCTATGGCTCACTTTTAGCTAATTTGAACGTATTTCTTACCTCTACCGAATTCGTTACCCTTGCATATACCAAACCCCAGAGTGTAATATCAAAATAGGCTAAGCTGTAAAAAGGGCCATAGTAAAGTTTGATTAGTGTTTCAGTACTCAGTAACTTACTTAGCTATTTAAAACTAAATATCTAATATCTTGACAAATTTTTTATATATACAATATGACCCGTTTTAAGCTGAAATTGTTCACTTGAAATCAGTATTTACTGGTATGTATACCAATAATTTATGTAATGCTACATACCTAATTACATTACATAATTTTTTTATGTCGCGTAGAATTGTTAATTAACAGTAAAAAAATATGAGGAGAATATTTAATGTTGATGTGGTTTGTACCAAAAATATTGTATTACTCATCCACTGGTGAGAAATGCCGTCGGTATAAATGTATCCTTACATAAATATATTTTTCTCATTCTCCTGTACCAATCCGGGACCAAAGCGATAAGCGTGTAAAATTTAAAGTTTTTCACATAATCGGAAAATGCCGTAAAATTTCCGGACATAGATATGTAGATACACTGTGCTGTATATATTAAATTATGTACATTAAAAAATATGTATTAAATAAAGGGCGTCTCCTTGTGTTGGAAAAATCGCCAATTTCACCCCTCTTAACTCAGTTTAATAGAGTTAAATCGACATTAATAATTAAATTTTCCGAGATATGACGAGACGCCTCTGTTTTCCGGACGCAACTGCTTCCGAAAAAAGTCTTACCGAACCTTCTAGATTTTGTTTTTTGCCTGTTGTGAGCGCTTATCGTCGGCCTCCCATTGGCCGACGGCTCGAACGTGCGAGGGGAACGCACCGGCCGACGTGCCTTTATCACTTCCACGCGATTCTCAAGACGAATTCAGTCGAAATACGTGAGTTTTCACGTTACCGTTTTTCCGGGTTTATTTTAATCACTGTGTCGTGTGTAGTGATTTTCGGTATTAGTTTTCATTCTCTGCGGGACTCGGTGATTTTTGTAGTGACTTTGGGTGAGTGTGTGGTGAACGCGAAACTCCCTTTCCAGTGATTAAATCGAGGTGAGTTCCATTATCCCTAAATAGGCTAGGGAAATGAGCAAAAAAACAGCCTGTTGAGACTGTGGCTGTTACGGCAGTCTGACTGTTGTTTTTTCCATGGTTTAGGTGGATAGTAACAAAAGCCATGTGATGATTTTTGGATTTATTTCAATCATAAACAATTATATGCCAAAAATACATGATTTTAGCGAGATTTTCTATGTAACTGAAATTGTTTTACCCGGTCAAACAAACTGAATTTATCATCTTGCAGGGCTTTAAAACACCTTTATAATGGCCTATCGTGAAAGTTATTTGATGCATTTGTTGCTTAATACAGCCTTAAATGAGTCTAAAAATTAGTCAAACTAATTATTAATTAATTGTTTATAATTAAAAAAATCCAATTTTTTTATGGTATCACATGACTTTGATTACTAAACATCTAAAGCATAAAAAACAGTTAGACTGCCATAACAAGCGCAATCGAGAAAAAAATGTATTTCCCTTCCCTAAAATAATAAGGGCGTTTTTTAAAAAAAATACCTTAAACCATTTTTTTTGCCAATTCCCCCTCGAAATAATCCGTGTCTCACCCCCGTCAATCAACGTCTTATAAAATAATTATGCGTAATCGAAAAAAAAAAAAATCTGGAACACCCTATCCCGATTTCTCCCGTCAGGTGTCCCATTTAACGCGGGTTCACCGGGAATACCGGGGAATATAAGCGTCGGGATTTTTGCGAAAAGCGCTCCCGTTCCAGTTATATAAAATATGGAAAGCCGGAAAGCCGGGCTTACATAAGAGCGTACGCTTTATTTGCGAGAACATAATAGAGGACGCTACGAGAGAATGGGAGAAACGGAGGGAATCTCGGGGAAATATTAAATTTTTCATTATCGAGAGGAACGGACAACGGACGTCGTTTCATAGTTTTCGTTTTCTCTGGTAGAGTGCGATTTTGGGTAATTCGTCACGAAAGTAGTGGGGCTCGGTAGATTCGAGACCGCGCGTTACGGGCGAGTTATTTATAAGATTAGGTGAAGCAGATGTAACAAAAAAGTTTATTTTGAGTTTGGAATTTATCGTTTGAGGGACGTAAAAAAGAGTTTACGTTATTAAATGTTTATAAAACTGAATCTTCGGTTTAAAAACATCTGAATTATATTTTAATCTCTGGTTGAAACCAATAGATCTAATTGTTTAGGGAAACCGTAATGTTTGAAAACCTTATAAACTGACGTTTAAAGTTACATGTTACAATCCCAAATTTTTGACGTAGCGCATGAAACTACGGACGTTACTTAAAGTTTCCGCCCAAAAATGCTAATTTTCAAATTTCGAAAAACATCACTAAAATGATTGATTGAGTCACCTGTAGCCGAGTTTCAGTTGGGTTGGCCCAATATTTTGAGTTATGGCCATTTTCTCAAAAATTAGAGAGGACTTCTTGGATCATTGAGATATTGAAAATTAAGGGCTTTTCCAATGAAATTCTTGCATTGTTAGCTTCATGAAATCGTTCCTTGTTGCGCTTGCGCCGGAAAATGGAAAATCCAATTTTTGAGCGTGTTTTGGGAAAATTACAATGGATACCCTTTTCTTTAAGTCCCAAAATTGCGAATTTTTTAATTTCGCGATGAAACTCACAAAAACCATCATTAAATTGATTGATTGAGTCATATGTAGCCGAGTTTCAGTTGGCTGTGTCCAATATTTTGAATTATCGCATTTTTTTCAAAAATTAGAGGACTTCTTGGATCATTGAAATTTTGAAAATTAAGGCCTCTCCAATGAAATTCTTGCACTGTTAGCTTTATGAAATCGTTCTTTCTTGCGCTTGCGCCGGAAAATGGGAAATCCAATTTTTGAGCGTTTTTTGGAAAAATTGCAATGAGTTACCCTTTTCTTTTTTCGTCCCAAAAATTGTAATTTTTCAATTTTACGATGAAACTCACAAAAACCGTCATTAAACTGATTGATTGAGTCACCTGTAGCCGAGTTTTAGCTGGCTGGGTCGAATATTTTGAGTTAAAGCCATTTTCTCAAAAATTAGAGAAGACTTCTTGAATCATTGAAATTTCAAAACTGAGGGCTTTTCCAATGATTCTTGCATTGTTAGCTTCATAAAATCGATCCTTCTCGCGCTTGCGCCGGAAAATGAAAAATCCAATTTTTGAGCGTTTTTTGGGAAAATTACAATGAAATACCATTTTTTGGAGTCCCAAAATTCCTAATTTTTGAATTTTACGATGTAACTCACAAAAACCATCATTAAACTGATTGATTGAGTCACCTGTAGCCGAGTTTTAGCTGGCTTGGCACAATATTTTGAGTTATCGCCATTTTCTCAAAAATTAAAGAGGACTCCTTGGATCATTGAAATATTGAAAATTTAGGGCCTTTCCAATGAAATTCTTGCATTGTTAGCTTCAAGAAATCGTTCTTCCTTGCTCTTGCGCCGTAAAATGGAAAATCGAATTTTTGAGCGATTTTTGGGAAAATTGCAATGAAATGCCCTTTTTTTCAGTGCCAAAATTGCGAATTTTTGAATTTCGCGATTAAACTCACAAAAACCATCATTAAAATGATTGATTGAGTCACATATAGCCGAGTTTCAGTTGGCTTGGCCCAAAATTTTGAGTTATCGCCATTTTCTCAAAAATTAGAGAGGACTTCCTGGATCATTTAAATTTCGAAAACTGAGGGCTTTTCCTACGAAATTCTTGCATTGTTAGCTTCATGAAATCGTTCCCTCTTGCGCTTGCGCCGGAAAATGGAAAATCCAATTTTTGAGCGTTTTTGGAAATAATTGCAATGAGATACCCTTTTCTTTTTTCGTCCTAAAATGGAAAATTTTTGAATTTCGCGATGAAACTCACAAAACCATCATTAGAATAATTGATTGAGTCACCTGTAGCCGAGTGTTAGCTGGCTTAGCCCAATATTTTGAGTTATCGCCATTTTCTCAAAAATTAACTAGGACTCCTTGGATCAGTGAAATTTTGAAAACTGAGTTTTCCAATGAAAATGTTTCATTGTTAGCTTCATGAAATCGTTCCATCTTGCGCTTGCGCCGTAAAATGGAAAATCCAATTTTTGAGCGATTTTTGGGAAAATTGCAATGAAATGCCCTTTTTTTGAGTGCCAAAATTGCGAATTTTTGAATTTCGCGATTAAACTCACAAAAACCATCATTAAAATGATTGATTGAGTCACATATAGCCGAGTTTCAGTTGGCTTGGCCCAAAATTTTGAGTTATCGCCATTTTCTCAAAAATTAGAGAGGACTTCCTGGATCATTGAAATTTCGAAAACTGAGGGCTTTTTCTACGAAATTCTTGCATTGTTAGCTTCATGAAATCGTTCCCTCTTGCGCTTGCGCCGGAAAATGGAAAATCCAATTTTTGAGCGTTTTTGGAAATAATTGCAATGAGATACCCTTTTCCTTTTTCGTCCTAAAATGGAAAATTTTTGAATTTCGCGATGAAACTCACAAAAACCATCATTAGAATAATTGATTGAGTGAACTGTAGCCGAGTGTTAGCTGGCTTAGCCCAATATTTTGAGTTATCGCCATTTTCTCAAAAATTAACTAGGACTCCTTGGATCAGTGAAATTTCGAAAACTGAGGGCTTTTCCAATGAAATTCTTGCATTGTTAATTGCATTGCAGCTTCATGAAATCGTTCCTTCTTGCGCTTGCGCCGGAAAATGGAAAATCCAATTTTCGATCGTTTTTTGGGAAAATTACAATGAAATACCCTTTTTTTGAGTCCCAAAATTGCGAATTTTTGAATTTCGCGTTGAAACTCACAAAAATCATCACTTGAATGATTGATTAAGTTACCTGTAGCCGAGTTTTAGCTGGCTTCTTGGTCTAATATTTTGAATTATCGCCATTTTCTCAAAAATTAACTAGGACTCCTTGGATCAGTGAAATTTCGAAATCTGAGGGCTGTTCCTATGAAGTTCTTGCATTGTTAGCTTCACGACATCGTCCCCTCTTGCGCTTGCGCCGGAAACTGGGAAATCAAATTTTTGACCTTTTTTGGAAAAATTACAATGAGTTACCCTTTTATTTTTTTTCCCCAAAAATTGTAATTTTTGAATTTTGCCATGAAACTCGTAAAAAACATCAAAATGATCGATCGAGTCACCTGTAGCGGAGTTTCAGTTGGCTGGGTCGAATATTTTGAGTTATCGCCATTTTCTCAAAAATTAGAGAGGACGTCTTGAACCATTGAATATTTGAAAATTAAGGGACTTTCCAATGCAATTCTTGCAGTGTTAGCTTCATGAAATCGTTTCTTCTTGCGCCTGCGCCGGAAATGGCGAATCCCATTTTTGAGCGTTTTTTTGGGAAAATTACAATGAAATAACATTTTTTTGGGACACAAAATTGCAAGTTTTTGAATTTCGCAATGAAACTCACAAAAACCATCTTTAAAATGATTGATTGAGTCACCTGTAGCCGAGTTTCAGATGGCTTGGCCCAATATTTTGAGTTATTGCCATTTTCTTAAAAATTATAGAGGACTTCTTGGATCATTGAAATTTCGACAACTGAGGGCTGTTCCAATGAAATTCTTGCATTGTTAGCTTCATGAAATCGCTCCTTCTTGCGCTTGCGCCGGAAAATGGAAAATCCAAGTTTTGAGCGTTTTTGCAAAAAATTACAATGAGTTACCCTTTTCTTTTTTCGTCCCAGAACTTTTAATTTTTGATTTTCGCGATGAAATTCACAAAAACCATCATTAAAATGATTGATTGAGTCACCTGTAAGCGAGTTTCAGCTGGCTTGGTCAAATATTTTGAGTTATTGCCATTTTCTTAAAAATTATAGAGGACTTCTTGGATCATTGAAATTTCGACAACTCAGGGCTGTTCCAATGAAATTCTTGCATTGTTAGCTTCATGAAATCGTTCCTCCTTGCGCTGGAAAATGGAAAATCCAATTTTTGAGCGTTTTTTGGGAAAATTACAATGAAATACCCTTTTCTTTAAGTCCCAAAATTGCGAATTTTTTAATTTCGCGATGAAACCCACAAAAACCATCATTAAAATGATCAACCGAGTCACCTGTAGCGGAGTTTCAGCTGGCTGGGCCCAATATTTTGAGTTATGGCCATTTTCTCAAAAATTATAGAGGACTCCTTGGATCATTGAAATTTCGAAAACTGAGGGCTGTTCCAATGAAATTCTTGCATTGTTAGCTTCATGACATCGTCCCCTCTTGCGCTTGCGCCGGAAACTGGGAAATCGAATTTTTGAACGTTTTTGGAAAAAATTGCAATGAGTTACCCTTTTATTTTTTTTCCCCAAAAATTGTAATTTTTGAATTTTGCCATGAAACTCGTAAAAAACATCAAAATGATCGATCGAGTCACCTGTAGCCAGGTTTCAGCTGGCTTGGCCCAATATTTTGAGTTATGGCCATTTTCTCAAAAATTAGAGAGGACTTGTTGGATCATTGATATTTTGAAAATTAAGTGGCTCTCCAATGAAATTCTTGCACTGTTAGCTTTATGAAATCGTTCTTTCTTGCGCTTGCGCCGGAAAATGAAAAATCCAATTTTTGAGCGTTTTTTGGGAAAATTGCATGAGGTACCCCTTTTCTTTTTTCATCCCAAAAATTGTAATATATCAATTTTACGATGAAACTCATAAAAACCATCATTAAACAGATTGATTGAGTCACCTGTAGTTTTAGCTGGCTTGGCACAATATTTTGAGTTATCGCCATTTTCTCAAAAATTAACTAGGACTCCTTGGATCAGTGAAATTTCGAAAACTGAGGGCTTTTCCAACGAAATTCTTGCATTGTTAATTGCATTGCAGCTTCATGAAATCGTTCCTTCTTGCGCTTGCGCCAGAAAATTGAAAATCCAATTTTCGATCGTTTTTTTGGGAAAATTACAATGAAATACCCTTTTTTGAGTCCCAAAAGTGCGAATTTTTGAATTTCGCGATGAAACTCCCAAAAAACATCATTAAAATAATCGATCAAGTCACCTGTAGCCGAGTTTCAGCTGGCTTGGCCAATATTTTGAACGTTACCGCCATTTTCTCAAAAAATAACTATAACTCCTTGGATCAGTGAAATTTTGAAAACTGAGGGATTTTCCAATGAAATTCTTGCATTGTCAGCTTCATGAAATCGTTCCCTCTTGCGCTTGCCCGGAAAATGGGAAATCCAAATTTTCACCGTTTTTGGGATAAAATACAATGAATTTCCCTTTTCTTTTTTTCGTCCAAAAAATTGCAAATTTTTGAATTTCACAATGAAACTCGTAGTATATGTAATTGAGAGGGGTATAAGAGCTACACCCAAATTTCAGTTCGCTGGGCCCAATAATTTTTGAGTAATTGTCAATTATTGTTCTAAAATTAAACTTCTTGAATCGTCGATATTTCGAAATTTATGGGCCTTACGAACGAAATTCTTCCATTTTTGGTATCAGTCTTCTTTTTTTAAATCGTCTTGTTTTGATTGGTCCGGAACATAAAAAAATCAATTTCGGCTCATTTTTGAGAAAAGTCATAATGAGCTTTGTCGTCCCAAAAATGAAAATTTGCCATTTTCACATTGGAACTCGCAATGAGAGGATTATAAGTCCTATGGCTAAGTTTGAGCTGAGCTGATTCTGATAATTTTTGGATTATGACAATTTTTTTTTTTTGAGAAATTAGTGGGAAATTTTTGGGGAAAATCTCAAAGGGTTGAACCCCCCTTCTTTCGGTAAAAAAATGTGAATTTTCTAATTTGGCGATGAAACTCCCAGCATAGATTACTGAGGAGTTTATAAGACATACGGCTAAGTTTCAGCTCTCTGAGCCGAATAATTTTTGAGTTATCGCCATTTTTTTTTTCAAAAATTACAGAGAACTTCTTGAATTTTTGATATCTCAAAATAGAAGTGCCGTACAAACAATATTTTTCCACCTTTCGCATCACCCTTGTTGTTGAATTGAATTTGCAGCGTAGAAAATCCAATTTTGAACTGTTTTTTTAAGAAAAATATTAAGGGGTTTGAGGACCCAAAATTGTAAATTTTCGAAATTCGCTATAAAACTCGCAAGATAGATCACAGAGAAGGTTATAAGAGGGACAGTTAAGTTTCAGCTCACTGTGCAAATTAATTTTTGAGTTATCGCCATTTTTTCAAAAATCAGAGGGAATCTTTTGAATCGTTCATTTGAATATTATAACGTGGATTAACCTGTCTTATTTGCCTCATTTTTTAAATTTTAAGTGCCTTAAGATATAATTAATTTTCTTTTTAATATGCGACGATGTATTATTCGCAGTTTTGGAATTATAAGTACTCATAAAATTCTACTTTTCGAATGAATCTGATCTAGTTTGTTATAGTGGAAAACTTAAATTGGAAACTACTCCAAGACTCCCCTAATATTTTTGCTTAGAACGCTAATTAATACCAATCCCTTCGTTTAGTTCTCCTGATGCCGTCCATTATTTATCCATTTAGCGCTTCGCTCCGCATTTTAACTTGCGAGGAGTAAATAACCCGGAGATAATCGACCGTGATTGACCTTTTGATTAGGAGTTTACGACGACGTTCACTCTCGGTTTAATCGAAAAGTCGGAGCTCAAAAATGTTACCCATTCCATCATGGGAAATAGGAATGCCGATCTCGATTCGGTTCCATATGGAAACGTAACTACCTTTCCCGTTAAGGCGGAGGCTGCATAAATGAGCCAGGTATTGTGTGTTATCCTCATTTTGAGAAACGTCGATTTACAATAATGTATTCTTGTTAAATATCGTCTTCTTATGATATTATGGTGTTTTTGTCGTGGCATTCTCCCGAGTGTAAACAACTCGAGGTTGAAGGGAGTAAACCGTGCAAATCTGGCGCCCGAGCGAACCTTAATTTAACCAGAACTAGCGTCAATTTTCTTCTTCTTCCTCTATTTTTGGCCTTAGTGTACTAGGACTATTGGCCAATTTTTCAAGTAAGCAATCTTGTCTTCCAATCATTGCCTCGAAGGACGATAACAATCGTTATCTACCACTTGAAGACATATGAGATGAGATATGCCAAGTGTACATAGATTGTTGTATTTATTTTTTTATTTCCTCTATTAATATGTAATGATTTGGTATGTGTATTTGATCTATAAATTAGTATTGAATTGCTAGACTATTTGATATGCGGTACTGGTGGAATAGCAAATACGTTTTTGTAAATTGTATCGTTCTCCTCGCGTTTCGACCGATCATAGTATTTTTTGTCCTGGCATTTTCCTGGGTATAAACAACTCGAGTTTTAAGGGAGTAAACCGTACAAATCTGGCGCCCGAGCTAACTGTAATTTAACCTGAACTAGCCTCAATTTTTCAAGTTAGCAATCCTGTCGTCCAAGCCTTGCCGCGGACGACGATAACAATCGTTATCTACCACTTGAAGAGATATGAGATGAGATATACCAATTGTACTACATAGATTGTTGTACTTATATGTTTATTTCTTCAATTAATATGCAATGATTTGATATGTTTATTTTATCTATATGCTATTAATTAATTAGTATAGGGAGTTTTTATTGTTAATATAGACGATTTGATATCCGGTAATGGTGGAATAGCAAATAGGATTCCGCAAATTGTATCATTTACCCCAATATTCCTCTCTCGCTTTTCGGCCGTACGACTTTCCCCGGATTGATACGCGAGATAAATAATTATTCCTCTCCCGGAGGACGAGATTAAATTACCTAGTGCGCATACGCTACGCGCATCCACACACGCGCTCACATAACTAATTGCCCTTCGTGTTTGTGTTGCGCTATTTTAGATTAATTAAAAGTTTTTGTTGCACGTAAAAGGACCCCACGTTGCAGGGATGAAATATAACGCGCTCGCTGATTTTGACGCGTTTACGCCTTCGTCGAAAAAAAGATTAATACGGTCCTTCCGAAGTGGACCTTAATTTATCGTTCGGCAATCGATTCGATGACGAGACGGCATTGTTGCATCGCATTGTTCGAATGAAATACTGGAAAAAGTCGTTAATTCGTCGTAAGCGAATTGTTATGCTTGATACGTAACAATCCGATTGCTAGGCATATAATAGTGACAGGTTATAGAAGGTTTAAAACTTTATGTTTAACTAGTTTAAATTAGTCGTCTTGCGTACGAAAGTCGTAAATTCATCTTAGCGAGTTGTTATGCTTGATAGGTAACAATACGATTGCTAGGCGTATAATAGTGACGGGTCGAAGAAGGTTTAAAACTCTATGCTTAACTAGTTTAAATTAGTCGTCTTGCGACCGAAAGCTGTTAATTCTTATAAGCGAATTGTTATGCTTGATACGTAACAATCCGATTGCTAGGCATATAATAGTGACAGGTTATAGAAGGTTTAAAACTTTATGTTTAACTAGTTTAAATTAGTCGTCTTGCGTACGAAAGTCGTAAATTCATCTTAGCGAGTTGTTATGCTTGATAGGTAACAATACGATTGCTAGGCGTGTAATAGTGACGGGTCGAAGAAGGTTTAAAACTCTATGCTTAACTAGTTTAAATTAGTCGTCTTGCGACCGAAAGCTGTTAATTCTTATAAGCGAATTGTTATGCTTGATACGTAACAATCTGATTACTAGGCATATAATAGTGACAGGTTAATAAACAGTTTAAGTTAGTCGCCTTGCGTACGAAAGTCGTTAATTCATCTTAGCGAATTGTTATGCTTGATACGTAACAATCTGATTGCTAGTCATATAATAGTGACAGGTCAAAGCAGAATTAAAAATTTGTGGTAAACTAGTTTAAATTAGTCGTCTTGCATACGAAAGCCGTTATGTTATGCTTAAAACGTAACAATACGATTGCTAGGCATATAATAGTGACAGGTCAAAGAAGGTTTAAAACTCTATGTTTAACTAGTTTAAGTTAATTGCCTTGCGTACGAATGTCGTTGATTCATCTTAGCGAATTGTTATGCTTGATACGTAACAATCCGATTGCTAGGCACATTAGGCAGGTTTATGCATCAAATTTTTTTTTGAAAGCTGAATGATGATTTTTGGACAATTGTTTGGACTTTTTGGGAAACGACTGAATTTCCTTTAAGCCTTATGCATCAATTGAGTTGAAATCAAAGTTTTCAAAAAAGAGTTTTTAACCACTTGGGATGTGGAAAGTCGGTACAATTTTCCGCCCACCATACACAAATTTCCCCGAGTTAATATTTTCCCGAGTTATTCCCGAGTAATTCCGGCTTGTCGCGCACAAATCTCTTACTCTGTGGCATTACGTGCGGACAATTTAACAAAATTGTATTTTATATCGCACCGCTTTACCGTTTATATCCCTTTTTATTACATTATTGTTCAATAAATCGATTGCCGGGCGTTTTGTGTGCGTCGTAAATCGTTGTATTTTTTTTTCTTCTTATTTTTCGGGGGAAAGGTCGAAACTATACACATAATTTAAAATAAAATACGTCTCCTTCGATGCCTTTAACCGTTATACTTTACGGCGGTCAAGAATCAATTCGATGTAATTCATGAGAGGGCGAGGCGGTATCTTCGATAAAAGGGCCACCCTAATTCCGAACTACTTCTATCTACGTCTATCAAAATAAAAGTGTCCCTTTTCTCCCTCGCATATAACCTTTTATGTAAATTTGTATCCCTTATTACGGAACCTTTTCCGAATGGTATCGGCGGGCATATCCGAAGCGTGGTACATATGGGAAGCATTAGTATCTCCATATATATACGTTAAATTTTTTCCTCGTATAGCCGCGCTCACATACATTTATGTGTGTGTGTGTGTGTGTGTGTGTGTGGAAATCGCGTCCCGACTACATTCATCATAGATGAAAAGAAACTTGCGTCGGTTCGGCCCGGAAAATTGAAACGATATTTTAAAAGGATGCGACGTTTTCTTTCCATTCGCTTTTATTTACGGGTTTTACTCAGATGGGAGGCAAAAGTGGGGAAAGGAGATACAAGTTGGACCGCAGGACGTCAGGCATTAAGGGGAGATATTTTTCCTGAATTCTCATTGAGGAATGTGGCCTGAAATCTGCTTTGAGTAAAGCTGTAATATAGGTAATTTACCTCCCTCCCCTCCCCTATAATTTTGGAAAATTGAACTTGGTGTAATAGACAGGTTTATGCATCAACGTTTTCATCCGGAAAATTGACCGCAGTTCATCGGATTTGTCGGAAAATTACAGAATTATTTGTAAATTTTATATTCATTAATCAGTTTCTTAGGTTTACTGCTTTGAGTAAAGCTGTAATATAATTTGCTTCACTCCCCTCCCCTATATTTTTGGAAAATTGAATTTGGTGTAATAGACAGGTATATGCATCAAGGTTTTCATCCGGAAAATTGACCCCAGTTCATCGGACTTGTCGGAAAATTACAGAATTTTCTATAAATTTCATATTCATCAATCAGTTTCTTAGGTTTACTGCTTTAAGTAAAGCTGTAATATAATTTACCTCCCTCCCCTCACCTATAATTTTGGAAAATTGAATTTGATGTTATAGACAGGTTTATGCATCAACGTTTTCATCCGGAAAATTGACCACAGTTCATCGGACTTGTCGGAAAATTACAGAATTTTCTATAAATTTCATATTCATCAATCAGTTTCTTAGGTTTACTGCTTTAAGTAAAGCTGTAATATAATTTACCTCCCTCCCCTCACCTATAATTTTGGAAAATTGAATTTGGTATAATAGACAGGTTTATGCATCAACGTTTTCATCTGGAAAATGGACCACAGTTCATCGGAGTTGTCGGAAAATTACAAATTTTCTGTAAATTTCATATTCATTAATCAGTTGCTTAGGTTTACTGCTTTGAGTAAAGCTGTAATATAATTTGCTTCACTCCCCTCCCCTATATTTTTGGAAAATTGAATTTGGTGTAATAGACAGGTATATGCATCAAGGTTTTCATCCGGAAAATTGACCCCAGTTCATCGGACTTGTCGGAAAATTACAGAATTTTCTATAAATTTCATATTCATCAATCAGTTTCTTAGGTTTACTGCTTTAAGTAAAGCTGTAATATAATTTACCTCCCTCCCCTCACCTATAATTTTGGAAAATTGAATTTGATGTTATAGACAGGTTTATGCATCAACGTTTTCATCCGGAAAATTGACCACAGTTCATCGGACTTGTCGGAAAATTACAGAATTTTCTATAAATTTCATATTCATCAATCAGTTTCTTAGGTTTACTGCTTTAAGTAAAGCTGTAATATAATTTACCTCCCTCCCCTCACCTATAATTTTGGAAAATTGAATTTGGTATAATAGACAGGTTTATGCATCAACGTTTTCATCTGGAAAATGGACCACAGTTCATCGGAGTTGTCGGAAAATTACAAATTTTCTGTAAATTTCATATTCATTAATCAGTTGCTTAGGTTTACTGCTTTGAGTAAAGCTGTAATATAATTTACCTCCCTCTCCACCCCTATAATTTTGGAAAATTGAATTTGGTATAATAGACAGGTTTATGCATCAAGGTTTTCATCCGGAAAATTGGCCCCAGTTCATCGGACTTGTCGGAAAATTACAGAATTTTCTATAAATTTCATACTCATTACTATGTTTCTTAGGTTTACTGCTTTGAGTAAAGCTGTAATATAATTTACCTCCCTCTCCACCCCTATAATTTTGGAAAATTGAATTTGGTATAATAGACAGGTTTATGCATCAACGTTTTCATCTGGAAAATGGACCACAGTTCATCGGAGTTGTCGGAAAATTACAAATTTTCTGTAAATTTCATATTCATTAATCAGTTGATTAGTTTTACTGCTTTGAGTAAAGCTGTAATATAATTTCCCTCCCTCTCCTCCCATGTAATTTTGGAAAATTGAATTTGATGTAATAGACAGGTTTATGCATCAACGTTTTCATCCGGAAAATTGACCATAGTTTATCGGACTTGTCGGAAAATTACAGAATTTTCTGTAAATTTCATATTCATTAATCAGTTGCTTAGGTTTACTGCTTTGAGTAAAGCTGTTATATAATTTACCTCCCTCCACTCCCCTATAATTTTGGAAAATTGAATTTGATGTTATAGACAGGTTTATGCATCAACGTTGTCATCCGGAAAATTGACCATAGTTCATCGGACTTGTCGGAAAATTATAGAATTTTCTGCAAATTTCTATTCATTAATCAGTTTTTTAGGTTTACTGCTTTGTGTAAAGCTGTAATATAATTTACCTTCCTCCCCTCCCCTATCATTTTGGAAAATTGAATTTGATGTAATAGACAGGTTTATACATCAACGTTTTCATCCGGAAAATTGACCATAGTTTATCGGACTTGTCGGAAAATTACAGAATTTTCTGTAAATTTCATATTCATTAATCAGTTGCTTAGGTTTACTGCTTTGAGTAAAGCTGTTATATAATTTACCTCCCTCCACTCCCCTATAATTTTGGAAAATTGAATTTGATGTTATAGACAGGTTTATGCATCAACGTTGTCATCCGGAAAATTGACCATAGTTCATCGGACTTGTCGGAAAATTATAGAATTTTCTGCAAATTTCTATTCATTAATCAGTTTTTTAGGTTTACTGCTTTGTGTAAAGCTGTAATATAATTTACCTTCCTCCCCTCCCCTATCATTTTGGAAAATTGAATTTGATGTAATAGACAGGTTTATACATCAACGTTTTCATCCGGAAAATTGACCATAGTTTATCGGACTTGTCGGAAAATTAAAGAATTTTCTGTAAATTTCATGTTCATTAATCAGTTGCTTAGGTTTACTGCTTTGAGTAAAGCTGTAATTTCCTTTCCTCCCCTACAATTTTGGAAAATTACATTTGATGTAATAGACAGGTTTATGCATCAACGTTTTCATCCAGAAAATTGACAACAGTTCATCGGCCTTTCCGGAAAATTACAGCATTTTCTGTAAATTACATATTCGTTAATCAGTTTCTTAGGTTTACTGCTTTGAGTAAAGCTGTAATATAATTTCCCTCTCTCCCCTCCCCTACAATTTTGAAAAATTACATTTGATGTAATAGACAGGTTTATGCATCAACGTTTTCATCCGGAAAATTGACCACAGTTCATCGGACTTGTCGGAAAATTACAGAATTTTCTGTAAATTTCATATTCATCAATCAGATGCTTAGGTTAAGTCTTAGTTTCTGAAAATTGGATATAGTATTAGCTTCTTTTGAATGAATTTTTAGCAGAAGTCACGCTTTTGGTTAAAGTTTAGATTTTTTTTTGATAACTAACTAGGGTCCATTAGACTTTTTGTAAATTTTCCTGAATTTGGTTTAATAGAATTAAAGTTTTCATTAAAAACTGGAAAGACTTCCGGAAAAACTTTAGGAAAATTACCTAATTTTCTTTAAATGTCAGATACATGGTTCAGGTTGCTTAGGTAAAATGCCAGTTTCTGGAAATTGACTTATTTTTAACGACTAATGTTGTTATCTGGAGTTATATTGAACGTCTCAAGAAGGATTTTCACGGAACTCCAAATTAATGTAGATAAATTATTTTGAGAGCTTGTTTTGTACGTATATTTTCTCTAATTTCGACGTTATAACGTCATTTCAATCAGACCTCCAAACCGCCTATATCGAAAGACCTTTAGCAATAAATCTGCCAACCCCCACGACGACCCCTTGACCTTTTCACCCTTACCCAAATTGGGGTTGCATCGTGTCACCTGAGCCCTTCCCACCTCTGGGTATAATCATATGGTAACGCCGGGATTGGGCTTAGATTTCCCCCGTGTTATGGCTGCATTTTCCGGAAAATCGTCCGGAAAACTCGACCCGGAAAGCGAAACTATGGAAAATCTCCGAAGGAGCAATGAATCAAAGGCGCCGAAAATCGAATCACGAGTACTCGCTCGTTAATCCCGACGAAACCCTTTCGAATCCAGATCTTCTCTCTCCATCTCCGCGTCGCAATAGGAGCGCTTTCCTAAGGGATGATTATGTTGTGAACGCTAAACCTGCATTCAGATTACGGCTTAAATGTAGACGTAACGTTAATTGAATCGCTTTGATTAATTAAACAAGTGAACGATCGACGTCGGTAATTAGAATGATGCACGTCGCTCGAGCAACAACGGAGCTATATCGCATGGATTGCTCCCGGGGGTGATTTCTGGAGAAGAATACGAGAATCGAGTAAGGGATGGGTCAGCAAGTCGCTGAATGCTGCAAGTAGTCAAGTCACTGACGGTTTATAGCATTATAGCATAAGAAACAAAAGTTATGTAGTGCCGATGTGAGCTTAATAATATAACGAGAAGGGGTGGATACCACCCCTTCTCGTGGGTAACAAATTTAATATTCAAAATAACCACAAACATCTATTAAGGGGTCGATTCTAAGCAAAAAATGCTCCAAAACATTTTTTCGTACAATCAGTACTTTTCAAGAAAAAAGGTACGTTTTTAACGATTTTACGTTTTGGGTAACAAAATTACAATAAGAAAAAATAAAGTATATTTAATGACAAAGAGAGTGGCTCCTATTTTATTTTTTTAGGTGCAACAGGAACCGAGTTATGGCTCGTTGTTGGCAATATGTTTTCGAAATTTGTCGCAATAATGACTCCAAAGGGGTGGTTTTTGAAAATTAACAATAGGTCATTCAAAGAACTTTGTTTCGTAATTTTTGGACAACACTTATTTCGTTTACATAGACGATTTTAAGGTAAGAAATATTTACACCAATAACTTACACAATTTCTGACACAAGGGTTGGTAGTTAAGGGTTAAGAAGTTGCAATAAACAATAAATTATGTAATAAGTTGCTAATGGAAGTTTTGCTTCATTTAAGTGGGTTATTATAACGGTCTTAGCTGTAAAATATTTTTTTTATTAATGTAGTTAATGTAACCACCGCCAAGGCGTGATTTTCAAGGTTTCAAATTTCAAGACAAGTTACTAACTTAAAGTTAAATACTACTTTAAATATGAACCTGAGTTATAATCTATCACACACTAGTGAGTTATGGATTATAACACACTAGTGTGTTATTTGATAGTTTACTTGTTAAAATGACATTAATAATGACAGTCATAACTGTCATGTGTTGGATAAATACTTGAAATAGCATAGCTGGTCAAGAGGGGATCGATCAGTCCTTCGTCGAATTCAGCGAATATGAAGAACGTATGACCCATTATAATGAAAAATTTTTGCCGCGTTAATGGGTTCGAAAGTTGGTAGAAATTTCAGCGTTCCCGGTGGTCCAGGGGGATCGGAAATTGGGCCGCCTCCCCCTCGGTAAATCATTAGCGCGAGACGGTCGCTCGTTACACGGAGAGCAACAGGCGGGATCGGATAGAGGGACGGAAAAACCGGGAACAATACGCCTTAGGACGCAGATTTCCCTCTCCGACATCATTTATTCCCATTTTTCACCTTTTATAAACTCCCCGCGGCTCTGGAACACAACAACTCCAATTATTCACCGACCTACTACCCTCCCTCCCTCGCGTCATTCTTCGCCAGATTTCGATGGAAGAATACCCTTCCCCGGGGCCACGGACGGTATTAAAAAACTTTTATTGGAGTTTCTTTTCGCGACGCATCAAGGACGAATCCTCTCGGGAAGTTGACTCTCCGGCTATTGTCGAGATTATTTTCAATTATTTCACGACGACGGCGACGTCGCGTCGCTTTTGTGTTGCTAAACATGTCGACGGCAAGACAATGCGGAAGTGATATTGCTCTCTCTCCTTCCAGGAGCCGGAGAAGGAGTCGGCAAGCAGAAATGTGCTCGATTGTCTCTGACGTTATTGTGCTCGCAAACGCTGGCAGCGTCTCTAAGTTTTCGTGTTATATCTGGAGAAAAACCGAATTTATCACAGTTGATGCTTCAATCGATCCTACCATCGTCATTAGTCAGGCTATTGACTATGTCATTTAATAAGGAACTAACGCGTGCAAGATGTTTTATTTTTTCATATGGTGAGTTGACCTCTAAAGAAATAAGATCCAAAAGTGATACTAAATTTAGCCATGCGTTTTTGAGGACGGGGTAAGTTTGTCCACTTTTCGCTTTTTTGGCTATAGCGCAAAAACCATGCATTTTTCGAAGATATGTGCCGTAAGATTTCTTGTAGAGAATTAAATTTCCTATGAAAATGATATTTTTTGAAATTAAAAAAATATTTTTTTAATGAAATAAATGTAAAAATTTCAGAAATATTTTTTTTTTAAATTTTTTACTATAACTTTTTTCTGAGTGAATTTAGGTATAGGCATTGCTTCATAGAAAAGAAAGCCTATTAATCCAGTCAACGTAGTCATTTTTTAACGTTTTACGACATTAATTCATAACCGAATGGGAGAGGTCTAATGTTGTAGGCTCTGATTAGTTGATCACGCCTATATAGTTTTAAACATTCAAAAAGTGTGCATTAACAATTGGGAGGGGTCCAAAGTTAGCAAAAACAAGTTTTTTGATTCTACAAGCCAAAGTATGCATTTTGACGAGAACAGTTTCAAATATAAGTTGTAGAGAATTTAAAACCCTACAATTTGAGCTGCAGCACGATTAATTTTGTTAAATATTAATTGCAAAAATCCCAAAAAACCACTGAACATCGTCATGGTCTGTTTTTGTATTCGAAATACATTGTTTGGAACAAAATTGACTCTTAAGGAATGGTCAATTGTCCCTAAGGGACTCAACATGTGCTAATAAAGAATAATTGGTGTCTTTTAAGTACATTTCTTAAATTTCTAGATGGATAGTAACAGGACGTCCTAATTGGACTCTTAATCCTTTCTTGAAGAATACTGAATACTGAGAGAGTTGGTCTGTTTTATGTATCTGAAATGAGTTGTTTGTTTGACTGTACTGCATAGTTCTGAACAAGATTGACTGTCAGGGAATGGTCTCTACTGGACTCAATATGTGCATGTTCTTAAGTTAATATTTAAAGTCTGTTAAGTACGTTTCTTAAATTGCTCCTCCAATACCGAGAAAGTTGGTCTGTTTAAGTATCCGAAATGGGTCGTTTGTTTGACAGTATTTAATAATTTGGAACAAGATATTATAATTAATTTATTTAAACACGGTCTTAACACTACTTAATTTATCTAGACGATTTCCTAACTAATTAATTTATATCACACTCTTAACTGCTAATTTATTTATACTTTTCCACTTGTCCGTTTATCGCTCTAATCTAATCTCTCCAACAGCAAGCCCGTGTTTATATGTCTTCAATATATTCGGGAACCTTCTGGTATATTCTTTTTTCCTAATAATTTTTGTTCTCGAAAGTAGTTCATAATTCTTTCTTTAATTTCGGGAACGTTCGGGAAGATTTTTATGGCCCAAGTAAACGGAGCGGCCTTCTCTCTTCGAACTGCGCCGCTTTGGTCAGATAAGAGACGCCCTGGTGAACCTAATAAAGGTAAACCTGGAAATTTTATACTCTTTATTCAGGAGGATGATAATCTGACGAAAGTTATGTGATTTTTTTGGAAGAATTATTAGGAAACTATGGCATTTATTAGAATTGAAAGTAGTTTTTATTATTGCGTCTGACTCATTCTATAAGTAATTTACAGATTTTCAGGAAATTCACGAAACCACTAAAGGGCTTTCAGCACTATTTAATAATTTAGAAACCTTCCAGGTCACCCTCCTAAAACAATTTAACTTGAAAGTTCCCTTTTATACCTGAATATGCTAACTGACGTATCTAAAATTAATCGAACAATTAGTTTTCCAGGAATATCAATATTCTGGCAATGTACTTGTAATTTCCTTTGAGATTTTTTAGAGATTTAAAGTTACGTCACACTCCATAATGTTTTTATGATATTACCTCTACACCATATTTTTGTAGATTTACTGGAAAGCGTCTGGGAAGTTTCTGAAACTGGATAGACGTAAATACAAGTCTCAAACTATTTCAATCTCAAAGATATTTGAAGCTTTCCAAAAGGTGTCGAAAGACTTTTCAGCTTTTCAGGGCGTTCCTGAAAATACTCGTAAATTATCGAGGGGTGTGTAAACGGTGCCACCTGCCAAAAAAAACGTTTAAATTTTGTTTGGATTGCCTGTAGAGTTCTTGAAATTTTTTAGGTAATTTCCTTGCAATTTTCTATTGACTGTAGGACGCCTCAAAAGTTCTAGAAGGTATCTGTATATTTTGTAACGACCTGTAAAGGTCGTAAGGGGATTCTCCAACTAACGATTCTTCATATCATTCATCATAATGTTTTAGTCGAAATCGTAACATAACCTATTATTACTGCACTCGTCGACCGATCCCAGAACAAATATATGAGATTATATAGCTAATCGAACTCTTAGAATGCAAGAATTGAATACCTTATTGCCGCAATTGTTATTTTAGTAGTAATAAGCAATGGTATGCACAGTAAATATTCAGAAAACTTTATAAATAATATTGTGCTGACTGCTGACGACGGAGTGGAAACAGTGCAATCAGAACGCGCGTAGCGTACCGAGCCGATCGCCAAATCGAGCTTTCACTCGGACGCTGTCGTGTAAAAGAGATAGGTGCGCCGCAAGGCAACCCCCAAGGTTTGCCTTGTCTATTTTTCTCGCTCTCGCTTGCACGCATGGGTCTGGCGTAACGTTACAATGTTTTCTGGGACGTCGTATATCACGTCAAAAACTTTGTATGATATTTTAAGCGAGGCTTCTAAAAGTATCTTCGTGATTTCCCATAAACCGTCTGAAACGTCTCCATGATGATACACGTCCTATTTTCGTTATAGCGACTTATATGAAAAATCCATCCTTTATTTGTGATGCGTGGAAAATCAGCCGTCAACGGGGGCCCCTATTGTTTCCCGACAATTTCCACAGTTTTCCAATTTGGTGGATTTTTCGGAGGAGATCGCAGCGGCGTTTTCATTATTGTTTTCGCGTCCCCATACGCCGTCACAATCGAATCGGGAATCTCGTCCCTTTTTTCCTAAAAAGGGAAAATCCGAAACGGCACACTGCGCTTGTTGTTATTAACATACAAATGGGAATTATCATCTCCTGCGTAACGGCATTGCCGTGTAATTCCCTTTTTTTCTCTCTCTCTCCCGTTTAATTATTAATTTCGATTGTCCCGCGTAATTAAATTTATTCTTGGGATTCTTAACAAGTTTCCGATGCCCGGGGCGAGATTTCCATAGAATTTTTATTTTATAATTTAAGCTTTGATGTTAAGCGATTTTAACGTTGCGCACGGTTTTCGCTTTCCGTTAATGATTCACCTTGTTTATTTTCTCGACGTATCAATTAACGTTACGTGGGATGTTTCAATTTTGTTTTCGGATTCCTATTAGAAACGACAGCGAACTCGAGGAAAATACTAACGATATAAATATCGATAGTCTCATTCTTGGGATGCAGTGTGAAAGACGTACACTAAGCTGCAATTTTTGTCACTTTCTAAACGGGTAACTAGGATATTATAACGTTTTACGGGTGTTACGTGTCATTTATTGAGCTCGCATTAGAAGACGTAGTCCTGTCCTCTCTGTGTTTATTCTAAGTTTACGCTGGGCGAAAATAATCTTTTTTTCGGCTTGAAAATTGTGGTGTGATTTTGTAATAGTAATTGTGATTTTGTCAGGATGGGACTCAATCTATTAACTAACGTTGGTAAAAATTTAAAAATATTCCGTTATACGGTTTGCCCGTAATTACAGTTTAAGTAAGTTGATGCACAGTAAGGTAAAGAGATATTCGATATTTTGGCAAAAATATTTTTTAATGGTTTCTTGAAGGAGGCCATAAATTCAAAATTCAATAACTTATCTAATTTGGAAGCTATTCTTGTTATATTTATATTGTTTTAAAGCATTAAATTCAATAATATCTTATAACGTTGATTAGTACGTAATACAAGATTGCAGTTAATAATAAAGACTGATTACGATATAAATTTGTTTTTATTTATTAAAAAAAATATTTCTTTCCCCTAAGGACTAACACTTAATTTATATCACACTTGTTTACTTATCAAGCAAGCATGTCTAGCAGTAGTTTTGAAAGAAATCCGACACTTCCGTCAAAAACATTTTTGGAATCCTCGAATTCGAAATTGGGATCTCAATACTAAACGAAGGGCTCTGTATTGTTTCATGATGAATATGAATTAAACTTTTTACTGTCCAAATTTTGTTTTCTTCTTGATACGCCTATGGACAGCTGTTTCGTTGCCTATCACAATATGTAAGATGTGAGTTATGTAAGAGATATGTAAAGCGCGTTTCATCACTCCATAACGCCTTTCTAAGATTTCTCCAGATGTAATAATGCCTGTCATTGTTCACTGATTACTTTATCCAATTCTTAAAATCAGGAATTATATTTTCATTATAAAAAATTGCATGAGTAAGATATGCAAAGTATATTTATTACTTCATAGCGCCTTTCATTATTCACCGATTATTCCACACCTCTCTATGCCAAAGAGGTTTCGGTCAGTGTTTGGAATGGTAATTAATGTGAAAAATTATATTTCTATTCCAGAAAAGTGGAGGATTACATTATGTAAAGCGCAATTTATTACTTCCTGTTTCTTTCTAAAGTTCCTACCCGTGTAATAATGCGTGTCGTTACTCACGGATTATTTCTTACTCTGTTTCAGTCCAATTTTAGAAATCAGAAATTATATTTTCATCATAGAAAATTGCATCAGTGAGATATGCAAAGCATATTTTATTACTTCATAACGCTTTTCTTTACTCACTGATTATTCCATACCTCTCTATGCTAAAGAGGTTTCGGTCACAGTTTGGAATGATAATATCGAAAACTATATTTCTATTCCAGAAAAATGGAGGAATACATTATGTAAAGCGCAATTTATTACTTCCTGTTTCTTTCTTAAGTTTCTACCCGTGTAATAATGCCTGTCATTACTCACGGATTATTTCCTACTCTTGAGTGCCAAAGAGGTTTCAGTCCAATTTTAGAAATCAGACATTATAACTTCATTATAGAAAATTGCATGAGTGAGATATGCAAATGCAAAGTATATTATTACTTCATAACGCCTTTCATTACTCACTGATTATTCCATACCTCTCTATGCCGAAGAGGTTTCGGTCAGTGTTTGGAATGGTAATTAATGTGGAAAATTATATTTCTATTCCAGAAAAGTGGAGAAATACATTATGCAAAGCGCAATTTATTACTTTCTGTTTCTTTCTAAGGTTCCTACGCGTGTAATAATGCCAGTCATTACTCACGGATTATTTCCGACTCTTGAGTGCCAAAGAGGTTGCAGTCTAATTTTAGAAATCAGAAATTATATTTTCATTATAGAAAACCGCATGAGTGAGATATGCAAATGCAAAGTATATTATTACTTCATAACGCCTTTCATTACTCACTGATTATTCCATACCTCTCTATGCCGAAGAAGTTTCGGTCAGTGTTTGGAATGGTAATTAATGTGGAAAATTATATTTCTATTCCAGAAAAGTGGAGGATTAAATTATGTAAAGCGCAATTTATTACTTCCTGTTTCTTTCTTAAGTTTCTACCCGTGTAATAATGCCTGTCATTACTCACGGATTATTTCCTACTCTTGAGTGCCAAAGAGGTTTCAGTCCAATTTTAGAAATCAGAAATTATATTTTCATTATAGAAAATTGCATGAGTGAGATATGCAAATGCAAAGTATATTTATTACTTCATAACGCCTTTCATTACTCACTGATTATTCCATACCTCTCTATGCCAAAGAGGTTTCGGTCAGTGTTTGGAATGGTAATTAATGTGGAAAATTATATTTCTATTCCAGAAAAGTGGAGAAATACATTATGCAAAGCGCAATTTATTACTTCCTGTTTCTTTCTTAAGTTACTACCCGTGTAATAATGCGTGTC
Organism: Cryptocephalus moraei; assembly: GCA_946251905.1. Classification (NCBI taxonomy): domain Eukaryota; kingdom Metazoa; phylum Arthropoda; class Insecta; order Coleoptera; family Chrysomelidae; genus Cryptocephalus; species Cryptocephalus moraei. The sequence continues at coordinate 22,809,448 of OX276464.1, read as the reverse complement.
ATTACTCACGGATTATTTCCTACTCTGTTTCAGTCCAATTTTAGAAATCAGAAATTATATTTTCATCATAGAAAATTGCATCAGTGAGATATGCAAAGCATATTTTATTACTTCATTACGCCTTTCATTACTCACTGATTATTCCATACCTCTCTATGCCAAAGAGGTTTCGGTCATTGTTTAAAATGGTAATTAATGTCGAAAATGATATTTATATTCCAGAAAAGTGGAGAAATACATTATGCAAAGCGCAATTTATTAAGTTTCTACCCGTGTAATAATACATGTCATTACTCACGGATTATTTCTTACTCTTGAGTGCCAAAGAGGTTTCAGTCCCATTTTAGAAATCAGAAATTATATTTTATTTATAGAAAATTGCATGAGTGAGATATGCAAAGCATATTTTATTACTTCATAACGCCTTTCATTTCTCACTGATTATTCCATACCTCTCTATGCCAAAGAGGTTTCGGTCATTGTTTAAAATGGTAATTAATGTCGAAAATTATATTTCTATTCCAGAAAATTGGAGGAATACATTATGTAAAGTGCAATTTATTACTTTCTGTTTCTTTCTAAGGTTCCTACGCGTGTAATAATGCCAGTCATTACTCACGGATTATTTCCGACTCTTGAGTGCCAAAGAGGTTGCAGTCTAATTTTAGAAATCAGAAATTATATTTTCATTATAGAAAACCGCATGAGTGAGATATGCAAATGCAAAGTATATTATTACTTCATAACGCCTTTCATTACTCACTGATTATTCCATACCTCTCTATGCCGAAGAAGTTTCGGTCAGTGTTTGGAATGGTAATTAATGTGGAAAATTATATTTCTATTCCAGAAAAGTGGAGGATTAAATTATGTAAAGCGCAATTTATTACTTCCTGTTTCTTTCTTAAGTTTCTACCCGTGTAATAATGCCTGTCATTACTCACGGATTATTTCCTACTCTTGAGTGCCAAAGAGGTTTCAGTCCAATTTTAGAAATCAGAAATTATATTTTCATTATAGAAAATTGCATGAGTGAGATATGCAAATGCAAAGTATATTTATTACTTCATAACACCTTTCATTACTCACTGATTATTCCATACCTCTCTATGCCAAAGAGGTTTCGGTCAGTGTTTGAAATGGTAATTAATGTGGAAAATTATATTTCTATTCCAGAAAAGTGGAGAAATACATTATGTAAAGCGCAATTTATTACTTCCTGTTTCTTTCTTAAGTTTCTACCCGTGTAATAATACCTGTCATTACTCACGGATTATTTCCTACTCTTGAGTGCCAAAGAGGTTTCTGTCAATTTTTAGTGAACAAACATTTAATTTAGAAATTATATTTTCATTACAAAAAGGTGCACGAGTGCGATATGTAAAACGTAATTCGTCAGCGGCGGCCATATTTGACCAGCTATGTAAACATATATTTTATCTACTTTGCGTTACTAATGATCTCATTATTACACCAAAAGTAGTGTAATAATATTCATATTATTACACTACTTTTGGTAACTTTTAGTTTTGTTAAATTAGTAAGTACGTCAGCCTGTCACGTAGACGTCAAGGTTGAATTATTAGCATTTCAATACATTTCTTGAGCAGATTTGCGCATTTCTGAGGGTGTACAGGTCAATTCAACATTTTTGTCTTCCATTTCGCGCACGTAAGTAAGTAGTTATTGAATTTGTCGTAGGACTACTAGATTTTCAAATTCAAATACGAAACGTCAATGTCAATGACGTAAAATAGTATATTACACTCGTTTAATAAGACGTATTGTCACACTCGTTCTATTGAAGCACTCCTCGCTTCGCTCGTCGTGCTTTAAAACTCTCGTGTGACAATACTCTGTCTTATTAAACTAGTATAATAATATACTATTCTTACGAGGACGCCGTGTCCAAAAATCGTCTTTTTATGCTCTTTATAACGACACCTCACTCGATAGACTCGAATGCGAAATTACCCGCAAACTAACGTTTCCAATAAGTCTTTTAACTGTTTATCCGACGGTAACCTGCTAAATTTCCCTTCTAAGACTTCTATTAGTGGATACCGCGAAGCTCATCCCGGTTACTTCCCGTCCCTCGTGTTCCGTAATTAACCTCAAAAGAAGCGGCCGATTGAAGTCCGCCCGACAGATGTTCGGTAATCGAAAAAAATATCGACGCTCCCGGTTCGTCGGACGCGGGAAGAGGGGAGGGGAGGGTGGAGTGAGAGGGGGGAAGATCCGGGATGTTGATGGGAAAACGATTTTTCCGGTCGTTAAGGAGCACTTTGATGTTTCGAACTAAACGAAAATCTACCGACGCATTTTTCTTGTCTCTCTCTCTCTGTCTCGTTCCTACTCTGTTTCTCTCTCTTTTTATTCAGAAATAGGGAACGTATTGAAAAATCGCGTGGGACTTCGGAAAATGTATGTTGTATATGTAAATTTAAACGTTAGCGAGGAACGCGCGATTACGAAAAAGGGACGCGGACGTATTTATAAATCTGGAGAAGTAGGCAAGTCAAAAGAGTTCAAAAGTGTCGGGAAAAAGGAGCATTTTCGTCGTTCCTGTTAATTTGGAAATTTATGGATTTGTTATTTACAAACGCGTCGACAGTAATACTTCTATCGTGCTGCCCGAAACGTGATGTCTATACTTAGTGTACACACACTGCAAAAGTCATTGGGCCAACAAAAGGAGGTTGTCCAAGTTCTTACGGTTGGCCATGATGAGCAGACGGAAGGAAAAACTTATATATCTTGCAAACAATTTTTTTGAAAAACGCAACCGGTTTCGACCTACTGTAAGGTCATCTTCAGGCGTACTACAAACAAGAAACCACACTCAGCAACAACACGAACGTAAAAGTATCTCAAGAGGATATAATGCAAAATGATTGGGTCAAGATCGACGTGAAGATTAAATCTTGTTTTTGAAACTGCTTAACTCATCTAAACCTTTGTTGTTTACTTGAGTTGAGTATATTTGTGTTTATTTTTGAGGTTATTTTCTTGTTGGGTGTTGTGGTAATGACATTTTTTTTAAAGAAAAATTGAAACAAAATTTCCACAAACCCTATGAACATGCTTTTTTACTGATTGTCCCTTTATTACATCTCTACAGATATGCGAGTTGTACAGTGGAATCGCACAAAATAGCTAGATGCGAAGACGATAGGAAAACGTGCAGTGTCTAATATTCGGTAATACGGTCTTTTAATTTCTCCCTAACACGACGAGGGAAAAATTAATTCAGCGGTTCGGAGAGACCGACATTTTCCCGGTACTACAGATCACTCACATATATCGGTCGGTAACGCACAATTACGTAACAGATAACAGAGCGTTCGGGCGGTTTAATCTAACGGCGGAACGATCACAGTTACATATGATTCGATCGGTGGTACGTTCACAATCGGACGGTGTCGGTCGGTCTAAATCTAACGGTCGGTAACGTTCACAATTACATTTATCGGTCGGTAGTACGTTCACAATCGGACGGTTACGTAACGGATAACGAATAATTCGGTCGGTTTAAATCTAACGGTCGGTAACGTTCACAATTACATGTATCGGTCGGTAGAACGGAAACGGATATCAGACGCAACGGAAAAATGCGGATAACGTACGGCTTGTCACAGACAAGTATTGGTTCTGATCTTGGATTAACTCAGGTACAGGACCATTTGAGGGGGAGGTTTACCTACTCAAGTTTCGTCTGAATATATAAGCGATGGTAGATTGAACGTTGCCTTATCGGCCGCCATCTATCTGAGATAGGTTTGATTTCGCGATTAACTGTACGGTGGGAAATATCGGCTTTGTTACAAACTGAACGTAAAAATCATACAAAAAGTTTACCCCCTTTGAACAGTTAATTAAAAGAATATTTTCAAACATATCCAAACAGAGATTTAATGTTCGGAAATATTTGTTCGTTGAAGTCTCAAGTCCCTAATTAATCCCAAATACAATACTTTTATGATTAGTCAGTTGGATCATCCATTATTTCACTAAAGTTTAATTACTATGCTCAAAACGTTTGAATTTTATTTGGTACACTGCAAGTAGCGGTATCTACACCAGAAGTATATCTTGTTTATTTTTTTACCTTTATAATAAACTCTGTCTACCCTACTCAAATAGCCGTTAGTTAACTGTTGGGAACTGTTGCCTCGCAACATCTTGAACTGTTCTGACTTGCGATTCTCGTTGCAGGTAGCATATGTAACGGTCAGTGTTGCGACGAGAAGACGGAATCTCTGTTGCGGAAGCAGGGCCAGAAGGACTTCGCCGCCCTGTTGCGGCACAACTCGAGGTCGCTCCAAGGGCTGCTCGCCTCGACTGCGAACACATTGCAAAGTAAGTCTTGATTTCTCTTCGATATCGATGCTATTTACACGGGAGTATGCGTCCCTCTCGACGGGTTCAAAGTGCGTTCCTGTAGGACCCTAAGGGTAGCCGGATCGGGACTAGTTCGTGTCGTCCGTAATCAACGTAAACTTAATTTCGGCCCTTTCGAGGATCGAGCCATTGTTTTCTCGAAGATTGTCAAAATCCAGATATTTCAATTAGCCCTTTCTGGTTAGCTCTATGCGATACTCCGTAGACACGGGGCAAGGGTCGCGTTACAAATTAGTCAAATTACCCGAACCGCACCTCCTAAATTCCACCCTAGTCTCGTCACCCCATTCCCCACTCGCTCTCTCTCTCTCTCTCTCTCTCTCTTTCAACCCTCTCTCTTTCACTTCATCCCCTTTTGACGTAACCTAATTTTCTGCGATCCCCTATTCGAAGGCCGCGTGGCGGAAAAGAAAATTAGCCGGATTCCCAAAAAGAGCCCCTCATGTTACTGACATTGTGTTACGGTTTACGTAACGGGCGCTATCGGATTTTGATCGGGGTTAAAACGGGAATTTCGGGGAACGAGTGTTTCCGAGTCGGGACGTCGTTATTGGGTTCGCCCTCGGACGGTGTGACGTAAAGGGACGTTCAGTGACCGAGTATTATAATTTTTTTAATTAATTTTCTCTGGTTCTGATATCTAAATTGTTACCATTATTACCACTGTGTTTTAATTACTTCATCTTTTCTTCTAACGACGTTACCTATCAATAAAGATGAATGATATGCTCAGAACCTTTGGCGCGCATTTCAATCTAAAAATCAGGAGTGAATAACGTCGATTCAAATTAATTTATATGTAAATTAGTGTCCACTTCCGGTTTGGAGCAGTGACTGAATATTTCCATTTAAAAATCAGGAGTAAATAACGTCGGTTCAAATTACTTTATATGTAAATTAATGTCCACTTCCGGTTCTCTGGGGGGCGAGAAAAATCGGAATCCATCTTTTGTTATTTGGCTATAGCGGACTTTCGAAAAACAATTATCCGAGTATTATAATTTCTTTAATTCATTTTCTTTGGTCCTGATATCCAAAGTGTTATCATTCTTTAGTTTATGAAATGGTAACAAGTAGTGTAGCCATTTAAGGAACGCTTTTAACTTTTTGGAATATTTCTTAAAATAAATTTCCGGAGGATCTTTGGAGGAGCCTCTTAAGAAATCTGTTAACATCTGCAACCAAAACTAGAAAATACCCTCAAACGTGCATTGAAGCATGTTCAATAATATTACTAAATTTTTGGAATTTTGAGAGCCATTCTCTTCAGGAAAATATGTGAAAAACCAGTCATTTTAACGATTTTTGGATTTTCGCCCCTGCGCTAATTTCAATTTTGAAATTAGTGTCATTTTCAAAATTTTCAATTTTGTCTTTCAGGAACTTATGAATTGGAGAGATTAAAAGAAAATGAGCTTTCAAAATTGTATTATCCGCGTGTTATAAATTATCTAATTAATTTTCTTTGGTTTTGATTTCTGAATTGTTACCATTAGTTAGTCTTTAAGAGGATAACAAGTGGCATAAAAATTTACAAAACGTTTTCACCTTTTTGAAATATTTCTCAAAATAAATTACAAGAGGACCTTTAGAACCTCTTAACAAACCTATGGGCATCTACTATCAAAATTAGCAAATACCCTCAAACGTGCATTGAGGCATGTTCAATAATATTACAAAATTTTTGAAATTTGTAATTCTTTAGGAAAATATGTGAAAAACCATTCATTTCAAGGATTTTTGGATTTTCACCCCTAAGCTAATTCAAATGTTCAAATTAGTGTTGTTTTCAAAATTTTCAGATTTGTCTTTCAGGAACCTATGAATTTGTCAAACTATGAAAATGGACCGTGAAAATTGTATTATGAATTTTTAATTAATTTCCTTTGATTTTGATTTCCAAATTGTTACCATTTTTTCGTCTCTAAAAGTATAACAAATGGCATAAAAATTTAAAAAACTGTTTTACCATTTTGAAATATTTCTCAAAATAAATTTCAAGACGATCTTTAGAACCTCTTAAGAAACCTATGGGCATCTACTATCAAAATTAGCAAATAGTACCCTCAAACGTGCATTGAAGCATGTTCAATAATATATTACCAAATTTTTAAAATTTTCAGTCATTCTCTTTAAGAAAATGTGTGGAAAAGCGTTCATCTCAAAAATTTTTGGATTTTCACCCTGAGCTAATTCAAATTTCGAAATTAGTATGTCATTTACAAAACTTTCAGTATGGCTCTCAGGAACTTATGAATTTGACAAGCTAATAGAAAATGGACCGTCAAAATTGTATTATCCGAGTATTATAAATTATTTAATTAATTTGTTACCATTTTTTCGTCTCTGATAAGTGGCATTAAAATTTAAGAAACGTTTTTACCTTTTTGAAATATTTTTACTATGAAACATCTACTACCAAAACTAGAAAATAGCCTCAAGCATGTGTTGAAGCGTGCTCAATAATATTACCAAATTTTAAAAATTTTCCAAGCCATTCTTTTTAGGAAAATGTGTGGAAAACCGTTCATTTTAAAAAATTTTGGATTTTCACTCTGAGGTAATTCAAATTTCGAAGTGAGTGTCATTTTCAAAATTTTCAATTTTGTCTTTCGGGAACATGAATTTGACAAACTAATTGAAAATTGATCTTCAAAATTGTATTATGCTGCGCGTATTCTGTAATTAAATTACTTTTGTTACGATTTCTAAATTCTTACCTTCAGATCAATCCTAACCAAGTTTAAGATACGTTTTTAACTTTGTGAAATATATTTGGAACCACTGTAGAACCCTATCAACATCCACTACCAAAAACTAGAAAATACCATTAAACTTGCATTAAAATTTACTTTTAATGTCTATTCTCTTTATAGGAAACCTCCATGTGCAAAACCAATCAAGTAGAGACTTTTTGGATTCGGGAATTTTGAAGATAGAATTTACCAAAATTTTCACTTTCGTCTTTCAGTATCTTATGAATGAATCTTTTAAGATTTTTCAAAATTTTACCCAAAATACACCGCCACCAATTTTTTAAATTCACCTATCAAGCGATAAGGGGAGACTTCCTGAAAAAAAGTTTTATTTTTGTTCAATCTTTATAGAAATTTTTAATCCACCCCAATTAAGTCATTTTTATAATTATAGTCAATTTATAGCATTATTACCAAAAACACATCTTTGATTTCCTTTAATTACCCAAGTAAGAACTTTAATATAATACTTAGATACGTGTAAGGTTCAAAATACCTTTCTTTTATACCAATTTCATCATTTTTAGCAATCTTCTAGTTATTCCTTAACGAGAGGAATTGATATGGCAAATTTTACATCAAAAAAAGGTTATAAAAATAATTCAGTTATAATTACAAATTACGTCATTTCAAACTTTTTTTACAACAAAAGGTGAAGCTTTATTTATGCAGTTCAAATTCGTTATCCTAGTTTGAAATTTAAAGTAACAAGCGTAACTAAGGAATCTAAAAGCGAACTACATAACATAACACTATAGAGTGTTACAACGTATAGTTGCAAGTTTTGGCAGCCCTAACTAATAACACTAACTAATCATAGGAAACGCAGTCCATGAAATAGGAAAATTTATAAAAATCTGATCAAGGATTTAAATTGTATTTAATACTCAAAAACCGTGAATTCACCATATGAATTCACCAGTATGGTCCGTTGTTGTGTTTTCCCCCTCGACAACAAAGTACTCGTCATTAAACCCCCGTTACATATCGACCAAAAAAGGGGAAAAACGAGAGTAATAATACAAAATCTGTAATTCTATACCTATAAAAGGGTTTCCGCACAATGGCGGCATCTATTATTCAACCACCTTCCGTTGTAATGGAGTTACCTTACACCCCGAAACCCGACCCTTCTCGACGGAGGAGGAGAGGGGGAGATAGAGGGACAGGGGAAATAAAAGGCGAGGAGAGATCACGTCCTCTGTTAGATCGCCCTTAAATTTGTTGAATTTTACGATAAAATCATTCTTGAAAATTAACCTAAGAGAGAAAAATTAAGCCAATTAAGTGTAGCAATAGTTACTCCGCATGTTATATGTTTTCAAAGCATTGTTTTTAAACTTTCTACTTTTTTTTTAATTGCATACCAACTAATTAATGAGTTATTTGATAACACTCAGATTCAGCGAATATTTCGAAATCGTGTAGAATTTTTTAATCCACACTTACTGCTATAATGTTTTTTATATGGAATTTTATGTATTATTTACATGTCTATTAGGCAAGATCGACCATTTAATAAGCCCGCACCTGTTATTGGACCAAATTTTATTGCTAATTTATTGCTGACGATTTTGGGGCGGATTCCCAAAACCACCCCCTCAAGCATAGCACTAGATCTCGTTCTTGTAAATGTCAAAATAATCGTGGAAAATGGTTTAAGCCAAATCATCTATACTTTGCTGAGTTATTGCTGACAATACAATCATATAACTAGAAACCCCCTATACATATAAACAAATCACATAATTGTTAAGATTAAGACCGTCAGATATTTTTCTAATGACCAATAACCAAAACAATGTAATGGTTAGGGATAAGATAAACATTCTCTTGCGAGCCCTTCTCGCAGGCCATTTTCAGACACTCTCATTCCTACTTCCAACATAGTTAGATGTATTAGTATGTAATAAAACCGCTCGAGTCGAACTGTGTCACCGGAGTTTTCTTTTTAAAAACCGTGATCGACGTTCGCACAACATATTTGGCGCAGTCAGAAAAGCTGAGGAAAACCTGAAGCAGATTCCAAGTCGACGCTACAAGAGCTGTACTTCCGAATCTTCGCAGAAACCTCGAATCATCCCGACAACCAACCAGGAGGACTACAGGACGACGCCGAGAAAAAGCTGTACCTGCATTCTATTCCAATTAAGGTTAGTGTCGAATTCCCCTCATTCCCCATATTTTTCCCCATAACTTTACTTTCCTTTTAAAATTTTGAACAAATCGAAATTCAACGTTTTAATTTCTAAAAATAATAAGTTATAGAATAAGAATAGGTAACAAATTAAGAATAAATAAACGATAAAATTTATCAAATTTTAAAATTAGTAATTAGTTAATGACAGATTATTCTATTGAAGAATTAGTAAGTAATTTAGAAAACATGAGTTTACAAAACAATTCCACTCCAACCATTACCGCCGCAAAAGCTATCGCAGATTTCCTACCGATTTTTAACGGAGATAGTAATCAGTTAGAAGGTTTTATTTTTCGATGCGATTCATTTTTTAATACTTATGGAAAGAGTAACGATAATGGACTAAACGATTTCGTCTTTAACGTAATTTGTTCCAAATTGAGACATAATGTTTCGAATTTCCTACTGTGTAGACCTGACTTAACCACATGGCCTCTCGTAAGAACAGCGTTAAGAGAACATTTTGGAGACAAAATTGACAGACAAACACTTACTCGCGAATTTTTACAATTATCGAAAAACAGAAACGAAACGATACTAGACTTTCTTGAACGACTGAAACTAATCAAATCTCGCGTTGAAGTCAAAATCCAGACAGACACGAAATTAACAGCAGACCAAAAAACATTATTAATTACACAAAACGAACTAAATTCTCTAGATATCCTATGTGCAAACTCTGACGACAAACTGAGACTCTTAATTGACATAAAAGCACCTGATACATTAGCAGCAGCCTCAGATGTAGTCATTAGACATTTTCACAACGAATCAAGGATCAACTCTCTAACTAGAAAATACGACAACCCACGTCAACCACAAAGAAATTTTAACCCTACATTGACAAGAAAACCAAACCATTTTAATAACCAACCCAATTACAACTCATTTAACACCCACAATCAATTCCCACAAAGATTTCCCCAAAACAATTTCCAAAATACAAACTTTTTACCGAACAATTATTAAAATACGAATTTTCCCCAGAACAATGATCAAAATACGAATTTTCCCCAGAACAATTACCAGAATACGAATTTTCCCCAAAATAATTTCCAGAATACGAATTTACCGCAAAATAATTCTCATAATTCACATTTTCCTCCAAATAATTTCCAACCTAATACAGTGCAAAGCCGTCCCCCATCTTATAAAAATTTCCCGAATTTTAACAAACCCTTATCTCGACGAAATGTTAACGTATTCGCTCCGGAAAATGCCCCTAAACCCTATGGACCACCGGAACCAATGCAAACTTCCTCAAAGAACATTTCTCTAAGATCAAATCATTCCCGTTCATCCAATCCCTCAAATTTTGTATTCGAAGAAGTCCACAACACCGAACTTGACAATCAAGGAAACTTAGACTTTCCCGAAAATGAATATACCAATGGTCAAAACTCTTACGATACGTACCAAAACGATTATTCTAATTACGAGTATTACGAAAACCCAACACAACCCACTCAAAATCAAAATTTTCATGATGCGGAACAAGAACACGGACAAAACCGTAACACCTATCAAAATTTTCGCAGAAAAAGCCTCTCAAACATGCCGACATAGATCTAAATAACATTAATTTAAATAATTCTCTTCCCTACATAGAATTAAAACAAATCCCTGCCAAATTATTAATAGATACCGGATGTCATGGATCTTTACTAAGACCATATATCGCAGAAAAATTTTTCCCTAACGAAATTTTTCACTGCAATACGCCTATTTCTACCTGTGCGGGCACGCGAATTAGCCAATACAAAGCCAAAATCCCACTTCTTAAAGAATTTGGAATAACCGAACCCATTGAATGTATACTGTTCCCATTTCACGATTACTTTGACGGTATAATAGGTTTAAGAGACCTAAGAAAATTAAGATTTGCAATGAATTTAAACAGTAGAAGACTAGAGAACGAATCAACTCAAATCCCCTTTTCCTATCGTAAAGACTTTCAAACTCAAAAAATCGAAATCCCACCTGAATCTATTATAATCAAAGACATTAAGACAGATTTTCCAGAAGGCACGGAAATCCTTTTAAACGATATAACTTTTAAGAACAATTTAGCAAAATTTACCGCCTGTATAACCAAAGTACAAGATCAACGTGCAAAAATTGAAATTCAAAATTTAACAAAAGACACACAATTGTTAACATTAGATTCACAATTTCTAAATAAATTTGGAAAAGTTTTCAACCCAAAGGAATATCAATGCTTTCACATAGAAAATACTTCAAACTCTACAAAAACCCAAAAGAAAAACATCACTTTCGATAAAATCAGGACAAGTCACTTAAATTCAGAAGAAAAACACCACCTAAGTAAAATAATTAACGAATTTTCTGAAATTTTCCACTGCGAATCTGATAAATTAACTTTTACAAATGAAATCAAACACGAAATCAAAACCACTGACGACATACCGATACACTCAAAATCATACAGATACCCTTATGTTCACAAAGACGAGGTTCCAAAACAAATTCACAAAATGCTTAATGACGGAATAATTAGACCCAGTCAATCCCCATGGAGCTCTCCCATATGGATAGTCCCCAAAAAACTTGACGCAAGCGGACAATCAAAATGGAGAATCGTAGTTGACTACCGTAAAGTAAATGAAAAAACAATCGACGACAGGTACCCCCTACCCAATATTAATAACATCTTAGACAAATTAGGACGATGCAACTATTTCACTACGCTAGACTTAGCATCCGGGTTTCACCAAATTGAGTTACACCCCGATTCAATTCCAAAAACAGCATTTAACGTAGAGAATGGACATTATGAGTTTGTACGTATGCCATTCGGACTAAAAAACGCACCAGCCACTTTCCAACGCGTAATGGATAACGTTTTAAAAGAACTTCAAGGCAAAGTTTGCTTAGTCCATAATAGTCCATAATTGGTCCTAAGGACCATATTATCATATTTTCAACAAGCCTTCAAGAACACATTTCCAACGTCAAAAAAGTTTTCCAAAAATTAAGAGAAGCAGGCTTAAAAATACAACTTGATAAATCAGAATTTTTATGTAAATCAGTCGAATTTCTTGGACATGTAGTAACTCCGGAAGGTATAAAACCGAACCCGAAGAAAATCGCCGCGATAATAAAATTCCCGATTCCCAAAACAGCAAAAGAAATTAAATCTTTCCTTGGTTTAATAGGTTACTACCGAAAATTCATTAAAAATTTTTCTCACCTAACGAAACCATTAACACAGTGCCTAAAGAAAAACGCTAAAATCAAACATACACGCGAATTTATCGAATGCTTCGAACTTTGTAAAAATATTCTAACTAACGATCCCATTTTACAATATCCAGATTTCACAAAACCCTTTAATATTACAACAGATGCTTCAAATTTCGCTATAGGAGCCGTACTTTCACAAGGCCCAATTGGTAACGATCTCCCCATAGCATACGCTAGTAGAACCTTAAATCCAGCAGAGTGTAATTATAGCACAATAGAAAAAGAACTTTTAGCAGTAGTCTGGGCAGTTCAGTACTTCAGACCTTATGTCTATGGCACAAAATTTAATATTGTTACTGACCATAAACCGCTTCAATGGTTATTTTCTTTAAAAGAACCAAATTCAAAACTAGTTAGATGGCGCTTAAAACTTGAACAATACACCTACAAAATAATTTATAAAAAAGGAACCTTAAACAGCAATGCCGATGCTCTTTCACGCATAGAAATCAATCCTATGGAAATTGATGATAACCAATCAATTTTGGCAAACATAGATCCTTCAGACCAACTAGATGCAGATATAGACATGCTTGACGACATTTTAGAGACCCTAGATAAATTAGAACCGACCACGAACGAAAATGAAACCAAAAAAATAAAAATTTTACAAAATGTTCAGATCGAACCACCTCAAATTAACAATGACCCCTCTGACACTGGTTCCATGCACTCAGCGTTAGAAAATCCTATTATAAATATTCCTTACACAGACAAATCAACAAATACTTACTCAAACCAAATTATTATCGGAAAATCTCCTTGCAGAGAATCTCAAATTCATTTTGAAAAAGTTTTTAACAAAAAAAGATACACCCTATTAATACACGAAAATTTACTGAAAAACATTAACAAATTAGAAGAAACTTTCTCAAAATTTGTCAAAGAATATATAAGACCCAAGCAGCATTATTGTGTTTACTTTAGAAACTCTCTATTTGAAATACCTTTTATAAACTACCTACAAAAATATTTTCAAAATAAAACATTTACAATGACAATAAGTAGAAAATTATTAGAAGATGTAACAGAAACCAATGAACAACAGGATAAAATCAAATTGTACCACATAACAAAAACATGCCACCGCGGAATTCAAGAAAATATTTCAGCAATTAAAAAACACTATTATTGGCCCAATCTCGAAAACGACATAAAAGACTATGTAAATTCATGCGAAACATGTCAAAAATCTAAGTATGAAAGACACCCAAATAAAATAATATTTAAACCAACACCTATTGGATCTAAACCATTTGAACATATTTATATAGACTCCTTTAAAATTTCAAATCAATATTTCATAACAATTATTGACAGTTTCTCCAAATTCGGACAAGCTTTTCCAATAACTTCATTAAATGCAATTGAAACCGCAAGCAAGATTATCCAATATTTTTCATATTTCGGAATCCCTAAGAAAATAACATCCGACAATGGTATTGAATTTAAGAACGGAGTTTTCCAGGACTTATGCAAAACTTACGAAATTGAATTACATTATACTACGACTTATAATCCAAACAGTAACAGTCCCGTAGAACGTTTTCATTCCACAATTATTGAATCAATTAGAGTCCTAAGAGAAGAAAAACCTCACCAAAATATAATAGATCTAATGAATTACGCAATCCTTTCTTACAATAATAGCATACATTCATCTATAGAATATACGCCTTTCCAAGTTTCCAAAGGACAACTCGATTTTAAAAACCCATTTGAAATCACAAAAAATGAACAAGTATCTAATTACATTCGAGAACACTCGCAACTATTAAATTTACTATCACAACAACTATTAGAAAAACTAGACAAGAAACAAAGACAAAACCTAGAACGAGAAAATCGTCATTCCAAAAGAACGCTTTCTTTAGATTTAAAACAACCCTTATACTCTGTAAATAACCAAAAAACTCAAAAAGACCAACAACCTTTCATCAAATTAAACGACCCCAAACTGATAGGAGACAATAAAATAAAATCTAACGACAAAATAACGCATATTAGACAGCTAAAACCACAAAGGAAACTTCCTATTTCAGGAAATGGACCTAAAACAATGGACGACAATACTGACTCTGATAATGACGACATTCCCTTATCCTACTTATTCAATAAAAATCCATCCAATTAATAACCCTATATTACCCATTCAACTCGGAACTGGACACGTTATAGAAAACCGACATACCTTTACGTATCACGTTAACTTAAGTATTCCCCTAGGATTAAGTAGTAAAATAGAAAAAGACATTAGTATTATAAGAAACAAACTTAAAGAAAATTCGAACCATTTTCAGCTTAATACTTTTACATAAACTAGACATAAGTATTAGATTAGTTACGCAGATAAGAGAACATGCCTTAATTACAAATAAAATTAGAAATAAAAGAGCCATAATAGACGGCGTAGGAAATACACTACGATACCTATTCGGTACAATGGATTCTACCGATAGAGTTTATATTAATAAATATTTAGAAACATTAAGATTAAACGAAAATAAATTTAAGTCAAATATCGATAAACAACAAGTAATATTAAGAGATATAGTTAATAGTTATACAAACTCATTCGAGAAAATTGAAAATAATCAGAAACAAATTTTAATTCACATTAATGAATTTGTTAAAGATAGAGAAATATTAAATAATTACGAAAAAGTACTATCGTTAAGCTTATCAATAGACAAAATTATTTTTAATTTAGAATACCTATTAGATATAATTAATAATTTAGGAATAGCATTATCCTTTTCGAAAACACACACTTTACATAATTCTATATTAAAAACGTCTGACATTAAAAATATCTTAAGTAAATTAAAAAAGGAATATCAACAATACCAAGTTCCAAAATTGAAAAACTTAATTGATTATTATTTATTGTTTTCAACTGACGTAATCGTCTCAGACGAACTCATTTTGTTCAAAATCTATACCCCTATTATATCTAAACCTTTTCATTATTTTCACCTCTTTTCCGTCTTTCAACCTAATCACACAATCATTCCTGAAAGTCCTTATATCCTATTCGACACGGAAAACTATTGGAATCTAAGAAGACCCTGCACACCGGTCGAAGATGTTTACTTCTGCGAACAGGAACACATCATCAATGGAAACTCCTGCATCAAGCAACTACTACACAACGGCACAAACAATTGCCCAGTTACCAGAATTAACCTCTCTACAACAATCACCGAGCCAATTAGCCCATCCAAGATTTTGGTCAACCCAAAAGGACCTACAACAATCCACTCTTCGTGCTTACGTGACGGAATCCACATAATTCGTCAACCTGCAGTCATCGAAATGGAAAATTGCAGCATAAAAATTGGAAAAATGGAATTCTTCCCAAACGAACCCATCCAGGACGCAATTTTTGCACTACCTGACTTTAACACTACAGCTGAACGACAGCAAGTTAAAGGAACAACTTTAAATATTTCGCCCACCAACCACAACGAGTTGCGGCATATCCAGATGCTAGCTGAAGACCTAGGAAAAGAAGACACGAGTCTCCTAGAAGCACCCCATCACACGTGGACCGACGCGACCGTCGCGACGCTGATATTTCTCCTTCTTTTCGGGATACTTGCCTACCTGAGCTGGAAGAAAATTAAAGCCATCATACGCAGACCCGAGGTGCCAGAAACAGATGTGCAACTCCGAGAGCCCCCGTTTGCCCATCTTAGGGAGGGAGGAATCATATAACTAGAAACCCCCTATACATATAAACAAATCACATAATTGTTAAGATTAAGACCGTCAGATATTTTTCTAATGACCAATAACCAAAACAATGTAATGGTTAGGGATAAGATAAACATTCTCTTGCGAGCCCTTCTCGCAGGCCATTTTCAGACACTCTCATTCCTACTTCCAACATAGTTAGATGTATTAGTATGTAATAAAACCGCTCGAGTCGAACTGTGTCACCGGAGTTTTCTTTTTAAAAACCGTGATCGACGTTCGCACAACATATTTATACGGACTAGTAGTGGATTGCTATATCCGCCCCTTCAAGCCCCTAGTGTTATTTTATATTACAGCCTAGTACAGCCTGTAGTAGCCTAGCACTTTTTATGTCCATTATTCCAAAATTTCAAAAAACCATAAAAAAATTTTCGTCTAAATAAAGCCTGGGAAATTTATTTATATTTAATTGTCGAGTTTTACGCAAAATATGATTTTAATCCCTTAATCCACACTTAATTGAAAGTCGAATCAACGAACAATCCCGTTGCGGCTCTCTCCGTCTTGGCGGTGCGTTAGCCACTCTCGCCGACAATAACCATCATCACCGTCATCATCATCATCATCATCATCATCATCATCATCAAGCAATTACATAATGGCTGTGGTCGCAGTAAGTTAGTAACTAGAGGCACGTGCTTAGTAAAAATACGGTAGGCACGACACGTTCGTAGGAAAAAGTGAAGACGATGCATAAATATAAATAGATTTCTTTCACGCGGACGCCGGAGAAGAGATAATTGCTTAATCTGGGAGATTGGATTAATCGAGGGAAATCGTACGGAAAGTGAGCCAGCCAGTGGGGCAATAAAGCGTAAAAGTCAATGAAACCGGCACATATTGATATAAAAATTGATCTTAACATATTTATTAAGCCAGATCAACCACTTGATTCTTCCGTTTCCGTTATAGGAATTTAGTGCTGATTTATTATGCAATTCACTCGAAAAGTGGATAAACTTAGGACTTAATATCATTTTGGAATGTTAGTTAGGTACTTTGCAAATTCATGACAAATCATAGGAGTTTTTGGAAAACTCTGGCAACAACATCCTTTAATTTTCTTAAATCCAATGAAAAACGGTTTTCAGCCACTTCAGGACGTTAGAAATAAAATCTTGAAACGTCATTAAAAGCCTGGAATATTTCAGAGGAATTACAAAAACACCTTTGACAAATCCAAAATTGAAGGTCCCAAGTATCTTGAATATTTTCTAAAATTTCGTAATGGCTCACATACATGTTGGAAAAACAATTTAATACATTTTGGAAGGTTACAGTCGCTCTTAAAAAAAAAAAACAAAAAGTGTCAGTTCACTTTGAAAACTTTAAAAAAATCATTGCAAGCACAACTTTTTTTGAGAAAATTTCTAAAACTTTTGGAAATTCTGGAAATCGTGCAATATTTCTATACATCCTTAGGGATTGTATTAACATTAAAGTTTCTTAATAATCACAGGAATTTTCTGTGAAGAACATAAAAACAAAATTTTGAAAAGTCTTGCAGTTGCAAAATTTGAGAAATGTCTGATAACTTTAACAAAATTTTAAAACTCCATTGCAAGCAAAAAATTGTTTTGGGGAGATTGCAGAAATCTTTGGAAAATTCTGAAAACTTGGAAACATTTCTGGTCATTCCTAAAATTTATAATAACCTTAAAGCTTCATACTTCATCAGAGAAAATGTTCGAGGAGCATCACAACAAACATTGGAGAGTTCCATTAACTTAAAAATCTAAATTCTTTTTTCTTTTCACCAAGTTAAAGGGCCTTAATAAAAAGTATCTAAATTTGTATGGGAAATTGCAGGAAAATTTTATACTCATTAAACCTGGAAATTCATTCATTAAGGGTTGGAAAATCTTGTAACTTTCAGTCCATTTTAAAGAAAGTCTTAAAATGTCACTAGAAACATCGAATTTTGTTTAGAAAAATTACACAGAATCCTTTAAAATTTCCAAGACTTGAAAATTCCACACGTCCTTAAGATGCATACTTTTGAAAATAGTGTGCAGTTTGAAACTCTATAATATTATTAGAGGTATATTACAGTCATTTTGGAATGTTATTTACTTTAGAAATTCATGACATATCATAGGAGTTTTTGGAAAACTCTGGCAGCAACAACATCCTTTAATTTTTTTAAATCCAATGAAAAACTGTTTTCAGCCACTTCAGGACGTTAGAAATAAAATCTTGAAACGTCATTAAAAGCCTGGAATATTTCAGAGGAATTACAAAAACACCTTTGACAAATCCAAAATTGAAGGTCCCAAGTATCTTGAATATTTTCTAAAATTTCGTAATGGCTCACATACATGTTGGAAAAACAATTTAATACATTTTGGAAGGTTACAGTCGCTCTTAAAAAAAAAAAACAAAAAGTGTCAGTTCACTTTGAAAACTTTAAAAAAATCATTGCAAGCACAACTTTTTTTGAGAAAATTTCTAAAACTTTTGGAAATTCTGGAAATCGTGCAATATTTCTATACATCCTTAGGGATTGTATTAACATTAAAGTTTCTTAATAATCACAGGAATTTTCTGTGAAGAACATAAAAACAAAATTTTGAAAAGTCTTGCAGTTGCAAAATTTGAGAAATGTCTGATAACTTTGAAAACTTTAACAAAATTTTAAAACTCCATTGCAAGCAAAAAATTGTTTTGGGGAGATTGCAGAAATCTTTGGAAAATTCTGAAAACTTGGAAACATCTCTGGTCATTCCTAAAATTTATAATAACCTTAAAGCTTCATACTTAATCAGAGAAAATGTTCGAGGAGCATCACAACAAACATTGGAAGTTTCCATTAACTTAAAAATCTAAATTCTGTTTTCTTTTTACCAAGTTAAAGGGCCTTAATCAAAAGTATCTAAATTTGTATGGGAAATTGGAGGAAAATTTTATACTCATTAAACCTGGAAAATCTTTTATTAAGGGTTGGAAAATCTTGTAACTTTCAGTCCATTTTAAAGAAAGTCTTAAAATGTCACTAGAAACATCGAATTTTGTTTAGAAAAATTACACAGAATCCTTGGAAAATTCCACACGTCCTTAAGATGCATACTTTTGAAAAGTTTGAAATTCTATAATATTATTAGAGGTATATTACAGTCATTTTGGAATGTTAGTTACTTCGGAAATTCATGACAAATCATAGGAGTTTTTGGGAAAATCCTAGAAACATTTGGGAGTTTCAAGCAGTTTGAAATATTCCTAGACATCTTTTAAATTTGTAATAACCTCAAACCTCCATAATAGTCATTAATCATAATGAATTGTTAAGGGCTTTAGTAACTCAAAAATTTAAAATATTCACCAACTTCCAAAAATTTCGAATTAAAAGTGCCGACATTTTGTCGAAAATTACTGAAAAATCTTTACAAGTTTACGCACTTTAAAGAACCTGAAAATGCCCTCTTCATCGGTTATGTTTGGGATTTTCCAAAAACCTTACAGCTTCATAATAATATTGGGAAATTGGATAACAATATATTTTAATTTTTGGAAAGTTGTGTGGGTTAAATAATTAGAGGTTTTTCGGCACTTTAGGACATTTACCGAAAAACTTAAAACAATTTAAAAAAAAATAACTTCAAATTTACTTAAACTTTAGATTAACATTTTTAAAAGAAAGTTTCCAGTGTGATAGTTCATAATAACATTTTTGGAAATATCAGAAAATATTTTGAAAAAATCTTCGGCATGAAAAGTATCTTTCTTTAATTAGTTTTACAAGCTGAAATTGATTGGTTCTCTAGATATTAAATTGTATGATTTGTTGAAACAATCCTCAAACCCAGACAGCACAAAGACGTGTTTAAGACGTCTGATAGACATCACCATTAGGCATTTGCGACATCTCAAAGATGTCCTGTGACGTCCTAAGAACGTCATTAAAATGTCCATTTTATGTCCATTTCATGTTATTTGTTACAAAACGGTACGTTTCAAAGATGCCTTCAAGGCATTAAAAAGACAACTTTACGATGTCCATTTTTCGTCTTCAAGACGTCATAAGGACGCCTTCCTCAAGTCTATAAGACGTCTTAAAGATGCCCTCTAATTTCTTAGGAACGTCTTTAAAATGTTCATTTTACGTCTATTTCACGTTATTTGTCACAAAACGGTACGCCTCAAAGATGCCTTTAAGGCATTAAAAAGACAACTTTACGACGTTCATTTTTCGTCTTTAAGACGTCATAAGGACGCCTTCTTCACGTCTGTAAGACGTCGTAAAGATATCCTCTAATTTCTTAGTGACGTCTTTAAAATGTTTATATTATGTCCATTTCACGTTATTTGCTACAAAACGTCTGAAAGATGCCTTCAAGGCATAAAAAAGATGCCCGCAAATTCGTAATGACGTCCAAATGACGTCTGTTTTAAGATATTTTTTATACAAAAATACGCTTTTAAGACGTCTCTAACACGGCAGGCATAAAGAAGGTCAGGCATGAAAGCGATACATATAGTCCACTTCTGGAATAAAAAGGGGCAGGCATAAAATTGACGTAATTTAGACGTCATTAAGACGTCCGTCTTTTAGTATCTTATAGACATCCAAAAATGGACGTCCTAAAGAGGTCCACTTCAGGCATAAAGAATACAAGGCATGAGATCTACATAAACTGGAACTCATTAAGATGTGCGCCTCTTAACATCTTAGAGGCATCCAAAAATAGACGTCCTAAATAGGTCCACTTTAGATCAGGCATAAAATTGACGTAAATTAGACGTCATTGAGACGTCCGCTTTCGAACATTTTAGAGACATCCAGAATTGGACGTTCTAAAGAAGTCCACTTCAGTTATAAAAAGATCAGGCATAAAATTGACGTAAATCAGACGTCCTTAAGGTGTCCGCCTTTTAACATCTTCGGGACATCCAAAACTGGACCGCCTAAAGAGGTCCATTTCAGGCATAAAGAAGGTCAGGCATCAAAACGACATAAATGGGACGTCATTACGGCGTCAGCTCTTGAACATCTTAGGGACATCCAGAATTGGTCGTCATAAGGACGTTCATTTCTGGCATAAAAGGGAGCAAGCATAAAATAGACGAAAATTAGATGTCATTGAGACATTCCGCTCTGGACATCTTAGAGACATCCAGAAATGGACGTCCTAAAGACGTCCACTTCAGGCATAAACAGGTCAGGCTAAAAATCGACGTAAATTAGACTTCTTTAGGACGTCCGGCCTTGGACGTCTTAGAGACTTCCGGATATGGACGTCTTGTAGATGTACTTTTTATGTCTTAAGGCGTCCAGGCATGAAAAAGGCTTAAAATGGATGTCTTTAAGACGTTATGTGCTGTCTGGGAACTGTTATAATACACAAATAGTGTAAAAGTACAAATGAAACATAAACCGACAGGCTGCATTTAATTCACAAAAGGAAAGACGCGTTTCGGGCCGCAGTGCCCATCTTCAACCTCCAAGCATCAAATCTGCAAAAACGCGAATTTCATAGCTTGAACCTGAATCACAATTAATCAACGCCAATCTACCATGAATCAAGTCTGGGCGTAACCACTTAAAACAAATAAATCCTATCAAATCGGCCGGATGACCGCAGACGGTCGACGTGATTGTCCGCAATCGTCGACCGTTTAATATAAACGGCCGTTGTGTGTGATTCCCATAATCCGGGCACGAAGCCCATTGACTCTATTTCACTAAATGATAGGTGGCGGACCCATCGGCAGGAGTAAAACACTTTATTAAAATTGTAGCCGAGAAACCGTGAAGAGGAACACACGTACAAGGTGGACGAGAGGAAGGAAAACGAACAACACGCAACCAATCGAGAAATCTACCTGGGGCGCAGACATCAAAGACAAAAGAGAGAAGGTTTGAAAAGTCACGGCCATAGGCGCGGATACGTGGAGACTTCACGACTAATCCAAACAAAATTCATACTTACTGGAATTCCTACATATCCACAAATACGTATAATTATTACATATGCACACGTAAACGTAATGTAACAGGGAAGCCGCACCTAAGTACTTCAAATAAAGCAATCCCTGAACAAATACGATAAAAATCACAAATTGTGAAAGATTGCAAAGTTTAAAAAATATTTACTGTTAACACAAATTTTCCATCGGGTTCGTTACGTCAATTCGTCCAGTTCACCGTTAAACTTAGTTTACACAGTTATGCCAGTTAAGATTTACGCATCACTGAATGCCACTTGTGTCATTTCTACAAGTTGTTGTAATAAATGTTATTTTCAAGTACTTTCAGGGATCGATATCTCAAGTCTGAGCATGTTATTATGAGTATATTATTATAACATTATAAGGATAATGATCCTGTTGAGGGCGACATTGCTTTTTTGATAAAGTTAATTGAAAAAAAGGTACTTCATGATTCAAATATAACATGAAACGACGAAAAAGTTAAATAGTTGCATGATGAATAGAAACTAAATTTTTTAGTTTCTCAACTTTATTATTGATACCCCCTATGGACAATTGTTTTGTTGCCTATCGCAATTCGGCGGCCATAGTTGCTTCCCTCTTTGTATCACGCCCATCAGCGATGTTGACATGTAATTCTAACAACATTTTGGATGCTTCTATTTTGCTAGCAGTTGTTGCTTTAATACAATAATTTCAGTGCTATAAAACAGATCTAACCTACCCTACTGATTTCTTAATTTCGGCTTAAAATATTCAGAAAATAGGTGAATTTTTAAATAATTTCGAAAATACTGTTTTGTGCAAAAATTGATCGACAAGAAAATTGCAAATGGGGCCCAGAATTGAACCCTGTGGCATATTACGTGTCTTATGTGAGATGGAGTCCTTTTTCACAACAATATATTGTGTTTATGGCAATGAATATCAGATTATTTTTAGCAGTGTACTTTAATCCTTAACCTTAATCTGTTGACAACAATCCTGTGTAAATTGCTATAAAGCTATGAAAATAGTTATTTACATAAAAGTCAGGAAAATCTCACATTACTGAAGAGGAGCTAAATGGTAAAAAAGTAAGAGATTTTACTGACGTTTTGTATTAAATTTTTCCGGAAATCGTGAAAAAGACTAAATTCCACAAATATTAAGTTTGTCAATTTTGTTGACAACTATAGTTAGAGTAAACACCGTTTAAAAAACAGTGATCCATTTTGTGCGTGTGCTGCGAAAAAACGTGTATTTTGCGTCTTGTAAAGTCTTTACCGTACCAATCCGGAAAATTCCATTTTCCTGCAGGAAAATGTTGTTTCCAAGACGATTTCGGGAAGAATGAATTTTCCCGGACCACAAACCATTTTGATCAATCTGCTTTAATCCTCAAACCTCAACTCACTGATGAAGAGAATCAAACATTATTGCAATCGTCAAGTAGAGTAAAAGTGATGCCTAAGCAACACCTTAAACACTGTAGTTACCACGTAATACCCCTAGGAAAATAGGGGGATATAAATAGTGTGGTTTACACTGATAGGCAGTGGTCCCCAAAGGGTTAAGAAGCCCAAAGGTCTCCATATACGTAACAGGGATTCGCACCTATCCAACTTGTAACTTAAGTAACATTACTTGTTACTTAAGTTAGTAACATTTTTAACACAGTTAGTAAACGTCCCAATGAATATTAGGATGCGTACCCCTCGAGATCCATATCGAGGAATTCCGACACTACGCCCATGCGGCGCAGTCTGGAGGAATGTCTAGACAAGGAGCGTGCAAGCCCCTTTGCTCACCTCGAGTCCGACGGAGAGAGGTGCACTTTTTGAGACTGGAATGTACAAAAAGTCGTCCGTGGGAAAAAAGGTTCGCGCAGCGCCGACTTAGCTCACACACACATACTCAAAGAGAGAGAGAAAGAAAGAAAGAGAGAGAGAGATAGATGACGATGAGCGGGTGTAGGAGGAAGATGGGCGGAACGGCATTCCTTACCCACCCTGTGAATTAATGGGGCTCGGAATGGACACGTGAGAGGAGGGGGAAGGGGGGGGGTTATCCGAGGAGGAATGCGGTGAACGGGCGACTTTTTGTCTAGCGGGAAATTCGATTTCGTCTCAATAAAACTACGAGAGCGCCTCATTCAAATCTGAACTTTACTATAGTGACGAATCAAACGTAATCACCTCATCACCGATGACTGGGTGGGTTACTTAGTAACTTAGTACTTTAGGGTCGGATAACTGAACGGTTTACTCGGGCGCCAGATTTTTAAGGGTTAAGAATGCTTCCTTGGGGTACCCCTAGGTTCGTATTTACAGCACCACTTCTACATGTAGTTACAACTACCGCCTGTGTTCTTTTAGGTAGTCCCCAATAAGCTTAAGAGCAGCTCCTCTAACAGTTTTTCGTAATTAACTACATACTATAAATGTACCACATATAGACCGAGGCCCAAAAATAACTTTCTTTAGAACATAAATTTCTTCCTCGATCTTAGCAGCTTGTTTTTTAGAAATTTCTAAAATTTCTTGTTTTTGATTTTGTACTGCATTTGATTACTGCATCACAAATAACACGCTGCGCTATCGATGACTTTTCTTTTTAATAACGCTCCATAAATGCATTGCCATGAGATAGAGTGATTCATTGTAGTCTTTATAAAATCATATAAGTCAGGATATTTATACAATCCGTAGTACATTTCTGAAACTAAAAATATATTTACAAATTAGTTATAAAATTCCATGATTGAAATGTAGAATCCATGATTTTTCCATGATTTTGAGGGACAAAATGAAGTCCATGGTTTTCATGATTTCCACGATTGGTACAATTCATGATCTCCTCGGGGAAATAATTCTGCTCACTCCTGAACCCTTCCAAAAAGTTAGATAAGTGTTTTAGTCCCGAACAGCTCCTATCAGACTCGTTACTCCCTTAACACAGACTCAGTTAATTAATTTGCCGGTATTAGTCCCTATCTGCTCCATGGCGAAAAAATCCTTTCGCAACCAATTAAACAGGCACTTCCCTTAATGAAACTAAAAAAGAAACGCCAGCGCCCCGTTCCCCTTCTCGTCCCTTCTTATACTTCTTCACGTCCTCCCTCCCCTAAATCGAACCTCGACGCCTGGAAATCTGTTGGAAATGTAATTTCCCATCAAGCGACTCCGATCGAAAGAGTGGAGGAATATGAATAGCGACTTAACCTCGTTCTTTAATACACTTTTTCCTCCTGGAGAAGATTCGAGAGGGGAGGTCGAGAGGTTCTCCCGACGACAACCCCTATTTGCTGGAGGGGAAATTAAAACACGTTCCGCGGGTATACTCCAACCAGTAGCAATTGGAACACTGAATAAAATCTGAATTTACCGAAATTTATTCGAAAAGAGCCCGTTGTCTCTATGCAAAACCATGGGACTTATCTTTTTGTTATTCAGAAACGCACTGGTATTTTTAAAATGCGGGTGTTCAGTTGCCCAAGTGAAATCGTATATGTGAATGTATGGATATGTACAGATGAAGAAATAGAGGGTCCATTGGACCGCAGTTTTTTTTTACGACCGCGGCACTTCGTTTGTATGTTCTTCTTCTTCTAAGGTGCAGGTGTACAGTCGATCAGTGAAATCGTGTACGAGGAAGTACGCGACAGACACTACAGATACTGGATGGTCCACGTGTGCTTTCCTTGTGACGTCTTCTTCGGCACTTATACTCGAGAAAGCAGTGGTGTGTGTATGTGTGTGCCATTTGGAAGTGAATTCATTGTTAGAGTTATTATCCGTAATGATACGCCCATGGACGAGAAGGCGGCATCTCTCTTCACTACTTAAAAAGCCATTAAGTGTTTTTGTTGGTGTTCCAATTGTGGCTGGACATAGTATACATTCTCGTTTCGTTGTAAAGTGATGAGGGGATGTCGTCTTGCACTCAGCTCGTCACTAGCAAAGCGAGGAGATATTTACTTCTCCCGAATAATATAGGAATAGCACTGAACGCTCCCTCCAGTGTCTAAATCGACACAAATGATAATCTCCTCGATTGATAGATAGCAATTGTTATAGATATCAATCAACCTTTTCACTGATTTCAATTCAATTGATGTGAAGGGGGACGCAGATGGACGTTCCCTCTACTTGCGTCGTGGACGGATAACATGTTATATTTGATCGATAGATAGCAATTATTACAGATAACAATTAAATTTCTCACTCATTTCACTTTATTTGATATAAAATTAGATGTAGAATTCAGTATCTGCACCGACAGACAACATGCTATACCTCCTCGATTGATAGACAGCAATTGTTATAGTTACCAATCAATTTTGTCACTCATTTCACTTCAATTGATATAAAATGCAAAGTAGATGAAGACTGACGCTTCCTCCAGTATCTGCGTGGAAAGATAACATGTTATATCTCCTTCAGACAGTACTTCTTACAGATAGCAATCAACTTATTCATTCATTTCAATTCAATTGATATAAAAGTAGATGCAGATGGACACTCCGTTCAATATCTGCGCCGACAGATAACATATTATATCTCCTCGATTGATAGACAGCAATTGTTATAGATATCGATCAAATTGCTCAACCATAAGTTTTAGGATAGATAGGAACCTGAAATTTCAAATATGTAAATTCAAGAAAAAAAAACTAAATTCTACCTGATCATCTAAAAGTGGTTCGGCAGTTTCCATCTATTAAATTTCGACATCAATAACATTGAGCTGGAATTACTTAAATAGGCATGATTAAATGAAATCAGGCAAAACGAACAAATACAGCCTTACTTATCCACTCACTTATCATAAAATGAATTTTTGCCCACTTCTGATATGGACGCCAGTAACGCGCGCCATTCAAAACTAAGATACGACACGTTTATGAAAATTAGCCAAACAAAACGTCAGAAAGGAATTTGATATCGCCTGAATTCCGAAGGATTACATGGAAATCCATACGAGGCTGGTGATTTACGGTCGAGATAATAATAACTCGAGGTTCAAACAGTTAACCGACACGTACATCACACGCAAATCTCATCCTCACGTGCGACGACAAAGTGTTACAATTAGTAATATAATAACGTGCGATAAACGAATCCGTGAGTCATACACGAATGGACGAGATGTGCATTCTGAATAAAAACGGCGAAATGTGTTAAAATCGCCTTCAATGGAGGCGTTTATACGAATGTAATGATATAATCCATATATTCCTAGGTCCTGCACAAGGCGACGCTTTGTATATTCGTGTGATGTAAAAGATTGGCATTCACATCAATGGGCAGATCGATACGCTTAATTAGTCGTTAAAACGTTTAACATCGTTCCATTTATGTAATCTAAAACACGAGCTTCCAGTTAGGCATAACAAAGTGAAATCACATGTTTGTCACGCAGTGAGAAAATAACACTTTGCTCCTCTTCGCAGTTAGAAAAATTGGGTTTGGCGAGAGCTTTTCTCTTGTGCCCGCCAGACTCACTTTCCTCGATAACTTCGTTGATATTGAACTAAATGAGCATATACCTTCATATCATTTAGCTTTGGGTGATGGCTTTAGTAAATCAGCTACGTAGAGTAACAATTTGGTACTTGAATATCAAACCTAACTTGTGTCTGATTTAAGTAATTTAAAACACGAGCTTCCAGTTAGGTAAGTGAATTCACATGTTTGTCACGAAGTGAGAAAATACCACTTTGTTCCTCTTCGCAATTAATTAGAAAAATTGGGTTTGGCGAGAGCTTGTCTCTTGTGCCCGCCAGACTCACCTTTCTTGATAACTTCGTTGATATTGAACTAAATGAGCTTAAATCTTCATATCATTTAGCTTTGGGTGATGGCTTTAGTAAATCAGCTACGTAGAGTAACAATTTGGTACTTGAATATCAAACCTAACTTCCGTCTCATTTAAGTAATTTAAAACACGAGCTTCCAGTTAGTTAAGTGAATTCACATGTTTGTCACGAAGTGAGAAAATACCACTTTGCTCCTCTTCGCAGTTAGAAAAATTGGGTTTAGCGAGAGCTTGGCTCTTGTGCCCGCCAGACTCACTTTCCTCGATAACTTCGTTGATATTGAACTAAATGAGCATATACCTTCATATCATTTAGCTTTGGGTGATGGCTTTAGTAAATCAGCTACGTAGAGTAACAATTTGGTACTTGAATATCAAACCCAACTTTCGTCTCATTTAAGTAATTCAAAACACGAGCTTCCAGTTAGTTAAGTGAATTCACATGTTTGTCACGAAGTGAGAAAATACCACTTTGTTCCTCTTCGCAATTAGAAAAATTGGGTTTGGCGAGAGCTTGTCTCTTGTGCCCGCCAGACTCACTTTCCTCGATAACTTCGTTGATATTGAACTAAATGAGCATATACCTTCATATCATTTAGCTTTGGGTGATGGCTTTAGTAAATCAGCTACGTAGAGTAACAATATGGTGCTTGAAGATCAAACCTAACTTCCGTCTCATTTAAGTAATTTAAAACACGAGCTTCCAGTTAGTTAAGTGAATTCACATGTTTGTCACGAAGTGAGAAAATACCACTTTGTTCCTCTTCGCAGTTAGAAAAATTGGGTTTGGCGAGAGCTTGTCTCTTGTGCTAGCCATACTCACTTACCTCGATAACTTCGTTGATATTGAATCAAATGAGCTTATATCTTCCTATCATTTAGCTTTGGGTGATGACTTTAGTAAAACATTTAGTAAAACAGCTAGGTACAGTAACAATTTGGTACTTGAATATCAAACCTACCTTTCGTCTCATTTAAGTAATTTAAAACACGAGCTTCCAGTTAGTTAAGTGAATTCACATGTTTGTCACGAAGTGAGAAAATACCACTTTTTTCCTCTTCGCAATTAGTAAAATTGGGTTTGGCGAGAGCTTGTCTCTTGTGCCCGCCAGACTCACTTTCCTCGATAACTTCGTTGATATTGAACTAAATGAGCATATACCTTCATATCATTTAGCTTTGGGTGATGGCTTTAGTAAATCAGCTACGTAGAGTAACAATTTGGTGCTTGAATATCAAACCTAATTTTCGTCTCATTTAAGTAATTCAAAACACGAGCTTCCAGTTAGTTAAGTGAATTCACATGTTTGTCACGAAGTGAGAAAATACCACTTTGCTCCTCTTCGCAGTTAGAAAAATTGGGTTTGGCGAGAGCTTGTCTCTTGTGCTAGCCATACTCACTTACCTCGATAACTTCGTTGATATTGAATCAAATGAGCTTATATCTTCCTATCATTTAGCTTTGGGTGATGACTTTAGTAAAACATTTAGTAAAACAGCTAGGTACAGTACCAATTCGGTACTTGAATATCAAACCTACCTTTCGTCTCATTTAAGTAATTTAAAACACGAGCTTCCAGTTAGTTAAGTGAATTCACATGTTTGTCACGAAGTGAGAAAATACCACTTTGCTCCTCTTCGCAGTTAGAAAAATTGGGTTTGGCGAGAGCTTGTCTCTTGTGCCCGCCAGACTCACTTTCCTCGATAACTTCGTTGATATTGAACTAAATGAGCTTAAATCTTCCTATTATTGATCTTTGGAGGATGGGTTTAGTTTAACCCCAATGTGCAGTTTGCAGTTTTGCAGTTCGTTTCGGTTGGGGCGTTGTCAGATTTTCCCGATTTTCCGCCATCGCCACGTCGCATTTCCCTCTATTTATTAACGTAGAGTAAACAAAAGCGAACGTTTCCAAACGTGTATATCGCGTTTTTCCCCACCGAGAGATAAACGTTTTATCAACTGAAAAATGTCCGACTCTGATAAAAGCAGCTCGCGGGAGAGTCTGGAAAATTTCATTAGTACGGATTAGTTTGTTTGGGAGGGATACGCTTTTGAACTTCGCGTTTGATACGTTCGGGACTTATCTGATATTGCTGTTAATGAAACTGTCCAGAGATTTTCCGCCGCTTTCCCTCCTTGCGAGCGTAAATATTTAGCGGATTACGTGCCAAGTAAACTCTCTCTGTGGAAAGTTATAGCGTGGGCCGGATTATTGAGGCTCTTATTAATTGTAACCAGATGGATCGTGTGTGTACGTAAAACGAGGAAAAAAAATTTGGTACGCAAACTCATCAAGATCGATTCATAACTGATAGGCTCGTCATCGATATTATTAGCAATAATCCAAGGGAATCGACATTATGCGGCATTTCTTCTATAACTCCAGAGGAAAGGACAATAGAAGTTTTGGAAATTTTACTTCAATTGCACACCATCTCAGACCTTTAAAATGTAAGACCTCTTACAGCTCGTTTTCCACGGAAGAATTGTTTCTCGTGTTACATATTAATTGATCTAACTCAAGAACTATAAACCAAAATGTAAGAGAATTTTTGAAAATGGGATTTTGTAGCCCAGCCGGGATTTGAACCCGGGTCTCCCAATTTCGCGTCGAGTATTCTTACCACTAAACTACCGGGATACGTAAATTGTAAATTCTCTTACATTTTGTTTCATATACACCTTTACCATGAACTAATTTCGAGAACATATTGCATCTAAATCAAGATCTCTTTTACAAAATTCACAACAATAACCAAATTTGAACCTAACGCGGCTGATGGGGTTGAAACTCGTCCAGCGAATTTGAAATGGTCCTGTTAATCTATTTTGTGAACTTTATTTCGAAACTCGAATAATTGTTGGTCGGAAGAGAAAGAAAAACGACCCCTGAAAATAGTTCGAAATTTTGCCAAAAATGTACCTGCCTAAAGTCTCAGATTTTCAAAATTTCGGTCATGAACGATTGGAGGAGATTTTCTGAAACCAAATACGAAAACAGTTTTCCCGTGGAAAATTTACTTTTCAAGTTACGTAATTTTAAAGGGTTTGTACCACAAAAATGTTAATATCTCGAAAACTATTGCGATTTGGGGGGGGTTAAAACTGCGCCAATGAACTTAAAAAGGGCGTATTAGCATAACCTGCGAGTTTCACTTCGAAATTTGAAAGATCATATTTTTGGTCCAAAGGGTAAATTTAACCCCTTCGAGATATAACCAAAAATGTGAAACGTGTCAGATTTTCAAAATATTGATCTCAATAAATTGGTGGAGACGTTCTAAAGGCAAAATAAAATGCAATTTCCTTATAGAAAATTTATTTTTCGAGTTAGGTAATTGTGAAGGGTAGGTAGATTTTATCCCAAAAAAATGTTAATATCCAGAAAATTATCGGGACTGCGAGATTGAAACTCGGACAGTGAACTTAAAAGAGCCTCGTTAACCCACCCTGCTAGTTTCATTTTGAAACTAGAAAGTTTATATTTTTGGTCGAAATTTGGGATCAACCCCTAGCGATTTTTCGAAATTTTGTAAAAAATGCGAAACGTCTCAGATTTTCAAAATTTTGATCTCAATATATTGGTGGAGACGTTCCAGAGCCAAAATAAAATGCAATTTCCTTATAGAAAATTTACTTTTCGAGTTACCTAATTTTGAAGGGTAGGTAAATGTTGTCTCCACGAAAATGTTAATATCCAGAAAATCATCAGGACTGTGGGGTTGAAACTCGGACAGTGAACTTATAAGAGCCTCATTAACCTACCCTGCTAGTTTCATTTTGAAATTCGAAAGTTCATATTTTTGGTGGAAATTAGAAGGATCAACCCCTAGTGATTTTTTGAAATTTTGTAACAAATGCGAAACGTCTCAGATTTTCAAAATTTTGATCTCAATATATTGGTGGAGACGTTCCAGAGCCAAAATAAAATGCCATTTCCTTATAAAAAATTTACTTTTCGAGTTACCTAATTTTGAAGGGTAGGTAAATGTTGTCTCCACGAAAATGTTAATATCCAGAAAATCATCAGGACTGTGGGGTTGAAACTCGGACAGTGAACTTAAAAGAGCCTCGTTAATCTACCCTGCTAGTTTCATTTTGAAATTGGAAAGTTCATATTTTTGGTGGAAATTAGAAGGATCAACCCCTAGCGATTTTTCGAAATTTTGTAAAAAATGCGAAACGTCTCAGGTTTTCAAAATTTTGATCTCAATATATTGGTGGAGACGTTTCAAAGCCAAAATAAAATGCAATTTCTTTATAGAACATTTACTTTTCGAGTTTGGTAATTGTGAAGGGTAGGTAGATTTTATCCCAAAAAAATGTTAATACCCAGAAAATTAGCGGGACTGCGAGGTTGAAACTCGGACAGTGAATTTAAAAGAGCCTCGTTAACCTACCCTGCTAGTTTCATTTTGAAATTCGAAAGTTCATATTTTTGGTGGAAATTAGAAGGATCAACCCCTAGCGATTTTTCGAAATTTTGTAAAAAATGCGAAACGTCTCAGATTTTCAAAATTTTGATCTCAATATATTGGTGGAGACGTTCCAGAGCCAAAATAAAATGCAATTTCCTTATAGAAAATTTACTTTTCGAGTTACCTAATTTTGAAGGGTAGGTAAATGTTGTCTCCACGAAAATGTTAATATCCAGAAAATCATCAGGACTGTGGGGTTGAAACTCGGACAGTGAACTTACAAGAGCCTCGTTAACCTACCCTGCTAGTTTCATTTTGAAATTCAAAAGTTCATATTTTTGGTGGAATTTAGAAGGATCAACCCCTAGCGATTTTTCGAAATTTTGTAAAAAATGCGAAACGTCTCCGATTTTCAAAATTTTGATCTCAAATAATTGGTGGAGACGTTCCAGTGCCAAAATATAATGCAATTTCCTTATAGAAAATTTACTTTTCGAGTTACCTAATTTTGAAGGGTAGGTAAATCTTGTTTCCACAAAAATTATGATATCGAAAAAAACTATTAAGACTGGAGGGATGAACTGCACCAATGAACTTGGGCCGTATTAACCTACGTTGTGAGTTTCATTTCGAAATTCGAAAATTCATATTTTTGGTCGAAAATGTAGGGATTAACCCCTAGCGATTTTTCGAAATTTTGCAAAAAATGCGAAGCGTGTCAGATTTTCAAAATTTTGGTCTCTATCGCTTGGGGAAGATTTCTAGAAGCCAAAATCGACAGCTACTTCTCCGTGGAAAATTCACGTCTAAAGTTATGTAATTTCCATACCTCAAAAATCATTGTGGCTCGGGAGTTAAAACTCGGCCAGCGTACTTAAACGGGCCGTATTAATCTCCCCTACAAGTTTCAACTTTGAAATTGAAATGTTAACACTTTTGGTCGAAAAACATGGAAGTGAAAAACCAATTTTGGACGTTCCATTCGGCAAATTTAATCGTTATACACAAATCTCGTAAATTACCGTTGCAACCATATACGATTTCATCCAATTAAAGCGGCGGACACATAATTACACTCAAAAATCAGATCCGACCCGGGAAACTCTCAGGGCTACCAAACCAAAATGTAATCCCATCGAATTATACAACATGTAATAATAATGGCTCCGATACACCCGATCTACCCCAACTAGATTCGCAATTAATAATATCGAACGAGAATAATCGACTGATCAGAGGAAAATGTGAAAATGTCGCTTTGCAACGCGTTAGAATTTTTTTGTTATTTTTCCCACCCCCTCCGCCGGCGGCGAAGAGGGTGGGGGCGCTTTTCCTTTCGACGCGCAGTAAAGCCATTAGGCGGACGTGTGAAGAAATCGAGATTTTTTCGGATTCCCGACGCCTGTATAAACATCGAGAGTCCCACGGAAATAAAACGTCAATCTGTCTTGTCGGGGAAAATTCCCGGCTTTTTATCTGTTTTAACGGGACGGTACGCCACTCGATAATGCCGCGCTACGGTGCTAACCTTTGGCGACATCGACGTTCGCATAGATATATATACATTGACGGCGATCCGTAAAAATTCGGAATTTAGTGTCGTACAATTAATCGCCCTCGGAGGTTGTTTTTGGTTTTTTGTTTCGGGACAATAATCACTTCGGTTCGGTGTAGTTACAGGGAGAAGACGGGAAGTATCGGATCTGGTGATTTCCCACGGGAAATCCGGTGGGATTTCCCGGGGAACTAGTCGAGCTCCTAGGGACCTTTCGTTTATGTTTGCGGAAAATCGACTGTTGGTTCACGATCAACCCCTTCACCTACTCACCTCGAAGCAGAAAGTGCAGGTGACGGTAGAAATTAGTCTTCGAGGACTAATTTTTTGAATGTGAAAGAGGATATTATCAGTATTTTGGGAAACACAATATTAACTTTAGAAAATCACTAGTTTTTGGGGAAAAAAAGGAAAATTTTGCGTCGATTGGCCATGTTGACGTTAATTTTTCTAATGTTTCAATAAGTTATTTTTATAACTTAAAGACACTATCAATATTTTTGAAAAAGCACTGTTAACTTTAGGGAATCACTAGTTGAAAATGAGCAATTTCGTAATTTTGTTACCATTGGGCACCTTTGAAGTTATTTTTTCAATGTTCCAATAAGTTATTTTTACGAATTTAAGACAGTATCGGTATTTTGAAAAAAGCAATTTTAACTGTAGGAAATCGGTAGGTTTTCCCCCAAAAAATAAGCCATTTCTGAAGTTTATCTTTTCAATGTATCAGTAAGTTATTTTATCAGTATTTTGGAAGAAGCAATTTTAACTTCAGAACATTACTAGTTTTTCCCAAAAATAAAAAATTAACAATTTTGTTGATTCAACATTTTGACGTTCTTTTTTCAATGTTTCAACAAGTTTTATTATGTATTTAAGACACTTGTCAATATATTGGAAAAAGCAATTTTAACTTTAGAAAATCACTAGTTTTCCCCCCAAACAAATGAAATATATTCCTAAGATTAGCCATTTCTGAAGTTCATCTTTTCAATGTTTCAATAAGTTATTTCTATGAATTTAGGACGCTATCAGTATTTTGGAAAAAGCAATTTTAACTTCAGGACATTACTAGTTTTTCTCAAAAATAAAAACATAACAATTTTGTTAAGATTGGACATTTTGACGTTATTTTTTCAATGTTTTAATAAGTTTTATTATGAATTTAAGACACTGTCAATATTTTGGAAAAAGCAATTTTAACTTTAGGAAATCACTAGTTTTTCCCCCCCAAGCAAATAAAAAAATTTTGCTAAGATTAGTCATTTTTGAAGTTTATCTTTTCAATGTTTCAATAAGTTATTTCTATGAATTTAGGACGCTATCAATATTTTGGAAAAAGCAGTTTTAACTTTAGGACATTACTAGTTTTTCCCAAAAATAAAAAATTAACGATTTTGTTGAGATTGGCCATTTTGACGTTCTTTTTTCAATGTTTTCACAAGTTTTATTATGAATTTAAGACTGTCAATATTTTGGAAAAAGCAATTTTAACTTTAGGAAATCACTAGTTTTTCCCCCCAAACAAATGAAATATTTTGCTAAGATTAGCCATTTCTGAAGTTTATTTTTTCAATGTATCAATAACATTTCTATGAATTTAGGACGCTATCAGTATTTTGGGAAAAGCAATTTTAACTTTAGGACATTACTAGTTTTCCCCAAAAATAAAAAATTAACAATTTTGTTCAGATTGACCATTGTGACGTTCTTTTTTCGATGTTTCAACAAGTTTTATTATGAATTTAAGACACTGTCAATATTTTGGAAAAAGCAATTTTAACTTTAGGAAATCACTGGTTTTTGCCCCAAACAAATAAAATTTTTTGCTAAGATTAGCCATTTCTGAAGTTCATCTTTTCAATGTTTCAATAAGTTATTTCTAAGAATTTAGGACACTATCAATATTTTGGAGAAAGCAATTTTAACTTTAGGACATTACTAGTTTTTCCCAAAAATAAAAACATAACAATTTTGTTAAGATTGCCTATTTTGACGTTCTTTTTTCAATGTTTTCACAAGTTTTATTATGAATTTAAGACTGTCAATATTTTGGAAAAAGCAATTTTAACTTTAGGAAATCACTAGTTTTTCCCCCCAAACAAATGAAATATTTTGCTAAGATTAGCCATTTCTGAAGTTCATCTTTTCAATGTTTCAATAACTTATTTCTATGAATTTAGGACGCTATCAGTATTTTGAAAAAGGCAATTTTAACTTTAGGACATTACTAGTTTTCCCCAAAAATAAAAAATTAGCGATTTTGTTAAGATTGGCCATTTTGACGTTTTTTTTTCAATGTTTTCACAAGTTTTATTATGAATTTAAGACACTGTCAACATTTTGGAAAAAGCAATTTTAACTTCATAAAATCACTAGTTTTTCCCCCCAAACAAATAAAAATTTTTGCTAAGATTAGCCATTTCTGAAGTTCATCTTTTCAATGTTTCAATAAGTTGTTTCCATGAATTTAGGACGCTATCAGTATTTTGGAAGAAGCAATTTTAACTTCAGGACGTTACTAGTTTTTCCCAAAAATGAAAAATTAACAATTTTGGTAAGGTTGGCCATTTTGACGTTCTTTTTTCGATGTTTCAATAAGTTTTATTGTGAATTTAAGACACTGTCAATATATTGGAAGAAGCAGTTTTAACTTTAGGAAATCACTAGTTTTACCCCCAAACAAGTGAAACATTTTGCCAAGATTAGCCATTTCTGAAGTTTATTTTTTCAATGTATCAATAACATTTCTATGAATTTAGGACGCTATCAGTATTTTGGGAAAAGCAATTTTAACTTTAGGACATTACTAGTTTTCCCCAAAAATAAAAAATTAACAATTTTGTTAAGATTGGCCATTTTGA
Source organism: Cryptocephalus moraei (assembly GCA_946251905.1). Classification (NCBI taxonomy): domain Eukaryota; kingdom Metazoa; phylum Arthropoda; class Insecta; order Coleoptera; family Chrysomelidae; genus Cryptocephalus; species Cryptocephalus moraei. The sequence continues at coordinate 22,772,503 of OX276464.1, read as the reverse complement.
CGTTCTTTTTTCAATGTTTTCACAAGTTTTATTATGAATTTAAGACACTCAATATTTCAGAAAAAGCAGTTTTAACTTTAGGAAATCACTAGTTTTTCCCCCAAACAAATAAAATATTTTGCTAAGATTAGCCTTTTCTGAAGTTCATCTTTTCAATGTGTCAATAAGTTATTTCTATGAATTTAGGACGCTATCAGTATTTTGGAAAAAGCAATTTTAACTTTAGGACATTACTAGTTTTTCCCAAAAACAAAAAATCAACAATTTTGTTAAGATTGGCCATTTTGACGTTCTTTTTTCAATGTTTCAACAAGTTTTATTATGAATTTAAGACACTGTCAATATTTTGGAATAAGCAATTTTAACTTTAGGAAATCACTAGTTTTTCCCCCCAAACAAATGAAATATTTTGCTAAGATTAGCCATTTCTGAAGTTTATTTTTTCAATGTATCAATAAGTTATTTCTATGAATTTAGGACGCTATCAGTATTTTGGGAAAAGTAATTTTAACTTTAGGACATTACTAGTTTTTCTCAAAAACAAAAAATCAACAATTTTGTTAAGATTGGCCATTTTGACGTTCTTTTTTCAATGATTCAACAAGTTTTATTATGAATTTAAGATACTGTCAGTATTTTGGAAAAAACAATTTTAACTTTAAAAACTTTCAAAAATTGAAGGATGTTGTTGCCAAACTTCCCAGTATTGTTCCGAAATTAGGGTTTTAGGTTTTTAAGATTCTAAGGTTTTTTTTTAATTACCCTGAAGGTGCTTGGTGAGGACTTTTCCAGATTTTCTAAAGAGTTTTAAAAATTTCCCGCAAGGTTTTCGCAAATCTTAAGAATGTCTGGAACTATTTCCAAGTTTTTGAAACCTTCAAACGTTTCTGTGATTTTCTCATATTGAAGCTATAAGAAACCTTCAATTTCAGCTCGAAAAATAACTGAATAAATTGTTATATTTTGTTTTGTTTGTAATTAACAATGATGAAGCGTTCAGAAAATTTATTTTATTGCTTCAAAGTTTGTTATAATTTTTTTATTAATTGTTGTTACATTTCCTTGCTATAAACTTGTTAGAATCTAATGATGTATGATTAATTTATCATTTGTATGACCCATGTCGCTTTGAAGACGGACATTGAAATATACCCCAAACGCTCACAGGCGGCACTTTTAGTACATTCGAATCGTGAAAACGTTATTCGCCCAAAAAAGTGAGTAGATCAGGTTTTTATCAACTTTGACCATATTAGGAGGTGGATGCAGAAAAACCACATCTCTCTCTCTCTCTTTCTCTTTTTCATTCTTTCTCTGTCTTCCTTGTGTCCTTTTGTGCCGAATACTTTATGGCATCGTTCGATCGTCCCGGCAGATATCTGGCAGAAAAGTCAACGGCCCCCATCGTGAAAAAGAGGAGAAATTAACCGTTTCGGCTCTAATGGCACACACACACACACACACACACACTGAGGCGAATTTAATTCACGCCAGGAAATCGAGAAGGGAATATAGATAAGATAGGCAATTACAGAAAATAATAAAAAAATAAGGAAGATTTGTTGGGTATTATAAACGGATTATTAATCATGTGATACGGCCTATCGGAAGGTTGTTGCTTTGTTCGATAAAGTATTGCTTGTGGTTCATGGACTATTGTTCCCGACGATTCTTAAAGAATGAGATTGCGGTAACTCATCAGGCAACCACTCGTCCTATCGTCGCGATATCAAGTTTGCTCTAATCACTGATCCTCTATCCAGAATCTTCAATTGTCAGTATTTTCGAAATTACTTGAAATCAATCTCGAAGTACAAAAATTCACTAAATTTTAGGTTATTTCATTTAAGAAATTTTTGGGATATCCTGGTGCAACGCCTGGGATTATTACAAATGCGAATTCAGAAGGGCTTGTGAACCACCTGTCACAGTAAAAAATTTCTAGAATAAATTACAAATACGAGAAAAATTTTGGATTTTAAATCAGGTCGAATTAAGTCAAAATATTACGAAACAAATACATAGTACATAAAAATGCATACTTTTAGCCAAATTTATACACCTCTTGGCCCTTCCAGAACCTCAAAAAAATTAATATGCTAATTTTCAGTTTTTAGATCATAGAAACTGTAGGTATTGAGATGCTTATTCCAGGATATAAAATATATTAGTTGCCACATCTATATTGTATATAGATTATATGTATAAAACTACAAATCATATATTTTCTTGATAACTTCTGGTATTTTTAATCTCGAGATATAGCAATTTTTACAATTTCGAACGTATGGAGTAATTTGAATTTCGCGCCAAAAATGTTTTCAAAATCTAAAAACCATATCGTAGTACACGAAAAACGCTACAACTTCGAAAAAATGCTGAAAAACAGAAAAAGCATGATGTATTAATAAGTATACTCTCAGCTAAATTTTTGCACTTCTAGAACCTCCAAAAACTTAAAAACAATTAAAACTCTAATTTTCAGCTTTCAGGTGATACTTTCGGTATAATTTATGGTAGAAACTAAAGGTATAAAGATGTTTTTTCTAGATATAGAATATGTAAGTTGTCATAACTGATGTTTGTCTAAGAATTAGTTCCTTAAATATAATTAAATACCCAAAAATTGCCAAAAATTCGCTTTTCGGCATTCTTTACTATCTTTCACCTTGTAAAAATATCCGAAAAAGAAAGCATTTCGATTTTGCAGATAAAACTACGAAACACTTTTTTCCCATAATTTCTGCCAATTTTAATACACATGTCATGTCCGTTCTTTATAACTCCAGAAACCATAAACTGAAATCATATTTAAAATGAAACCTCCCAAATCAACCCCCAAAACGGACACGTACAAATTTCCTAGTCTCCTTACTCCTGTCAAGGAGAACACCAAACACCGAGAAAAAGCCGATTCCCCTTTTATCCCGTATTTATCCCGTAATCAATCAATAACATTAAAGGCAACAACCGGAGCGCGGATTGATTAATGAACTCGTCCCGGGGAAGGGCGACACGCTTTTTTCCGCCCACCTCGTTCGGTTCCTGCGGGAGAGATCGGGAAATAAGGGAAACTGCGAGGAAAGTACGAAGGGCCGCCAGGTTGTTAGGATCCCATTCGGAATATTCTACGGAGGAATCGGGAAAATCGGGGAAAAGTTTCCAGACTTTTTGACGTTGTGCGAGGCGGTGGGAACAAAATAAGTCTGGAAGAGCGGTGGGAGAAGGAGGAACGTCGGACGTCATATCGATCTAGTTACACGCGATGCCACCTCATCCTCCATTCGGGATCAAAACGTGAAATTTCGAATTTCAACGTGGAAATGGTGGAAAATTCCTGATCTGGCGGTCAGATTTAAATAGTAACTCTAAGATTAACTCTCTCAATAACCACTCTTTCTTAATTGTAACTCTCAATAACTCTAATAATTTATTCGAAAAACTAAAACTTCAAATACCGAGACGTGGTTCTTGTTAACCAAGAGTTAAACCACGCCTTAACTAAGCTACGCTAGCTAAACCGAACTAACCTAAGGTTAATGATGATGAAAAATTAAACAATTTTGAAAATTTTCAACATTTCTCGATTTTTCTGGATTGCAAAATTATTGCGCAAAATCTAATAAACCGACCGAAACGAAATTTACAGGATTCTTTTACTATAACTTCGAGATTTCGTACCTGTGATATGTAAGTCCTAACTCTATTTCAAAGTGCCTAAAATAATAAATTAAAAAACCACTTTTTTGGGCCGATTTTTTTTGTTTATTGCTATTTTGCAAAACCGCTAATAAATATTAGAATTTCTAACCTATGCCACATTATGTAAAAAACAATTCTGCAACTTTTTTCTCTCTTCAACTTTCTTCTAAATTCAATACTTAAAGAGTTACAAGCAAAATAACTCGGGAAAAAAAGATTTCCCGTGTCCCGAAATTGAGGAACGGTCGGTCGGTCTGGCCGAGCGGCCCTGGATTAAGTAAACATCGAGAGAGCGTTTCGACTTTAATTGAGGGGCGGGAAAATGGAAATTTGATAAATGGGGCGCGATAAATGTGGGTCACGTGCGTTTATTAATGGATTATAGGAGCGTTCGTATATAATTCCGCGTGGAAAATTCGATTGTCAGCGAATTTGATAATACATACTTGCAATATATATTCAAATCCGTGGTAATACGTCCCTTATATAGAACTATATTATACTATATTATATAGAACTACTATTCCTACTGTATAGAAAGAACAAAGCTGGAATAAAGTTATACAGATATTTTAAGCGAAAAAAATCTGTTTTTGTTTATAAAATTTTTTCTTTACATTTTTAAGAAAAATACTTTGAATAAAAGTTGTAGCCCATTAAAAAACCTTCAATTTTGAGTTTTATACATTCAAATCGATTAACAAATGACTGAGATAATGGCAAAAAACGCCTATTTTTGCACTAATTTATAATTGTTAATAAACTTGTTATTAACATATTAACATTTAATATAACTTTATGAAAATGAGGCATTTGATGTGTTTTTAATGTGTGCTAAATTTCAGCCAGATTGATCAAATAGTTTATAGGTTATTCTAATTGTTTATCCCAAAAGAAAATTGTTTAAACAATTGTCCTTGCCTAAATAATGAATCTAGGTAAATTTTTTTTCCATAAATCTACAAGACTAACTCAAAACTTGAAAAAAGTGGACTTAAGCCTTTTTTTTTAGGAAGCCACAGACATATTATTGTTAATAATACACAACATTTTATACAATTTAAGTAATATTCAAAAAACAATTGTAGATTTTAATAACTTTTTTTTATAAACAACAAATTGTAAAACAAATTTTCTACCGAGAATGCCACTGACCTGAGCGGCCGTGCGCGAAAGATAAATAAACAACTGTGATATATACATTAAGTAATAGGTGTTAGTTTTTAGTGGAAAAATAGATGGCAATAGACACTTCGTGTAGTGTAAGTTATTTCGGACAGTAGAACGTTACAATGCAAAAATCGTAATATGGTTATTATACAAGTATCTGATAAAAAATAATAAAACAAACAATTTCGCAAAGAAATCCATTTTGTCTAGTAACCTTTCTTTGGTATTAACCCCTCACATTATTACATCATTAAAGACTTCCTTCACATGAACCACTACCTAGCGTTTTCTCGCTCCGCTAACTCCTTATCGTGTGTTATGACGAAGGACAAGAGCCAAAACATATTACGTCGAGCAGATTGAAATTCTTGGCTCGCATCACTATGTATAGATTTTCCAGGTCGCTAATCCGGAATTTAATATCAGAATCGCGAAATTGGGAACGATAGATCGAATGAGGCGAAGGGGGGGTGAGGGGGATAAATTCCCGCGGAGGACCGTCGATTCCCGAAAATTTCCCTCGGAGAGACGTCGACTTATACGTCGCTCCCGGAATTCGAATGGCCGACGTGATTTCGGCGATTGAACCGCAAACTCGGCGTTTAAGTATATATATTACGTCTCGTTCTCGTGGCGGGCGCAATAAATCGCCGAGCAGACAATTGGTTCCCCCTTGGATCCTCCTTCGCTTTCCCCAAGACCTTCCCAAGGGAGCACGCTGGGAATGTCCTTGTGGCACTTGTAATTCACCCTCACAAATCGTATTTCGAATTTTGGCGCGAAATGCCGCTCCCCCACTCACTTTTGTGTTCCGTACTTCGGACACTGTCGAGGACTTTTGTGTTCCGTGCTTTGGCGCGAAGCTGTCAAAATTTGGCGCGAACGACCTTAGAGTAGCATCCGGGTGCCCCCCGAAGGAGCCGGCTTTGCAAAAGTGAGGTTATGTTCGGAATGTTATTGTCGAACCGGCCTAGTATATCTACTGTCGCAGTTTATGGGGGAAACTGTTAAAACCCAGTCAACGACACGTTGCAGAGCCCCAGAATGGAAAATTTGTAGTTTTAACCAATCAGGTTTTCAGGATATTGTGATAAGTTGTAGAACGGTGGGATGTACAAAACGTGACAATTCATTGAGCAGTAGCTTCACATGTACTGCGAAACGGTAATGGAGGATTCTTCTGTTGTACGCCCTGTTGTGCTATTAAAATAATTTGATAATCAAAACTGACTAATTACAGTTCAGAATTGCTGTGCGAAGATAAAGAGTCCACTCTATGGTACTTTCTACAGGTTGCCTCTGCGGAACCTTGCAGGTTTCCTTGAAGGCACCTCAGGTTACTTTAAACAGTGTCTTTGGTACTTTACTGGTTGCCTTTACAGAACCTGGCAAGTTTCTTTGAAGTTTCCTCAGGTTATCTTGAACAGTTCCTGTGGTACGTTCTATGGAACTTTGCAGGTCTCCTTGAAGTCATCTCAATTTACTTTTTACAGAACGTTGCAAGTGTACTTAAAATTTAACTCAGCTTACCTTAAACAGTTTCTGTGGTAATTTCTACAGGTTGCCTCTGCAGAACTTGGCAAGATTCCTTGTAGTTTCCTCAGGTTTCCTGTGGTACGTTTTACAGAACCTTACAGGTCTCCTTGAAGTTACCTCAAATTACGTTTTACAGAATGTTGCAAGTTTACTTAAAATTTAACTCAGCTTCCCTTAAACTGTTTCTGTGGTACTTTCTACAGGTTGCCTCTGTAGAACTTAGCCAAGATTCCTTGGAGTTTCCTCAGGTTTCCTGTGGTACGTTTTACAGAATCTTACAGGTCTTCCTGAAGTCAGCTCACTTTACTTTTTACAGAACGTTGCAGGTTTACTTGAAATTTAGCTCAGCTTCCCTTAAACAGTTTCTGTGGTACTTTCTACAGGTTGCCTCTGTAGAACTTACCAAGATTCCTTGGAGTTTCCTCAGGTTTCCTGTGGTACGTTCTACAGAACCTTACAGGTCTTCCTGAAGTCATCTCAATTTACTTATTACAGAACGTTGGAAGTTTGCTTAAAATTTAACTCAGCTTACCTTAAACAGTTTCTGTGGTACTTTCTACAGGTTGCCTCTGCAGAACTTGGCAAGATTCCTTGGAGTTTCCTCAGGTTTCCTGTGGTACGTTCTACAGAACCTTACAGGTCTTCCTGAAGTCATCTCAATTTACTTATCACAGACAACCTTGTAATTTAACTCAGGTTACCTTAAACAGTTTCTGTGGTACTTTCTACAGGTTGCTTCTGCAGAACTTGGCAAGATTCCTTGGAGTTTCCTCGGGTTTCCTGTGGTACGTTCTACAGAACCTTGCAGGTCTCCTTGAAGTGTCTCAATTTACTTTTTACAGAACGTTGCATGTTTGCTTGAAATTTAACTCAGCTTACCTTGAACACTTTCTGCGGTACTTTCTACAGGTTACCTCTGCAGAACTTGCCTTGTGTGGTACGTTGTACAGAGCCTTACAGGTCTTCCTGAAGTCAGCTCACTTTACTTTTTTAAAGAACTTTGCAAGTTTACTTAAAATTTAACTCAGCTTCCCTTAAACAGTTTCTGTGGTACTTTCTACAGGTTGCCTCTGTAGAACTTAGCAAGATTCCTTGGAGTTTCCTTAGGTTTCCTATGGTACGTTCTGCAGAACCTTACAGGTCTTCCTGAAATCATCTCAATTTACTTTTTTAAAGAACTTTGCAAGTTTACTTAAAATTTAACTCAGCTTCCCTTAAACAGTTTCTGTGGTACTTTCTACAGGTTGCCTCTGTAGAACTTAGCAAGATTCCTTGGAGTTTCCTTAGGTTTCCTGTGGTACGTTCTACAGAACCTTACAGGTCTTCCTGAAGTCAGCTCAATTTACTTTTTACAGAACGTTGCAAGTTTACTTAAAATTTAACTCAGCTTCTCTTAAACAGTTTCTGTGGTACTTTCTACAGGTTGCCTCTGTAGAACTTAGCCAAGATTCCTTGGAGTTTCCTCGGGTTTACTGTGGTACGTTCTACAGAACCTTACAGGTCTTCCTGAAGTCATCTCAATTTACTTATTACAGACAACCTTGTAATTTAACTCAGGTTACCTTAAACAGTTTCTGTGGTACTTTCTACAGATTTCTTCTGCAGAACTTGTCAAGATTCCTTGGAGTTTCCTCGGGTTCCCTGTGGTACGTTCTACAGAACCTTACAGGTCTCCTTGAAGTCATCTCAAATTACTTTTTACAGAATATAACACCATAACAGAATATAATTTAATTATTCACGTTAATCATAGATTGTATTTATTTAATTAGTTCGAAAGGACAGGCAAAGGACGTAAAATAGATATACACAGTAATTAATGATCTCATATTAATTATGAAATAAATATTATTACACATTAAACATGAGTTGAGTGATTTGGTTGCCTTTTTCTATTTTTTTATTGTTTTTAAGTTGTTTTACTGGAAAGTAAATGCACTTTAAATTGAAATAATTATGATAAGCTTAATTAAGTGGATGAAAGAAATTTGGTGTAATATTAACATTGTAAATATATCATTATTTATTTAATTGGTTTAAAGGCCAGAAATACGACTTAAATTAGTTATATAGTAATTAATAATTGCGTTATTAAAATATTATTCATTACATTATTATAATTACATATTAAACATGAGTTTCAACTTTAAACATCTAACGTGGTTCTCATCTTGTATCAAAAAATTAATTACCTACTAAAAATTTATTTTACATGAGAAGAGGTTGAAGTAATTCATACTCTTCAACCGCATGAAAGTCGATTACCATTTATTGGTATTAATTATAATTTAATTTATTAATATATTCTTAATAATGATAATGTGTAATGACGCGGTTAACAAGTATTTAAGTATTAAATCCACCTAAGATTGTACTTAAAAAATAATTTGGTATACTGAAAACTAAGAGCTTGTTAAATTACAGTCGTTACAATTAAGTTCATTGAGAGTATAGGCTCATTATTCACATTATAAATGAATCATTACTTATTTCATTGCTTGGAAAGGACAAAAAGGGAATAAATTAGTTATTATATCTATTAATTTTAATAATGATGATAATAATAATTATTAATAGTATTACATATTAAACATGAGTTAAGTGATCTCTAACCTTTTTGTATCATTTCGAAAAAATAATTGTCAAAAATTATATTTAAGTTTATTTAATTTTATTTATTAAATTTTATTAATTATATTAAGTGAATTCTAGGAATATAGTTCCAATGCTCAGAATACGAACATAATTGGTTCGAAATGACATAAATCAATGTTTATTTAAAAAATCATATTACATTAATAAATAATTCTAAGTACTAAATATTAATAAGTAACTTAAAACCAACTAATTAATATTCTATCCACCTTTATTGTCACACAATGTCAACAAGGTTTACATTTTTTGTTCTTCCGAATTAAATAACAATAATAAAAATTAATAAAATAATAACTAAAAATTAATATCATTAAATTAAATAAAAAGTTTTCAAACTTAGAAGAACTTGTTTAAGACGCTAAATAAGCTATTTTCAAAATTCGACTCAAGAGGCGTTTTGAATGTTGTTCCCCTCTTGTTGTTTGTTGTTATCCGAATTTTCCATAACTGCAGTATGTAAAAATTCGTACAGCTTGTTAAGGTTGTGCAATTAATTAATCCCAGTGACAAATTACCCGGGCGAGATGTCAAGACGACCTAATATGACATGACAATGAGAAATTACCATTCGGTTATGGAGTTTCGGGTCTGGCCGTGTTGATTTGTCATTTTCGTGGAGAATCGTGTAAATGGTCGATTCGTCATCGGCGCAAACAAATTTGTTTTTTTCGGGAAGGAAAATTTAGGAATTATTTAGTGATTTTCCTGTAAAGTGAGAGCCATAAATAAGACGAGTGTTGTTGTTGTCGTTTCTGTCGTTAAACGCCCCATTTCTTCACTCCTGAAATAAATAATAAATTGTTTTTCGTTTATGTCGACGGGGGAATTCAATTTCACTTTCTTTGAAGCGTTCTCCAATTACACGCGTGCGAGTTATTACAGGATCAGCAATTTAGTGGTAGTGTGTCACTAGGTCGAGACTGCTGGAAATGAAATTCGCAGAATTTCCAAGATAAACAATTATATAATTATTGTTAATAAAACGTATCGTATTACCGATAAACAACCGGATCCAGTTAATTAATTACAGAATTAGCCTCTGCCAAGTTGATGTACCAGTTCGAATATTATTTACCTATTACATGTGGAACGAACTCCTTGCCATTAAAGTATTAATTGCTCGTTTGGTTGAACTGTTAACCGTTCGAGATATGCTGGGCGGGCTATTCGTTATGCAAATGAGGGGTAAACACGAGTTAATGGAGCCAAAGGGCAATCAAACTGTGAGCATTTCGGTGTTGACACTTGCAGAATTGCATTGGACGTTTAAAATTGTCTGAACCGACAGGGCGACTCGAGACGAGAAACAACATGGTCTCGTCTCGGTCTTGAAAAGTTTCTAGGAGTCGAGTCTCGTCTCGATGCGAATCTGGTCTCGTCTCGGTCTCGAGAAGTTCCTAAAAGTTTCATCTCGATTCGGTCTCGAAAAATCGTTAAAGGTTACGTGTCGTCTCGATCCAAATCTTGTCTCGTCTTGGTCTCGAATGATTTCTAAAAGTTCGTCTTGGTATCGAGGACTTCCTAAAAGTTCGTCTCGTCTCGGTCTCGAAATGTCACTAACAGTTGCGTCTCGTCTCGATCCAAATCTGGTCTCGTCTCGGTCTCGAGAAGTTCCTAAAGGTTCATCTCGTCTCGGTCTCGAAAAGTGCCTAAAAGTTACATCTCATTTCGGTCTCGAAAAGTTTCTATGGTTTAAGTGTCGTCTCGATCCAAATCTGGTCTCGTCTTGGTCTCGAATGATTTCTAAAAGTTCGTCTTGGTATCGAGGAGTTCCTAAAAGTTCGTCTCGTCTCGGTCTCGAAATGTCACTAACAGTTGCGTCTCGTCTCGATCCAAATCTGGTCTCGTCTCGGTCTCGAGAAGTTCCTAAAGGTTCATCTCGTCTCGGTCTCGAAAAGTGCCTAAAAGTTACATCTCATTTCGGTCTCGAAAAGTTTCTATGGTTTAAGTGTCGTCTCGATCCAAATCTGGTCTCGTCTTGGTCTCGAATGATTTCTAAAAGTTCGTCTTGGTATCGAGAAGTTCCTAAAAGATTCCGCTCGTCTCTATTTCGACAAGTTCCTAGAAGTTCGTCTCATCTTGATCTCGAAAAGTCCCTAAAAATTACGTCTCGTGTCGATCCAAATCTGGTCTCGTCTCGGTCTCGAAAAGTCCTTAAAGGTTACGTGTCGTCTCGATCTAAATCTGGTCTCGTCTTGGTCTAGAATAATTCCTAAAAGTTCGTCTTGGTATCGAGAATTTCCTAAAAGTTTCCTCTCGTCTCGATTTTGAAAAGTTCTTAAAAGTTCGTCTCATCTAGATCTCGAAAAGTTCCTAAAAGTTACGTCTCGTCTCGGTCTCTAAAAGTCCCTAAAAATTGTCTCGTTTCGGTCTAGAAAAGTCTCTAAAGGTTACTTGTCGTCTCAATCCAAAACTGGTCTCGTCTTGGTCTCGAATGATTTCTAAAAGTTCGTCTTGGTATCGAGAAGTTCCTAAAAGATTCCGCTCGTCTCGATTTCAAAAAGTTCCAAGAAGTTCGTCTCATCTTGATCTCGAAAAGTCCATAAAAATTACGTCTCATGTCGATTCAAATCTGGTCTTGTTTCGGTCTCGAAAAGTCCTTAACGGTTACGTGTCGTCTCGATCCAAATATTGCCTCGTCTCGGTCTCGAATGGTTCCTAAACGTTCGTCTTGGTATCGAGAATTTCCTAAAAGTTTCCGCTCGTCTCGATTTCGAAAAGTTCCTATAAGTTCGTCTCGTCTCGGTCTCGAAATGACACTAACAGTTACGTCTCGTCTGGATCCAAATCTGGTCTCGTGTCGGTCTTGAAAAGTTCCTAAAAGTTTGTCTCATCTCGGTCTCGTAAAGTCCCAAAAAGTTACGTCTCGTTTGGGTCTCAAAAAGTCCCTAAAGGTTACCAGCCAAATCTTGTCTCTTCCCGGTCTCGAGTGGTTCCTAAAAGTTCGTCTCGATTTCGAAAAGTTCCTCAAAGGTTCATCTCGTCTCGATTTCGAAAAGTTCTTATAAGTTCGTCTCTTCTCGGTCTCGAAATGTTACTAACAGTTGCGTCTCGTCTCGATCCAAATCTGGTCTCGTCTCGGTCTCGAGAAGTTCCTAAAGGTTCATCTCGTCTCGGTCTCGGAAAGTCCCTAAAAGTTACGTCTCGTTTCGGTCTCGAAAAGTCCTTAATGGCTACGTGTCGTCTCGATCTAAATCTGGTCTCGTCTCGGTCTCGAATGATTTCTAAAAGTTCGTCTTGGTATCGAGAAGTTCCCAAAAGTCTCGGTCTCGAATGATTCACGCCGTAAAATGGGCAAAAAGTTGTACCCCCATTTAATACTATATGGGAAATTGGGCCAGAAATGCAGAGATAGGCAACAAACCACGCATTTTGGGTACCAAAATGGGCCAAATTTGACCTTGACGAAAAATGCCGTTTTTTGGGTTAGAACCCGCATAGTTACACTACTCCCCCATTTAAAATTACATGGGAAATTGGGCCAGAAATGCAGAGATAGGCAACAAAACACGCATTTTGCAAAAGCCGGGTTTTTGAGTTAGAACCGGCATAGATACACTACTAATAGATATTATACACTGCACCGTACTGCGCCAGTATCCCGGCCGACGTCCCAAGTTTACAACGTCGTATCTCACTCCTGTTACCCTTCTGATTGCCTTTTTATTCCCGTGGTTAAACTCTCCATACTCGAGGAAGGTGTGGAAATTGTGTTTTTTACGTTTTTGTTACTTTACTTGCTTCGCGTCGATTCATGTTGAGAAAGGCTTTTGTGATTGAATCCTTTTGAGTAAAGCGTTTCGTTATGGAGACGCAGGTGTGTGAAAGTAATTGTTCTTTGTCTACCGCCGGGTTTCGTCTCTCCATTAATTAATCATCCCGTATGTACCACTTTTTTATCCCGTTCCCACGTAAATCCCTCCTTTTCTCCACTCGGGACGTTTTTTCGGCGTCCCGCATCTCTCCTCGCCCGTATGAGCGATCGCTTTTCGTCTATACCATTAAGTTACCCCCATCGTATGCGGTACGAATTGCTGCCGGGATCTGTTAATCCTTTACACCGACTGGTATAAAGGGCAAGTAGATAAACTCCGAAGAGGTGAAGAATGCTTGTGAAGTGCAATGGTCTAATTGATACATTATTAATTTACTAATTTATCATCATCAGCCCTTCTCCTTCAAGACAGTAGAGCAAGCATACGAATGAGAGCAGATCTTTTCTAAAAATGAAAATTTTACTCAAATTATACTTGAGTGTTTTAAAGGTTATTGCACATTCGGTTAATATATTACTTCCAATTTTAAGTTCTATTTTCAAGACTAAAAAACACTAAGACGGTTTTCACGAATTTCTCCTGCTTTACAAACAATAATTCAAAGGTGTCCTTAAGCTTAAGAGAGAAGTCTCGAAGTCAAACAAAATTAAAATCGCATCCTTAAGGACGACCTCGGAAAAATTTGAGTATTCTAGAAGATTGGCGAATTTCCCGACCTCAGCCAATTAGGATCGCGAATTTCCCGAGCGTTACCGAACGATTACAAACGCCGCCGAGGAAACCGAGCGTTTTCGGACTTCACACTTTACAATTCGTCTCATTGGTCATTATTTTATGGGTTTCCTGGCATTCCCACGAGCCTAAACTCATTCTGGAGTTCAGTTCTCAAATCTGGCACCCGAGCTATTTAAAGTACATTTAAACCTACCACGGAGTTTTTCAAATTTCGCGCTCGAGCTATCTGAAGTACTTACCTTGGCGCCGCAGAAGGAGTGAACTTTTCGAATCTGGCTCCCGAGCTACCCGAGTCACACCCCCACACCTCTGAAAGGAGAAAAATGTAAAAATTCTAGTTTCATCATGCGACTTCCCGTTTAAGGTTCGTCCTAGATAAACACGAATTTCACGTGCGAACGGTCCCTCGTAATACGAAAAACATTGAATATACGCTTAAAATTATAACACGTTTACGAGCTGACGAGCGATATCCGCATGCAATTTTCATGTTCCGACCGTTTCGGGGCGATTTTATTTCACTTTTTTATCCCCTCGCATGCACTTGTTCTCCGAAGAGCGACTTTTAATTAGAGAATTATGTAAAAAGTGCGCAATTCCGCGGAAGGCGCGCCGCCGTTTTAATTAATAAAATCGCGAAGCTCAAGAACGCGGATGTGCCTAACTGCAACGATAAATTTCCTCCCCTTAGAGGAACTTCTCTCGAAATATGGATAATTTCACCTCCTGAAGGCGCCCAGGAAGGATCCAGTTTATTTATAAACGCCCACTTCCTGCGGGAAGTAGACCGGCGAGAGATGTTATTCCCTATAAATTCAGGAATTATGGAAAAACTGCAGAGCGGTCAGCACTTTCCGAACTACCCGCGCCGCTCGTCCTGGATTTATGTTTATTCCTTCTGCTGATGTTGCACTAAAGCTTTTACTCTCGCAGATAAATAAAAACGCAAGAACTCGCCGTTAAATCTAATTAATGACGTCTCGATGAGAATTTGCACGGCAGGTGAACCTATTTTTATCTCGAATCCTTGAACTAGCGTGCTTTCGCTGTTTAAGGTAACGAGCGTCTATTTACATTAGTAGAAGGTATGTAATAGAAATTTTCAAAGGGATCGAAACATGGATGAAAATTATAAGAAATTTCAAAAACCAGCAAAATGTCTTAAAATTTCAAAATACATTGACATTTGACCAGCAAAGTACCGTAATAGTCCAGTCATTATAGGGGGTTCACCTAGGAAAATCTACATACCCAGTATATTAAAAGGTAAAAACGTCTATTTTGGCATCCTAAAACTTTCCTCAAAATTCACATATAATTGGATGGTCGGAAGTTTTAAAGTCGGGGGCCAAAAGTCACAAAAATCGATTTTTTCTACATATTTTGCAAATATCTCGTTTTCTATGGGTTTTACGCTATTTGTATTTATTATCAATATTTTAGAGAATCAAATTCTCTACAACTTTTGTATTTAACATTTCTTCATACCTCGAAGTGTTTTCGAGATAGAGGGCGGAGAGCGCTGGTCAGAGAATCATGTGAGGTCGACTGGTAGTCTCGATCAAAAACTTGTATATTAAGGTTATAAATTATTGCTAAATATTTAATTAGCATTTATTATTAACTTTTACATTAAATTCAATCTTTCTTTCTAGTAATTCTAAAATTTATCAATTCAATAACACTTATAGGTAATCTCTTTCTGTAATTGAAAAATTATTAAGGGATATACTTTACTTACATTTTAATTATATTCTCATTTACACTAGTTGCATTTGAAGTAAAAAATAATTAAGTAAATCTTGTTTAAAATCCGTAAACTCTTAAATTCTTTCATAACTTTAAAAAATTTATAGTCAGAAGAAGAAGAAGAAGAGAATTGATATTAGAACTTGTTCTTCTCGAAATTTTTATTCTTTTATATTAATTTTGACAATATTAAATTAATCAAATAACACTTTTACTAAAAACGTTAATTACAAATTTAATTCTTTTCTTTTTTATTTACTTAGAAAGTTATTAGTATAAATTAGATTATAATTAAAATGTAATTTAATTATTTTCCTCAACAATTTTTTACTTACATGGCCTAACTAAAAATAGATAAGTAACCAAACAAAATGAATTTAATGAAAAAGTTAATAAAAAATGATATTTATATATTTAGCAATAATTTATAACCTTAATATTACGAGTTTTTGATCGGGACTACCAGTAGTACCAGTTGACTTCACATGATTCCCTGACCAGCGCTCTCCGCCCTCTATCTCGAAAACAGTTCAAGATATGAAGAAATGTTAAATACAAAAGTTGTAGAGAACTTGATTCCCTACAATATTGATAATAAATATAAATAGCGTAAAACCCATAGAAAACGAGATATTTGCAAAAAATGTAGAAAAAATCGACTTTCGTGACTTTTGACCCCCGACTTTAAAACTTGCGGCCATCCAATTATACGTGAATTTTGAGGAAAGTTTTAGGATGCCAAAATAGAAGGTTTTACGTGTCAATATACTGGGTATATCGATTTTCCGAGATATTCACCTAATTTGGCCTAAGATGACTGGACTATAAGAATTTATACGTTGCAAAAAAAAATCAAAATACCAAACGATGTAACCGCATTACCTAGTATTACCAAATACTTTCCCAGTTTACAAGATTCTTTGGAGAAAGTGCAAACTTAAGTTTCAGTAGGTCGTATCTCTCCTAACGCCCCTTTTACGAAATTATCTCACCGTTGGCACCAGGAAATCATCTTTCGTTTGCGATAGATACATATTTTGAAAGTCGAACTTTGGAAAATTTTTGGAAAAATTCCAAGGGGTTAACCTCCCTTATTATGGGGTAGAAAATTGAAAATTTGATTTTCTTCACGAAACTCACAAGGTGGTTAGTTTAGTGGACGAGTGTAAATTCGTTAATTGAAACACTTTCTAAAGTATCACCATTTTTTGGGAAAAGTGAATACCAAAATTTCAGTTGAATTCAAATGTCTCTTTAGCGAAATTCTTTTGTCGTTGGCACCAGAAAATCATCTCGTATCGTTACAGAGCGATGTTTCGAAAATCGAATTTTGAAACATTTCTTAAAAAAAATTGCAAGGGGTTAACCTCCCTTATTGTGGGGTAGTAAATTGAACTTTCGAATTTCTACACGAAACTCGCAAGATAGATAAGGGGAACACCTTTTAGTTTCGTGAGCGAGTTTCAATTCGCTAACTAAAATACTTTCTAAAGTATCACGATTTTTTGGGAAAAATGAAGACCAAAATTTCAGTAGGTTGTATCTCTGAATTCAAATGTCTCTTTGGCGAAATAGTTTTGTCGTTGGCACCGGGAAATCATCTCGTTTCGTTACAGAGCAATATTTCGAAAATCGAATTTTGAATCATTTTTTGGAAAAAATTCCAAGGGGTTAACTTCCCTTATTATGGGGTAGAAAATTGAAATTTTGAATTTCTTCACGAAACTCACAAGGGTGGATAAAGCGAACACTTTTTAGTTTTGTGGGAGAGTTTCAATTCGTTATTGAAATATTTTCTAAAGTATCACCATTTTTTGGGAAAAGTAAATACCAAAATTTCAGCAGATTGTATCTTTGAATTCAAAAGTCTCTTTAGCGAAATTCTTTTGTCGTTGGCACTAGGAAATCATCCCATTTCGTTACAGAGCGATATTTCGAAAATCGAATTTTGAATCATTTTTTGAAAAAAATCGCAAGAGGTTAACCTCCCCTCTCCCCTAGTATGGGGTAGAAAATTGAAATTTTGAATTTCTTCTAAAGGAAACATTTCTTAGTTCTGTGGGCGAGTCTCAATTCGTCAACTAAAATATTTCCAAAATCGAATTTTGACTCATTTTTTGGAAAAAATCGCAAGGCGTTAACCCCTCGGTGGTTAACCCCTTCAGCCCCAAGCGGGGCACTCGCGTGCATAAATCGAAGCCGATTTCGTGTCTAATTAGGTCGGGAC
Source organism: Cryptocephalus moraei (assembly GCA_946251905.1). Taxonomy (NCBI): domain Eukaryota; kingdom Metazoa; phylum Arthropoda; class Insecta; order Coleoptera; family Chrysomelidae; genus Cryptocephalus; species Cryptocephalus moraei. The sequence continues at coordinate 22,754,953 of OX276464.1, read as the reverse complement.
ACGAATAGGGGAATGTGTGATCGTGATCCTGTAGGGATCAAACATGCTAAACGGGACTTGTTAATGTGGAATCGGACGCTTCCTTAAAATAGGCGAAACGCGACTAAATTGCGATAATCAGTCGAAGTACTGGAAACGTGACAAAATAGACTTACAAGTGAAGCAACACGAAATTCATCCCAAAGTCCTAAATCGTCGAATTCGAATGAATTTCCTAAGGTAAGCGTTATTAAGGAATTTAAGCAATATTTGACACGTTAATTATAATAATAATTAAAAGAGAAATAGATTAAAATATGTATAATTTCAAAATATTATTTAAATTTATATTATGTAGATATATGATTATTTTAAATACATTTAAAAGGTATACAAAAATTTAAAAGAAGCAATCCCAAAATAAGCAGTCACAGAGCAACTATAATTAATTTTAAACGTATTTAGAGCTTCAGGGAAATTTCATATTTTTCTTAATATAAAAAAATATTTTCTTGGCACGCATATTGAAGTTTCCACGTCTGTCTTTATTCCTTCGATCGCGACATTTTTATCATTTTTATTCCCGTTATTAAGCGGATTTTCATTAACACCCTTTGTCGCCATTGCTCAACGTCTCGCCGGTGTAGCCACGTGCCACTCCACTAAAACGAATCGCAAGCTTGTTATCCCTAATTAACATTAATTTCGTTAAAATTAAGCAAATTACCCGTCCCGGAAAAAATCTCATCTCGTTACGTCTCGAGACCGGGGAAAGGAGAAAAAAAGGAATTACTTGAAAATTCGGGACGACCCCCCCACCCCCCACCCCCGACCCCCACAGGATGAATAATCCTCGACGTTCGCTCCCAGTCGTTAAAAAAAGGTCTCCTACTCCCCTCGACCAGAGGGACGTAATCGAGTTTGTCCGGGAAGAACCGGACAGATTTAATTTGCGGAGTGCCTTCGGGAAGTTTTTATTAGTTTTGATTTCTGTACGGGCGCGTCGTCGGACATGTATTAGAGAAATTTTACGACGGGTCAAAATTAAAATTCTGACGCGGGAAAGTCGGAAAATCCCCGGAAAATTCCGTCCGGGACTCGTAAGACCCGATGATTATTCCCGTGGGAATATTCGGGAAGGGAAGGTGTTAAACACCACGTGTTTAGACTGTCTGTTTCAACACATTCATTGCCAAGTAGGTGTATGTTAATACAACTCATCGACCTGCATGCTTCTACCATGCGGTATAATGTATATGGTAGTGGAGCGTGCTATAACTAATGATATAACCATGCGGTATGATGTATATGGTAGTGGAGCGTGCTATAACCAATGATATAAAATACAAAGCCTAATTTCATAATGTTGCAGGAGAAAACACTAGTTTAGTTCCATGTAAAGTCGCTAGTCGACTAAACACTCTAATTCCAGTAGGTACCGCAATAAATATTGTCGCAGATGTGAAGTAAGCTTTAATTTTCGAACTTCTTTACTGTATCTCCCAATATAACACCTCGGAAGTTGGTCTCCTACGATTAAACCCGGGAACTCCCGATAGGGAGTTCGGCCCTCTCCCGAACTTCCTCCCGGACAACTCCTCTCGAAGTGTCACTTAAAGACCGTTACTTTCCGGCTCGATGTTGTCACGACCTTTGTCACACGCTGCTCGCCCTTTGACGCGCCTAACTCAATTTTCCACTTTGCCGTGTCGATAAACTTCCCGGGGATTTATGTTTGTTTTGACGCCTAAACGCGACCGAAAGTTGTATTTATTTATTCGTTAACTTACGGATGGAACGGAGGGGACATCGGGACTTGTAAATAAATTAGCCGGAAAGTAAGTAACTACTGGCCGGACGAGGGAGGGTTAATTTGGTAGGGCGTATCGAACGGAGGGATGGATTTTATCCCTCGGGAAGTTGGAATAAAATTTTATTGGATATAGTGAAATCATAAATTTTGTAGTGACAGTAATAGTAGAACTGTCATTGTAACCTACTTTTCCAAAGTTTGTCGTAAGAAGTAGTAACTTCTTAATAGTACAAACTTCTAAATAAACCGTGAACATCTAAATAAATGACAACTTTTTGATCAATTATCAAAAAAGGGTCTTATTCAACGAAATTCAATATTTAATATGTCTCGTGATTTTCAAGATAAAATTTTCACTGAATTGGGACTTTCCAAGAAACTCCTTCCAGCATCAAGGGAAACATTCCAGCATGTCATCAAATTATAATTGTTCTTCAAATAAGGAAAACACATCTTTCTTGATCTTCTCTTCGTGTAAGGTGCGCCACATTACATCTTATTTATATTTCTAGAAATAGTACATGAAATTTAGTTTTGTAGATATGCAAAATTTGCCTCTGGAAAAGGTATTTTAGATTTATACCAGGACTCAAATTTGGAGAGCTTAAGGGGAGTGGTATGGCCCAAAATACGCAGAAAAGTCTTAACAATGAAAATTTGACTCGCAACGTTTGTTTTTGTCATATAAGGCTTTCTGAAAAATAATCAATTTTTTAATATCAGAAACTCATATACGAGAAGTATTGTAATCGGGTCAATAGGTCGAATTTAGATTAGCATTTATAGACGTTAATAACATTTTTAGCTAAATCTTCTCTAAAGTGTACTTTACTTTTACCAATTTTCGGATTTTCGAAATTTTCTCATAATTTCTTATACATAGTTTTTGAACTTTTTACGTTTATTCCAGTGTCGAATATATACAATAAAGTTTAATAACATTTTTGGCTAAATCTTCTCTAAAGTGCACTTTACTCCTATCAATTTTCGGATTTTCGAAATTTTCTCATAATTTCCTAGATACATATTTTTTGAACTGTTTACGTTTATTCCACTGTCGAATATATACATTAAAGTTTAATAACATTTTTGGCTAAATCTTCTCTAAAGTGCACTTTACTCTTACCAATTTTCGGATTTTCAAAATTTTCTCAACATTTCCTTTAGGAATATTTTTTGAACTTTTTACGTTTATTCCATTACCGAATATGTACAATAAAGTTCAATAACATTTTTGGCTAAATCTTCTCTAAAGTGCACTTTACTCTTACCAATTTTCGGATTTTCAAAATTTTTTCAAATTTTCCTTTATGAATATTTTTTGAACTTTTTACGTTTATTCCATTACCGAATATGTACAATAAAGTTCAATAACATTTTTGGCTAATTGTTCTCTAAAGTGCATTTTACTCTTGCCAATTTTCGGTTTTTGGAAATTTTCTCAACTCTTAATATTTTTTGATTTATCCTACTATCGAATATATACAATAAAGTTTAATAACATTTTTGGCTAAATCTTCTATAAGGTGCACTTTACTCTTGCCATTTTTCGGATTTTGAAATTTTCTCAAAATCCTCCTGTAGAACTGTTTTTAAAATTTAGAGTATTTAGTCTACTATAGAATATTTATAATAAAATATGAGAAAGCAGGTCGATGAGCATATTGCCATTTTTTTGGTATCTTCAATACCAATTTCGAGAGTTAAGGAAAATTTAGGTCAATTACTAACTAAATTTACTAACTAATAACTAAAAATTACTAATTATCGTATCGAAAAGGTTTCGGTATCGTTTTAAGTTAAAACTGTTTTTTAGGGAGAGTTGAGGTAAAAAACTTTTTGGGTACAAAACTGTCTATAGAGTTTTGAATTGTGAAAAACGAAACATTTACATAAAATTTAAACTTTTGTTTCTTTTCGATTTGTACAGCAGTTTTCCAGAAAATTACTGTGGAAAATCTTGAACCTCAAAAACTCAAAATATCCCAAAACCGTCCATTTGCGAACTTGTGGTCACACTTTTCTTCCTATTTCGAACCCCCCCCCCCTTAAAAGTTTGTGATTCCATTTGTGATCCCATAATAATACATTAAAATTTTCGAAATTAATTTTTTGGAAAACTACCTAAATGGCACCAAGCGTCATCAAGCAGAAGCTTCATTTTTGATTACTTTATCCTGGTGAGGCTCGTAACTACGAACATTGCGGGACGACGCCGTCCATGGCACGTCGCCTGCATACCCTTTACGCGTTAATCTAAAGTACATGTTACTGACAATTACAGGAATCTTTCCTAATGACATTTTGAACACTTTTGCAAAAACACGTTTGTTGTGTATCAATATTGTACGAACTGGAACTCGCCTAAGAAATCTTAGCCAGTTGCTATAATGACCAGTGTAGTAAATTATTCTCCTTAAATACATTCTTACTTGAGACAGCTAAGAAAACTGGTAAAGACGACTTAAGCGCCTAAAATTATGCCATGCCCACCTTGCATCATTTGTCGAATGTAGCGATCCCACTTTGATACTCAACGTAGATATGCGATTCATGTGAGTTATGCTTGTGTTGTCAAAAGGTTTCACCAAATTACGACGGCATTTTGTTTTTGTGTCTCAAGTGGCTTTGTAAAGATCACTTTTGTGACCAAATCCAACAAAGCTGTTTAGATTAAAGTAATTAGAGAACGAGAGTAGTAATACTAAATGGTCTTAGTCCATAGTTGTGGTGGTTAGTGTGGTATTTATCCCCCCTCTTCTCCCTCCTCGTCATTTCCACCACTAGTCTCGCATTATACTTACATTACACTTAATTCCGCGTCCTTTCAGACTGCTCGTTAGGCGACACGAAACGTAAAACTCAATGCGGTTGTCCGCGACACGCCGAAGAACATCAAAGGACCCCCCCCACTTCCACCCTTATCACCCCCACCCTATCTCTCTCTCTTACACGCATTCGCCCTATTTCTCTCCCAATTTAAATACGAAGTCACTCCTCTTTTCATTTTCGACGGAAAAACGTTCAGGGGCGAAGTAGAACGCCGAGAGAAAAATTACTTTAAACTAATTAATTAATGTTTATCTCGTTCCTGAGCGAGGGCTCGGCTAATTAAAGTTTTTTTCCCTAATTTTAACTCTCTCGCCCTTAGGGATAAAGCGAATATCGAAGGCTCAGTTAGAGGACGAGTACGGTGCGTTGTAGTGACGTTTGGTGTCTGGGTTGCTCGGGCGCCAGTTTCGTACGGCTCACTATAAGTGGGTTTAAACTCGGAAGAGTGATACCGTGTACTGGCATATACAATTTCGATTGTACTCGATGGAGTGGATATTGCCCTCCATGAAATTCGTGAAATACGCCCCTCCTCCCAAATAGAAATAAATTTTGAGAAAGCGTATTTGGTGTGATTTATGCGGAAAACTTTCTCTCTTTTTTTTTGGTTGAAACATCGTCTGATAAATCAAAATTTCACGTTTTAACAAACGCAAATTTTTCGACCGAAATAATAAACGATTTTAATAAATTTGAATTTAAAAGTGCGGCGCGAGGGGCACTAAATCATCCCGTCGTTTTGTGGAAGGAATCTGTTTCGTATTTCACCGCAAACAGATTTAAAATTCCGATCCTGACCGAGCGACACAACCTAAGTAAATATAGTTAAAAAATGTAAATTAATTTCCACTAGTTATCTAAGCACCGAAGGCAGTCTAAATATTTATACTTCACATTATAAGCTTGTCGGTTGGGCTAGGAAAAGTTAGGTTTGTTTGGGTAGCGATTTGGAAATAACGTTCTCACCCGCAGGTCGACAGAGGCTGCGTTCGTGTGTGGTACGTAATAAGTTAATAAATAATTTCTTCGGTAAATATCCGCCATTGTCGCCGCGATGAAAAGACGGATTTAAAATCTCCCGCCATAACTATTTTCCACTACATTTTCTCACTTAATAAACGAACGTTTTATTAGATAGCGACCAATTTTCGGTACATTACCCGTCTCTTAAATCACGTAATAAATTTTATATGGTTATTTTTATGTCGGCCATAAAACAATTATTATTCGTGTTAAGGAAATGTGCCCCGAGATACACTCGACGTTTATTTATTAACCGTATCCTAACGACGTGCGTGTGCTTGTTTACGGGAAAAATTAGATTCGTCTTGATGGAAAGTGACACGGTCTTAAATAACGCGGGAGTGAGAATTTTTCAATGTGTTGTGTGTGTGTGTGTCTTTGTGGGGTCGTTGAATCCCATCTCGCTTACATTCGAGCTTTAAGAGTTTACTGAAGTCGTGTTAAGTCAAACTACTTTTCTGAAAATTTCCAATTTGGCATTTCTACAACTCTGCCATTAGGGGAGAACCTTAGATATAAATCTGTGTAATTGGGAGTAGTTGTATCAGGTTTTCGTCTTCATATTTGTAATTATTATTCTCAAATACCCATAAGAATAGTTTTGGATCATTTTTCTGCATACAGTTTTCTTATTAAACGTATTTATAAATGCGGCCCCAATTAGCGAAAATAGGTCGCCGTCTAAGCTTATTCAGCACCGAGGCGACCTTAAACCGAAGGACGATACGACTCTCGGACAGGTACGACATCACGTTCGTAAACATCCCGCTTGTATTTATACAGCTCGATCATAACGATCGAGGGGGTCAGTCAGTCACCAAGTATCACGTCACGCTGCCCGTCTGAGAGCCCGTCCTTTCGGCATGCCGCTAATTGGAGGAGCCGTGAGTCTGCTGCCCATCGTCATCCAACAGTAAGCAACCTCCTCCCTTTGACCTTTTTCTCACTTCTTGCCATCTGCTCATTTGCCTTAATTTTGTGTTATGATGTTCTCTCCCCTATATTTAATAAATATTGTCTGTTTCACCATGTCTTCTTTTTTAGTCTCCACCGAGCTACCACCCCCAACCAGAGCACTCCCTTTGGGCCTCAGGCCCTCAGGCGTGTGACATTATCAATGTACTTTTCCATAATGACCAGTGGTGTTATTAGTTTTATCACAGGTATCAAAGATGAGTCATTACCCAAGAGGGGCGATTTCAGGTCGTCAAAGTTTCTGATTTCTTGTGTTTTTTTTTGAAAAAAATTATATTAACTAATTTCAGTACGTAATACCTCAGAAAATTCACGTTGTTTTCGTAAAATTCTTTCACTGTTGGTACATTTTGAAAAAACGAATTTTGGAAAATTTTTGGAAAAAATTGTGATTTCAATTTTGAGGGCTAAAAATTGAATTTGGAAATATTGCGATAAAACTCACAGGGTAGGTACGTGAAGAAGAAGGTTTAAAGATCTGTGGCCAAATTTCAGTTTGCTCACTTTAAGAGTTTCTAAATTGTCCTTGTTTTTTGAAAAAAATTAAAACCAAGAACATCAGTGAGTCATATCTCTCAGAGTAAAGGTGCTTTTCATAAAACTCTTGAACTTTTGGAATGTATAAAAGTTGAACTTAGGAAATTTGCAACGAAACTCACAAAATGTTTGTTCAACTCTGGCAACTCCAGATTTATCGTCATTTTTCACAAAACAAAACTGAAAACATGAAATTTCAGTAAGTACGTATTACTGTTGCCTCCGGAGTACTTTCTCCTTTTGACTGCGACCGATATTTCGAAAATCTAACTTTGGGCCATTTTTGGAGAAAATCACAACTTTCCTATTCTTTTGGAGTCACAAATTGAACTTAAAAATTTTCTCGGTTTTTCAAAACTCGTAAGGAAGGTCGGAGGGATGCTTTTAAATTCTGCTACCAAGTGTCAACTTGCTGACTTTGAGAGTTTTTGAATTATCGTCATTTTTTTGAAAAAAAAAATGAAAATAGGGAAATTCAGTATATACCTATGTCATATATCAGGAAGTAATCATTATGTATCTAAAATTTTTTAACTGTTGCCATCACGAAACGTTTTTCTGCCAATCGCGACCGTTATTTTGAAAATCAATTTTTGGGTCTTTTTTGGGGAAAATTGCTAAATTCTTTATTTGGGCGGTAAAAATGAAATTTTAGAATTTTCCGACGAAACTTGCAGAGTAGTTCAGTTCAGTGCGTCTAAGTACAATGGCAGAGTTTTGGTTCGTTAGTTTAGATGTTTTCTGAACTATCGTGATTTTTTTGAAAAAAATTAAATCAAAAAATATCGGTAATTACGTGATATCTTTGAAACTAAACACCCTTATAGTGATTTACTTTACGTGTTGGCATCGGGGAACATTCCACTTTCGATTGCGATCGATATTTGAAAAATAAAATTTTGAGCTAAATTGAGCTGTTTTGGGGGTAAAAATTGAATTTTGGAATTTTAAGACGAAACTCGCAGGATAGGTTAGGGAGATGCTTTTATGATATGTGACCAAATTGTAGCGCGGTAACTTTAGTAGCTTGTAAATTATAAGGATTTTTCAAAAAGTCAAAATCAAAAATTTCACTATCTATACGTCATATATCTCGGAATGCATACTATATTTTTGTAAAATTATTTAACTGTTGGCATGAGGAAACCTTCCCCTTTCAATCGCGACCGATATTTTGAAAATCGATTTTTGGACCATTTTTGATGAAAATTTCCTCTTTTTGGGGAAAAAAAACGGCAAAAATTGAAATCTGGAATTTTACGACGAAACTCACACGATAGGTCGGAGAGATGCTTTTAAGATATTTGCCGGAATTTTAACTCGATAACTTTAGTAGCTCCTAAGTTATAAGGATTTTTTGAAAAAGGTAAAACCAAAAATTTCACCACCTACGTCATATCTTGAAAACTAAACATTATGTTTTGAAAATTCTTTAACTGTTGGCATCAGGAAACCTTCCCCATTCAATTGCGACCGATATTTTGAAAATCGACTTTTGGGTCATTTTGGAAAAAATCGCAAGGGGGTTGGTTACTCCTTTTTTGGGGTAAAAATTGAAATCTGGAATTTTGCTACGAAACTCACGCGATAGGTCGGAAAGATGCTTTTATGATATTTGCCCGAATTTTAACTCGGTAACTTTAGTAGCTTCTAAGTTATAAGGATTTTTTTGAAAAAGTTAAAACTAAAAATTTCACTGTAGTAAATACGTCATATCTCTGAAAGTAAACATTATATTTTTAAAATTCTTTAACTGTTGGCATCAGGAAACCTTCCCCATTCAATTGCGACCGATATTTTGAATATCGATTTTTGGGTGATTTTTCGGAAAATCGTGAAATACTTCCCTTTTTTGGGGGTAAAAATAGAAATTTTGCATTTTACGACGAAACTCACACGATAGGTCTGAGAGATGCCTTTAAGATATTTTCCCGAATTTTAACTCTGTAACTTTAGTAGCTTCTAAGTTATAAGGATTTTTTGAAAAAGTTAAAACCAAAAATTTCACTTCCTACGTCATATCTGGGAAAGTAAACATTATTTTTTTTTAAATTCTTTAACTGTTGGCATCAGGAAACCTTCCCCATTAAATTGTGACCGATATTTTGAAAATCCATTTTTGGTCCATTTTTTGAGAAAATCGCAACCCCCTTCTTTTGGGGTAAAAATTAAAATCTGGAGTTTTGCGACGAAACTCACACGATAGGTCGGAGAGATGCTTTTATGATACTTGCCCGAATTTTAACTCTGTAACTTTAGTAGCTTCTAAGTTATAAGGATTTTTTGAAAAAGTTAGAACCAAAAATTTCACTTCCTACGTCATATCTCGGAAAGTAGCCATTATTTTTGTAAAATTCGTTATCTGTTGGCATCAGGAACCTTCCCCATTCAATTACGACCAATATTTTGAAAATCGATTTTTGGGCGATTTTTCGAGAAAATCGCAAAGGGGTGGGGGGTTACCCCTTTTTTGGGGTAAAAATTGAAATCTGGAATTTTGTGACGAAATTCATACGATAGGTCAAAGAGATGCTTTTAAGATATTTGCCCGAATTTTAACTCGGTGACTTTAGTAGCTCCTAAGTTATAAGGATTTTTTGAAAAAGTTAAAACCAAAAATTTCACTACCTACGTCATATCTCTGAAAGTAAACATTATTTTTTTTTAAATTCTTTAACGGTTGGCACCAGGAAACCTTTCCCATTCAATTGCGACCGATATTTTGGAAATCGATTTTTGGTCCATTTTTCGAGAAAATCTCAACCCCCTTCTTTTGGGGTAAAAATTGAAATTTTGGGATTTTGTGACGAAACTCACACGATAAGTCGAAGAGATGCTTTTAAGATATTTGGCCGAATTTTTGCTCGGTAACTTTAGTACCTTCTAAGTTATAAGGATTTTTTGAAAAAGTCAAAACCAAAAATTTCATTGCCTACGTCATACCTCGGAAAGTGTGCTATATTTTTGTAAAATTCTTTAACTGTTGGCATCAGGAAACCTTCCACTTTCAATTGCGACCGATATTTTGAAAATCGACTTTTGGGCCATTTTTGGAAAAAATCGCAAGGGGGTTGGTTACTCCTTTTTTGGGGTAAAAATTGAAATTTCGAATTTTTCGACGAAACTCACACGATAGGTCGGAGAGATGCTTTTAAGATATTTGACCGAATTTTTGCTTTGTAACTTCAGTAGCTTCTAAGTTATGAGGATTTTTTTGGAAACAGTTAAAACCAAAAATTCCACTACCTACGTCATATCTCGAAAAGTAAACTTTATTTTTTTAAAATTCTTTAACTGTGGGCATCAGGAAACCTTCCTCTTTCTATCGCGACCGATATTTTGATGATCGCTTTTTGGGCCATTTTTGGAGAAAATCGCAAGGGGTTACTTACCCCTTCTTTTGGGGTAAAAATTGAAATGTGGAATTTTGTGACGAAACTCACACTATAGGTCGGAGAGATGCTTTTAAGATATTTGCCGGAATTTTAACTCGGTAACTTTAGTAGCTCCTAAGTTATAAGAATTTTTTGAAAAAGTTAAAACCAAAAATTCCACTACCTACGTCATATCTCGGAAAGTAAACATTATTTTTTTAAAATTATTTAACTGTGGGCATCAGGAAACCTTCCCCATTCAATTGCGACCAATATTTTGAAAATCGATTTTTGGGCGATTTTTCGAGAAAATCGCAAGGGGGTTGGTTTACCCTTTTTTGTGGTAAAAGTTGAAATTTTGAATTTTGCGACGAAACTCACACGATGGGTCGGAGAGATGCTTTTAAGATATTTTCCCGAATTTTAACTCGGTAACTTTAGTAGCTTCTAAGTTATAAGGATTTTTTTTGGAAAAAGTTAAAACCAAAAATTTCACTAGTACCTAAATACGTCATATTTCGGAAAGTAAACATTATTTTTTTTAAATTCTTTAACTGTTGGCATCAACAAACCTTCCTTTTTCAATCACAACCGATATTTTGAAAATAGATTTTTGGGCCATTTTTGGAGAAAATCGTAATTCATCATCTCTCTTTTTCCCCCTTTTTTTTGGGGTAAAATTGAAATTTGGAATTCTGTGACGAAACACGCAGAGCACTTCAGTTCAATGCATTTACGTTGTGTGGCAGAGTTGTGGTTCGTTAATTTAGATATTTTCTGAACTATAATTTGAACTATAAATCTGAACATAATTTTTTTCAAAAAATAATAATCAAAAATATTAGTACATACCTACGTGATATTTTTGACAGTGAACATCTTTTTATTAATTTTTTTTACGTGTTTGATCAATCAAATTCAAAATTCAATCAAATGTTGAGCTATTTTGAGCGAATTGAGCTTTCTTGGGGGTGAAAATTGAATTTTGGAATTTTGCGACGAAACTGACAGGATAGGTCGGGGACATGCTTTTAAGATACGTCACCGAATATTAGTTCGCTTAGTTTAGTAGTTTCGGAATTATAGGAATTTTTTGAAAAATTTGAAAACAGAAATTTCAGTACCTACGTCATATCTCGGAAAGTAAAATTCCTTTTCGTGAAAATGTTTTAACGGTCGTCATAAGGAAACTCTCTCCTTTGGACAAAACGCAATACTGTCTCTTTTTGGCAGCAAAAACTAAACTGTTTAATATCAGGTTTTTGGTCTTGCGGTTGTGTTAATAATTCCAGAATTTACACGAATGTAAGGAACTTCAAGCGACATTGATGTAATTAAAAACCGTTCCCGGCTTTGGACCACTCCAAATTATGCCAAAATTTCTCGTCGTGGAGTAAAACGACTATCAGTAAGTTCGACGTGTTCGCAACATAAAACCGACCCCTTTCGTGCTGTAAAAGCGAAAGGGCAGATATAAGCAGTAAATTCCGCCACAGTCTAGACTGCCGCCGTTCAAAGAGGGGGAATCGCAGCAAGTTCTCCTTTTCTTAGCATCGTCGCGATGTTTGCCAGATCGTCTTGGCATCGGATCACGTACGGAAAATGTCGTCGAACCTCTCGGAAAATCCCTCCTGCTCGCTTAAGCTCGTCAAGCGACGAATTATCACGTCAGATTTTGGTTGGACGACGACGATTTTGGTTCGCACGTTCAAGCGTTGAATAATCGTTTGATAACCCACGTGTATAATCCTTCATGGCCTATTGTCGCGAGGCGACCCTCAATTAACGAAATCAGGTCGAGCTGGATGAGCGTTGACACCATTCAACACGGCCGTAATCGTAACCCTGTGTCGCCGCCCGTTTGTGCTGCGTACTAGCCTGCTGCCCTTCGGTGGGGAGAGATGTTCGCCATTGGGAGAGCCTTCCAGGCCCCTTGGGGACCACGGTGAGCAACCACCCACTTTAGGCACGGCGATTTATTTCCACGAAGAACGAACACTTAGTACTCAATTTATTTATTTACCTTACGCGCACGGCCGCTCAGTTCAGGTATGCGACGCTTGATGGAGTCGAATGTGATGCGTTCTCGATCAGTTCGTCTTGTTAAGGTCTTAAATTAAATTCAGAAAGCGATGCAGGCATGAAAATTTTATCTCTTTTTCACTGGACCATCATGTCACTACCGACTAGTTTTCATGAGATATGACCGTCATATCCGTTATGGGTAAGTTAGAAATCGCAACGTAAAGCACATGGTTTACGTCCTGTTCGCATGTCGTCGCGGCCATCATCTCACGAAACGTAAATTCACCCGGAAATATTGAAAATCTCCCTCTCTCTCTCTCCTTCCCGGGCCGCATTCAATAAAACGTTATTTGAAATTCAAAACTCCCCCCCGCCTGAAAACTTGCTTACAAGCGACTCGGGGACTAAGTGGAGTGTGCAGCAAGCCGAGTTTGCTTATCTGTTGCTTTTGGTTTACGTCAGACGACGAGATTCCTAAATTAGTTTCCGGAAAGTGTGTGCATTCGGACGGGACAACTCGATTTTCTCGAGATGGGAAAGCTCTACCTTTAGTCTTAACTGTAAGTATAAATTTATGATTCGTAAGATATGGATCTAATTTCGAGTTTAAGACTTAAAAATTAGGTGTCGGAAGACTCCTAAGAAGATGTAAGTACTGGAAGGAAGTTGAAGGAGTTCGAGAAGAAGTTGATAGTATTAAGCTTCAAACTCCAACATTAAGCTCAACTCAACTAAAATTACACATATTATATGACTCATTTGAAACTCTTAACCATGACCCCGCCCTTTGAGCCCTTGATGCTATTGAACTGCATGTTTACTTTCTCAAATCTCAAGCTGTAAACTTCGAATTAGAGTTTAAACCGGAATGAGCCGATTTTATGCAATTCTAAGATAAGTAGGAGTCAGTCAGTAATCCTAATTTAATAAGGGTTGCTGTACATTCTGTGTATGAAACTCAATTAATGACAAGAGTACCTACTCAAAACAAAACTATTAGAATATATGTGTTATACCAATGTGAGAGCTTCACTCTCCATCTCGTAAAAGATAAAATTCACGTGATTTTACTCACTCGTTTCTTTGCTCAGGAGAGAAATCTAATATTATCTATCGTGTGTCGCATATAATGATAGGTAGGAATAATAGGCGGGAATAAATAGGGGGGAACGGTTTCTGTCATAACGTTCTAATTATTAGTGTATTATTATCAAGTAAAAAACAATTTTTTCTTACTTGATTTTTATTTTATTTTTTAATAAATAAGACGTAATAGAAAAAATTAATACCGTCAGTTTGTTTGGCAACATTGAGTTCATTTGTTGCTAAAAAATCAGCAAGATTGCATAATAACTAACAGAGATATTAGGAAAACGGTAAAAGGATACACTCGAATGTGACATATGGTGGAGGCGCCGCTAAGTTTGCGATACGGTTGAACGCGACAATTAACATTACGCAACGTTTCCCATTCAATCTAGAACATGCATAACCGAACTCATATCTGTGCCTTGCTAAGCTGCGTTACTCGAAGTATCCTGTCGCCTGAACGTTACACAAACTCGAAATACGAAACCGTTAACGCCTGTCGTCTAGACTCGAGCTCCGAAGTCGTCACTTGTTAATAACCTCATCGTATAACGTATCTTTATGGAAAATCGAAGCGGACATTTCTGGCTGCCGCTCGGAAATTTATCGTGATCATCTCGGGAAAGTTTACGCGCCCAAGACCCCCACTTAATGACCCCCGTATGTGATAAACTTAAACTTCCCTCGGACCGTCGCGACGCTCCCGCTACTACTAGAGGAGTGGGGGGCGTCGTAGCCAGGGCAAATTTCACTGTGGAAACGACGGAGAGTAGTTACGAAATAACGGGAGCTCTCGAATACTCCGACTGCTCGCCTTTAACTTGTCAACATTTTATTTTACGGCTCACTTTTGCACGATAAGCCAATTAAGTGTGCCGTTATGGCCGATGAAAAAGGGGGTAAAACGCTTGATTTAATGTCGATGGAAGCCGAATTACCCGATCGATACTCGCAGTCGTTACAAGTAAACTCGTGTTTATGCGTTTCCATAATTTTTGGCTGGGAAAGAGGAAAAAGTAGCGAGTCAAAATTTGAACTCTACGGATCTGTCATAAAAGTGTGAGTTTTCCAAACGTTTCTAGTAACTCCTAAAGTAGAACTTTTTACTATGTATTTGAATTCAGTACTACTCGCTGTCTGCCCATGAATAGAGTTTACTCCGTATTCAGAACTTTTCAGGAATAGCTTTAAATTTATCATAAAGCTTCAGCAGTTACTAGTAAAAGCAGTACAATGCATATTTCAATCCAACTCATTAAAGTAAATTTAGAGAGTTACAGAAACTCAGTTAGTAAAGCTCCAGAGAGTTTCTATATCGTTTCATCCAACTACAGCTCATACAGCTCAAATTTTACAATAATTGAAATTTGAGTAGATTCCGTATAAATTATTAGAATCTTTAAGTGAGTAAGTTAAGTAAGTTAGTACCCTTTAAGTAAGTTAAAATTTACTTCCGATAAAGAAATCTAGTAAATTTCAATCAGTTTAATGACGAACACTTCCAAAAGAAAGTATACTTGTAAGAAATGACATCGATCTCTATCCGAGTGATTTGTTTATTAGTAACGCCGCAACAAACCTTACTTAGTAATATCCAGGTCCGGCGTAGGAAATTTTGACAAAACATTTATAAGGAAAACTTGCACTTCACATTGTAACGTACGTCCAGTTGAGGGGATCCGGTCGATTCCCGACTCGATCTGTATATAGGTAAGTTCAGGTCAAATGCCTCTCGTTTCGAGCCCAGCGACCCGCGCGATTTGCCGACCTCAAACCGCCCACAAATCATCGCATTTATCAGATATCCGGCGTTGTGCTGTCGCTTTCCTTTTTTCCCGAATTTCGTGTCAGCGCGAATATAATCGCGAAAAACGCGATTATTAACCGCCGTCGTCCCCTTCAAAATGTGTTTTTGTTTTTAATCGTCCCACACACGCGTCCAAACAACTCATCCGTCTTGGGCCAGTTCAAAATTCGCATAAAGGTTATTTTTATATTTTCTGCCCTCGCTGCGTATGCGCGCGCATCCGCCGAAGAGAGAGAGAGAGGGAGAGAGAGAGAGAGAATTCCCCCGGGAACGGCCGAGATATGCATGTGGAGAGAGTCCCGGAATTTATTTAAATTTCGGGGATCGGGATGGGGATTTATAAACGAGAACGTTCCAGATTGTAACGTGCACATATATATGTATATATATATATATATATATATCTTTTTGTCTTTTGGATGATAAAACTCCCTCTGGGAGATCTCGAGACCAATATTCCGGGATCTTGACAAAAACGAGTGGGCGCGAAGTGTCAATAAATAACTGTAATAACTCATCCTGCGAGTAACTCTAAATTCTTAACAATTGTTTATCGAAGTGTATTAAAGACGTACAATAAGTTTCGACGCTTTTCATAGATTAGTTTTGAAGTTATGACGCAAGTTGACACAACTGAAAAAGTTTAGTTGCAATTTGACACGATTTCATGTTTCAAAAATACATAAGTTTTGTATTTAAATTAAGATTTTGACAAAACTCACTGGAATTATTCATTGATGTCTCCTTGAGGGAGTTTAGTGAATTTTAACTATTTTAGTGAAGTATCGTCCTTTAACTGAGTGAAACTTACTAAATTTCTTTATTGAACTGAGTTTCAACTTATTCAATGAAAGACTTTTGCAAAATTCCTAAAAATTGTTTATTGAAGTGTTCTAAAAACGTTTAGTAAGTTTAGATGCTTTTCATAGATTAGTTTAGAAGTTATGACGCAAGTTAACACAACTGAAAAAGTTTTGTTGCAATTTGACACGATTTCAAGTTTCAAAAATACATAAGTTTTATATTTGAATTAAGATTTTAATAAAACTCACTAGAATTATTCATTGACGTCTCCTCGGGGGAGTTTAGTGAGTTTTAACTATTTTAGTGAAGTATCGTCATTAAACTGAGTGAAACTTTCTAAATTTCTTTATTGAACTGAGTCTTAAGTCAGTCAATGAAGGAATTTTGCAAAATTCCTAGCAATTGTCTATTGAAGTGTTCTAAAAACGTTTAGTAAGTTTCAACGCTTTCCATAGATTAATTTTGAAGTTATGACGCAAGTTAACACAACTGAAAAAGTTTTGTTGCAATTTGACACGATTTCAAGTTTCCAAAATACATAAGTTTTGTATTTAAACGAAGATTTTGACAAAACTCACTAGAATTAATCATTGACGTCTCCTTTGGGGAATGTGGTGAGTTTTAACTCTTTTAGTGAAGTATCGTCCTTTAAATGAGTGAAACTTACTAAATTTCTTTATTGAACTGAGTCTTAACTCAGTCAATGAAGGAATTTTGCAAAATTCCTAACAATTGTCTATTGAAGTGTTCTAAAAACGTTTAGTAAGTTTCAACGCTTTTCATAGATTAATTTTGAAGTTATGACGCAAGTTGACACAACTGAAAAAGTTTAGTTGCAATTTGACACGATTTCAAGTTTCAAAAATACATAAGTTTTGTATTTGAATTAAGATTTTGACAAAACTCACTAGAATTATTCATTGACATCTCCTTGGGAGAATTTAGTGAGTATTAACTCTTTTAGTGAAGTATCGTCCTTTAACTGAGTGAAACTTATTAAATTTCTTTATTGAACTGAGTTTCAACTTATTCAATGAAGGACTTTTGGCAAAATTTCTAAAAATTGTCTACTGAAGTGTTCTAACAACGTTTAGTAAGTTTCGACGCTTTTCATGGATTAATTTTGAAGTTATGACGCAAGATAACGCAACTGAAAAAGTTTAGTTGCAATTTGACACGATTTCAAGTTTCCAAAATACATAGGTTTTGTATTGAAACTTAGATTTTGACAAAACTCACTGGAATTATTCATTGACGTCTCCTTGGGGGAGTTTAGTGAGTTTTAACTATTTTAGTGAAGTATCGTCATTTAACTGAGTGAAACTTACTAAATTTCTTTATTGAACTGAGTCTTAACTCAGTCAATGAAGGAATTTTGCAAAATTCCTAACAATTGTCTATTGAAGTGTTCTAAAAACGTTTAGTAAGTTTCAACGCTTTTCATAGATTAATTTTGAAGTTATGACGCAAGTTAACACAACTGAAAAAGTTTTGTTGCAATTTGACACGATTTCAAGTTTCCAAAATAGATAAGTTTTGTATTTAAACGAAGATTTTGACAAAACTCACTAGAATTAATCATTGACGTCTCCTTTGGGGAATGTGGTGAGTTTTAACTCTTTTAGTGAAGTATCGTCATTTAACTGAGTGAGACTTACTAAATTTCTTTATTGAACTGAGTTTCAACTTATTCAATGAAGGACTTTCGACCAAATTCCTAAAAATTGTTTATTAAAGTGTTCTAACAACGTTTAGTAAGTTTCGATGCTTTTCATAGAATAGTTTTGAAGTTATGACGCAAGTTGACACAACTGAAAAAGTTTAGTTGCAATTTGACACGATTTCAAGTTTCAGAATTACATAAATTTTGTGTTTGAATTAAGATTTTGACAAAACTCACTGGAATTATTCATTGACGTCTCCTTGGGGGAGTTTAGTGAGTTTTAACTATTTTAGTGAAGTATCGTCCTTTAACTGAGTGAAACTTACTAAATTTCTTTATTGAACTGAGTTTCAACTTATTCAATAAAGGACTTTTGACAAAATTCCTAAAAATTGTTTATTAAAGTGTTCTAACAACGTTTAGTAAGTTTCGACGCTTTTCATAGATTAGTTTTGAAATTATGACGCAAGTTGACATAACTGAAAAAGTTTAGTTGCAATTTGACACGATTTCGAATTTCAAAAATATATAAGTTTTGTATTCAAACTTAGAATTTTGACAAAACTCACTAGAATTATTCATTGACATCTCCTTGGGGGAATTTAGTGAGTTTTAACTCTTTTAGTGAAGTATCGGCCTTTAACTGAGTGAAACTTACTAAATTTCTTTATTGAACTGAGTTTCAACTTATTCAATAAAGGACTTTTGACAAAATTCCTAAAAATTGTCTATTAAAGTGTTCTAACAACGTTTAGTAAGTTTCGACGCTTTTCATAGATTAGTTTTGAAGTTATGACGCAAGTTGACACAATTGAAAGAGTGTAGTTGCAATTTGACACGATTTCAAGTTTCAAAAATACATAAGTTTTGTAGTTAAACGAAGATTTTGACAAAACTCACTATAGAATTATTCATTGACGTCTCCTTGAGGGCGTTTAGTGAGTTTTAACTCTTTTAGTAAAGTATCGTCATTAAACTAACTGAAACTTACTAGATTTCTTTATCGAAGTGAATTTTAACTTATTCAATGAGGACTTTTGCAAAATTCCTAACAATTGTCTATTATAGAGTTCTGAAAACGTTTAGTAAGTTTCGACGCTTTTCATAGATTAATTTTGAAGTTATGACGCAAGTTAACGCAACTGAAAAAGTTTAGGTGCAATTTGACACGATTTCAAGTTTCAAAAATACATAAGTTTTGTATTTGAATTAAGATTTTAATAAAACTCACTAGAATTATTCATTGAAATCTCCTTGGGGGAGTTTAGTGAGTTTTAACTATTTTAGTGAAGTATCGTCATTTAACTGAGTGAAACTTACTAAATTTCTTTATTGAACTGAGTCTTAACTCAGTCAATGAAGGAATTTTGCAAAATTCCTAACAATTGTCTATTGAAGTGTTCTAAAAACGTTTAGTAAGTTTCGACGCTTTTCATAGATTAATTGTGAAGTTATGACGCAAGTTGACACAACTGAAAAAGTTTAGATGCAGTTTGACACGATTTCAAGTTTCAAAAATACATAAGTTTTGTATTAAAACTTAGATTTTGACATAACTCACTAGAATTATTTATTGACGTCTCCTTGGGGGAGTTTAGTGAGTTTTAACTATTTTAGTGAAGTATCGGCCTTTAACTGAGTGAAACTTACTAAATTTCTTTATTGAACTGAGTTTCAACTTATTCAATAAAGGACTTTTGACAAAATTCCTAAAAATTGTCTATTAAAGTGTTCTAACAACGTTTAGTAAGTTTCGACGCTTTTCATAGATTAATTTTGAAGTTATGACGCAAGTTAACGCAACTGAAAAAGTTTAGGTGCAATTTGACACGATTTCAAGTTTCAAAAATACATAAGTTTTGTATTTGAATTAAGATTTTAATAAAACTCACTAGAATTATTCATTGAAATCTCCTTGGGGGAGTTTAGTGAGTTTTAACTATTTTAGTGAAGTATCGTCATTTAACTGAGTGAAACTTACTAAATTTCTTTATTGAACTGAGTCTTAACTCAGTCAATGAAGGAATTTTGCAAAATTCCTAACAATTGTCTATTGAAGTGTTCTAAAAACGTTTAGTAAGTTTCGACGCTTTTCATAGATTAATTTTGAAGTTATGACGCAAGTTAACGCAACTGAAAAAGTTTAGGTGCAATTTGACACGATTTCAAGTTTCAAAAATACATAAGTTTTGTATTTGAATTAAGATTTTAATAAAACTCACTAGAATTATTCATTGAAATCTCCTTGGGGGAGTTTAGTGAGTTTTAACTATTTTAGTGAAGTATCGTCATTTAACTGAGTGAAACTTACTAAATTTCTTTATTGAACTGAGTCTTAACTCAGTCAATGAAGGAATTTTGCAAAATTCCTAACAATTGTCTATTGAAGTGTTCTAAAAACGTTTAGTAAGTTTCGACGCTTTTCATAGATTAATTGTGAAGTTATGACGCAAGTTGACACAACTGAAAAAGTTTAGATGCAGTTTGACACGATTTCAAGTTTCAAAAATACATAAGTTTTGTATTAAAACTTAGATTTTGACATAACTCACTAGAATTATTCATTGACATCTCCTCGGGGGAGTTTAGTGAGTTTTAACTATTTTAGTGAAGTATCGGCCTTTAACTGAGTGAAACTTACTAAATTTCTTTATTGAACTGAGTTTCAACTTATTCAATAAAGGACTTTTGACAAAATTCCTAAAAATTGTCTATTAAAGTGTTCTAACAACGTTTAGTAAGTTTCGACGCTTTTCATAGATTAGTTTTGAAGTTATGACGCAAGTTGACACAATTGAAAGAGTGTAGTTGCAATTTGACACGATTTCAAGTTTCAAAAATACATAAGTTTTGTAGTTAAACGAAGATTTTGACAAAACTCACTATAGAATTATTCATTGACGTCTCCTTGAGGGCGTTTAGTGAGTTTTAACTCTTTTAGTAAAGTATCGTCATTAAACTAACTGAAACTTACTAGATTTCTTTATCGAAGTGAATTTTAACTTATTCAATGAGGACTTTTGCAAAATTCCTAACAATTGTCTATTATAGAGTTCTGAAAACGTTTAGTAAGTTTCGACGCTTTTCATAGATTAATTTTGAAGTTATGACGCAAGTTAACGCAACTGAAAAAGTTTAGGTGCAATTTGACACGATTTCAAGTTTCAAAAATACATAAGTTTTGTATTTGAATTAAGATTTTAATAAAACTCACTAGAATTATTCATTGAAATCTCCTTGGGGGAGTTTAGTGAGTTTTAACTATTTTAGTGAAGTATCGTCATTTAACTGAGTGAAACTTACTAAATTTCTTTATTGAACTGAGTCTTAACTCAGTCAATGAAGGAATTTTGCAAAATTCCTAACAATTGTCTATTGAAGTGTTCTAAAAACGTTTAGTAAGTTTCGACGCTTTTCATAGATTAATTTTGAAGTTATGACGCAAGTTGACACAACTGAAAAAGTTTAGATGCAGTTTGACACGATTTCAAGTTTCAAAAATACATAAGTTTTGTATTAAAACTTAGATTTTGACATAACTCACTAGAATTATTTATTGACGTCTCCTTGGGGGAGTTTAGTGAGTTTTAACTATTTTAGTGAAGTATCGGCCTTTAACTGAGTGAAACTTACTAAATTTCTTTATTGAACTGAGTTTCAACTTATTCAATAAAGGACTTTTGACAAAATTCCTAAAAATTGTCTATTAAAGTGTTCTAACAACGTTTAGTAAGTTTCGACGCTTTTCATAGATTAATTTTGAAGTTATGACGCAAGTTAACGCAACTGAAAAAGTTTAGGTGCAATTTGACACGATTTCAAGTTTCAAAAATACATAAGTTTTGTATTTGAATTAAGATTTTAATAAAACTCACTAGAATTATTCATTGAAATCTCCTTGGGGGAGTTTAGTGAGTTTTAACTATTTTAGTGAAGTATCGTCATTTAACTGAGTGAAACTTACTAAATTTCTTTATTGAACTGAGTCTTAACTCAGTCAATGAAGGAATTTTGCAAAATTCCTAACAATTGTCTATTGAAGTGTTCTAAAAACGTTTAGTAAGTTTCGACGCTTTTCATAGATTAATTTTGAAGTTATGACGCAAGTTAACGCAACTGAAAAAGTTTAGGTGCAATTTGACACGATTTCAAGTTTCAAAAATACATAAGTTTTGTATTTGAATTAAGATTTTAATAAAACTCACTAGAATTATTCATTGAAATCTCCTTGGGGGAGTTTAGTGAGTTTTAACTATTTTAGTGAAGTATCGTCATTTAACTGAGTGAAACTTACTAAATTTCTTTATTGAACTGAGTCTTAACTCAGTCAATGAAGGAATTTTGCAAAATTCCTAACAATTGTCTATTGAAGTGTTCTAAAAACGTTTAGTAAGTTTCGACGCTTTTCATAGATTAATTGTGAAGTTATGACGCAAGTTGACACAACTGAAAAAGTTTAGATGCAGTTTGACACGATTTCAAGTTTCAAAAATACATAAGTTTTGTATTAAAACTTAGATTTTGACATAACTCACTAGAATTATTCATTGACATCTCCTCGGGGGAGTTTAGTGAGTTTTAACTATTTTAGTGAAGTATCGGCCTTTAACTGAGTGAAACTTACTAAATTTCTTTATTGAACTGAGTTTCAACTTATTCAATAAAGGACTTTTGACAAAATTCCTAAAAATTGTCTATTAAAGTGTTCTAACAACGTTTAGTAAGTTTCGACGCTTTTCATAGATTAGTTTTGAAGTTATGACGCAAGTTGACACAATTGAAAGAGTGTAGTTGCAATTTGACACGATTTCAAGTTTCAAAAATACATAAGTTTTGTAGTTAAACGAAGATTTTGACAAAACTCACTATAGAATTATTCATTGACGTCTCCTTGATGGCGTTTAGTGAGTTTTAACTCTTTTAGTAAAGTATCGTCATTAAACTAACTGAAACTTACTAGATTTCTTTATCGAAGTGAATTTTAACATATTCAATGAAGGACTTTTGCAAAATTCCTAACAATTGTCTATTGAAGTGTTCTAAAAACGTTTAGTAAGTTTCGAAGCTTTTCATAGATTAATTTTGAAGTTATGACGCAAGTTAACACAACTGAAAAAGTTTTGTTACAATTTGACACGATTTCAAGTTTCAAAAATACATAAGTTTTGTATTTAAACGAAGATTTTGACAAAACTCACTAGAATTAATCATTGACGTCTCCTCGGGGGAGTTTAGTGAGTTTGGGAAATTAGTAATCCTACAATTATAACAAGAAAAATAATATATGAAGACCAACAATTTAGGGGTACAGTACCTATAAATAATGCCACTATGTGGTTTGTAATAATAGTGAGAATCCTAGAGTTAATGGGTGATGTATAAAACAAGCAAAGATTGCTATTAATACAGGAAAAGTCATACAAGAGGTAGTTTTTCAAAAAATATTAATTATGGAAATTAATGAAAAGAATTAAACCTTTCTCTTCACACTTTGTAAGTATATACTTATTAATGGTTCACAAGATCTACATTTTAAATTAATTTTACAGTTAAATGAGGAGGCTGAAAGCATAAGAACTGTCTTTATTTTGAGTTGATGTTTATCAAAATCGGTTAATTATTTACCGAGATACTTGCAAAAAACACCTAATTAGTTCGATTAAGTAGGATGTTAATAATTGCTGAACAAATCACCTAAAAAAAATTAGTAGGGAGTAGTAGGGATCTTTCAGTGTGTACAAAATTTCAGCATGAAAATGTTCTAAATGTTTATCCTGTGTAGTAATATATTTAAACAAATGTGTGGTTTTCTACGATATATTTCGTTATCCTACTATCCTTAGGATCTACGAACCAATGAAAAACTGAATTTTCCACGTCTAAATATTGTGCAGGACATTAGCTATATCTTTTAACGCAGCTATCTCGAAAGGTGCCAAGATGCTGTTAAACTATTTTTGACGTTTCTAACTTTCATGTGAAACCGTTGGTTATACGGCCTTTAACTCACTATAACATAACCTCTGCTCGACAAGTTCCCCGCTTAATAATGGACATAATATCCACTGTCGAAACAGGAAGCGTGCACCGTGATGTATGCATACAACTTTTTAAATTCACCTTTCGCATACTAATTACGCCTGCCGTGACTAATCTGTACCGAATGCAAAATAATAAACTCTCTCGATCAGCGTGAAATCGACGACAATAACTCGAGCAGCGGATAATAAACGTCGATAACCGATTGTGAGTTTCTTAATATCGAGGCGGTATGCACGTACGCGACCTCGACGTACGGGATAAATATTACCTCTTGTCTAATAAACTTTGAAAACGTAAAGGAACTATTATAAATTCGAGTCGAGTGTGTTTGTTGGCCGTAAAACGTTTCATTTAACTGTGCTGTGTGACAGTTCGCGACGCGCTAACATCGGCTCTGTATAACGTGCGAGAGAAAATGCGCCAGGAATTCATTGCGTTGGTTCTCGGGAGTCGAGAACAGAACTGCTGTAAGAATATCGAAGGATTTATCCAGTGAATTACTTTTAGGATTGTAGGATTCCCAAAGGATCACTTTTGGAAACCTAACTTACTTCAAACACATTGAATTGTATTAGGAAGTTATAGCGATCTTGTCTTCAGGATCTTCTTTTCAGGAAGGTTCAGGAAATGTTTCGGGACATTTTCACATTGCTTGTTTCAATTGTAAATTTCCTGAAACATTCAAATCTGTTTACTAAGTGAATTATTATATGTTGATAGCAACTGATCTAACTGTTTAGTTAAATTACGAATTTACGACTTTTAGGATTGTAGGATTCCCAAAGGATCACTTTTGGAAACTTAACTTACTTCAAAACCATTGAATTGTATTAAGAAGTTATAGCGATCTTGCCTTCAGGATCTTCTTTTCAGGAAGGTTCAGGAAATGTTTCGGGACATTTTCACATTGCTTGTTTCAATTGGAAAATTCCCGAAATATTTCAAGCAGTTTACTAATTGCGTTATTATATGTTGTTAACAACTACTCTGACTGTTTAATTAAATCAAGAATTTACAATAACATTCTCTTCAGATTTCTAAATTGTCTTGCCTTTTGCGAATTCCACACATTGAATTACTTATTCCAGGATTTTAAAATTGCTAAGGATTTGATACTAAAATAATTTCAAAAACATACTAACTATGAAGTTATTGATCAGTAATGAAATTATGTTAAACATTTATCCTTTAGATCTCTTTTCGGGAATTAGAAAAGGTTCAGGAAAAATTTTAGGATTTAATTCCTTTGCTTTTTTTGAATTTAAAATAATTCCAGAAATATCCAGGGAACTTAGTAATTTTAATATTAGTTACTAGTGCACTTCGACATCGAACTGAACAAAATATTAAGACAAGAATACAATTATACACATAAATATCGTTTGTGGTAAACCGGCGGGATATGTCACGATCCCACTCTCGTGTTACTAGACACGTGATGGTCCGTAATCATTTTCAGTCTTGTTACATTGAGTTTGGAATGAGTTTGTTTAAATTGAAATCCGGGATAATATTTTTGAATTACTCGCAGGATGAGTTCGGAAAAGTTTACAAGCGAACAACTGAAGTTTCCACTTATAAACATTGGATATTTACGAAATACGCAAAATTCACAGTATACAGATACACTCACTTCACATAATAATGGTGTCAAAATGCCGCTTTTCCCGAGACTGCATCTATTTTTCCTGGCAACCGAGCTAAACGAGTCTCTCTTTTCCTCTTTCCTCGGCTGTCATTTTGCGTAACGTCATCGTCTTCTTCCTCTTGTGCTGTGCTTTCCGCGTTGGCATCCCTCCAAACCGGCGGATTCTTCCTACGACGTGCACACGGCGAACTTCGGGGGTTACGTAGCGCGGTAATCGAATATCGATAACGTGGGTCGTTCGGCGGAGATGTTAATTAAGTGAACGGGCCTGATCTGTTGTAGGTAGGTGTAGCTGGCGGAAAATTGGAGATTTATTGGGGATACATCGAGCGTCTCAAGCGGGAATGTCGGACACTTTTCATGAGTTTCGAAATTATTAGAACAATATATTCGAATTCGAGTTACGTGAGTTAAGTGAAGCTGTACTACGAGTTGTAACATTATTAGAAAATCTGAATTTCGTCGAGACTTCATGTGGTAATTGGAGTTTAAAAGAGTTTCATAGATATCAGGGTATGTATAGACCTTGAACATAAATGAGCTGAATTAAGTTGCCCCTTACATTATAAAATTCATCAAAAATTAAATTGCTCTCCAATTTTGGTGAAACTCCGCCTAATTTTCTATTCGGCTTTCGTGAAGTTGCATTAAAAATTTGAACTCATTATCTGTGAGAGTTTCTTAGATATGTCGGTTTGTTGAAACCTTGTACAAAATCTTCCTTTAAAATTTTGGCGTAAGTTGTAAAATTCATAAAAAATTGAATTAAGTCCGGATTTTGACGAAACTTCGTAAAACTGTTACCTAAATGGGGTTTTCTTATGTTGGTAACAAAATTTGAACCAGCGGCCTTGATGAGTTTCTTAAATGTGACGCTATTTTTAAATATCGATTAAAATTGAAGTTCCATAATTTTTAAAAATTTCTCGAAAATTGTATTATACTCGAAATTTGATGAAACTCCATACAACCAACGAATTAAGTTTCTTGAAGTTCCCGTAAAAATTTGAACTCATTATCTAAAAGATGTTATTAGATACGAAGGTTTGTTGAAACACCAAACACAGTGATTTTATAAAATTGTGGCACCAGTTGTAAAATTCATAAAAAAATTGATGAAGTCCGGATTTTCATGAGACTTTGTGAACTTTTCAATTGGAGTTTCGTTAAGTTGCTGAGACAATTTGAACTAGTTGCGTAAAGGACTTTCTTAAGTGTGACAATATTTCTAAAAATCGAATAAAAATGATGGCCCATAATGTTGTAAAATTAATAACAAATTGTATTAAACTTGAAATTTGATGAAACTCCGTACAATCATCGACTAGAGTTTCTTGAAGTTGCTGTGAAATTTTGAGTTCATTATCTAAAAGGATTTTTTAGATATTACGGTTTGTTGAAACATCAAACACAGTCATTTTATAAAGTGTCGCATCAGTTGTAAAATTCATAAAAAAATTGATGAATTCCGGATTTTGATGAGACTTTGTGTACTGTTCAATTGGAGTTTCGTTAAGTTGCTGAGACAATTTGAACTAGTTGCTTAAAGGACTTTCTTAAGTGTGACAATATTTTTAAAAATCGAATAAAAATGATGGTCCATAATGTTGTAAAATTAATAACAAATTGTGTTAAACTTGAAATTTGATGAAACTCCGTACAATCATCGACTAGAGTTTCTTGAAGTTGCTGTGAAATTTTGAGTTCATTATCTAAAAGGATTTTTTAGATATTACGGTTTGTTGAAACATCAAACACAGTCATTTTATAAAGTGTCGCATCAGTTGTAAAATTCATAAAAAAATTGATGAATTCCGGATTTTGATGAGACTTTGTGTACTGTTCAATTGGAGTTTCGTTAAGTTGCTGAGACAATTTGAACTAGTTGCTTAAAGGACTTTCTTAAGTGTGACAATATTTTTAAAAATCGAATAAAAATGATGGTCCATAATGTTGTAAAATTAATAACAAATTGTGTTAAACTTGAAATTTGATGAAACTCCGTACAATCATCAATTAGTGTTTCTTGAAGTTGCTGTGAAATTTTGAGTTCATTATCTAAAAGGATTTTTTAGATATTACGGTTTGTTGAAACATCAAACACAGTCATTTTATAAAGTGTCGCATCAGTTGTAAAATTCATAAAAAAAATTGATGAATTCCGGATTTTGATGAGACTTTGTCTACTGTTCAATTGGAGTTTCGTTAAGTTGCTGAGACAATTTGAACTAGTTGCTTAAAGGACTTTCTTAAGTGTGACAATATTTTTAAAAATCGAATAAAAATGATGGTCCATAATGTTGTAAAATTAATAACAAATTGTGTTAAACTTGAAATTTGATGAAACTCCGTACAATCATCAATTAGTGTTTCTTGAAGTTGCTGTGAAATTTTGAGTTCATTATCTAAAAGGATTTTTTAGATATTACGGTTTGTTGAAACATCAAACACAGTCATTTTATAAAGTGTCGCATCAGTTGTAAAATTCATAAAAAAATTGATGAATTCCGGATTTTGATGAGACTTTGTGTACTGTTCAATTGGAGTTTCGTTAAGTTGCTGAGACAATTTGAACTAGTTGCTTAAAGGACTTTCTTAAGTGTGACAATATTTTTAAAAATCGAATAAAAATGATGGTCCATAATGTTGTAAAATTAATAACAAATTGTGTTAAACTTGAAATTTGATGAAACTCCGTACAATCATCGACTAGAGTTTCTTGAAGTTGCTGTGAAATTTTGAGTTCATTATCTAAAAGGATTTTTTAGATATTACGGTTTGTTGAAACATCAAACACAGTCATTTTATAAAGTGTCGCATCAGTTGTAAAATTCATAAAAAAAATTGATGAATTCCGGATTTTGATGAGACTTTGTCTACTGTTCAATTGGAGTTTCGTTAAGTTGCTGAGACAATTTGAACTAGTTGCTTAAAGGACTTTCTTAAGTGTGACAATATTTTTAAAAATCGAATAAAAATGATGGTCCATAATGTTGTAAAATTAATAACAAATTGTGTTAAACTTGAAATTTGATGAAACTCCGTACAATCATCAATTAGTGTTTCTTGAAGTTGCTGTGAAATTTTGAGTTCATTATCTAAAAGGATTTTTTAGATATTACGGTTTGTTGAAACATCAAACACAGTCATTTTATAAAGTGTCGCATCAGTTGTAAAATTCATAAAAAAAATTGATGAATTCCGGATTTTGATGAGACTTTGTCTACTGTTCAATTGGAGTTTCGTTAAGTTGCTGAGACAATTTGAACTAGTTGCTTAAAGGACTTTCTTAAGTGTGACAATATTTTTAAAAATCGAATAAAAATGATGGTCCATAATGTTGTAAAATTAATAACAAATTGTGTTAAACTTGAAATTTGATGAAACTCCGTACAATCATCAATTAGTGTTTCTTGAAGTTGCTGTGAAATTTTGAGTTCATTATCTAAAAGGATTTTTTAGATATTACGGTTTGTTGAAACATCAAACACAGTCATTTTATAAAGTGTCGCATCAGTTGTAAAATTCATAAAAAAATTGATGAATTCCGGATTTTGATGAGACTTTGTGTACTGTTCAATTGGAGTTTCGTTAAGTTGCTGAGACAATTTGAACTAGTTGCTTAAAGGACTTTCTTAAGTGTGACAATATTTTTAAAAATCGAATAAAAATGATGGTCCATAATGTTGTAAAATTAATAACAAATTGTGTTAAACTTGAAATTTGATGAAACTCCGTACAATCATCAATTAGTGTTTCTTGAAGTTGCTGTGAAATTTTGAGTTCATTATCTAAAAGGATTTTTTAGATATTACGGTTTGTTGAAACATCAAACACAGTCATTTTATAAAGTGTCGCATCAGTTGTAAAATTCATAAAAAAATTGATGAATTCCGGATTTTGATGAGACTTTGTGTACTGTTCAATTGGAGTTTCGTTAAGTTGCTGAGACAATTTGAACTAGTTGCTTAAAGGACTTTCTTAAGTGTGACAATATTTTTAAAAATCGAATAAAAATGATGGTCCATAATGTTGTAAAATTAATAACAAATTGTGTTAAACTTGAAATTTGATGAAACTCCGTACAATCATCGACTAGAGTTTCTTGAAGTTGCTGTGAAATTTTGAGTTCGTTATCTAGAAGGATTTTTTAGATACTACGGTTTGTTGAAACAACAAACACAGTCATTTTATAAAGTGTCGCATCAGTTGTAAAATTCATAAAAAAATTGATGAATTCCGGATTTTGATGAGACTTTGTGTACTGTTCAATTGGAGTTTCGTTAAGTTGCTGAGACAATTTGAACTAGTTGCTTAAAGGACTTTCTTAAGTGTGACAATATTTTTAAAAATCGAATAAAAATGATGGTCCATAATGTTGTAAAATTAATAACAAATTGTGTTAAACTTGAAATTTGATGAAACTCCGTACAATCATCAATTAGTGTTTCTTGAAGTTGCTGTGAAATTTTGAGTTCATTATCTAAAAGGATTTTTTAGATATTACGGTTTGTTGAAACATCAAACACAGTCATTTTATAAAGTGTCGCATCAGTTGTAAAATTCATAAAAAAATTGATGAATTCCGGATTTTGATGAGACTTTGTGTACTGTTCAATTGGAGTTTCGTTAAGTTGCTGAGACAATTTGAACTAGTTGCTTAAAGGACTTTCTTAAGTGTGACAATATTTTTAAAAATCGAATAAAAATGATGGTCCATAATGTTGTAAAATTAATAACAAATTGTGTTAAACTTGAAATTTGATGAAACTCCGTACAATCATCAATTAGTGTTTCTTGAAGTTGCTGTGAAATTTTGAGTTCATTATCTAAAAGGATTTTTTAGATATTACGGTTTGTTGAAACATCAAACACAGTCATTTTATAAAGTGTCGCATCAGTTGTAAAATTCATAAAAAAATTGATGAATTCCGGATTTTGATGAGACTTTGTGTACTGTTCAATTGGAGTTTCGTTAAGTTGCTGAGACAATTTGAACTAGTTGCTTAAAGGACTTTCTTAAGTGTGACAATATTTTTAAAAATCGAATAAAAATGATGGTCCATAATGTTGTAAAATTAATAACAAATTGTGTTAAACTTGAAATTTGATGAAACTCCGTACAATCATCAATTAGTGTTTCTTGAAGTTGCTGTGAAATTTTGAGTTCATTATCTAAAAGGATTTTTTAGATATTACGGTTTGTTGAAACATCAAACACAGTCATTTTATAAAGTGTCGCATCAGTTGTAAAATTCATAAAAAAATTGATGAATTCCGGATTTTGATGAGACTTTGTGTACTGTTCAATTGGAGTTTCGTTAAGTTGCTGAGACAATTTGAACTAGTTGCTTAAAGGACTTTCTTAAGTGTGACAATATTTTTAAAAATCGAACAAAAATGATGGTCCATAATGTTGTAAAATTAATAACAAATTGTGTTAAACTTGAAATTTGATGAAACTCCGTACAATCATCAATTAGTGTTTCTTGAAGTTGCTGTGAAATTTTGAGTTCATTATCTAAAAGGATTTTTTAGATATTACGGTTTGTTGAAACATCAAACACAGTCATTTTATAAAGTGTCGCATCAGTTGTAAAATTCATAAAAAAAATTGATGAATTCCGGATTTTGATGAGACTTTGTGTACTGTTCAATTGGAGTTTCGTTAAGTTGCTGAGACAATTTGAACTAGTTGCTTAAAGGACTTTCTTAAGTGTGACAATATTTTTAAAAATCGAATAAAAATGATGGTCCATAATGTTGTAAAATTAATAACAAATTGTGTTAAACTTGAAATTTGATGAAACTCCGTACAATCATCGACTAGAGTTTCTTGAAGTTGCTGTGAAATTTTGAGTTCGTTATCTAGAAGGATTTTTTAGATACTACGGTTTGTTGAAACAACAAACACAGTCATTTTATAAAGTGTCGCATCAGTTGTAAAATTCATAAAAAAATTGATGAATTCCGGATTTTGATGAGACTTTGTGTACTGTTCAATTGGAGTTTCGTTAAGTTGCTGAGACAATTTGAACTAGTTGCTTAAAGGACTTTCTTAAGTGTGACAATATTTTTAAAAATCGAATAAAAATGATGGTCCATAATGTTGTAAAATTAATAACAAATTGTGTTAAACTTGAAATTTGATGAAACTCCGTACAATCATCAATTAGTGTTTCTTGAAGTTGCTGTGAAATTTTGAGTTCATTATCTAAAAGGATTTTTTAGATATTACGGTTTGTTGAAACATCAAACACAGTCATTTTATAAAGTGTCGCATCAGTTGTAAAATTCATAAAAAAATTGATGAATTCCGGATTTTGATGAGACTTTGTGTACTGTTCAATTGGAGTTTCGTTAAGTTGCTGAGACAATTTGAACTAGTTGCTTAAAGGACTTTCTTAAGTGTGACAATATTTTTAAAAATCGAATAAAAATGATGGTCCATAATGTTGTAAAATTAATAACAAATTGTGTTAAACTTGAAATTTGATGAAACTCCGTACAATCATCGACTAGAGTTTCTTGAAGTTGCTGTGAAATTTTGAGTTCGTTATCTAGAAGGATTTTTTAGATACTACGGTTTGTTGAAACAACAAACACAGTCATTTTATAAAGTGTCGCATCAGTTGTAAAATTCATAAAAAAATTGATGAATTCCGGATTTTGATGAGACTTTGTGTACTGTTCAATTGGAGTTTCGTTAAGTTGCTGAGACAATTTGAACTAGTTGCTTAAAGGACTTTCTTAAGTGTGACAATATTTTTAAAAATCGAATAAAAATGATGGTCCATAATGTTGTAAAATTAATAACAAATTGTGTTAAACTTGAAATTTGATGAAACTCCGTACAATCATCGACTAGAGTTTCTTGAAGTTGCTGTGAAATTTTGAGTTCGTTATCTAGAAGGATTTTTTAGATACTACGGTTTGTTGAAACAACAAACACAGTCATTTTATAAAGTGTCGCATCAGTTGTAAAATTCATAAAAAAATTGATGAATTCCGGATTTTGATGAGACTTTGTGTACTGTTCAATTGGAGTTTCGTTAAGTTGCTGAGACAATTTGAACTAGTTGCTTAAAGGACTTTCTTAAGTGTGACAATATTTTTAAAAATCGAATAAAAATGATGGTCCATAATGTTGTAAAATTAATAACAAATTGTGTTAAACTTGAAATTTGATGAAACTCCGTACAATCATCGACTAGAGTTTCTTGAAGTTGCTGTGAAATTTTGAGTTCGTTATCTAGAAGGATTTTTTAGATACTACGGTTTGTTGAAACAACAAACACAGTCATTTTATAAAGTGTCGCATCAGTTGTAAAATTCATAAAAAAATTGATGAATTCCGGATTTTGATGAGACTTTGTGTACTGTTCAATTGGAGTTTCGTTAAGTTGCTGAGACAATTTGAACTAGTTGCTTAAAGGACTTTCTTAAGTGTGACAATATTTTTAAAAATCGAATAAAAATGATGGTCCATAATGTTGTAAAATTAATAACAAATTGTGTTAAACTTGAAATTTGATGAAACTCCGTACAATCATCGACTAGAGTTTCTTGAAGTTGCTGTGAAATTTTGAGTTCGTTATCTAGAAGGATTTTTTAGATACTACGGTTTGTTGAAACAACAAACACAGTCATTTTATAAAGTGTCGCATCAGTTGTAAAATTCATAAAAAAATTGATGAATTCCGGATTTTGATGAGACTTTGTGTACTGTTCAATTGGAGTTTCGTTAAGTTGCTGAGACAATTTGAACTAGTTGCTTAAAGGACTTTCTTAAGTGTGACAATATTTTTAAAAATCGAATAAAAATGATGGTCCATAATGTTGTAAAATTAATAACAAATTGTGTTAAACTTGAAATTTGATGAAACTCCGTACAATCATCGACTAGAGTTTCTTGAAGTTGCTGTGAAATTTTGAGTTCGTTATCTAGAAGGATTTTTTAGATACTACGGTTTGTTGAAACAACAAACACAGTCATTTTATAAAGTGTCGCATCAGTTGTAAAATTCATAAAAAAATTGATGAATTCCGGATTTTGATGAGACTTTGTGTACTGTTCAATTGGAGTTTCGTTAAGTTGCTGAGACAATTTGAACTAGTTGCTTAAAGGACTTTCTTAAGTGTGACAATATTTTTAAAAATCGAATAAAAATGATGGTCCATAATGTTGTAAAATTAATAACAAATTGTGTTAAACTTGAAATTTGATGAAACTCCGTACAATCATCGACTAGAGTTTCTTGAAGTTGCTGTGAAATTTTGAGTTCGTTATCTAGAAGGATTTTTTAGATACTACGGTTTGTTGAAACAACAAACACAGTCATTTTATAAAGTGTCGCATCAGTTGTAAAATTCATAAAAAAATTGATGAATTCCGGATTTTGATGAGACTTTGTGTACTGTTCAATTGGAGTTTCGTTAAGTTGCTGAGACAATTTGAACTAGTTGCTTAAAGGACTTTCTTAAGTGTGACAATATTTTTAAAAATCGAATAAAAATGATGGTCCATAATGTTGTAAAATTAATAACAAATTGTGTTAAACTTGAAATTTGATGAAACTCCGTACAATCATCGACTAGAGTTTCTTGAAGTTGCTGTGAAATTTTGAGTTCGTTATCTAGAAGGATTTTTTAGATACTACGGTTTGTTGAAACAACAAACACAGTCATTTTATAAAGTGTCGCATCAGTTGTAAAATTCATAAAAAAATTGATGAATTCCGGATTTTGATGAGACTTTGTGTACTGTTCAATTGGAGTTTCGTTAAGTTGCTGAGACAATTTGAACTAGTTGCTTAAAGGACTTTCTTAAGTGTGACAATATTTTTAAAAATCGAATAAAAATGATGGTCCATAATGTTGTAAAATTAATAACAAATTGTGTTAAACTTGAAATTTGATGAAACTCCGTACAATCATCAATTAGTGTTTCTTGAAGTTGCTGTGAAATTTTGAGTTCATTATCTAAAAGGATTTTTTAGATATTACGGTTTGTTGAAACATCAAACACAGTCATTTTATAAAGTGTCGCATCAGTTGTAAAATTCATAAAAAAAATTGATGAATTCCGGATTTTGATGAGACTTTGTGTACTGTTCAATTGGAGTTTCGTTAAGTTGCTGAGACAATTTGAACTAGTTGCTTAAAGGACTTTCTTAAGTGTGACAATATTTTTAAAAATCGAATAAAAATGATGGTCCATAATGTTGTAAAATTAATAACAAATTGTGTTAAACTTGAAATTTGATGAAACTCCGTACAATCATCAATTAGTGTTTCTTGAAGTTGCTGTGAAATTTTGAGTTCATTATCTAAAAGGATTTTTTAGATATTACGGTTTGTTGAAACATCAAACACAGTCATTTTATAAAGTGTCGCATCAGTTGTAAAATTCATAAAAAAAATTGATGAATTCCGGATTTTGATGAGACTTTGTGTACTGTTCAATTGGAGTTTCGTTAAGTTGCTGAGACAATTTGAACTAGTTGCTTAAAGGACTTTCTTAAGTGTGACAATATTTTTAAAAATCGAATAAAAATGATGGTCCATAATGTTGTAAAATTAATAACAAATTGTGTTAAACTTGAAATTTGATGAAACTCCGTACAATCATCGACTAGAGTTTCTTGAAGTTGCTGTGAAATTTTGAGTTCGTTATCTAGAAGGATTTTTTAGATACTACGGTTTGTTGAAACAACAAACACAGTCATTTTATAAAGTGTCGCATCAGTTGTAAAATTCATAAAAAAATTGATGAATTCCGGATTTTGATGAGACTTTGTGTACTGTTCAATTGGAGTTTCGTTAAGTTGCTGAGACAATTTGAACTAGTTGCTTAAAGGACTTTCTTAAGTGTGACAATATTTTTAAAAATCGAATAAAAATGATGGTCCATAATGTTGTAAAATTAATAACAAATTGTGTTAAACTTGAAATTTGATGAAACTCCGTACAATCATCGACTAGAGTTTCTTGAAGTTGCTGTGAAATTTTGAGTTCGTTATCTAGAAGGATTTTTTAGATACTACGGTTTGTTGAAACAACAAACACAGTCATTTTATAAAGTGTCGCATCAGTTGTAAAATTCATAAAAAAATTGATGAATTCCGGATTTTGATGAGACTTTGTGTACTGTTCAATTGGAGTTTCGTTAAGTTGCTGAGACAATTTGAACTAGTTGCTTAAAGGACTTTCTTAAGTGTGACAATATTTTTAAAAATCGAATAAAAATGATGGTCCATAATGTTGTAAAATTAATAACAAATTGTGTTAAACTTGAAATTTGATGAAACTCCGTACAATCATCGACTAGAGTTTCTTGAAGTTGCTGTGAAATTTTGAGTTCGTTATCTAGAAGGATTTTTTAGATACTACGGTTTGTTGAAACAACAAACACAGTCATTTTATAAAGTGTCGCATCAGTTGTAAAATTCATAAAAAAATTGATGAATTCCGGATTTTGATGAGACTTTGTGTACTGTTCAATTGGAGTTTCGTTAAGTTGCTGAGACAATTTGAACTAGTTGCTTAAAGGACTTTCTTAAGTGTGACAATATTTTTAAAAATCGAATAAAAATGATGGTCCATAATGTTGTAAAATTAATAACAAATTGTGTTAAACTTGAAATTTGATGAAACTCCGTACAATCATCGACTAGAGTTTCTTGAAGTTGCTGTGAAATTTTGAGTTCGTTATCTAGAAGGATTTTTTAGATACTACGGTTTGTTGAAACAACAAACACAGTCATTTTATAAAGTGTCGCATCAGTTGTAAAATTCATAAAAAAATTGATGAATTCCGGATTTTGATGAGACTTTGTGTACTGTTCAATTGGAGTTTCGTTAAGTTGCTGAGACAATTTGAACTAGTTGCTTAAAGGACTTTCTTAAGTGTGACAATATTTTTAAAAATCGAATAAAAATGATGGTCCATAATGTTGTAAAATTAATAACAAATTGTGTTAAACTTGAAATTTGATGAAACTCCGTACAATCATCGACTAGAGTTTCTTGAAGTTGCTGTGAAATTTTGAGTTCGTTATCTAGAAGGATTTTTTAGATACTACGGTTTGTTGAAACAACAAACACAGTCATTTTATAAAGTGTCGCATCAGTTGTAAAATTCATAAAAAAATTGATGAATTCCGGATTTTGATGAGACTTTGTGTACTGTTCAATTGGAGTTTCGTTAAGTTGCTGAGACAATTTGAACTAGTTGCTTAAAGGACTTTCTTAAGTGTGACAATATTTTTAAAAATCGAATAAAAATGATGGTCCATAATGTTGTAAAATTAATAACAAATTGTGTTAAACTTGAAATTTGATGAAACTCCGTACAATCATCGACTAGAGTTTCTTGAAGTTGCTGTGAAATTTTGAGTTCGTTATCTAGAAGGATTTTTTAGATACTACGGTTTGTTGAAACAACAAACACAGTCATTTTATAAAGTGTCGCATCAGTTGTAAAATTCATAAAAAAATTGATGAATTCCGGATTTTGATGAGACTTTGTGTACTGTTCAATTGGAGTTTCGTTAAGTTGCTGAGACAATTTGAACTAGTTGCTTAAAGGACTTTCTTAAGTGTGACAATATTTTTAAAAATCGAATAAAAATGATGGTCCATAATGTTGTAAAATTAATAACAAATTGTGTTAAACTTGAAATTTGATGAAACTCCGTACAATCATCAATTAGTGTTTCTTGAAGTTGCTGTGAAATTTTGAGTTCATTATCTAAAAGGATTTTTTAGATATTACGGTTTGTTGAAACATCAAACACAGTCATTTTATAAAGTGTCGCATCAGTTGTAAAATTCATAAAAAAAATTGATGAATTCCGGATTTTGATGAGACTTTGTGTACTGTTCAATTGGAGTTTCGTTAAGTTGCTGAGACAATTTGAACTAGTTGCTTAAAGGACTTTCTTAAGTGTGACAATATTTTTAAAAATCGAATAAAAATGATGGTCCATAATGTTGTAAAATTAATAACAAATTGTGTTAAACTTGAAATTTGATGAAACTCCGTACAATCATCAATTAGTGTTTCTTGAAGTTGCTGTGAAATTTTGAGTTCATTATCTAAAAGGATTTTTTAGATATTACGGTTTGTTGAAACATCAAACACAGTCATTTTATAAAGTGTCGCATCAGTTGTAAAATTCATAAAAAAAATTGATGAATTCCGGATTTTGATGAGACTTTGTGTACTGTTCAATTGGAGTTTCGTTAAGTTGCTGAGACAATTTGAACTAGTTGCTTAAAGGACTTTCTTAAGTGTGACAATATTTTTAAAAATCGAATAAAAATGATGGTCCATAATGTTGTAAAATTAATAACAAATTGTGTTAAACTTGAAATTTGATGAAACTCCGTACAATCATCGACTAGAGTTTCTTGAAGTTGCTGTGAAATTTTGAGTTCGTTATCTAGAAGGATTTTTTAGATACTACGGTTTGTTGAAACAACAAACACAGTCATTTTATAAAGTGTCGCATCAGTTGTAAAATTCATAAAAAAATTGATGAATTCCGGATTTTGATGAGACTTTGTGTACTGTTCAATTGGAGTTTCGTTAAGTTGCTGAGACAATTTGAACTAGTTGCTTAAAGGACTTTCTTAAGTGTGACAATATTTTTAAAAATCGAATAAAAATGATGGTCCATAATGTTGTAAAATTAATAACAAATTGTGTTAAACTTGAAATTTGATGAAACTCCGTACAATCATCGACTAGAGTTTCTTGAAGTTGCTGTGAAATTTTGAGTTCGTTATCTAGAAGGATTTTTTAGATACTACGGTTTGTTGAAACAACAAACACAGTCATTTTATAAAGTGTCGCATCAGTTGTAAAATTCATAAAAAAATTGATGAATTCCGGATTTTGATGAGACTTTGTGTACTGTTCAATTGGAGTTTCGTTAAGTTGCTGAGACAATTTGAACTAGTTGCTTAAAGGACTTTCTTAAGTGTGACAATATTTTTAAAAATCGAATAAAAATGATGGTCCATAATGTTGTAAAATTAATAACAAATTGTGTTAAACTTGAAATTTGATGAAACTCCGTACAATCATCGACTAGAGTTTCTTGAAGTTGCTGTGAAATTTTGAGTTCGTTATCTAGAAGGATTTTTTAGATACTACGGTTTGTTGAAACAACAAACACAGTCATTTTATAAAGTGTCGCATCAGTTGTAAAATTCATAAAAAAATTGATGAATTCCGGATTTTGATGAGACTTTGTGTACTGTTCAATTGGAGTTTCGTTAAGTTGCTGAGACAATTTGAACTAGTTGCTTAAAGGACTTTCTTAAGTGTGACAATATTTTTAAAAATCGAATAAAAATGATGGTCCATAATGTTGTAAAATTAATAACAAATTGTGTTAAACTTGAAATTTGATGAAACTCCGTACAATCATCGACTAGAGTTTCTTGAAGTTGCTGTGAAATTTTGAGTTCGTTATCTAGAAGGATTTTTTAGATACTACGGTTTGTTGAAACAACAAACACAGTCATTTTATAAAGTGTCGCATCAGTTGTAAAATTCATAAAAAAATTGATGAATTCCGGATTTTGATGAGACTTTGTGTACTGTTCAATTGGAGTTTCGTTAAGTTGCTGAGACAATTTGAACTAGTTGCTTAAAGGACTTTCTTAAGTGTGACAATATTTTTAAAAATCGAATAAAAATGATGGTCCATAATGTTGTAAAATTAATAACAAATTGTGTTAAACTTGAAATTTGATGAAACTCCGTACAATCATCGACTAGAGTTTCTTGAAGTTGCTGTGAAATTTTGAGTTCGTTATCTAGAAGGATTTTTTAGATACTACGGTTTGTTGAAACAACAAACACAGTCATTTTATAAAGTGTCGCATCAGTTTTAAAATTCATAAAAAAATTGAGGAAGTCCGGATTTTGATGAGACTTTGTGTACTGTTCAATTGGAGTTTCGTTAAGTTGCTGAGACAATTTGAACTAGTTGCTTAAAGGACTTTCTTAAGTTTGACAATATTTTTAAAAATCGAATAAAAATGATGGTCCATAATGTTGTAAAATTAATAACAAATTGTGTTAAACTTGAAATTTGATGAAACTCCGTACAATCATCGACTAGAGTTTCTTGAAGTTGCTGTGAAATTTTGAGTTCGTTATCTAGAAGGATTTTTTAGATACTACGGTTTGTTGAAACAACAAACACAGTCATTTTATAAAGTGTCGCATCAGTTGTAAAATTCATAAAAAAATTGATGAATTCCGGATTTTGATGAGACTTTGTGTACTGTTCAATTGGAGTTTCGTTAAGTTGCTGAGACAATTTGAACTAGTTGCTTAAAGGACTTTCTTAAGTGTGACAATATTTTTAAAAATCGAATAAAAATGATGGTCCATAATGTTGTAAAATTAATAACAAATTGTGTTAAACTTGAAATTTGATGAAACTCCGTACAATCATCGACTAGAGTTTCTTGAAGTTGCTGTGAAATTTTGAGTTCGTTATCTAGAAGGATTTTTTAGATACTACGGTTTGTTGAAACAACAAACACAGTCATTTTATAAAGTGTCGCATCAGTTGTAAAATTCATAAAAAAATTGATGAATTCCGGATTTTGATGAGACTTTGTGTACTGTTCAATTGGAGTTTCGTTAAGTTGCTGAGACAATTTGAACTAGTTGCTTAAAGGACTTTCTTAAGTGTGACAATATTTTTAAAAATCGAATAAAAATGATGGTCCATAATGTTGTAAAATTAATAACAAATTGTGTTAAACTTGAAATTTGATGAAACTCCGTACAATCATCGACTAGAGTTTCTTGAAGTTGCTGTGAAATTTTGAGTTCG
Organism: Cryptocephalus moraei; assembly: GCA_946251905.1. Classification (NCBI taxonomy): domain Eukaryota; kingdom Metazoa; phylum Arthropoda; class Insecta; order Coleoptera; family Chrysomelidae; genus Cryptocephalus; species Cryptocephalus moraei. Next base: position 22,714,478 of record OX276464.1, on the reverse strand, counting down.
TTATCTAGAAGGATTTTTTAGATACTACGGTTTGTTGAAACAACAAACACAGTCATTTTATAAAGTGTCGCATCAGTTGTAAAATTCATAAAAAAATTGATGAATTCCGGATTTTGATGAGACTTTGTGTACTGTTCAATTGGAGTTTCGTTAAGTTGCTGAGACAATTTGAACTAGTTGCTTAAAGGACTTTCTTAAGTGTGACAATATTTTTAAAAATCGAATAAAAATGATGGTCCATAATGTTGTAAAATTAATAACAAATTGTGTTAAACTTGAAATTTGATGAAACTCCGTACAATCATCGACTAGAGTTTCTTGAAGTTGCTGTGAAATTTTGAGTTCGTTATCTAGAAGGATTTTTTAGATACTACGGTTTGTTGAAACAACAAACACAGTCATTTTATAAAGTGTCGCATCAGTTTTAAAATTCATAAAAAAATTGAGGAAGTCCGGATTTTGATGAGACTTTGTGTACTGTTCAATTGGAGTTTCGTTAAGTTGCTGAGATAATTTGAACTAGTCGCTTAAAGGACTTTCTTAAGTGTGACAATATTTCTAAAAATCGAATAAAAATGATAGTTCATAATGTTGTAAAATTAATAACAAATTATATTAAACTTGAAATTTGATGAAACTCCGTACAATCATCGACTAGAGTTTCTTGAAGATGCTGTGAAATTTTCAGCTTATTATCTAATAGAATTTTTAAGATACCACAGGTTGTTCAAACATCAAACACAGTGATTTCATAAAATTGTAACAGTTGTAAAATTCACAAAAATTGGATTAGGTCTGGATTTTGATGAAACTCTGTATACCTTTCAATTGAAGTTTTGTTAAGCTGTTAAGCAATTTTTATCCAGTTGCGTAAAGGACTCTTTTACATGTGACGATATATCTAAGTATCGAATAAATTTTTTTTTTGAAAATTGTATCAAACTCGGAACTTGATGAAACTCCACTTGATCATCGACTAGAGTTTCATGAAATCGCCGAGAAAGTTTAACCTCGCAACCTAAAAGAGTTTCTTAGATATAACGGTTTACTGAAATATCAAACAAAGTGGTTCCATAAGACCTCCGCATAAATTGTTAAATTTTGATATACAAGTGCACTAAGCTCGTATCATAATGAAACTCCATACAATTGTGAACTGAAATTAGCGTTAAATCTCTGAGAAAATTTTAACCAGTTGCGTAAAGAAATTTCTTAACTGTGACGTTACATTTAAGTACCTAATATAAACGAGTTGTGAGAGATTTCAGTGAGTTATAAAACTTTAAAAAATGGTATTATGCTCGTAACTTCATGAAACTCCATATAATTGTCGATCGAATAAGTTTGAAATACGCATAATGAGACCAAGGACAATAATGGCGGGCAGTAAAGAGGAATATTGAAGATGTATATACTCAGACTTAAAAGTAAGACTGGAAAGAAAAATTTACCAGAAGTAGGATGTGAAACGTAACAAAAACAAAATCGCAATTTACTCCAACAAAACCATATCAACAATCGCAGCTTTAATGTAATACAAGTAATGAATCCCTTGTTTGTTCTAGTAGAAATCCAAATCTTTCCATACTAACTTCGCAGTCATGCCCCCTAGACTTTCAACTTTACTCTTACTCGCTGTATGAAATACAAGGCTACGAACGTTAACTTGGGAACGCATTACGTTGATTGAAATTTAATACAGTTAACTGCTGTGTGGTATAACGTACGTTATGCAATTTAGAAAGACTTTACCGGTGTAAGAAGGCCCGGAAAATGAAGGTTAACGATTCCGTTTTGTTTTTAGGGAGACTGTAATCTAGCTGAAGAGATACTTTTTTTCCATCAAGTTTGAATTTAACTTCACAAAGCTTCGACCTTTTCGGTTGTATACCCACCTCCGCCTTTTCGAATTGGATTTGAAAGCTTCCAAAGCACGTAACTGCTTTAGTAACATAATTTGATAAGTGGGAGCTCTGGAGCTCTTTTTCAATCAAAAACGGTTTACAAATTGACAGCTTTTTAACTGAAATGTGTATATCGCAGCTAACAACTTAGGTGGATATTGCTAGAAATGTACGTCAATTGTATTTTGTAGAAAATTGCTAAACTGATGCCATTTTCCTCGTCAAATCTACGTAAATTTGGTGAATTTCTATCATAAAGTTAAGTCAGTGACGACCTATTAGATGAAGTTCCACGTCGACATTACGTCCTATCTATGTCATACAATACAATTATTTCGGAGTTAAATTTATATTTTTTGGAAATATATATATATATATATATATATATATATATATATATATATATATTCGCCTTAGTTTCAAAATGTCTAAGTGACATTTCATTTATATTATTTACAAGTGGAGTACATTGGAAGTTATGAAGTTAATTAGAGTTTCGTTAAGTAAGGAGCTTGTTAAATGTGACGATGGTTTTAAATACCTCCCGAATAACACTGAGGTTCCATATTTTATATTCAATTTAAAAAAAAAATTGTAGAAACTAGTATTGAATCAAGAATTTGATGAAACTCCATCTGAACGTTGATGTGAGTTTCGTGAAGTTGCCGTGAACATTTGAACACATTGTCAGTAAGGGTTTCTTAGGTATAACGCTTTGTTGAAATTTCAAAATGTGATTCCTTAAATTTGTGGCATGAGTTGTAAAATACATAAAAAATTGGATTCAGTGTGGATTTTAATAAATTCCATGTATGTAGTTGTTAACTGGAGTTTCGTTAAGTTGCTATGAACATTTTAACCATTTGCCTAAAGGAGTTTCTTAAAGGTGACCATGTTTTTAAATACCTCTCGGTTCCATATTTTATATTCAATTTAAAAAAAATCATAAAAAATAGTATTGAATCAAGAATTTGATGAAACTCCACCTGGACGTTGATGTGAGTTTCGTGAAGTTGCCGTGAACATTTGAACACATTGTCAATAAGGGTTTCTTAGATATAACGCTTTGTTGAAATGTCAAACAGTGATTCCTTAAGAATGTGGCATGAGTTGTAAATTACATAAAAAGTTGGATTCAGTGTGGATTTTGATAAAACTTCATGTATGTAGTTGTTAATTGGAGTTTCGTTAAGTTGCTATGAACATTTTAACCACTTGCCTAAAGGAGTTTCTTAAAGGTGACCATGTTTTTAAATACCTCTCGGTTCCATATTTTATATTCAATTTAAAAAAAATCATAAAAAATAGTATTGAATCAAGAATTTGATGAAACTCCACCTGGACGTTGATGTGAGTTTCGTGAAGTTGCCGTGAACATTTGAACACATTGTCAATAAGGGTTTCTTAGATATAACGCTTTGTTGAAATGTCAAACAGTGATTCCTTAAGAATGTGGCATGAGTTGTAAATTACATAAAAAGTTGGATTCAGTGTGGATTTTGATAAAACTTCATGTATGTAGTTGTTAATTGGAGTTTCGTTAAGTTGCTATGAACATTTTAACCATTTGCCTAAAGGAGTTTCTTAAAGGTGACCATGTTTTTAAATACCTCTCGGTTCCATATTTTATATTCAATTTAAAAAAAAAATCATAAAAAATAGTATTTACATCAAGAATTTGATGAAACTCCATCTAAACGTTGATGTGAGTTTCGTGAAGTTGCCGTGAACATTTGAACACATTGTCAGTAAGGGTTTCTTAGATATAACGCTTTGTTGAAATGTCAAACAGTGATTCCTTAAGACTGTGGCATGAGTTGTAAATTACATAAAAAGTTGGATTCAGTGTGGATTTTGATAAAACTTCATGTATGTAGTTGTTAATTGGAGTTTCGTTAAGTTGCTATGAAAATTTTAACCATTTGCCTAAAGGAGTTTCTTAAAGGTGACCATGTTTTTAAATACCTCTCGGTTCCATATTTTATATTCAATTTAAAAAAAAAATCATAAAAAATAGTATTTACATCAAGAATTTGATGAAACTCCATCTAAACGTTGATGTGAGTTTCGTAAAGTTGCCGTGAGCATTTGAACACATTATCAGTAAGGGTTTCTTAGATATAACGCTTTGTTGAAATTTCAAACAGTGATTCCTTAAGACTGTGGCATGAGTTGTAAATTACATAAAAAGTTGGATTCAGTGTGGATTTTGATAAAACTTCATGTATGTAGTTGTTAATTGGAGTTTCGTTAAGTTGCTATGAAAATTTTAACCATTTGCCTAAAGGAGTTTCTTAAAGGTGACCATGTTTTTAAATACCTCTCGGTTCCATATTTTATATTCAATTTAAAAAAAAATCATAAAAAATAGTATTTACATCAAGAATTTGATGAAACTTCATCTGAACGTTGATGTGAGTTTCGTGAAGTTGCCGTGAACATTTGAACACATTGTCAGTAAGGGTTTCTTAGGTATAACGCTTTGTTGAAATTTCAAAATGTGATTCCTTAAATTTGTGGCATGAGTTGTAAAATACATAAAAAATTGGATTCAGTGTGGATTTTGATAAAACTTCATGTATGTAGTTGTCAATTGGAGTTTCGTTAAGTTGCTATGAAAATTTTAACCATTTGCCTAAAGGTGTTTCTTAAAGTGACCATGTTTTTAAATACCTCTCGGTTCCATATTTTATATTCAATTTAAAAAAAAATCATAAAAAATAGTATTTACATCAAGAATTTGATGAAACTCCATCTAAACGTTGATGTGAGTTTCGTAAAGTTGCCGTGAGCATTTGAACACATTATCAGTAAGGGTTTCTTAGATATAACGCTTTGTTGAAATTTCAAACAGTGATTCCTTAAGACTGTGGCATGAGTTGTAAATTACATAAAAAGTTGGATTCAGTGTGGATTTTGATAAAACTTCATGTATGTAGTTGTCAATTGGAGTTTCGTTAAGTTGCTATGAAAATTTTAACCATTTGCCTAAAGGAGTTTCTTAAAGGTGACCATGTTTTTAAATACCTCTCGGTTCCATATTTTATATTCAATTTAAAAAAAAAAACATAAAAAATAGTATTTACATCAAGAATTTGATGAAACTTCATCTGAACGTTGATGTGAGTTTCGTGAAGTTGCCGTGAACATTTGAACACATTGTCAGTAAGGGTTTCTTAGATATAACGCTTTGTTGAAATGTCAAACAGTGATTCCTTAAGACTGTGGCATGAGTTGTAAATTACATAAAAAGTTGGATTCAGTGTGGATTTTGATAAAACTTCATGTATGTAGTTGTTAATTGGAGTTTCGTTAAGTTGCTATGAAAATTTTAACCATTTGCCTAAAGGAGTTTCTTAAAGGTGACCATGTTTTTAAATACCTCTCGGTTCCATATTTTATATTCAATTTAAAAAAAAATCATAAAAAATAGTATTTACATCAAGAATTTGATGAAACTTCATCTGAACGTTGATGTGAGTTTCGTGAAGTTGCCGTGAACATTTGAACACATTGTCAGTAAGGGTTTCTTAGGTATAACGCTTTGTTGAAATTTCAAAATGTGATTCCTTAAATTTGTGGCATGAGTTGTAAAATACATAAAAAATTGGATTCAGTGTGGATTTTGATAAAACTTCATGTATGTAGTTGTCAATTGGAGTTTCGTTAAGTTGCTATGAAAATTTTAACCATTTGCCTAAAGGTGTTTCTTAAAGTGACCATGTTTTTAAATACCTCTCGGTTCCATATTTTATATTCAATTTAAAAAAAAAATCATAAAAAATAGTATTTACATCAAGAATTTGATGAAACTCCATCTAAACGTTGATGTGAGTTTCGTAAAGTTGCCGTGAGCATTTGAACACATTATCAGTAAGGGTTTCTTAGATATAACGCTTTGTTGAAATTTCAAACAGTGATTCCTTAAGACTGTGGCATGAGTTGTAAATTACATAAAAAGTTGGATTCAGTGTGGATTTTGATAAAACTTCATGTATGTAGTTGTCAATTGGAGTTTCGTTAAGTTGCTATGAAAATTTTAACCATTTGCCTAAAGGAGTTTCTTAAAGGTGACCATGTTTTTAAATACCTCTCGGTTCCATATTTTATATTCAATTTAAAAAAAAAATCATAAAAAATAGTATTTACATCAAGAATTTGATGAAACTTCATCTGAACGTTGATGTGAGTTTCGTGAAGTTGCCGTGAACATTTGAACACATTGTCAGTAAGGGTTTCTTAGGTATAACGCTTTGTTGAAATTTCAAAATGTGATTCCTTAAATTTGTGGCATGAGTTGTAAAATACATAAAAAATTGGATTCAGTGTGGATTTTGATAAAACTTCATGTATGTAGTTGTCAATTGGAGTTTCGTTAAGTTGCTATGAAAATTTTAACCATTTGCCTAAAGGTGTTTCTTAAAGTGACCATGTTTTTAAATACCTCTCGGTTCCATATTTTATATTCAATTTAAAAAAAAAATCATAAAAAATAGTATTTACATCAAGAATTTGATGAAACTCCATCTAAACGTTGATGTGAGTTTCGTAAAGTTGCCGTGAGCATTTGAACACATTATCAGTAAGGGTTTCTTAGATATAACGCTTTGTTGAAATTTCAAACAGTGATTCCTTAAGACTGTGGCATGAGTTGTAAATTACATAAAAAGTTGGATTCAGTGTGGATTTTGATAAAACTTCATGTATGTAGTTGTCAATTGGAGTTTCGTTAAGTTGCTATGAAAATTTTAACCATTTGCCTAAAGGAGTTTCTTAAAGGTGACCATGTTTTTAAATACCTCTCGGTTCCATATTTTATATTCAATTTAAAAAAAAAAACATAAAAAATAGTATTTACATCAAGAATTTGATGAAACTTCATCTGAACGTTGATGTGAGTTTCGTGAAGTTGCCGTGAACATTTGAACACATTGTCAGTAAGGGTTTCTTAGATATAACGCTTTGTTGAAATGTCAAACAGTGATTCCTTAAGACTGTGGCATGAGTTGTAAATTACATAAAAAGTTGGATTCAGTGTGGATTTTGATAAAACTTCATGTATGTAGTTGTTAATTGGAGTTTCGTTAAGTTGCTATGAAAATTTTAACCATTTGCCTAAAGGAGTTTCTTAAAGGTGACCATGTTTTTAAATACCTCTCGGTTCCATATTTTATATTCAATTTAAAAAAAAAAACATAAAAAATAGTATTTACATCAAGAATTTGATGAAACTTCATCTGAACGTTGATGTGAGTTTCGTGAAGTTGCCGTGAACATTTGAACACATTGTCAGTAAGGGTTTCTTAGATATAACGCTTTGTTGAAATGTCAAACAGTGATTCCTTAAGACTGTGGCATGAGTTGTAAATTACATAAAAAGTTGGATTCAGTGTGGATTTTGATAAAACTTCATGTATGTAGTTGTTAATTGGAGTTTCGTTAAGTTGCTATGAAAATTTTAACCATTTGCCTAAAGGAGTTTCTTAAAGGTGACCATGTTTTTAAATACCTCTCGGTTCCATATTTTATATTCAATTTAAAAAAAAATCATAAAAAATAGTATTTACATCAAGAATTTGATGAAACTTCATCTGAACGTTGATGTGAGTTTCGTGAAGTTGCCGTGAACATTTGAACACATTGTCAGTAAGGGTTTCTTAGGTATAACGCTTTGTTGAAATTTCAAAATGTGATTCCTTAAATTTGTGGCATGAGTTGTAAAATACATAAAAAATTGGATTCAGTGTGGATTTTGATAAAACTTCATGTATGTAGTTGTCAATTGGAGTTTCGTTAAGTTGCTATGAAAATTTTAACCATTTGCCTAAAGGTGTTTCTTAAAGTGACCATGTTTTTAAATACCTCTCGGTTCCATATTTTATATTCAATTTAAAAAAAAAATCATAAAAAATAGTATTTACATCAAGAATTTGATGAAACTCCATCTAAACGTTGATGTGAGTTTCGTAAAGTTGCCGTGAGCATTTGAACACATTATCAGTAAGGGTTTCTTAGATATAACGCTTTGTTGAAATTTCAAACAGTGATTCCTTAAGACTGTGGCATGAGTTGTAAATTACATAAAAAGTTGGATTCAGTGTGGATTTTGATAAAACTTCATGTATGTAGTTGTCAATTGGAGTTTCGTTAAGTTGCTATGAAAATTTTAACCATTTGCCTAAAGGAGTTTCTTAAAGGTGACCATGTTTTTAAATACCTCTCGGTTCCATATTTTATATTCAATTTAAAAAAAAATCATAAAAAATAGTATTTACATCAAGAATTTGATGAAACTCCATCTAAACGTTGATGTGAGTTTCGTAAAGTTGCCGTGAGCATTTGAACACATTATCAGTAAGGGTTTCTTAGATATAACGCTTTGTTGAAATTTCAAACAGTGATTCCTTAAGACTGTGGCATGAGTTGTAAATTACATAAAAAGTTGGATTCAGTGTGGATTTTGATAAAACTTCATGTATGTAGTTGTCAATTGGAGTTTCGTTAAGTTGCTATGAAAATTTTAACCATTTGCCTAAAGGAGTTTCTTAAAGGTGACCATGTTTTTAAATACCTCTCGGTTCCATATTTTATATTCAATTTAAAAAAAAAAACATAAAAAATAGTATTTACATCAAGAATTTGATGAAACTTCATCTGAACGTTGATGTGAGTTTCGTGAAGTTGCCGTGAACATTTGAACACATTGTCAGTAAGGGTTTCTTAGATATAACGCTTTGTTGAAATTTCAAACAGTGATTCCTTAAGACTGTGGCATGAGTTGTAAATTACATAAAAAGTTGGATTCAGTGTGGATTTTGATAAAACTTCATGTTGTTAATTGGAGTTTCGTTAAGTTGCTATGAAAATTTTAACCATTTGCCTAAAGGAGGTTCTTAAATGTGATGATGCTTTTAAATACGATATTAATAGTACTGAAGTCAGAATTTAATGAAACTCCATGTAACCGTCGATTTGAATTTTGTGAAGTTGAGATGTAATGTTACGTAAAACGGTCGCATACATTGTAAAATTTGTAAAAAGTTACTAACTTAGTAGAAACTTAGTAGTAACTAACTAGTAGAAACTAACTGAAATGTAACTCCCTTTTTACATAAATTACATAAATTGTTAGCCTGAATTGTATTATGGAGAATATGTCGCAGGATGAAAATCGAAGCGTAGCGCATACAGATTAGTGCATATTAATCCTGGGTAGTTTGTTCTGACGGCAGCTTGTTATTTGTCATCGCGATCGACATTTGCATACACACAACACACGTGACGTACTCGACGTTATTAATCGGCTCCATGAAAATTTGATGACGGAAACCCCGCCGACGATGTATACCTATACTCTATTTAAAACGAATCCCGATGCACGTCATTTTGATGACGTCAGAATCGTCCAATACTACCAACTTAATATAGTCACAGGACATCGCAATTTATGTGTTCTGTGTATATTTTACTTATATGAAAATATACACGGAACACATAAATTGCGATGTCCTGTGACTATATTAAGTTGGTAGTATTGGATGTTTGGTGACGTCATCAAAATGACGTGTATCGGGATTTGTTTTGAATAGAGTATAATCCTCCTCACCTTCGAAACAATTTCTCCGCATCTGGTAAATAATTACAAACGAATTCGGTTTCTACGTGCTCGGACGACTTTTTTCCACGTCGAAATAGGTCGATACATAAATGATATAACCGGTAGCGTGGCGATTCGAGACGCACAAATCGAAGAAAACGTTTTATCCGAGCCTTTCCCTTTCCCGTGTTTGTTGTATGTATGTGTGTGGAGCAAATATATAACGATTTCTACGAGAAACGCACACAAACATCGATCGAAACAACGTCGGTATCTTTAAGTACATCACACTGTATTTACGATTGGGAGTGCAATAATCTCTAACGTAGCGCATCGATACGCGAATGTCAAATATTGTGAAAGTTCGCGAGACATAATAATAATGTCTCAAGTTGTTGTTGCGAAAATGACCGGTTTGTAAAATAGTCTAAAGACAAAGACATCTTTATCACAATGTGACGTTTTTACTGTTTTAAATAACTGACATTACGCGAAATGTCTTAACTAATTTATTTTTACTAACACTTATTACCTAATCTATATTCCGCTAATTTATTTTTACTAACACTTATTATCTAATCTATATTTCACACAGTTTATGCAGTTTTTGGAGGCAAATTTACACGTTTTCTGTACCCCGAAATCATTATGAACCCATAACTACCTTTTTTACGAGTTTCAATTAAAAAATGGTCGCCATTTCTAACTATTTCGATCTGCAGGAATTATTATGGAGTCGCGCCATTTCGGATGATAGTCGTTATTTTCATCAGATGATTTCTATTTTGCATCATTTTACAGCGTAACTGTCATCTTTTGCCCATTCAGAACTCATCATTTGCCATTTTGAGCCATAATTTCCCTTTACAGTGTCATGAACTGAAGAACTTCAAAAATTACATTTTTGACCTTTTGTTTTGACACCACTAAACAGGGAGGCCCCTTCAAAATTATACATAAACAGGTAAAAATACAGGTATAGTGCATACGATAACTGCGAAATATTTTTTCCTCCGGAACATGAAGAAAGAAGCATTAATATGCGTCTATCTTGTGAAAAAGAGTATAATCACCAATTTTTGGTCGTTGTCGCCATTTGTAGCTATTTCGTTATGTTACGTTACTTGATCTGTGTGTAAATGGCACTGGTTGCCAACACCTCTAGTTTGGTAAATAACTTGTCAAACGTTGACTTAAATAATTTATTTACACTATTTACAATACAGATGGTGAGAAGAGGCTAATTGCTCTTTTCGAAAGTACAGAATAAAATTGATGTGACTTACTCGCTGTCGTGAAGTTAAGCGTCGTTTCTTTTTTCTCAAGTGTTGGTCTCCAGAACTGTGATATTATCACACGCCTAAGGGCCTAAAGGGAGTGCTCTCGTTGGGAGTGTATGCAGGTAAAGACAATGTAAAAAGACAGGGTAACATTAATGACGGTATAACAGAAGAGAGTATACCAAATGACAAAAGGTTAGAGAGGGGTGGTTGCTTACTTGCACTTGTGGAAGGGTGGCCGGTACATAGCTTTCCCAAATAGCGACATGTCGAATAGGGCGGATTCTCGGACGGGCAGCGTGACGGGGTGCTGGAGACTGATCCCTGATCGATTTCATTGATCCGTATAGATACTTCTCGTTTGTTGACAAACGTGCTCGCCGCCTATCCGCGAGTCACGTATCGTCCTTCGGTCTAGGTCACCTCTGCTGAATTAGCTTAAGCGGTGACCTAGTTTCGCTAATTGGGGCCGCATCGCGACAATATGGTGAGTGGGGATGTCTGACAATTTTCTATAATCGGATTAATCGGTTACACCAACCCTCTACCTCGTCATCATATGATACGGAAAAACTCAAAGTTACCTGTTTCACCTAGGGTTGTTTCTGGAGACCGACCCTTGCCTCGGATTTACCCGATATAATCATAAATGCACAAATATTTACGTTTTGAACAGGTTAAGAGGACTTAAGTGATCTTTAAGAACTCTAAACACTACACTAAACACGTTACTCGCTGATATTTAACGAATGTCCGTTTCTCCTTGCAGACCACGTGCTGGAGCTGGCTCACCAATCGGAGAACAAGACGCTCGTGATCTTCGGCCACGTGTACCGCGGCATGTCCGGCCTGGCCCGCGAGCCGATCGAGGCCCTCTACAGGGACATCAGGAAGTACCTCGAGACGAACTCGACCGAGCCGTCGATGACGCCCGACGGGATCGCGGCCGGCGTCGACTCCTTCTTCGAGGAGCTGTTCCCGCTCGCGTACCACCACTCGGCCGGCATCGCCGACACGAAGGACTTCACGAGCTCCTACAAGGACTGTCTGAGGAAGTCGCTCGCGAACATCCTGCCGTTCGGCGACGTGCCGAGGCAGATCGCTCGCTCGCTGTCGAAGAGCCTCGAGGCGACCCGCCTCCTGCTGCAGGCGTTCAAGATCGGCGCCGAAGTGCTGAACACGACCGACGCCCTGCTGATCGACGAGCACGGCGCCGACAGCTCGCAGTGCCACGACGCCCTCGTCAAGATGACGTACTGCCCGAAGTGCCTCGGCCTCTGGAGGCACACGAAGCCCTGCTCGGGCTACTGCCTCAACGTGCTGAGGGGCTGCATCACGAAGTACGTCGCCGAGCTCGATCTGCCGTGGAACGGCTACGTCGAGGGCATCGAGAGCCTGCTGAACGCAGCGAGGAAGAGCAACAACGACGCCGGCGTCAACGTCGACGCCGTCATCAGGAACCTCGACTCGACGATCTCGTCGGCGATCATGAACTACCTGTCGAAGGCGAAGGACATCGACGCCAAGGTAAGCGAATTTAGATCCGAAAAGTTCCAAACAGATTTTCTTACTACAACAGCTAGCTGCGACGCACGTTGCCCTTTTACTAAAGAAACTAAATTCCTATTAATTGACTTGATAATAGGCAACCAACAATACATACAGTTAATTCTGCACTCGGCACTCGAATCCAACGCACAGATTTATCGTTGACTATAATTGAACATTGGGCCCCTCAAATTTTGGGGGTTCACTAGTCAAAAGTTTGTCAAAGGAACTGATCAAAACTGATTTGAATTTCCAAACTAATTTTCACACAAATACCAACCAAATACAAATATAGATAGCTGGGCCACAATAACCCAGCCATCCGAACCCTTTCGAGTTCACCAAGCTAATCCTCGTTCTTAAACTCATCCGCTCTCAACTGACCCCCTCCTCCGTGACCCGGAAGTGACGTATCACCAATCGCTGAGTCTCGACTCTCCTTCCTTCCAGATTTGGGACCTATCCGAGCCTTCTAAACTCCCCACTTGGTAACTACCAATCTCCCACCATCTGATGACGTCAGTCACGTAGGCCTCGCTTCTTCTTCTTCCTCATTGAGTATTTATCAAACCGGAAGTCGGTCGTAAACCGTTTGCTTCCAAAGTGAGACAGATTTTCGCGATTGGGATGGAAACTAACCGGAGGATCGTGTTCAAATTCACACAACTTATGCTCACATGGTACCCCATCAATCTCTCAAAATCTCAAACTTCCATCTATTGTAGTTTCCGTCATAGGGCTTTGGCGACATGGCGTCGCGAGCATTAAAATAAAAGTTTTTACACGTACTCATAAGCAAATAAACAGTTGACTCGTCGCGAGCACAATTTCGGATCGTTTTTCTGACCAAGCTAAATGGGATGGAGTGTATGCCATAGCTCTGCGTTATTCAGACTTAGAATAACGAACGAGGATTCAACTCGTTGGCTAATTCGTGATATCTAAAAAGCGTAACGTACCAGACGTCTTACCTAATGGTAGCTCGATTCGGTGTAAAATCAGAATGAGCTACGTCAAACTAAGGGGTAGTCACGGAACAAAATAAACTCAGCGTCAGGTACCTCGCCATAGTGCCCAAATGACATACCCCCTTAACCTCATAAAATACACACATGTCCTCTTTTACTCTAACACAAAACTGTCCTCTTTCCAGAAGGTACCCGACCAGCCTATTCGCTAATTTTTAATCATGTGGCCTATAATCCATAACTCACTAGTGAGTTATGGATTATAACTCACGTCCATATTTAAAGTAGTATTCTATTTATTTATTACTATTACAAGCAGAATTCACATTGATATTGAGATTAAAGGAAAACGCTAACGATTTACTCGCATTTTAAGTAATTGTTGTAATTGTAAGCAACCCACAAACAACCTACTTTAACCAAAATGTAAAAAAGTTAGCGTCCTGATACGCAAGTAGCTTTGATTTGATCACAAAGCTTATTAATTATTATCTCATAAAAAAAACACGATTTTTTCCGCTTGTTGGATAAAACATTGTATGCCACTCGCCTGTTATGTTTCCTAAGTCACTTGAGAATTTATAAATCTTCTCGCGTGACTTATTTTCAACATAACACACTAGTACCATAAATAACTATTAAGTATGATCAGTACATTGTGATCTCACTTATTGCTTCACTCTGAGTAGAGAAAGAGAGCTAGAATTTATTAAGGTAATTCTGAAAGTTTAACTGAATCTATACACCCGAGGAGATACTTAGATTGCTAATATTAATAAATGCCGATAATTTATTGTGGTAGATGTAATGTAAAAGTATCTCGGACTTCTAAACAAGTTTAAGGGAGGCATGATTCCAAGATGTTGGTAATTTTTCAAAATATTACTGCTTCAACCGTACACACATTTTATTCACCACTAATAAAAATACCTAATACAACTGCAACTACTTAATGTTTTATTATGCCTTTATGGGCTACCAAGCTGGCCCCAGTACCATTCTTATCTAGGATGCTTTATAGCACATTTAGACTCGATATTAATTTCTAGACATTAACCCACAAAATATGAGAAAGTACTGTAATCGTACTACAGTTTCAAGTTGAAAATCAGGGGATGCAATAGTCAATAGGGGATTCATAAGACACTTACTTAGAAATTTTGAACTTCTCCGTATATATAATTAATTTAGTTATAAACGAAACAACCTCTTAATATCCATGCTCTTAAATCTTAACAGTATTGTTTAAACGTGATAACTTGAAACTGTTTCAAGGGGACAGTTTATGTATTAACTCTCCCCAGATATTTGCAGATAAAAATGTTAGATGTAAAATTGGTTTTATAGATACTTAAATATTTTTTCCATACGTAACCTATGAATCCCGGATTTTCCATTTCATCCCCTAATTTTCGACTTGAAACTGTTTCAGGGGAATACTTTATGTGAAATGTAAAAATTTTCAGTGTAAAAATTAGTTTAGATTTTTTGTAAACGTACCCCATGTATCAACCCCCAACGACAGCTAGGGTGGTAAATCGTATCGAATACATTTGTTTAGTAATGTAATAAACAATCTCTCCAAGAACGTTTTTTATCTCCACACCCGTACTATTTCGGGCATTTCCGTAGCAAAGGAATCCTACCGTTTACATTTGAATCATCGCCGCTTATCAGCACAATTACGTTAACAGTTTTATTTCTCCCTCCGAACCTTAATTACCGGCCGTCAGTTTAACGTATCGTTCGAACGAGAACGGACGTATCGGTCTCTCCGCTCATGCGAGTGTGAGAGTTGTGTGAGTTGTGACGCGAGTTTTGTGAGTTAGCATTAGTGACGTGTCCTTCCTGAGCTCCCGAATGCCTTGGAATTATAATTCTGGGCGAGTGAATTGCGCACATGAACGTTTTCTGAGTGACATAACGTCTGCCCTGAGGAATTCGGGGGCGAATAGGGCGAACTAAGAGGAGAGAACGCCCTGGGATATCGCGAGTAAATGGCAAGTACTAGAGGATAAACATATTTTCAAGGTTTTTCACATTTAATGGAAATTGACGTTGAATTTAAGTTTTTAATAATCTAACCGCCTAATACAAAAAAATAACCTAAATCTAAACCCTAAAATCCAAAAATCTAAAATAATTGTTAATAAATTTCTAAAATTAGTTCGTGAAGGGAAAATTATGCAAGTAACATATTTAAACAATAAAGGGACTCGTTTATTATTTTTAACGAAAAGCTAATAAAAAGTTATTGCTTCATTTAATACAAATGGACATAACAGTTAGAAACTTTCAATAAGTCTATTTTTAGATGTCAATATACATTAGTTATTAGATAGTTATAGATATTGGCATTTCTGGACGTTTTGAGGTCCCCTGAGTTCGAAAAACATGTTTTTGGTAACATGTCGATGTGTATGTATGGTATATGTGTTCAAGGTTTTCTCAGAAACTATAAATAGTGGAATGTTGAAATTTGGTATTTAGGCTGGGTCCCCTAAAAACTCGAGACCACATAGATTTCATCAGATTCAGTTAAGGGCAAAGGGCACTTTACTCTTGTCATTTTTAGGTTTCTTTAGATTATATCAAAAACTGGTCCAACGTTTTTATTTAAACTTTACACATTTACTTCACTATTCAATTACTATTGATTGCCGTTATCGTTATTTTAATTGATCTTCAACGAAGGGCCCTCTACTCTTGTGAATTTTCAATTTTTCTCAATTTTCTCCAAAACCGTTTTACCGATTCTTACCAAAGTTTAGATTCGAACTGAGCTAACTAATTGTTGTAACTTTTATTTGAAACATTTATTTCTAAAACCTCCCTAAAGGGCACTTTAATAATGTTGCCGTGAATATTTGGTCCGGCCTTGTGAGAACGTTACACGTCGCCATTTTTTTTGGACCTTTTCGCGAAACTTTAAATTTGTAATTATAATTCAAAATGACAAATGATGATTTCTCCAAAATGATATAAGGTAAAAACTATTTCTGAATCGATTCAGGAATGCATTGTAATGAATCGAGGCGTACGGTGAGTCAGCAGCCACTCTACCGCCCTCGTCGGACCTGTTCCAGGGTATTCCGATTCAATTCACACCGAGCCGATGGTAATCTAAGGAATTCCGCTCTATCAGATCTACACGGCGACGCCGCTTACCTGAGGATTTCGGTTATTTGATTACGGAGAGCTGACGGATCCTTAATTGTATCACGTTAACTCCCTTTTTGAATAAATCCCGTAATACACTTTCATCCGATTGTAGTACAGATAGTCTTAACCCAAATTTGGAAAACACATTCCACGCAATTACAATGCAAATTTCACATTCTACAGCAAATTCTGAAGGCTCAGTGAGTACATGTTTGATCCTTGCCCCCTTGTGTTTCCAACGTACTTTCGAATTCTGATGGTGCCTCTTAGGCTCAGTGAGTACATGTTTGATCCTTGCCCCCTTGCGTTTCGAAACTTGTTTTTTTTTATTTCCTTATTATTTCACCATTTACCATTTCCAACAATTTTAATATGTTTCGTAATCTCATCGGTGGTTCTCCATGATCAGACGAAAATTTGTCGACCGAGCGGTTTGTAAACATTTAAAAATGTCAGAGAACGTCTCCGTTAAAGTTGAAATTTCGCCCTCGGTCATCCATATTCCCGAAACTTCCCTCATATTCCTCCCTCAAACGAGGAGATAAAATTTCAGTCCCGAAGTTAAAATCACGACCTCCTTTCGACGCCTTCCGATAAATCTAATCTATCGTAGTCCGCAATCAGACGAAAAGTGAGTGAATCAGCATCCGAGTAATAAATTAGAGGCTCTCTCTCTCTTTCCCTCTCTTTCCCTGTAGATTTCTCCATCCCGTCGGTTTATTTTTGATCATGGCTTTAGGATTCAGGGAAGATTTGGCCGCATGCCTGTGCCGCTTAGTCATTTTGCACAGTTTGTTAAATGTTAAGGCTGGTCAAATCTTCGACTGTGACATTCGTTATTAATGGCGGACGATGGGAAAGAAGTTATGAATATAGCGATGCTCGTGGAGATGACGTGGATTTATTTGTCGGTTATGAGTGAAACTCGGAAAATATATGTGCAACAGGTTTGCGTCAGAATTTCGAAAGTTCTCCGGAGATGTGTAAGACTGCTTAATTTCTCAACTGAAACAATGCACAAATTATATTCAAAATTTGCTGAAACTCCAATTTTGGTGAAACACTACAACATGCTCGATTTAAGTGATCACAACATTGATTTCATGAGTTATAATAACCTTATGTTTGATCTGAACTAAATTTACCAAATAAAACTTGTTTTATGAGTCGTAGTTAATTTCAATTAAACTCTGAAAGATGTTTGATATGAGTTTCACTAAAAAATTCAGAAAGTTGTGTCAACAAATTTCTAAACTCTGACCTTAGGTTTGACGAGAACATCATCAGTTTATGTATCAGTAATGTTTATGTATCAGGAGTCATAAAATTCTCTTTAATTAATCGAATTTCGATAAAATTCAGTCAAATATTTGAAATAAGTTTCATTAAAAAATTCAAAAAGTGGTTAAATTAACACTGTTCCATGATATGGCCTTATGTTTGTCCGAAATAATGCTTATATTTTAGGGATTCTAGAAATTTTCGATGCTTCAATTTTATATGAAATTCAGTGAGATGTTCGAAGAAAGTTTTTGAATAACTTGTAAAAAATATTTGAAGTGATTACGTTTGACAGATTTTTGAGTTATGACCACGTGTTTAACCACATCACGGTCTGTGAAATATTGTTCAAGTTTCACGAGTCATAGAAAAATTTTTCGGAATCCAACTTCCATCAAGTTTAGTGAGTTATTTGAAATAAGTATCATTAGAAGACTATGTTAAGTATCTTTAAGTATTTTTATTTCAAATTGTAGCTTCCATAAATTTTTTGTGAATTTTTAAACTACAACGTTCTGTAAGCGACTTTTTGTTACATTTGAAATTCAAATTTATGTTATTAAAACGAGTTCACAGTTTGGTAGTCTTGATTAAGTAGTTAATAAAACTCTAATAGCGACTTTCAAGGAGTTTCGTAGAAATTGAAATTTCTATGAATTTTTTTGTGAAAATTTGAACTTCAATGTTTTATTAGCAGATTTATATAAAATTTGAAACAAGAGTTTGTATTTTAAAAACGATTCATAAAATGGTCCCAAACTTTGTCAGTACTTTAGTGAAGCCATGTTAAGTAACTATAGGCGCTTCTATCAAATTTTGACTTTTTTTAAAATTTTTAAACCAGGGTTCTACTAGAAATAGCAATTTTTGTAACGGTTCAAACCTAAGTTCGCATTATTGGAATAAATGCTCATAATAGCCCAGAAACTTCGTAAGTACCTTAGTGAAATTGTGATAAGTGTCTCTAGGTAGTTTCATTTAAAATTGGAGTTTCAATAAATTTTTTGTAAATTTTTGAACTTCATCGTTTTACAACAAATTTCAATTTTTGTTACATTTCAAACCCTAGTTCATATTATCGAAACGAATGCACATAATAGCCTAAAACTTTGTGAGTACTTTGATGAAACTGTATTAATTATATTTAAGTAGTTTCATTTCAAATAGGAGTTTCGATGAATTTTTGAGAATTTTTAAATTTCATCGTTCTATAAATGGAATTTTCTAACATTTCAAACCCAAGTTCATATTATTGAGACGGATACACATAATTGCCTAAAACTTCGTGAGTACTTCAGTGACACTGTGTTAGGTATCTTTAAGTGGTTTTATTTAAAAGAGGAGTTTCGATGAATTTCTTGAGGATTGTTTAAATTTCAGCGTTCATTAACGGATTTTTGTATCATTTCTAACCCAAGTTCATATTATTGCGACGGATACACATAGTGGTCTAAAACTCCGCGGGTACTTCACTGACACTGTGTTAAGTATCTTTAAGTGGTTTTATTTAAAATTGGAGTTTCAATGAATTTTTTGAGGATTTTTAAATTTCATCGTTCTATGAACGGAATTTTGTTACATTTCAAACCCAAGTACATATTATTGAGACGGATACACATAATGGCCTAAAACTTCGTGAGTACTTCAGTGACACACTGTTAGGTATCTTTAAGTGGTTTTATTTAAAAGTGGAGTTTCGATGAATTTTTACGAATTTTTAAACTTCAGCATTTTGTAAACTGAATTTTGTAACATTTCAAACCCAAGTTCACATTATTGAGACGGATACACATAATGACGTAAAACTTCGTGAGTACTTCAGTGACACTGTGCTAAGTATCTTTAAGTGGTTTCATTGGAAAGAGGAGTTTCGATGAATTTTTTGAGAATTTTTAAATTTCATCGTTCTATTAACGAAATTTTATAACATTTCAAATCTAAGTTTATATTATTGACACGAATACACATATTGGCCTAAAACTATGTGGGTACTTCAGTGACACTGTGTTAAGTATCTTTAAGTGGTTTTATTGGAAAGAGGAGTTTCGATGAATTTTTTGAGAATTTTTTAATTTCAGCTTTCTATAAATGGATTTGTAATATTTCAAACCCAAGTTCATATTATTGAGACGGATACACATAATGTCGTAAAATTTTTTAAGTACTTTAGTGACACCGTGTTAAGCATCTCTAAATGGTTTGACTTATAGGTGGAGTTTCAATGAATTTTTTGAGAATTTTTAAATTTCATCGTTCTATGAACGGAATTTTGTAACATTTCAAACCCAAGTTCATATTATTGAGACGGATACACATAATTGCCTAAAACTTCGTGAGTACTTCAATGACAGTGTGTTAAGTATCTTTAAGTGGTTTTATTTAAAATTAGAGTTTCGATGAATTTTTGAGATTTTTTAAATTTCATCGTTCTGTGAACGAAATTTTGTAACATTTCAAACCCAAGTTCATATTATTGAGACGGATACACATAATGGCGTAAAACTTCGTAAGTACTTTAGTGACACTGTGTTAAGCATCTCTGAATGGTTTGACTTATAGGTGGAGTTTCAATGAATTTTTTGAGAATTTTTAAATTTCATCGTTCTATGAACGGAATTTTGTAACATTTCAAACCCAAGTTCATATTATTGAGACGGATACACATAATTGCCTAAAACTTCGTGAGTACTTCAATGACACTGTGTTAAGTATCTTTAAGTGGTTTTATTTAAAATTAGAGTTTCGATGAATTTTTGAGATTTTTTAAATTTCATCGTTCTGTGAACGAAATTTTGTAACATTTCAAACCTAAGTTCATATTATTGAGACGAATACACATAATGTCGTAAAATTTCTTAAGTACTTTAGTGACACTGTGTTAAGCATCTCTAAATGGTTTGACTTAAAGGTGGAGTTTCGATGAATTTTTTGAGAATTTTTAAATTTCATTGTTCTATGAACGGAATTTTGTAACATTTCAAACCCAAGTTCATATTATTGAGACGGATACACATAATTGCCTAAAACTTCGTGAGTACTTCAATGACACTGTGTTGAGTGTCTTTAAGCGGTTTCATTTAAAAGTGGAGTTTCTATTAATTTTTTGAGAATTTTTAAATTTCGGCGCTCTGTTAACGGATTTTTGTAATATTGCAAACCCAAGTTCATATTATTGAGACGGATACACATAATAGCCTAAAACTTTGTGGGTACTTCAGTGACACTGTGCTAAGTATCTTTAAACGGTTTCATTTAAAAGTGGAGTTTCTATGAATTTTTTGAGAATTTTTAAATGTCGGCGCTCTATTAACGGATTTTTGTATAATTTCAAACCCAAGTTGATATTATTGAGACGGACGCACATAATGGCCTAAAAACTTCGTGAGTACTTCAGTGCTACTGTGTCAAGTATCTTTAAGTGGTTTTATTTAAAATTGGAGTTTCGATGAATTTTTTGGGAATTTTTAAACTTTAGCGTTCTATAAATCGATTTTTGTAACACTTCAACCCCAAGTTTATATTATTGAGACGGATACACATAAAAGCCAAAAACTTTGTGGGTACTTCAGTGACACTGTGCTAAGTATCTTTAAACGGTTTCATTTAAAAGTGGAGTTTCTATGAATTTTTTGAGAATTTTTAAATGTCGGCGCTCTATTAACGGATTTTTGTAACATTTCAAACTCGAGTTCATATTATTGAGACGGACACACATAATACCCTAAAACTTTGTGGGTACTTCAGTGACACTGTGCTAAGTATCTTTAAATAGTTTTATTTAAAAACGGAGTTTCCATGAATTTTTTGAGAATTTTTAAACTTCAGCGTTCTATAAATCTATTTTTGTAATATTTCAACCCCAAGTTCATATTATTGAGACGGATACACATAATAGCCTAAAACTTTGTGGGTACTTCAGTGACACTGTGCTTAGTATCTTTAAACGGTTTCATTTAAAAGTGGAGTTTCTATGAATTTTTTGAGAATTTTTAAATGTCGGCGCTCTATTAACGGATTTTTGTATAATTTCAAACCCAAGTTGATATTATTGAGACGGACGCACATAATGGCCTAAAAACTTCGTGAGTACTTCAGTGCTACTGTGTCAAGTATTTTTAAGTGGTTTTATTTAAAATTGGAGTTTCGATGAATTTTTTGGGAATTTTTAAACTTTAGCGTTCTATAAATCGATTTTTGTAACACTTCAACCCCAAGTTTATATTATTGAGACGGATACACATAAAAGCCAAAAACTTTGTGGGTACTTCAGTGACACTGTGCTAAGTATCTTTAAACGGTTTCATTTAAAAGTGGAGTTTCTATGAATTTTTTGAGAATTTTTAAATGTCGGCGCTCTATTAACGGATTTTTGTAACATTTCAAACCCGAGTTCATATTATTGAGACGGACACACATAATACCCTAAAACTTTGTGGGTACTTCAGTGACACTGTGCTAAGTATCTTTAAATAGTTTTATTTAAAAACGGAGTTTCCATGAATTTTTTGAGAATTTTTAAACTTCAGCGTTCTATAAATCTATTTTTGTAATATTTCAACCCCAAGTTCATATTATTGAGACGGATACACATAATAGCCTAAAACTTTGTGGGTACTTGAGTGACACTGTGCTAAGTATCTTTAAATGGTTTTATTTAAAAGTGTAGTTTCGATGAATTTTTTGACGATTTTTAAATTTCAGCGTTCTATTAACGGAATTTTGTAACATTTCAAACCCAGGTTCATATTATTGAGACGGATACACATATTGGCCTAAAACTTTGTGGGTGCTTCAGTGACACTGTGCTAAGTATCTTTAAATGGTTTTATTTAAAAGTGGAGTTTCGATGAATTTTTTGAGAATTTTTAAATTTCAGCGTGCTATTAACAGAATTTTGTAACATTTCAAACTCAAGTTCATATTATTGAGACGCATACACATAATGACATAAAACTTCGTAAGTACTTTAGTGACACCGTGTTAAGTATCTCTAAGTGGTTTTATTTAAAGGTGGAGTTTCCATGAATTTTTAGAGAATTTGTAAATTTCATCTTTCTATATACGGAATTTTGTAACATTTCAAATCCTAGTTTGTAATATTGAAACGAGTTCAAATAATCGTCCCGCAATTTGTAAATACTTTAAGGAATTTATGCTAAGTAATTTTAAAAAGTTTCATCAAAGTTGGAGTTTCCAAGATTTTAGTGTGAATTTTTAATGGCACTTTGCTAAGTAACTTTGAGGAGTTTCGTCAAATTTCGAGTTTAATGAATTGATTATTGGTGATACCAACTGCAATAAATGAGTTTGCACGCGTAAAGTTCGTTATGGAGGTATTACCGTCGACGTGCCTCAATTCCATCAAACACGTAACGTAACGGTATAGAGGACCGGTGCAAACGTCGAAATGCCTCTCGTACTTCACTGCTAATTTAAGGATAAAACCGTACTTCAACCGAAATCCCGAAATCATCCGACTGGAAACATAAATCCCGGCTAATCTGACTCCATTTCCTCCCCCGACCAAAACGAAAACATCCCTTAAAATTAAATAAAGCCCTTTCAGCGAGCACATTCGCACACAGGGCCAGGCCGTAATCTGTTTTGAGAAAATAAGCTTAAGCCGTACACCCGTCGTATATTTCCGCTGCGAGGCGCCCCCGATACGTAAAGTCCCAGAAGAAGAAAATTGCTGTAAGCAGAACCTATTAATGAGACCTCGCTCGCGCCTTCGTATAAATATATTTCCGCGGTTACGGCGATTAAGTTTTCCCCTGCACAAAACTACTGCCGCATATTAATTTCCACATTATCCGCAGATGAAGTTTTCCCTTCTTGCGGCAACGCTAATTTTCACTTTACGTCGCCCCTTATCCCTCGATGGGGTTAATTACAGGTGTATTCGGAATCTCAAGGAAAATTAAATCCAAGACGCTTTTCACGTGTTATAATTCAGATTTCGGCTGATAAGTTGATTATGGAATTTTCTTCTCGGGCGAACAGATAGATTTCTCCGAACATAGTCCGGGGAGATGAGTAACAAAAATACCTGTTCGTGACTCTGATCCAGCCAATCATCTTTCAAGTTTCTTAGGTAATATAAACCTATAGGAACAAAATATTACCATAGGCTTATATTACCTACGAAACTTGTCAGCCGCTCGGCTGGATCGGAGTCATGAAAAAATCTCATTTCCCCGGACTATTATATCGAAACAACATCGAAAGGGCGTGATCGGGGGGAGGGTAAAAATCACTTTCGGCCGATGCCTCGATTTGAATACAGATGGCGCGAGAGATCCGGGAAAGAATTCCCGGATTATTCGGGATAATCCGGGAATTTAAATAAACATGTTCCCGAAAATGAGCGAAGAAGTATATCGACCTATTCGGATGCCGTCCCGGTTCTCTTTCGGACTTCTGAGCTCCGCGTGTGAAGAATATTATATTCTGAAACCAGTTTCCGAGTCGTCTACTTTATGACTTATTTAGACTCTACTCGCACTTCGTAGCGTCGTTAATGCTACGCACCAGCACTATTTCACATCAAAGGACGGTCGAATAATAACGCGGCGATAAACATTCTATATAATATCTATATTCACTGGACTATAATAGTCCAGTGAATGGAGAGAAAACATGGTACGGCCTATTAATTTTTTCGTTCTGAACCCATTTTTATAAGAATTTAGAATTGCCCTCTAGATCAAACCTGATATATGTACGATGTATGTTTTTTATTTTTAAGGGATGAAAACCACCCCTTATGTTTAAAATTAAAAAACCTATGGAAATTTACTTGATGTAGATCAAAATCATACGTAAATATGTAAAATAAATATTGTTTATATTAACATTATTAGTAATACATTTCAACCCTTAAAAACCACCCTTAAGGACGAAATTACCTTTTTAAAAGTTTGCGATATAATGAATAATTCATAACAATAATTCACCCCTTAAAAACTACCCCTGTTATTAAAATGTCAACGGAAAAAATAGATGTTCAGATCCGCGTTTCGTAGTTAATTAACATTTGATAAAATAATTAGTTGTTTTGTAATGTAATCGCGGTACTGTTTGTTCATCGATTTACAGGGATGATTGACGACATATAAACCTCGTTTTCGGTTATACAACGCATTGCAGTGAGATTATGACGACCACCAACATTTTATCATGTCGGTCAACCCGAAAATCGATCTGTCCCGCTGGAGAAATATCGATAATAACTTTAATTTGTATCGTTAAAAAAATTCAATTGTAGAGCACTGAAGTTTAGAAATTCAATAAAAAAATCTTCGAAACTCCAGTTACGATGAAACTCCACACAAAATACTTTATACAGTTTCATTCAGATATTAACATCGTCTGAAGTTAAAAAAACTCACCAAAACTCCCATTTTGGTGTTGAATGCTCCAATGCTAAAGTTTGAAAATTCATTAAAAAATCTTCGAAGCTCCAGTTATGACGAAACTCCTCACAATTACTTTGTACAGTTTCATTCAGATACTGACCGGGTCTGAAGTTAAAAAAACTCACCAAAACTCCAATTTTGGTGTAGAATACTCCAATTCTGAAGTTTGAAAATTCATTAAAAAATCTTCGAAGCTCCAGTTATGACGAAACTCCTCACAATTACTTTGTACAGTTTCATTCAGATATTGACCGGGTCTGAAGTTAAAAAAACTCACCAAAACTCCAATTTTGGTGTAGAATACTCCAATTCTGAAGTTTAAAAATTCATTAAAAAATCTTCGAAACTCCAGTTACGACGAAACTCCTCGCAAATACTTTGTACAGTTTCATTCAGATACTGACCCGGTCTGAAGTTTAAAAAACTCACCAAAACTCCAATTTTGGTGTTGAATGCTCCAATGCTGAAGTTTGAAAATTTATTAAAAAATCTTCGAAACTCCAGTTACGATGAAACTCCTCACAATTACTTTGTGCAGTTTTATTCAGATACTGACCCAGTCTGAAGTTAAAAAAAACTCACCAAAACTCCAATTTTGGTGTGAAATGCTCTAATGCTGAAGTTTTAAAATTCATTAAAAAATCTTCGAAACTCCAGTTACGACGAAACTCCTCACAAATATTTTGTACAGTTTCATTCAGATACTGACCCGGTCTGAAGTTAAAAAAACTCACCAAAACTCCAATTTTGGTGTAACATGCTCCAGTGCTGAAGTTTAAAAATTCATTAAAATATCTTCGAAGCTCCTGTTATGACGAAACTCCTCACAATTACATTGTACAGTTTCATTCAGATACTAACCCGGTTTGAAGTTAAAAAAACTCACCAAAACTCCTATTTTGGTGTTGAATGCTCGAATGCTGAAGTTTAAAAATTCCTTAAAAAATCTTCGAAACTCCAGTTATGACGAAACTCCTCACAAATACTTTGTACAGTTTTATTCAGATACTGACCCGGTCTGAAGTTAAAAAAACTCACCAAAACTCATATTTTGGTGTAGAATACTCCAATTATGAAGTTTAAAAATTCATTAAAAAATCTTCGAAACTCCAGTTATGACGAGACTCTTCACAAATACTTTGTACAGTTTCATTCAGATACTGACCCGGTCTGAAGTTAAAAAAACTCACCAAAACTCCAATTTTGGTGTAACATGCTCCAATGCTGAAGTTTAAAAATTCATTAAAATATCTTCGAAGCTCCTGTTATGACGAAACTCCTCACAATTACATTGTACAGTTTCATTCAGATACTAACCCGGTTTGAAGTTAAAAAAACTCACCAAAACTCCTATTTTGGTGTTGAATGCTCGAATGCTGAAGTTTAAAAATTCCTTAAAAAATCTTCGAAACTCCAGTTATGACGAAACTTCTCACAAATACTTTGTACAGTTTTATTCAGATACTGACCCGGTCTGAAGTTAAAAAAACTCACCAAAACTCATATTTTGGTGTAGAATACTCCAATTATGAAGTTTAAAAATTCATTAAAAAATCTTCGAAACTCCAGTTATGACGAGACTCTTCACAAATACTTTGTACAGTTTCATTCAGATACTGACCCGGTCTGAAGTTTAAAAAACTCACCAAAACTCATATTTTGGTGTAGAATACTCCAATTCTGAAGTTTAAAAATTCATTAAAAAATCTTCGAAACTCCAGTTATGACGAGACTCTTCACAAATACTTTGTACAGTTTCATTCAGATACTGACCCGGTCTGAAGTTTAAAAAACTCACCAAAACTCCAATTTTGGTGTAACATGCTCCAATGCTGAAGTTTGAAAATTCATTAAAAAATCTTCGAAGCTCCAGTTATGACGAAACTCCTCACAATTACTTTGTACAGTTTCATTGAAATTACAAAATTCATCAAAACTCCAATTTTGATGAAACCGTAAAGTTACTTATTACAGCTTTATTAAAGTGTAAAACAAAATGTCCGCCTTGTACATTGAATCGTTTTAATGATATGAATTTGAGGTTGAAAAGTTATACAAACTCTGTTCTGGATTGCTGAAGTTTCAAAATTCACCAAAAATTCCTCAAAAGTCCGTTTTAGTTGAAACTTCTTAAAGTTAATTGGCACACCTTTATTAAAGTACTGACAAAAGATTAAGGTTATCATTTGAATTAATTCCAATAATATTAACGTGGGTTTTTAATGTTGCGATAATCTATTTATATCACGTTGAACTTTAAAAATTCATCGAAACTCCAATTTTTATGAAACTCATGAAAATTACTTGTTATAGCTTTATTGAAGTGTTAACAAAGTTTCCATCTTGTATATTGAATCATTACAATGATCTGAATTTGAGCTTGAAAAGTTACAAAAATTCGGTTGTGGATTGCTGAAGTTTAAAAATTCACCAAAAATTCATCCGAACTCCTATTTTGATGAAACTTCTCAATGTTACTTAGTACGGTTTTATGAAAGTAGTGACTAAATTTGAGGTATATATCTTAAGTCGTTTCAATAATATGAACTTGGACTTGAAATATTATACAAATCTGCTTATATAAGTCTATAACTTCAAAATTCACAAAAAAATTATCGAAACTCGAATTTCCACGAAACTCTCAAAGTTTTTTAATTACTCACTTGTTAAGGTACTGATAAAGTTTGAGGTTATTTCATGAATGCGTTCCAATAATATAACCTGGAATTGGAAATGTTTCAAAAATCCGCTTTAATAACGCTGTAGATTAAAATTTCACAAAAAAGTACAACAGCACTCCAATTCCTTAATGCTACTTATAGTTTACTTAGTGTATAAGCTACTAAGTGTCTACATCAGTTATGCCGAAATTACTAGTCAAGATTAGGGATGGTAGATGATAGGGCTAGGATTATACAATAAATAGCAACGTATTAGTAACGAATTTCCCTACTGCAGTCTTTCTACATTTAATATCTCTATTTTAAGATTTCTGGATTTTCTTCAATGACACCAGGCTACATAATAAGCTGCGAGGACACGAGAAACGTAGTCATATCGGTGTGATTTGCTAGAAGAAGCGAATCCTGAAATAAAATCGGGAATGTGAAAAGTTTCATTTAGACGCGACGTTAAAATTGTAATTTTTCGAGATCCTTGCATCTACGGAGCTTTCCTATCGAAACGCTTGATGGGAAACCAGCGGGAGCAAGAGAGAAGCCAGCAGTAGTTCGTTGGCGTGACGGAGAGAGAAGTTTTGCAACGTTGCCGGCCGAGCACGCAGTCCAAGTCAGCGCGTGTATCGCTTCACACTTTCGGATGTGTGCGGTACAGTGTGCGGAGCGGATGACTGTAATGTTCCGCGAGCTAGCAACATCGCAGGGGGTCGTTCTCTGTTTCGCTAACGAGAAATATATGGCCTTTCTCTCGCACTTATGTTGATCTCACCGT
Source organism: Cryptocephalus moraei (assembly GCA_946251905.1). NCBI lineage: Eukaryota > Metazoa > Arthropoda > Insecta > Coleoptera > Chrysomelidae > Cryptocephalus > Cryptocephalus moraei. Next base: position 22,685,870 of record OX276464.1, on the reverse strand, counting down.
GCGACTCTTTAGAAACTGTCTGTATATGTATATGTTGCGAGGCCTATCTCATATTTTATGCGCGTTAGGCGACCGCGGTTTCCTTATATCAAACGTAATAATATTTCCACATACAACCGTCCTCCTGTTTAACGACCCAAGCATTTTAATATCCCAGCGGAAGCCTGAAGAGAAGGAGAGAGAGAGAAGGGAATGCAGAATACATTTCCCCCGACTTAATTTGGGCAAACATGCAGTCGTCGAATATTTTTCGCGATTCTACTTTGTATGTGAGCGTGTGTGTGTGTGTGTGTGTGTGTGTGTGTGTTTGGTTATCCTTTTTTTCCTCTCTACTCGTCCTCGAATATAAGGGGACGAAATGAGGCGGCGCTGACTTTTGAAACAAACAACCTCGGCGTTCCTCGCATACCGACGTTGTGGTCAACGGTATCCGGCTCACCTCTACCTTGTTTCGATTTCGTCCTTATTTTTCGCCACATTACTCAGCCTCAGATCAGTATCATCACAAGAAAAGCCAATCGGCATGAGTTGCCAGAAAGAACGTGCGTTAGAGCCCAATGGCACCAATGGTGATCGAGCAAGATGAAAACTTGATTGGTGAACGCGAGTGGAAAGTATGATCCAGAGAAGAACTGGTGCTCTACAGCCTCAGTTGGATCAGCTGAAGACAGAAGGACTTGTAAGGGGAACGGAATGGAGGCATAGTGTGGAACGTCCACCACGAAGTTGAACAAGGTGGAAATCTAGTTGGTAGATCAAGAGGAGTGAATGGTAAACTGGATAAGTGAGTATAGCTGGAAAGTTTGATCTAGAGAAAAACTGATGTTCTACAGCCTCAATTGGATCAGCTGAAGACAGAAGGACTCTTAAGGGGAACAGAATGGGGGCGTAGTGTGCAACGTCCACCACGAAGTTGGGCTAGCTGGGAATCTAGTTGGTAAAGCAAGATGAGTGAATGGTAAAAACTGGATGCGTGAGCCTAGCTGGAAAGTTTGAACCAGAAAGGAATTGATGCTCTACAGTCCCTCGGCTGGATTAGATGAATACAGATGGATCTGTAAAGGAACGTAATGAAGGCGTAGGATGGAACGTCCACCATGAAGATGGGCAAGATATGGATTCACTTGGTAAGGCGAGAGGAGTGAATGGCAAAAACTGGATAAGTGAGCATAGCTGGAAAGTTTGATCTAGAGAAAAACTGATGCTCTACAGCTTCAGTTGAATCAGCTGAAGACAGAAGGACTTGTAAGGGGAACGGAATGGAGGCATAGTGTGCAAAGTCTACCACGAAGTTGGGCAAGCTGGGAATCTGGTTGGTAAAGCAAGAGGAGTGAATGGTAAAAACTGGATAAGTGAACATAGCTGGAAGGTTTGAACGAGAGAAGAACTGATGCTCTACAGCTTTAGCTGGATTAACTGAAGGCACGTGGGGAACATAATTGAGGCATAGTGTGGAACGTCCACCATGAAGATGAGCAAGATGTGAATCAAGTTGGTAAAGCATGAGGAGTGAATGGTAAAAACTGGATAAGTCAGCATAGCTGGAAAGTTTGATCTGATGCTCTCCACCCTCAGCTAGATTAACCGAAGACAGATGGACCTTCAAGTGAGCAGATTGGATACATAATGTGGAAAGTACACGAAGAAGGTAGGCAAGCTGTGGTGCCAAATCCCTCAAAACAATAGGGCTACTCCTAAGCCTTGGAGCGGATAGATACCCATCGACAAAGATAGAAAGAGATATAGGTAATTTCCGCATCCTGCCATCTATACAAAACCTACCCCTCGCGATCATCCAATAGAATTTAACCGAACCAACCCCTACGAATCCGCCGGACGTTCCACTCCCCATCGATTTCCGGAGAACCGTACGTAAAGTGGGTACTTACGGGCGATTACGGCTCGCCCCACCCGCCCTTAATGCCTCCGCGAGGGAGGGGGGGGGGGTGGGTGGATCCCTACCCCCTAATGTACCGACTGAAAGGAGTCGTTCGCGTGTAGGATATTTCTGTCGGTGCTAGTGGCTGTCTTCTTTTCTCTCGGCGTCGCGTTCGGGGGTAATCGCTCGGAATAACAATTGCAAGTTTAGGGATCTCGGGGACACGCTTCGCGGCTTCGGATTACATTATGAAAATTCGAAATTTCGACGGCGATCACATCGAGAACTGTCACGCTACCAATTCTTATCTGTCGAGTACAGATAGTTTGCTTTTATCCCTTAAACACCTTCGGTTACCTTTTATGAGAACGTGGGGTGGATCCAAGTTCGCCTATTCGAGTGCGCAGGCGCTGACTGTTTGGTTTGTACTTCAACTTGTCACTGTCGACAGTGTACAGGGTTTTCCATTGTGTTTTGATTACTGCGTATCTCGCTTTCCTTAACGGACGAGGCGGCCCACCTCAAAGGGAGGCCGCTCCGCTAATTGGGTCATAAAAACAGTTCCAGAATAATCGCGAATATTCATTTAAAAAAAGAATGATTTATTACTTTCGGGTCGTTTCTAGGACAAACAAATTAAGGAAAAGAGAATCGAGCACTATCAAGAAGGTTCCGGAATACATTATGGAGGGCTATAAAAGCGAACGCTGCGGATGAAGAGGCAGATTAGCCATTAAAGTGATATTATGCCATTGCTTAGCTCCAGTAAGGTATTAACATAGAGCAACTTCTTGAAAAACATTATTTTTCTTCTTCTGCATTGATCAAAATCTCATTTTCTAAATAAATAATGTTATTATGAGTGCACGATAAAATGAGATAAAGTATACGATAAACTTTACAGTTATGTAATTAAACGGCTTGATGTCGGCGACTGAGTAGAGATAAATTGAAATTGAGAGAAAGTTAAATTACCTGCATATCAGAATTACGCTCCACAATATACATGACGCGTGTGATTATACGTTATGTCCTCGGGCATCTTCGGATTCCCCTTTCGGATAATCACATTGGGCAAGGTAACGGGTGTTACATTGCATATCATAAAGCCGCGACATCTATTAGTAGATACTATCAAAATTTCACAGTTACTGTTGTTAGTTTTTTGGGTAAAATAGTAACATATTGAAACGAAGTTAGTTGTATTGAAACGAACCGAGAGTAGCTCCAAATGAAACTACTGAATAAATTAGAGAAGTTTTGTAACAATTGTAGTTTTGATGAGTTCTTTCTGGATTTTTAAAGATCAGTGTTACATGACACAATTTTGAGAACCTTTCAAATCCAAATTTGTGTCATTAAAAATATGATATTAACCTTAAACCTCGTCGGTACTTTTATAAAACCGTACTTCATAACTTTAAAGAGTTACATTAAATTTGGAGTTTCGATGAATTTTTTTGTAAATTTCTGCGTTATGTTGGCAGATTATTCAACTATTCAAATCCAAGTTTATATTAGTGAAACAAATTCAGATGATACTCTCAAACCTTGTAGGTACTTTTATAACACGCTACTTCATAATTTTTGGGAGTTTCATCAATATTAGAGTTTCGATGGATTTTTTTATAAATTTTTAAAATAGGCGGAATTTGTAGCATGTCAAACTCTAGTTCTAAAGCTAAATGAGGTATTAACCTGAAACTTCGTCGATACATTTACAACATGGTACTCCATAACATTGAAGAGTTTCATCAACATTACAGTTTCCTTGGATTTTTTATGAATTTTTAAATTTCTTCGTTGTATTGGCACGTTTTCGTAATATTTCAAATCCAAAGTTCCTGGTATTGAACGAATTCAAATATCAACCTCAAACCTTGTCAGTACTTAGAATATACAGTACTAAGTAACTTTAAGGAATTTCATCAAAATTAAAGTTACAATTATTTTTGTTTGACTTTTTAAACCTCTGCTTAAAATAAGCGGATTTCGGTAACATGTCAAACTCTAGTTGATATTATTGAAACTAATTGAGGTATTAACCTGAAACTTCGTCGGTACATTTACAAAATGGTACTTCATAATATTGAGGAGTTTCATCAACATTACAGTTTCCTTGGATTTTTTATGAATTTTTAAATTTCTTCGTTATGTAAGCAGGTTTTCGTATAATTTCAAATCCAAGTTCCTGGTATTGAACGAATTTAAATATCAACCTACAAACTTATCAGTACTTTGAATATACCGTACTAAGTAACTTTAAGGAGTTTCATCAAAATTGAAGTTACAATGAATTTTTTTTGAATTTTTAAACTTCTGCCTAAAATAAGCGGATTTTTGTAACATGTCAAACTCTAGTTCATATTATTGAAACTAAATGAGATATTAACCTGAAACTTCGTCGGTGCATTTACAAAATGGTACTTCATAATATTGAAGAGTTTCATCAACATTACAGTTTCCTTGGATTTTTTATGAATTTTTAAATTTCTTCGTTATGTAGGTAGGTTTTCGTAATATTTAAAATCCAAGTTCCTGGTATTGAACGAATTTAAATATCAACCTCAAACCTTGTCAGTTCTTAGGATACACCGTACTAAGTAACTTTAAGGAGTTTCATCAAAATTGAAGTTACAATGAATTTTTTTGAATTTTTAAACCTCTGCCTAAAATAAGCGGATTTTTGTAACATGTCAAACGCTAGTTCATATTATTGAAACTAAATGAGATATTAACCTGAAACTTCGTCGGTGCATTTACAAAATGGTACTTCATAATATTGAAGAGTTTCATCAACATTACAGTTTCCTTGGATTTTTTATGAATTTTTAAATTTCTTCGTTATATAAGCAGGTTTTCATCTAATTTCTAATCCAAGTTCCTGGTATTGAACGAATTTAAATATCAACCTATAAACTTGTCAGTACTTTGAGTATACCGTACTAAGTAAGTTTAAGGAGTTTCATCAAAATTGAAGTTACAATGAATTTTTTAGAATTTTTAAACTTCTGCCTAAAATAAGCGGATTTCTGTAACATGTCAAACTCTAGTTGATATCATTGAAACTAATTGAGGTATTAACCTGAAACTTCATCGGTACATTTACATAATAGTACTCCATAAAGTTGAGGAGTTTCATCAACATTACAGTTTCCTTGGATATTTTATGAATTCTTAAATTTCTTCGTTATATAAGCAGGTTTTCGTAATGTTTAAAATCCAAAGCTCCTGGTATTGAACGAATTCAAATTTCAACCTCAAACCTTGTCAGTACTTAGAATATACAGTACTAAGTAACTTTAAGGAATTTCATCAAAATTGAAGTTACAATTATTTTTGTTTGATTTTTTAAACCTCTGCTTAAAATAAGCGGATTTCGGTAACATGTCAAACTCTAGTTGATATTATTGAAACTAAATGAGATATTAACCTGAAACTTCGTCGGTACATTTACAAAATGGTACTCCATAATATTGAGAAGTTTCATGAACATTACAGTTTCCTTGGATTTTTTATGAATTTTTAAATTTCTTCGTTATGTAAGCAGGTTTTCGTAATATTTCAAATCCAAAGTTCCTGGTATTAAACGAATTCAAATATCAACCTCAAACCTTGTCGGTACTTAGAATATACCGTACTAAGTAACTTTAAGGAGTTTAATCAAAATTGAAGTTACAATGAATTTTTTTGAATTTTTCAAACCTCTGCCTAAAGTAAGCGGATTTCTGTAACATGTCAAACTCTAGTTCATATTATTGAAACTAAATGAGACATTAACCTGAAAGTTCGTCGGTGCATTTACAAAATGGTACTTCATAATATTGAAGAGTTTCATCAACATTACAGTTTCCTTGGATTTTTTATGAATTTTTAAATTTCTTCGTTATGTAAGCAGGTTTTCGTAATATTTCAAATCCAAAGTTCCTGGTATTGATCGAATTTAAATATCAACCTCAAACTTTGTCAGTACATTGAATATACTGTACTAAGTAACTTTAAGGAGTTTCATCAAAATTGAAGTTAAAATGATTTTTTTTTGAATTTTTAAACTTCTGGATAAAATAAGCGGATTTCTGTAACATGTCAAACTCTAGTTGATATTATTGAAACTAAATGAGCTATTAACCTGAAACTTCGTCCGTACATTTACAAAATGCTACTCCATAATATTGAGGAGTTTCATCAACATTGCAGTTTTCTTGGATTTTTTATAAATTTTTAAATTTCTTCGTTATATAGGCACATTTTCGTAATATTTCAAATCCAAGTTCCTGGTATGGAACGAATTCAAATATCAACCTCAAACCTTGTCAGTACTTAGAATACACCGTACTAAGTAACTTTAAGGAGTTTCATCACAATTAAAGTTACAATGAGTTTTTTTGAATTTTTAAACCTCTGCCTAAAATAAGCGGATTTCGGTAACATGTCAAACTGTAGTTCATATTATTGAAACTAAATGAGGTATTAACCTGAAACTTCATCGGTACATTTACATAATGGTACTCCATAAGGTTGAGGAGTTTCATCAACATTACAGTTTCCTTGGATTTTTTATGAATTTTTAAATTTCTTCGTTATATAAGCAGGTTTTCATCTAATTTCTAATCCAAGTTCCTGGTATTGAACGAATTTAAATATCAACCTATAACCTTGTCAGTACTTTGAGTATACCGTACTAAGTAACTTTAAGGAGTTTCATCAAAATTAAAGCTACAATGAATTATTTAGAATTTTTAAACTTCTGCCTAAAATAACCGAATTCTGTAACATGTCAATCTCTAGTTGATATTATTGAAACTAATTGAGGTATTAACCTGAAACTTCGTCAATACATTTACCACATAGTACTCCATAACATTGAGGAGTTTCATCAACATTACACTTTCCTTGGATTTTTTATGAATTTTTAAATTTCTTCGTTATATAAGCAGGTTTTCATCTAATTTCAAATCCAAGTTCCTGGTATTGAACGAATTCAAATATCAACCACAAACCTTGTCAGTACTTAGAATACACCGTACTAAGTAACTTTAAGGAGTTTCATCAAAATTGAAGTTACAATGAATTTTTTTTGAATTTCTAAACTTCTGCCTAAAATAAGCGGATTTCTGTAACATGTCAAACTCTAGTTCATATTATTGAAACTAAATGAGATATTAACCTGAAACTTCGTCGGTACATTTACAAAATGGTACTCCATAACATTGAGGAGTTTCATCAATATTACAGCTTCCTTGGATTTTTGATGAATTTTTAAATTTCTTCGTTATGTAAGCAGGTTTTCATAATATTTAAAATCCAATTTCGTAGTATTGAAACGAATTCAAATTACAACCTAAAACTTTGTCAGCACTTAGAATAAGCCGTACTAGATAACTTTAAGGAGTTTCATCCAAATTGAAGTTGCGATGAATTTCTTGTAAATTTTTTAATTTCTGCATTTTATTAGCGATTTGCCACATTTCAAATCCAAGTTCGTGTTATTGAAACTAATTCAGATAATAACATTAATTTTAGTCAGCGTTTTGACTGCACCGTACTATGTAACTTTAAGGAATTTCATCAAAATTGGAGTTGCGATGAATTTTTGAGATTTTTTTTAACCACAGCCTAAAATAAGCGAATTTTTGTAACATGTCAAACTCAAGTTCGTATTCATAAACTTCAACACTTAAAACTTCGTCAGTGCTATAATGAAACTGTATTAAATTACTTTAAGGAGTTTCGTCACAATTATAGTTCTGATGAATTTGTAGGGTTCAATGGTACATAACATTTTAGCAGCTCAAACTTCAATTTGGGAGTATTGAAATTGTCTAATAAATTTCTTGATAATAGTGGAAACCAATAGGAAGCAATTTGGTAAATTTTGTGTCAACGTCGATGTTGATGAAAATCATACAATGAATCACTACCGCTAAGTCGAAACGTTTAATCCTCTTCGTACGTTGAACCTTTCCTTATGTATTTGTCTTTCAATAAAATGTATTTAAAAGGTGCTTGCCTCTCTTTGCCATAGCACGAGATTTATGCCGATGTATCCGGACAAGGCAGAATCGTTACGTGGGTGAGCATATTGAATAAGATATTAACTAGTATTATTTTTTTATTAGATGGAAACGTACGACATCGAGTCTGCAAAATCCCGAGACGATCTTCGTCGTTTTGGTCGTTAAACTGTAATGGTATATCGTACCTCTGAAATAAATTTATAATTATCATATAAATACGTTTGTTCCTGCAGATCCATGAATAATATTAATCGAGTCGGTACTAACTAATATTGCAATGTGGGGATATCTTGCTAATTTCGAATGGTACCTTGTAATAACGTCAATCCTTCTCTGATGTACTTGGATAATGAGCCTAATTGCTCTTAGACACGCACCCTTAGCAAAACGTGAATTACCGAAACATAACCTTGTAAAGGAATCTCCTGGCGAGGCACGTATGCTTAGTATCTTTGTTTTTTGCTTGGGGGATGATGTTCTTTGAGACGCTGAGATTCCTGCGCCTGCTACCCCTCCAAGCTCTCTGGGGACTTCTCTAAGTATATTTTTTCACCATTCATGAACTTTGTCTTTTTGTTTAATTACTTATTCATCTTGTATCCACATTGTCAGGGCAATCGTTTCCCTAAAATTCATAACACATTTCCAAAACTTCAAAATTTCAAATATCGTCCCCTAATTCGACACACCGAGAACATCCCCCATGAATGCGTTTATTTTCCCGGACGAGGCGCCCCTAAAATCCGATTACGAGGGCGCAACTGATTTTATTTAGGTGAGAAAATCAGCTGTTTGTTCCCCTGCCCGGCGTGCAACAACATACGGCACAATTAGAATTGTTTATCTCCCGGCGAGAGGGGAGAAGTTTATCTTTACTAGTGTTGCTTTCATTCGCCCCTGGGAACGAGGGGGAGGCTCTGCGAGGGAGGGAATTGGTACGGGGAGCTCCTGATATTATGGGGAGGGGGGGGGGTGCGTTTATGCAAAACTACGATAAAATTACTTTTCCTCAAAGAGTAACACTGTTTTTTAAAACCAACACTTTGTACTTTTACTTTTATTTCTGTCTGTCTTTTGTTTGTTTGTTTCTGTCTGTTTTGTCTGTATTCTACTAATATACATTATAATTCTATTTAATACATATTGGTTTGTAACTAATACAAAGCTGCGAAAAAAGTGTCAATTGCTATTTTCGTCCTCAGGATTATGTAACGCCCTGCGTGTGTTTAAGGGATTTTTATCATTTTAGTATTGGTTAGAAAATTGAACGCTCTCCCTAAAAGGTCTCTTATAGTTTCTTCATCAATCAAACCATTTAAAAGATTTAGAGGTCAAATTTTGGAAATTTTACTAAAAAAATTTGTTTTCTTTTTAATTTTGTTACTTGGTGTAAAAGTAATTATTGTCAAATGAGAAATGTACATTTTTGTAGGAAATTGAACGCTCTACAAAAAAGGTCTCTTACAGTTTTGTCATAAATCAAACCATTTAATAGATATTAGAGATCAAATTTTGGAAATTTTACTAAAAAAATTTGTTTTCTTCTTGATTTTATAACTTAGTGTAAAAGTAATTATAGTCAAACGAGAAATATACATTTATGTAGGAAATTGAACGCTCTACCTAAAAGGTCTCTTATAGTTTTTTCATAAATCAAACCATTTAATAGATATTAGAGATCAAATTTTGGAAATTTTACTAAAAAAATTTGTTTTCTTCTTAATTTTGTAACTTAGTGTAAAAGCAATTATTGTCAAATGAGAAATGTACATTTTTGTAGGAAATTGGACGCTCTACCTAAAAGGTCTCTTATAGTTTTTTCATCAATCAAACCATTTAAAAGATATTAGAGGTCAAATTTTGAAAATTTTACTAAAAAAATTTGTTTTCTTCTTAATTTTGTAACTTAGTGTAAAAGCAATTATTGTCAAATGAGAAATGTACATTTTTGTAGGAAATTGAATGCTCTACAAAAAAGGTCTCTTACAGTTTTGTCATAAATCAAACCATTTAATAGATATTAGAGATCAAATTTTGGAAATTTTACTAAAAAAATTTGTTTTCTTCTTGATTTTATAACTTAGTGTAAAAGTAATTATAGTCAAACGAGAAATATACATTTATGTAGGAAATTGAACGCTCTACCTAAAAGGTCTCTTATAGTTTTTTCATAAATCAAACCATTTAATAGATATTAGAGATCAAATTTTGGAAATTTTACTAAAAAAATTTGTTTTCTTCTTAATTTTGTAACTTAGTGTAAAAGCAATTATTGTCAAATGAGAAATGTACATTTTTGTAGGAAATTGAACGCTCTACAAAAAAGGTCTTTTATAGTTTTTTCATAAATCTAACCATTTAAAAGATATTAGAGGTCAAATGTTGGAAATTTTAATAAAACAATTTATTTTCTTCTTGATTTTGTAACTTAGTGTAAAAGTAATTATAGTCAAACGAGAAATATACATTTATGTAGGAAATTGAACGCTCTACCTAAAAGGTCTCTTATAGTTTTTTCATCAATCAAACCATTTAAAAGATATTAGAGGTCAAATTTTGAAAATTTTACTAAAAAAACTTGTTTTCTTCCTAATGTTGTAACTTAGTGTAAAAGCAATTATTGTCAAATGAGAAATGTACATTTTTGTAGGAAATTGAACGCTCTACAAAAAAAGGTCTCTTATAGTTTTTTCATAAATCTAACCATTTAAAAGATATTCGAGGTCAAATTGTGGAAATTTTACTGAAAAAACTTATTGTTTTCTTAATTTTGTAACAGTGTAAAAGTAATTATTGTCAAAGGAGAAATGTACATTTTTGTAGGAAATTGAACGCTCTACAAAAAAGGTCTCTTATAGTTTTTTCATAAATCTAACCATTTAAAAGATATTAGAGGTCAAATTTTGGAAATTTTAATAAAACAATTTATTTTCTTCTTGATTTTGTAACTTAGTGTAAAAGTAATTATAGTCAAACGAGAAATATACATTTATGTAGGAAATTGAACGCTCTACCTAAAAGGTCTCTTATAGTTTTTTCATCAATCAAACCATTTAAAAGATATTAGAGGTCAAATTTTGAAAATTTTACTAAAAAAACTTGTTTTCTTCCTAATGTTGTAACTTAGTGTAAAAGCAATTATTGTCAAATGAGAAATGTACATTTTTGTAGGAAATTGAACGCTCTACAAAAAAGGTCTCTTACAGTTTTGTCATAAATCAAACCATTTAATAGATATTAGAGATCAAATTTTGGAAATTTTACTAAAAAAATTTGTTTTCTTCTTGATTTTATAACTTAGTGTAAAAGTAATTATAGTCAAACGAGAAATATACATTTATGTAGGAAATTGAACGCTCTACCTAAAAGGTCTCTTATAGTTTTTTCATAAATCAAACCATTTAATAGATATTAGAGATCAAATTTTGGAAATTTTACTAATAAAATTTGTTTTCTTCTTAATTTTGTAACTTAGTGTAAAAGCAATTATTGTCAAATGAGAAATGTACATTTTTGTAGGAAATTGGACGCTCTACCTAAAAGGTCTCTTATAGTTTTTTCATCAATCAAACCATTTAAAAGATATTAGAGGTCAAATTTTGAAAATTTTACTAAAAAAATTTGTTTTCTTCTTAATTTTGTAACTTAGTGTAAAAGCAATTATTGTCAAATGAGAAATGTACATTTTTGTAGGAAATTGAATGCTCTACAAAAAAGGTCTCTTACAGTTTTGTCATAAATCAAACCATTTAATAGATATTAGAGATCAAATTTTGGAAATTTTACTAAAAAAATTTGTTTTCTTCTTGATTTTATAACTTAGTGTAAAAGTAATTATAGTCAAACGAGAAATATACATTTATGTAGGAAATTGAACGCTCTACCTAAAAGGTCTCTTATAGTTTTTTCATAAATCAAACCATTTAATAGATATTAGAGATCAAATTTTGGAAATTTTACTAAAAAAATTTGTTTTCTTCTTAATTTTGTAACTTAGTGTAAAAGCAATTATTGTCAAATGAGAAATGTACATTTTTGTAGGAAATTGAACGCTCTACAAAAAAGGTCTCTTATAGGTTTTTCCTAAATCTAACCATTTAAAAGGTATTAGAGGTCAAATTTTGGAAATTTTAATAAAACAATTTATTTTCTTCTTGATTTTGTAACTTAGTGTAAAAGTAATTATAGTCAAACGAGAAATATACATTTATGTAGGAAATTAAACGCTCTACCTAAAAGGTCTCTTATAGTTTTTTCATCAATCAAACCATTTAAAAGATATTAGAGATCAAATTTTGGAAATTTTACTAAAAAAAATTGTTTTCTTCCTAATGTTGTAACTTAGTGTAAAAGCAATTATTGTCAAATGAGAAATGTACATTTTTGTAGGAAATTGAACGATCTACCAAAAAGGTCTCTTATAGTTTTTTTCCTAAATCAAACCATTTAAAAGATATTAGAGATCAAATTTTGGAAATTTTACTAAAAAAATTTGTTTTCTTCTTAATTTTGTAAATAATGTAAAAGTAATTATTGTCAAATGAGAAATGTACATTTTTGTAGGAAATTGGACGCTCTACCTAAAAGGTCTCTTATAGTTTTTTCATCAATCAAACCATTTAAAAGATATTAGAGGTCAAATTTTGAAAATTTTACTAAAAAAATTTGTTTTCTTCTTAATTTTGTAACTTAGTGTAAAAGCAATTATTGTCAAATGAGAAATGTACATATTTGTAGGAAATTGAACGCTCTACAAAAAAGGTCTCTTACAGTTTTGTCATAAATCAAACCATTTAATAGATATTAGAGATCAAATTTTGGAAATTTTACTAAAAAAATTTGTTTTCTTCTTAATTTTATAACTTAGTGTAAAAGTAATTATTGTTAAATGAGAAATGTACATTTTTGTAGGAAATTGAACGCTCTACCTAAAAGGTCTATTATAGTTTTTTCATAAATCAAACCATTTAATAGATATTAGAGATCAAATTTTGGAAATTTTACTAAAAAAATTTATTTTCTTCTTAATTTTGTGACTTAGTGTAAAAGCAATTATTGTCAAATGAGAAATGTACATTTTTGTAGGAAATTGAACGCTCTACAAAAAAGGTCTCTTCTAGTTTTTTCATAAATCTAACCATTTAAAAGATATTCGAGGTCAAATTGTGGAAATTTTACTGAAAAAACTTATTGTTTTCTTAATTTTGTAACAGTGTAAAAGTAATTATTGTCAAAGGAGAAATGTACATTTTTGTAGGAAATTGAACGCTCTACAAAAAAGGTCTCTTATAGTTTTTTCATAAATCTAACCATTTAAAAGATATTAGAGGTCAATTTTTGGAAATTTTAATAAAACAATTTATTTTCTTTTTGATTTTGTAACTTACTGTAAAAGTAATTATTGTCAAATGAGATATATACATTTTTGGAGGAAATTGAATGCTCTACCAAAAAGGTCTCTTATAGTTTTGTCATAAATCAAACCATTTAATAGATATTAGAGATCAAATTTTGGAAATTTTAATAAAACATTTTATTTTCTTCTTGATTTTGTAACTTACTGTAAAAGTAATTATTGTTAAATGAGAAATGTACATTTTTGCAGGAAATCGAACGCTCTATAAAAAAGGTCTCTTATAGTTTTTTCATCAATCAAACCATTTAAAAGATATTAGAGGTCAAATTTTGAAAATTTTACTAAAAAAATTTGTTTTCTTCTTAATTTTGTAACTTAGTGTAAAAGCAATTATTGTCAAATGAGAAATGTACATTTTTGTAGGAAATTGAACGCTCTACAAAAAAGGTCTCTTATAGTTTTTTCATAAATCTAACCATTTAAAAGATATTAGAGATCAAATTTTGGAAATTTTACTAAAAAAATTTGTTTTCTTCTTAATTTTGTAACTTAGTGTAAAAGTAATTATTGTCAAATGAGAAATGTACATTTTTGTAGGAAATCGAACGCTCTATCAAAAAGGTCTCTTATAGTTTTGTCATAAATCAAACCATTTAATAGATATTAGAGATCAAATTTTGGAAATTTTACTAAAAAAATTTGTGTTCTTCTTAATTTTGTAATTTAGTGTAAAAGTAATTATTGTCAAATGAGAAATATACATTTTTGTAGGAAATCGTACGCTCTACCAAAAAGGTCTCTTATAGTTTTTTCATAAATCTAACCATTTAAAAGATATTAGAGGTCATATTTTGGAAAATTTACTAAACAATTTATTTTTTTTTCTTAATTTTCTAACTTAGCGTAAAAGTATTAGTCAAATGAGAAATATTCATTTTTGTAGAAAATTTAACGCTCTACCTAAAAGTTCTCTTATATATTTTTCATAAATCAAACCATTTAAAAGATATTCGAGGTCAAATTTTGGATATCATACTAAAAAAAATATTTTTTTCTTAATTTTGTATCTTAGTGTAAAAGCAATTATTGTCAAACGAGAAATATGCATTTTTGTAGGAAATTGAACGCTCTACCTAAAAGGTCTCTTATATTTTTCATAAATCAAACACTTTAAAAGATATTCGAGCTCAAATTTTGGAAAGTTTACTAAAAAAAATTGTTTTCTTCTTAATTCTGTAACTTAGTGTACCCAGCAACATGACGCAGGCGCTGTGAGTGATCGTAAGGGTGGGGGGTGTCCCAAGTTAACATTCAACGGTGACGCGTTTGGTTACGGCACAATTGTACAGGGCGTTTGTTACTTTCGACCCCCGGTTACTTTTGTAAAGTTTCCTCTTTCATTACGTGTATCTTTTTGCTCGTCGATAAACATCTCTGAGAACAATGCGAGTAATAACTGTTTTTGAAGCTATCTGGACAAGGAACACACATATACACCATTTACGGTGCACGGGACGAGAAGGTGTATTGACCCTCGTTGGTACGGTTGAAAGGATCGAAACAATAAAGACAATAATTATCGAGTCGACATGCTGTCTGGTGCTTAAATAGAACTTGTTGACATTGATTTTTTCCCTACTCTCATCTCTTTTCCGCGCGACTTTAATAAATGCAACGAGGTACGGTTATTGTGAAAAATGCATATCTCGTGTTATAAAACGTGTTGTATTTATTGAATTTTGGTGTTAGGTGTCGTCATAAAGGGCATTTCGTAAAATTCGAAAAACTCCCATTTGGAAATAATCCAAATTTATATTATTGATTTAATTTTAATAAAGTAGTTTATAACATTTGAAGGGAGTGGTAAAGAAGTAGAAGAGTTGCATGTAATCATTGCATTTTTTAAGAAGTTGTTTGAGGACAGCATCAAGTTTACAATATAACTGTTGACGTGGAGTTAAGGAGTTGTTGAGTTAATTATGGCGGAACGATCGTGTTAGCGAAGCTGTCTCCTTTGAAACGCGCCTACTTCGTCAGATAAGAAAGAGCACGCTTCACACCGATGTTTACATTTCGCGTCACAATATCGACATTTCGCGAATCGCGATTATGGATTCGCAACGGGTACGATTCTTAGTATACTTACATAATTTTTCCTCTCTCCCGTTGTAAAACCGTCCCCTTTAACGGAACCTGGGGGAGAAAAAAACGGAAGGGAGAATTAATTCGGCGAATTCCTTCACCTTAACGGATTAACGTTGTAAGGGACGAATTTTAATCAACTCACCCCCACCCCTCTTGGGACCATTTACAGTTGTCACTTTCTCTAATTGCGATTTTTTTTAGGCGCGGCCCGTTGAATTAAATTACAGAAGTACAATCCGAAGTCGTACGGAACACAAAAGCCATACAGATATGCCATTCTTATTGCCTTTTGCGGCATAAAATTGTGGATAAATTTTGATCTCAAAATCATTTTTTGGTTGCAAGACGTTTATTTCCAAATAATTTGCGCGTAAGTTGAATAGTTTTAAGGCACCCACGTTAAGAACGAATTTCAGGATTTATAGTCTGGTTCTAAAAATGAATGAGTATTGATGACAAAGACCTACTAAATCGCTAATATTTACTGGCAACAAAAAGCGCTTTTAAAAATAGTAACGAGTTCAAACGGGGACGTTACAATATACGTATAAGTTATGTCTATGAGACAGAGTTGCGTAGTATTAACGCAACTGTTTAGTTTTGCTTATACATACTTGGAATACATGGAATTACAATTGAAGATTTTTGAATTTTAATGAGAAAAATATGCACAATGTATATTAATCGCATATTTGCATATTAATTTCTTGAGTACCATGGATTCTCTTCCTTAAATATAGGTTTAATTTTAAAATTTTCAGTATTCTACTAAAGCATCCAATTCACTATGAAGTGAATTCACTATTCACTATGGAAGTCCTTGTAATAAGTCTCTTATGTCTAGCTTTCCTAACCAAGTGTCTTATAATAAATCCTGGTCTAGTCTCTTGGGACTAAGTTTGTCCCAACTGTACCCAATGCTGCCGGATATATTGCAAGTCACTAAATTGATTCTTAGGTGACTCAGGAAGTCCATATATTAAGTCTCTTGAGCAAAAATTGCTTCCTATTGTGTCCAAACATAGTCAAGTGTCTTAAAACAAATCCTGGTTCAGTCTCTTGGGCGTAAGTATGTTTCAACTGCACTCAAAACTTCCTTAGATAATACAAGTCTAAAACACGTCTTAAGTCACTCTGAAAGTCATTGTATTAAGTCTCTTAGGTTGGATTGTACACTGTGAAATCCTGACCAAGTGTCTTAAAACAAGTTCTGGATTAGTCCCTTGGGTTTACATTTGTTCTGACTGTATCCAAAGCTGCATGAAATCTTATGTGACACTAAATTAATGTTTAGGTGACTCAGGAAGTCTCTGTATTAAGTCTCTTAAGCATAGATTGGATTACACTGCGTACAAACTTTACCAAGTGTCTTTCAACGAATTCAGGTTCAATTTCTTGGGACTAAGTTCGTTCCAGCTGTATCAAAAGCTGCTTGAGATATTGCAAGTCACTAAATGGATTTTGAGGTGACTCAGGAAGTTCCTGTATTAAGTGTCTTAGGCGTAGGTTGGATTATACTTTGTCCAAATCTGACCAAGTGTCTTCCAACGAATTCTGGTTCAATTTCTTGGGACTAAGTTCATTCCAGCTGTACCCAATGCTGCCTGAGATATTGCAAGTTACTAAATTGATTATTAGGTGACTCAGGAAGTTCCTGTATTAAGTCTTTTATGCGTAGGTTAGATTATACTGTGTCCAAATCTGACCAAGTGTCTTTCAACGAGGTCTGGTTTAATTTCTTGGGACTAAGTTCGTTCCAGCTATACACAATGCTGCCTAAGATGTTGCAAGTCACTAAATTGATTCTTAGCTGACTCGGGAAGTTCCTGTATTAAGTGTCTTAGGCGTAGGTTGCATTATACTTTGTCCAAATCTGACCAAGTGTCTTCCAACGAATTCTGGTTCAATTTCTTGGGACTAAGTTCTTTCCAGCTGTACCCAAAGCTGCCTGAGATGTTACAAGTCACTAAATGAACTCTGGAAGTTCCTGTATTAAGTCTATTAGGCGTAGGTTGGATTATATGGTGTCCAAATCTGACCAGGTGTCTTCCAACGAATTCTGGTTCAATGTCTTGGGACTAAGTTCGTTCTAGCTATACCCAATGCTGCCTGAAATGTTACAAGTCACTAAATGGACTTAGGAAGTTCCTGTATTAAGTCTCTTAGACGTAGGTTGGATTATACGGTGTCCAAATCTGACCAAGTGTCTTCCAACGAATTCTGGTTCAATTTCTTGGGACTAAGTTCTTTCCAGCTGTACCCAAAGCTGCCTGAGATGTTACAAGTCACTAAATGAACTCTGGAAGTTCCTGTATTAAGTCTATTAGGCGTAGGTTGGATTATATGGTGTCCAAATCTGACCAGGTGTCTTCCAACGAATTCTGGTTCAATGTCTTGGGACTAAGTTCGTTCTAGCTATACCCAATGCTGCCTGAAATGTTACAAGTCACTAAATGGACTTAGGAAGTTCCTGTATTAAGTCTCTTAGACGTAGGTTGGATTATACGGTGTCCAAATCTGACCAAGTGTCTTCCAACGAATTCTGGTTCAATTTCTTGGGACTAAGTTCGTTCCAGCTGTACCCAAAGCTGCCTGAGATGTTGCAAGTCACTAAATGGATTCTGAGGTGACTCAAGAAGTTCCTGTATTGGGTCTTTTAGGCGTAGGTTTGATTATACTCTGTCCAAATCTGACCAAGTGTCTTCCAACGAATTCAGGTTCAATTTCTTGGGACTATGTTCGTTCCAGGTGTACCCAATGCTGCCTGAGACGCTACAAGTCACTAAATGGATTTTGAGGTGACTCAGGAAATTCCTGTATTAAGTCTTTTATGCGTAGGTTGGATTATACTGTGTCCAAATCTGACCAAGTGTCTTCTAACGAATTCTGGTTCAATTTCTTGGAACTAAGTTCATTCCAGCTGTACCCAATTCTGCCTGAGATATTGCAAGTTAATAAATTGATTATTAGGTGACTCAGGAAGTTCATGTATTAAGTCTTTTATGCGTAGGTTGGATTATACTGTGTCCAAATCTGACCAAGTGTCTTCCAACGAGGTCTGGTTCAATTTCTTGGGACTAAGTTCGTTCCAGCTATACACAATGCTGCCTAAAATGTTGCAAGTCACTAAATTGATTCTTAGCTGACTCGGGAAGTTCCTGTATTAAGTGTCTTAGGCGTAGGTTGGATTATACTTTATCCAAATCTGACCAAGTGTCTTCCAACGAATTCTGGTTCAATTTCTTGGGACTAAGTTCTTTCCAGCTGTACCCAATTCTGCCTGAGATATTGCAAGTTACTAAATTGATTATTAGGTGACTCAGGAAGTTCATGTATTAAGTCTTTTATGCGTAGGTTGGATTATACTGTGTCCAAATCTGACCAAGTGTCTTCCAACGAGGTCTGGTTCAATTTCTTGGGACTAAGTTCGTTCCAGCTATACACAATGCTGCCTAAAATGTTGCAAGTCACTAAATTGATTCTTAGCTGACTCGGGAAGTTCCTGTATTAAGTGTCTTAGGCGTAGGTTGGATTATACTTTATCCAAATCTGACCAAGTGTCTTCCAACGAATTCTGGTTCAATTTCTTGGGACTAAGTTCTTTCCAGCTGTACCCAAAGCTGCCTGAGATGTTACAAGTCACTAAATGGACTCTGGAAGTTCCTGTATTAAGTCTCTTAGGCGTAGGTTGGATTACATGGTGTCCAAATCTGACCAGGTGTCTTCCAACGAATTCTGGTTCAATGTCTTGGGACTAAGTTCGTTCCAGCTGTACCCAAAAATGCCTGAGATATTGCAAGTCACTAAATTGATTCTTAGGTGACTCAGGAAGTTCCTGTATAAAGTGTTTTAGGCGTAGGTTGGATTATACTCTTAACAAATCTGACGAAGTGTCTTCCAACGAATTCTGGTTCAATTTATTGGGACGAAGTTCGTTCCAGCTGTACCCAAAGCTGCCCGAGATATTGCATGTCACTAAATTGATTCTTAGGTGACTCAGGAAGTTCCTGTATTAAGTGTC
Source organism: Cryptocephalus moraei (assembly GCA_946251905.1). Lineage (NCBI taxonomy): Eukaryota > Metazoa > Arthropoda > Insecta > Coleoptera > Chrysomelidae > Cryptocephalus > Cryptocephalus moraei. Next base: position 22,666,452 of record OX276464.1, on the reverse strand, counting down.
TTAGGCTTAAGTTGGATTATACTTTGTTCAAATCTGACCAAGTGTCTTTCAACGAATTCTGGTTCAATTTCTTGGGACTAAGTTCGTTCCAGCTGTACCCAAAGCTGCCTGAGATGTTACAAGTCACTAAATGGACTCGGGAAGTTCCTGTATTAAGTCTCTTAGGCGTAGGTTGGATTACATGGTGTCCAAATCTGACCAGGTGTCTTCCAACGTATTCTGGTTCAATTTCATGAGGCTAAATTCGTTCCAGCTGTACCCAAAGCTGCCTGAGATATTACAAGTCACTAAATTGATTCTTAGGTGACTCAAGAAGCCCTCATATTAAGTCTATCAGATTTAGGTTAGGCTATACGTTGTCCAAACTTGACCAGGTGTCTTACAACAAATTCTGCTTCAGTTTTTTGGGACTAAGTTCGTTCCAACTGTACCCAAAGCTACCTTAGTCACTAAATCGAACCTTGTGGTGGTTCAGAAAGTCCCAAGGTTAATCCTTTGGGGTCTAGTTTGGTCCTTTAGCGATATAATCCGTACATTTCGTAAAAGTGAGGTTAGGTGGTTCCAGAATCGACGTTGTAATACTACTGCAACGTTACCGCTTCATATTAATTTTTTAGTTTTGACCCGGCGGCTCTCGTTTAAAAATGATTACATCTCGCCTGAATTGTTCCAACAGTCCAGCACACAACAAACCTCTACGCCGCAACGACTTGTAATTGGTAATTGTAGTTATAACTTCGCTTTATCGCTAAGTAATTTTCTCCGGTTACTTTATGGTCCCGACATAAATAATCCACTTCATTTAGTTTTGAAATAAATTACTGTTTCACTGCTCTCCGGCCTTCCCTTCCATAAATTCCGAAAGCAAAAAGTAACGCGGTAAAAAGGAGCTTTTCCAACATTCATCTCGAGTTATTTTTCTTAATGAAATTTCTCGTGAATAACGATTCCCCCCACGTGAATTTTAAACGAGATTGATGCCGGGCGGTATTTAGTCCTTTCTTGTGTATAGCGAAATGGGGGAAAGTGTATTGGACGGAGTCAGTCGTTTTCGTTGTACTAACAACGTTTTCATAAAGTGAGATGTTGGAGAGGTTGTCAACGAAAGGTATATTGAGTCCGTCATAGATTAAGCACCCTCACTATGTGGTTTTCTTGTGTTATATGGTTTTAAGTTGGTACTATGTTTTTGGGACTAAGAAGAAGCAATGGCGTCTTCACTGTACCGACGGTGTGTTGTATCTTATACCTTTGTTAAGTTGTAGGCAGTTTCATAGCGATTAATGACAAATTAATACAGCCAGAGCTAATTACATTTTCTCTTAGTTTGTTACGATTTTAATAAAGCACGTCGGATTTCATAAATTTAATCATACTTCGCAGTAGTTATTAGTCCGAATGTGCGTGACCTTCTGCTCGAATTCGTCGAGGAGTTTACCTCGGGGATCCCCTCTGCGCTCTTAGTTAATAGAGTTTCCCTCTTCTGCCTCGTACATACACTTTTTGTTTATTACGAATTCATCGTAGGTTCCGCTTTGTTCTTGTTACTACACGACTTGTACGTGAATAAATTATCACATTAATCTTGTAAATCTAGTTGGATAATTTGTAATTATAATGCGACTACCTAGTGAATAAATTTCGAACAGGTGGACAAATAGCACACGTCGCTCGTTATCGATTGTCTCGATGAGCTCTCGCGGTAATTACGTCTTTGCTTAGCTACTTGCGCGCAGGTTCATTACGCAGATCGGTAAGTACTTTTTCGCTTTGGAGAGATGTGTAGTACTTCGATTCGGGGCCGGACCAGTTAATCTTTATCGGTGGTTTTAATTAAAACTGACCGAGGTCAACTAACTGGATAAAATTAATTGCCGGACACTTTTGGTAGTGCCGGTTATGAGACCGCCTGATTAGTTATTCAGGTGGAATGGTACGTGGGAGGCGGGAGTGAAGATTCGAGCGGTTCAAGGCTGGATAATCGGTTGAAATTAAACTAAATTTACATACCATTTTTCTGGTTCAATATCCGTTCAGTCTGAAAGGTGAAAGAAACTGCTACCACTTGTCCAGTTTCTTGATAGATGGAGACGTTTTAATGTTATTTTTAGCCATATTTGTGGATTTCTAACCATAAACACGTTTGTTTGCGCCTTAAATTCGAAACAAAGAACTCTTTAAGTTCTCCCTTCCATACTTTCTATCAGAACATCATATTTGTTCCTAAACGAACCGGAAGTATCACTAATGTGCATTTAAATGACTCTATATCTATATCTTCTATATCCCGACATTTAAGCCTAATTTCTGTCTAAAATTCCTATCTCCGTATATGATTAGCAGCACATTTGTAAATTTTAGTTTTCTAGTGGGATTCCAGTCTGTACTAAACTCTTTAAAGTCCAAATTTGCAAACTCTCCTATAAATTCGAAACAAATAACTCTCCTTATAGCCTTTCTGGGTTCTTTAGGTTCTCCCTTCCACCATTTCTATCAGAACGTAATATTTGCTCCTAAACGAACCGGAAGTGTCACTAATGTGCATTTAAATAACCCTATCGACCTCCAGCAATTGATCCTATCAAGAGTTCTTCTATATCCCGACATTTAAACATAGTTTCTATCTAAAATTACTATCTCCATATCTGAATAGCAGCACATTTGTACATTTTAGTTTTCTAATGGAATTCCATCTTGTCTTAGATACTAAAATTCAAATTTACGAATTCTCCTATTAAGCAAAACAGAGAAATCTTTGAAACACTGCTCTATATTCAAGAATTTATCACTTGCGCATACACGTCATTCGAAACTGGGCATTTCATATAAGAAATGCGCAGGTGAAACATTTTCGTCACTGCGCATATACACATAATATGTAAATTAATGTTAGCTGAATTGTTTTCTCCAAATTACGTGCGATTTGAAATATAAAAACGTCCTTGTTTTGCGCAAGTCGTTGGGACGCAGAATGTAATACTAACTGCTACGTCCTAAGAAATTTAATGGGCTGCGCAGACGAATATTATAATCGTGACCTATGCGCAAGTGAGAAATGAGAAATTTTTAAAACCAAATACGCTTAGAATCCAAAAGTAATAATTGAAACTACAATATAACAATCTGTAGGCTGCGCAGAAGGTTGTGCAAAACTAGTAAGTGATACAATATAACAATCAACGAATTTTTTGAGTTAGAGTTTGACTATAATTGAATAAATCTTGTTTTTTATTGCTTTACACACATTGCGCTTTATAGATTGGATTCTAAATATGTAAAGCTAAATATGGTTAATTATTTGAGCAAAATACGTAAATTAATATTAGCTGAAATGTTTTACCCGAATTACGTGTGCGATTTGAAATATAAAAATGTCCCCGTTACGCGCAAGTTGTAGAAACGCAGAATATAAAATTAGCTACTGCGTCTTAAGAAATAGTAATGGGCTGCGCAGACGAATATTATAATTGTTACCTATGCGCAAGTGAGACATTTTTAAAACTAAGTACGCTTAGAACCCAAAAGTAATAAGTGACACTACAATATAACGATCTGGATTGATAAGAAACTTCATGAATTAAGAACTGAAGTGAAATTTAATGTAATTGTAACATTTTGTTATTTATTGCATTACACATATTTTGCTTTATTGATTCTATTTTAAATGTGGGCTGCGCAGAAGGATGTTATGAGAGGGTTCCCTAACCTATATGAAAATGTCCGTGTGCTGCCCAATATAAAATTTGAATCTTCTGAGGCGCAGAACGTAAAACTAGCTGCTGCGCCGTAAGGAGTGTGAACGGGCTGCGCATAAGCTTATTACGAGTGAGTGCGCAAGTGAGACATTTTTAAAACTAATTACGTTCAGAATTCAAAACTGATAACTGATATAACAATATAACAATGTATTGGATAGGAAACTTTTTGAATTAAGAACTGAAATGAAATTTAATATAATTGGAACATTTTGTTTTTTTATTGCTTTGCACATATTTTGCTTTATTGATTCTATTTTAAACGTGCGATGCGCAGAAGGTTATTATAAATGTAACCTATGCGCAAGTGAGAAGTTTTTAAAACTAAGTGCGCTTAGAATTCAAAACTAATAAATGATACTAAAATATAACAATCTGACGGATAAGAAACTTTCTGAATTAAAAACTGAAAAAGTTATTTTGCTGTATTGATTATATTTTAAATGTGGGCTGCGCAGAAGGTTACGAGTGGGTAACATAACCTATATGAAAATGTCCGTGTGCTGCGCAATATAAAATTTGAATCTTCTGAGGCGCAGAACGTAAAACTAGCTGCTGCGCCGTAAGGAGTGTGAACGGGCTGCGCATAAGCTTATTACGAGTGAGTGCGCAAGTGAGACATTTTTAAAACTAATTACGTTCAGAATTCAAAACTGATAACTGATATAACAATATAACAATGTATTGGATAGGAAACTTTTTGAATTAAGAACTGAAATGAAATTTAATATAATTGGAACATTTTGTTTTTTTATTGCTTTGCACATATTTTGCTTTATTGATTCTATTTTAAACGTGCGATGCGCAGAAGGTTATTATAAATGTAACCTATGCGCAAGTGAGAAGTTTTTAAAACTAAGTGCGCTTAGAATTCAAAACTAATAAATGATACTAAAATATAACAATCTGACGGATAAGAAACTTTCTGAATTAAAAACTGAAAAAGTTATTTTGCTGTATTGATTATATTTTAAATGTGGGCTGCGCAGAAGGTTACGAGTGGGTAACATAACCTATATGAAAATGTCCGTGTGCTGCGCAATATAAAATTTGAATCTTCCGAGGCGCAGAACGTAAAACTAGCTGCTGCGCCGTAAGGAGTGTGAACGGGCTGCGCAGAAGCTTATTACGAGTGAGTGCGCAAGTGAGACATTTTTAAAACTAATTACGTTCAGAATTCAAAACTGATAACTGATACAACAATATAACAATGTATTGGATAGGAAACTTTTTGAATTAAGAACTGAAATGAAATTTAATATAATTGGAACATTTTGTTTTTTTATTGCTTTGCACATATTTTGCTTTATTGATTCTATTTTAAACGTGCGATGCGCAGAAGGTTATTATAAATGTAACCTATGCGCAAGTGAGAAGTTTTTAAAACTAAGTGCGCTTAGAATTCAAAACTAATAAATGATACTAAAATATAACAATCTGACGGATAAGAAACTTTCTGAATTAAAAACTGAAAAAGTTATTTTGCTGTATTGATTATATTTTAAATGTAGGCTGCGCAGAAGGTTACGAGTGGGTAACATAACCTATATGAAAATGTCCGTCTGCTGCGCAATGAAAAATTTGAATCTTCCGAGGCGCAGAACGTAAAACTAGCTGCTGCGCCGTAAGGAGTGTGAACGGGCTGCGCAGAAGCTCATTACGAGTGTAACCTATGCGCAATGACAAATTTTCGACTGTGCCCTTCATACGAGACAAGTCGCGACGGGACTAACCGTCGTAACGGTCTCCCACGATTCCCGGTAATCCGCGTGAACTTCGCAGGTGAGGCACGTACGACGGGGGTCGATGGAAGGTGAGTCTTACCTGGTCGATGACATTCCGCATCGATGAGTCATCAATAAGTCTGGCTCGACGCAGACGTTCCCGAGAAACGTATAAATATGTTACGCAGAGAGGTCGGCCGTCATCGACGCCTACGCACCATTTCGACTCGTTCAGGTGGTAAAAGGTGTACGCCGCCGCAACGTTATTTGTCGGGATTAAATATTGTCTTGTCCCTCCTGTTAATTAAGTCCGCGGAAAATTAGCGGACGCGTCGAATCGGCGCTCGATGGATCAATTGATCTCGCCGCTGAGGTCGAGGTATGTGAGAGGGAGAGAGAGAGAGGGGGGAAATTTGAGTAAATATTTTCGTTCGGTACACACACACTTAAATTTTTTTATGGTACGAGCGAGAGGTTCTGAAGGGGTAAACCTCGGATAGAACCAGTTTTTTCTCCCGTTCAAATAATCGTTTTCTGTTAGGAAATGGGAACTTGTAGTTTGCAATGAAGTACGAGACGGTTCTTTCCGATTTCGAAATGTTATACCGAACGCGTCAGAAAACTGAGTTCAGCAGTAGGTACTATTAGAAATTGTTGGTTCGAAATTGGGTTATTTTGCCCCGCTATTGAGGGTTCTTTTAGTTTTCTAAATTGCCGACGATTCTATGAGAAACTCGGTGCATTCTAACTGATTTTTTTGAGTTTTTCAGTTTTTGAGGGTTGTCGCTTAATGGCGTCGTCAAATTTAGACGGAATGAAAGTAAAAAAAATAGTACGAAACTATAAAGAAGAATTTACAAAAATTAAAATATTCCTAAAAAAATATTATTATTATTATTAAAAAAAATCAAAAAACTTTTATTTCGCGTCTGAGAGAAAAATGTTGCTTGGGTTTTTTGTTGCTCTTATAGAGGCGAACGACTTTTGTATAAAACAATTTTTTTTTTTCGAGAAATGTACAGAAAAAAAGTTATTTTTTTCAAAAAAAATTCTAAACTCTTTTATTTCGCGTCTGGGAGAAAAATGTTAGTTAGGTTTTTTCTTGCCCTTGTAAAGGCGAAAGACTTTTATATAAAACATATTTTTGAGAAATGTACATAACAATAGTTATATGCCAAAAATTTGAAATTTGGACGTTTGTATTTTTTTAACACCTAGTATAACGTATCGATACAAAAGTTGGATCAAAAATCAGTTGGCCGCATATCTCGGTCGTGTTAGTTAATGGGCCAAATCGGTCCAGCGGTTTCAAAATGGCGGCTTGTTATTTTCAAAATAAAATCAAAAAACTGTTATTTCGCGTTTGAGAGAAAAATGTTACTAAGGTTTTTTGTTGCTCTTATAGAGGCGAACAACTTTTGTATAAAACGTTCTTTCGAGAAACGTATAGAAAAAAAGTAATTTTTTTCAAAATATAAATAAAAATATGAAAAACTTTTATTTCGCGTTTGAGAGAAAAATGTTACTAAGGTTTTTTGTTGCTGTTATAAAGACGAACAACTTTTGTATAAAACATATCTTTGAGAAATGTACAGAGAAAAAGTTATTTGCAAATATTTGAAAATTTTGACGTTTGTATGTTTTCACTCCTCGTATGCATTTTTTGACACATCGTGTGTTATATTACTATATATCTTACCCATAAATCTACCTTTCAGCCTGGCATGCCATGGAATTTTTTTAAATGAAGAATACAAAAATACTAAAAATTTTTTTTAATTAAGCACTCACTTAATTATAATTAATTTTAAATGTATTTTGGGATTCGGCGAAATTTCATATTTTTCTTTTCATTTTAATTTTTTTTAAGTAATGCGTATTACGACTATATACGAGAAAACACGCCATATAAACCGCAAAACGCTATCTAAAATCGCGGATCGCAATCGTTAAACTTCCATCCCCCATCGGGCGCAATTCGGTGTCCATAAAAAATAAACTTACCCCCTAATTGGCGAGCCCGAATGGCCGTCACATTTTCGACGCGGCCTTTTATTAACTCGTCCCAGGCCGAGATCGGATAGGGGACGGCGATAACGATAATCCCCCGAAATATCTCCGCAATAAAACGGTCTCGTATTTCCTTGTTATCCGCGACCTTACCCAAAAACCTCATCTCCTTCGACAGACCGTCTTATGCGTCATTATTATGTCGACGGCGATTACGTTTGCGCAGAGGGGAAACGCTCTCCCCCCCACCCCCGAAGACGATTCGGATTCAAATCGGTGCCTCCTCTCGTTTCTCTCGATGTTTCATTGTTTTAACTAACTGTCTTAACTAATTTATTTACTACTGACACTAACGCCTATTATCTAATTTATATTTCACACAACTTTGTATCTTCCGCCTTCCTCTTTTGTCTAGCATAGCGCTTCTCGAACGTTCCAATCTTTCCCCACTCCTATCGCTTCGTGTACATTCTCGACGCTTAGAATTTCGCGGAAACGACACTTCACGACTTGTGTTTATTTTACAGCCAGACTTACCATTATATAAATATTATTTATGGGAAGCATAGCTTTCTTATCGCGGGATTCGCTCGAAGCGCTGGATCGGCGAGACGTGTTAACATCGAAAAACCAAACATTGTAACATGTTGTAAACAACATAAAGAAATTTTAAATAATTTTATGACGTCATCTTATTGAGTACACTCATAGAAAGGGCTCCAAGACGCAAAAAATTTATAGGGAGATTATTTCAACATTCAGCCTGTATTAAATGCAGCCGGAAGTACCAAAAAAAAATAGTTTATTAACAATAGGCTAGCTTTTTGAAAAATTCATTCAATTTTTTTTCCCAACGGTACATTCTTATTAAAATCATAAATATTAGAGATAGAAATCAGGAAGTCTAGACTTGTTTATCGGAAATTTCCTCCTCTTTAAGGATCTTTTTTGCGATTTCCGCTATCTCTTATAGTTTTTGAGTTATCATCAAAAAATCGAAAGAGCGTTTTTATTTTTCGTTTTTTATTAATAAGAATTACAATTTTTATTGGCAGAAAAAACACACTTCTCGACTAGACTATTCATCCCTGACTGTTTCCATAAAATGCGTGTTATGAGTTTATAGTGAAAGCTATTCTTATTTTTATCTTAATTTAAGATTGAAGAATTTAAGGTATATTAATTTCGTATTTCAAAACGTCGGTAAATTCTCATATTATGTCAAATTCGAGAAATCGACCACCTGATAATACTTCTCACGTATGAGTAAAATAAAAGAAAGCAAAAATCCTATTTGCCCATATTTGTCGGATATGCAAATAACATGCACTGAATACACATAGTAGATTCCCGACCGTCACTCGTTATCGTTATTACGCGTACCTACCTACGTTTTGACGTTCAAAGATAGTGGCCATCTTTTCGCGTACTTATGTAAGTAAACGGGCGTGCTTATTCTATAAAAGAGCGTCTGACGCCGTAACGGCCGCCGATTTCCTAGTCGCGGAAGTGTATTTTTCTGCCTCGCGTCTCCACATTTATGCGCTCGTTACCCGTTAAGGAGACCGACTTCCTATGGGAACGCTCTGCGAGATCGAGACGTCACTTCGGAAGTTGGCGTCAGAAACGACAATTATTACGGCCAGGGAAAATTGATTTATAATTAATTCCGGGTCTCTCTCTCTCTCTCTCTCTCTCTCTCTCTCACACACACACACACACACACACACACTCTCTCTCTCTCTCTCTCTCTCTCTCTCTCTCTCTCTCTCTCTGTCTTTCTTCGTGAGTGTTGACTCTACGAGTAACATAGTGTTGAGTAGATATAATAAAGAGATCCAAGATCTACGTTGGAGATTACGTCACGTCCTGTCTCAAATCTACGAGAACCTTAACAAGGACCTGTACGATACGCCCTCAGGTCCACTCCGGAGATTACTTCACGCCCTGTCTCCAATCTACGAGAACCTCAACAAGGACCTGCAGGATATGCCTCCAGGTACACTCCGGAGATTACGTCACGCCCTGTCTCCAGCTTCTAAGTAACTCGCTTAAGATCTACGCCGGAGGTTACGTCACGCCCTGTCTCCAATCTACGAGAACCTCAACGAGGACCTGCAGGATATGCCTCCAGGTACACTCCGGAGATTACGTCACGCCCTGTCTCCAGCTTCTAAGTAACTCGCTTAAGATCAACGCCGGAGGTTACGTCACGCTCTGTCTCCAATCTACGAAGGACCTGCACGATACTCCCTCAGGTCCACTCCGGAGATTACGTCACGCCCTGTCTCCAGCTTCTAAGTAACTCGCTTAAGAGCTACGCGGGAGATTACGTCACGCCCTGTCTCCAATCTACGAGGACCTGCACGATACTCCCTCAGCTCCACTCCGGAGATTACGTCACGCCCTGTCTCCAGCTTCTAAGTAACTCGCTTAAGATCTACGCGGGAGATTACGTCACGCCCTGTCTCCAATCTACGAAGGACCTGCACAATACTCCCTCAGCTCCACTCCAGAGATTACGTCACGCCCTGTCTCCAGCTTCTAAGTAACTCGCTTAAGATCTACGCCGGAGGTTACGTCACGCCCTGTCTCCAATCTACGAGAACCTCAACAAGGACCTGCAGGATACGCCTCCAGGTACACTCCGGAGATTACGTCACGCCCTGTCTCCAGCTTCTAAGTAACTCGCTTAAGATATACGCCGGAGGTTACGTCACGCCCTGTCTCCAATCTACGAAGGACCTGCACGATACTCCCTCAGGTCCACTCCGGAGATTACGTCACGCCCTCTCTCCAGCTTCTAAGTAACTCACCTAAGATCTACGCCGGAGGTTACGTCACGCCCTCTCTCCAATCTACGAGAACCTCAACGAGGACCTGCAGGATATGCCTCCAGGTACACTCCGGAGATTACGTCACGCCCTGTCTCCAGCTTCTAAGTAACTCGCTTAAGAGCTACGCGGGAGATTACGTCACGCCCTGTCTCCAATCTACGAAGGACCTGCACGGTACTCCCTCAGCTCCACTCCGGAGATTACGTCACGCCCTGTCTCCAGCTTCTAAGTAACTCGCTTAAGATCTACGCCGGAGGTTACGTCACGCCCTGTCTCCAATCTACGAAGGACCTGCACGGTACTCCCTCAGCTCCACTCCGGAGATTACGTCACGCCCTCTCTCCAGCTTCTAAGTAACTCACCTAAGATCTACGCCGGAGGTTACGTCACGCCCTCTCTCCAATTTACGAGAACCTCAACGAGGACCTGCAGGATATGCCTCCAGGTACACTCCGGAGATTACGTCACGCCCTGTCTCCAGCTTCTAAGTAACTCGCTTAAGATCTACGCCGGAGATTACGTCACGCCCTGTCTCCAATCTACGAAGGACCTGCACAATACTCCCTCAGCTCTACTCCGGAGATTACGTCACGCCCTGTCTCCAGCTTCTAAGTAACTCGCTTAAGAGCTACGCGGGAGATTACGTCACGCCCTGTCTCCAATCTACGAGGACCTGCACGATACTCCCTCAGCTCCACTCCGGAGATTACGTCACGCCCTCTCTCCAGCTTCTAAGTAACCCGCTTAAAATCAACGCGGGAGATTACGTTACGCCCTGTCTCCAATCTAAAGAACCTCAACAAGGACCTGCACGATATGCCTCCAAGTCCACTCCGGAGATTACGTCACGCCCTGTCTCCAGCTTCTAAGTAACTCGCTTAAGATCTACGCCTGAGATTACGTCACGCCCTGTCTCCAATCTACGAGAACCTTAACGAGGACCTGTACGATACTCCCTCAGGTCCACTCCGGAGATTACGTCACGCCCTGTCCCCAGCTTCTAAGTAACTCGCTTAAGATCTACGCGGGAGATTACGTCATGCCCTGTCTCCAATCTACGAAGGACCTGCACGATACTCCCTCAGCTCCACTCCGGAGATTACGTCACGTCCTTTCTCCAATCTACGAAGGACCTGCACGATACTCCCTCAGCTCCACTCCGGAGATTACGTCACGCCCTCTCTCCAGCTTCTAAGTAACTCACCTAAGATCTACGCCGGAGGTTACGTCACGCCCTCTCTCCAATTTACGAGAACCTCAACGAGGACCTGCAGGATATGCCTCCAGGTACACTCCGGAGATTACGTCACGCCCTGTCTCCAGCTTCTAAGTAACTCGCTTAAGATCTACGCCGGAGATTACGTCACGCCCTGTCTCCAATCTACGAAGGACCTGCACAATACTCCCTCAGCTCTACTCCGGAGATTACGTCACGCCCTGTCTCCAGCTTCTAAGTAACTCGCTTAAGAGCTACGCGGGAGATTACGTCACGCCCTGTCTCCAATCTACGAGGACCTGCACGATACTCCCTCAGCTCCACTCCGGAGATTACGTCACGCCCTCTCTCCAGCTTCTAAGTAACCCGCTTAAAATCAACGCGGGAGATTACGTTACGCCCTGTCTCCAATCTAAAGAACCTCAACAAGGACCTGCACGATATGCCTCCAAGTCCACTCCGGAGATTACGTCACGCCCTGTCTCCAGCTTCTAAGTAACTCGCTTAAGATCTACGCCTGAGATTACGTCACGCCCTGTCTCCAATCTACGAAGGACCTGCACGATACTCCCTCATCTCCACTCCGGAGATTACGTCACGCCCTGTCTCCAGCTTCTAAGTAACTCACTTAAGATCTACGCCGGAGATTACGTCACGCCCTGTCTCCAATCTACGAGAACCTTAACGAGGACCTGTACGATACTCCCTCAGGTCCACTCCGGAGATTACGTCACGCCCTGTCCCCAGCTTCTAAGTAACTCGCTTAAGATCTACGCGGGAGATTACGTCACGCCCTGTCTCCAATCTACGAAGGACCTGCACGATACTCCCTCAGCTCCACTCCGGAGATTACGTCACGTCCTTTCTCCAATCTACGAAGGACCTGCACGATACTCCCTCAGCTCCACTCCGGAGATTACGTCACGCCCTCTCTCCAGCTTCTAAGTAACTCACCTAAGATCTACGCCGGAGGTTACGTCACGCCCTCTCTCCAATTTACGAGAACCTCAACGAGGACCTGCAGGATATGCCTCCAGGTACACTCCGGAGATTACGTCACGCCCTGTCTCCAGCTTCTAAGTAACTCGCTTAAGATCTACGCCGGAGATTACGTCACGCCCTGTCTCCAATCTACGAAGGACCTGCACAATACTCCCTCAGCTCTACTCCGGAGATTACGTCACGCCCTGTCTCCAGCTTCTAAGTAACTCGCTTAAGAGCTACGCGGGAGATTACGTCACGCCCTGTCTCCAATCTACGAGGACCTGCACGATACTCCCTCAGCTCCACTCCGGAGATTACGTCACGCCCTCTCTCCAGCTTCTAAGTAACCCGCTTAAAATCAACGCGGGAGATTACGTTACGCCCTGTCTCCAATCTAAAGAACCTCAACAAGGACCTGCACGATATGCCTCCAAGTCCACTCCGGAGATTACGTCACGCCCTGTCTCCAGCTTCTAAGTAACTCGCTTAAGATCTACGCCTGAGATTACGTCACGCCCTGTCTCCAATCTACGAAGGACCTGCACGATACTCCCTCATCTCCACTCCGGAGATTACGTCACGCCCTGTCTCCAGCTTCTAAGTAACTCACTTAAGATCTACGCCGGAGATTACGTCACGCCCTGTCTCCAATCTACGAGAACCTTAACGAGGACCTGTACGATACTCCCTCAGGTCCACTCCGGAGATTACGTCACGCCCTGTCCCCAGCTTCTAAGTAACTCGCTTAAGATCTACGCGGGAGATTACGTCACGCCCTGTCTCCAATCTACGAAGGACCTGCACGATACTCCCTCAGCTCCACTCCGGAGATTACGTCACGTCCTTTCTCCAATCTACGAAGGACCTGCACGATACTCCCTCAGCTCCACTCCGGAGATTACGTCACGCCCTCTCTCCAGCTTCTAAGTAACTCACCTAAGATCTACGCCGGAGGTTACGTCACGCCCTCTCTCCAATTTACGAGAACCTCAACGAGGACCTGCAGGATATGCCTCCAGGTACACTCCGGAGATTACGTCACGCCCTGTCTCCAGCTTCTAAGTAACTCACTTAAGATCTACGCCGGAGATTACGTCACGCCCTGTCTCCAGCTTCTAAGTAACTCACTTAAGATCTACGCCGGAGATTACGTCACGTCCTTTCTCCAATCTACGAAGGACCTGCACGATACTCCCTCAGCTCTACTCCGGAGATTACGTCACGCCCTCTCTCCAGCTTCTAAGTAACTCGCTTAAGATCTACTCGGGAGATTACGTCACGCCCTGTCTCCAATCTAAAGAACCTCAACAAGGACCTGCACGATACGCCTCCAGGTCCACTCCGGAGATTACGTCACGCCCTGTCTCTACTCCACAAGACCGTCTACAGCCTTGCAACCTGTAGATAAGATTCATCTCCACGAGCTACTAGATTCTACATACAGTCCACTGTACAAGGACCACTATATACCCTTAATTCAGGGAGTTTCAGAGAAAGTGGTTACATTTGGAGAGTTGGCAACGTTTCGAAAATTGGACTTCGGTGAGCCATTTTTGAAGAGGGAGTTTTCGATGAGATTTGAAGGTTTTGGTTCCATTTATTATTATTTTCTCATGAGGCGCTCATATATGAAAAGTATTGTAATCTGATAGACTTTTTAGAAAATTTCAGGTATTGGCATTTCCGTTCAAAAACATGATTTTAGAAAATGTCAGAAATTATTTTCCCTGAAAATAAAAACTGCAAACGGTCCCAACTTTCAACATAAACTTAAGAGTTATTTATTGACATTACCCTAAGAGGTTCATCTTGGACGTGGCTCGAGCGACGCGTCTCGGAGACCGACCAAGGGCGCGATTTGCGAAACTAATGAACTGAACTGAACTGAACCAAATGAACCTGGTTTTGTCGGTCTCCAGCCAATTTATAATTTTTTCCTGATGACCAATCAGCTTTTTGTCGTTATTAACCTAACGTGGAAAGTTCGTCGATTCCCGGACTCTTTAGCGGATGCTCGATATCGAATTCGAGACGTTGCATCCGCGCGCGATAGCTCGCGGAAATTGCGGGTCGAATTAGTGAAGAGTATTATCCGGGAATTGCTGAATCTATAAGTTACTGCAAAGTAGCTAAATTACTCGCTTTGCAGAATAAAGAAAAGAAAAAAAGAAAACACGCGAGTTGACATGATCTAAGAATAAAAAGTTAAATTTTCAGCGGAATTTGGATTAATTAGTTGATTGATAGGTAAGCTGATTTATCATTTCTTGACAATATATGTAATAAAGTTTAATGACTTATAATTCAGAAAATATTTTTAAAAAGTAAAGTTTTCATTAATACAATAGACCAACTCTTCTACATTCTGAGTCTTTGGTTAGAAGGCTGAATGATAAGTCCTTTTCATTTATTTGCTCAAATTTATTTTCTGTTGTCCCGGAAGACAGATCCAATGGTCTTCACATTACGTCGGATTTATTAGAGAAAATAATTCTTCCTCCCGATAAATCAGTGACCTTTGCACGCTGTAACCGCCATGATGTATAATTTATTTGTACGTAGTTTAAGTGGCAATTAAATCGTTAATTACTCACTATCCGAGTCGATGTGTACGTATAGGAAATGTTTCGAATTCGTCATTTATTCCACATTTTTCGCGATTTCGAACGAGCCTTGGCCGTGAACGTCTCTCTAATTTCTAAATTTACCGTGACCTTTCGGCGGGTGTAACGACTGCTACGAGACGACATTTTATCGACTTTTAAAACTGTTTCATACCTAAAATCGCCTAATTTTATAGCGGCAGATGTTCGGTGGGGCATTACTAATAAAACGAGTTTATTTCAAATAAATGATATAATTGGAGAAGAATGCAGAGGCCGTAATAAAGCTGGTACGTACGTACAGACGCTATAAACGTTGTTTATTTAACCCTCGCAGGTTTTCGTTTTTAATCGACGCGTCCTGAAACAAATATTTGCTCTAACGTTTCGGTGATTATTGGATGCCTACGACTTTACTTTTTTTCGCTTTAAGGGATGCCAAATATACACAAATGGGTTTACAGGAAAAGCCCAAAATGAAGAAGTAGCAAGTGAAAATTCCTCAAATGTTCAAATGGGCGTTGGAGGCTTTTTTGACAAATTTCCAGGAAAGTGCCCTTTTGAGAACGTTTTGCCAAAAATGCTGTTAAACTTTATTACACATATTCAGTAGTAGAATAAATGTTCTAAGTTTAAAAAAATATATCTTAGTGGATTTTGAGAAAGTTTCCAAAAATCGAAAAATGACACCAGGAAAGTACCCTTTAGAGGAGACTTAGCCACAAATGGTATCAAATGTTACTACAAATATTCAATAGTAGAATACATATTCAACGTTTGGAAAGAAATATTGTAGTGGATTTTGAGAAAAGTTCCAAAAACCGAAAAACGACAAGTGTAAAGTGCCCTTCATAAAATATTTAGCCAAAAATATTATGAAACTTTATTATACATATTCAGTAGTACAATAAATGTCGAAAAATTTAAAAAACAAATACTTCTTAGTGGATTTTGAGAAAATTTCCAAAAATCGAAAAATGACACCAGGGAAGTGCCCTTTAGAGGAGATTTAGCCAAGAATGGTATTAAATGTTACTACACACATTCAACACTACATTCAATTTGTTCAATGTTTATATTACACAAAAATAATTAATTACAGTACTTATTCAACGTTTGGAAAAAGATATTAGAGTGGATTTTGAGAAAATTTCAAAAAACCGAGAAACGACAAGTGTAAAGTGCCCTTCATAAAAGATTTTGCCAAAAATATTCTTAAACTTTTTTACACATATTCAGTAGTAGCTCCAATATTTTTTTCTAAGCTTTCAATACTATTCTACAAACAAATATCCACAAATTTTGTACCAAATCTTGTTGAAAGGGCATTTTACCATTGTAATTTTTCGCTTTTTATAAAAAAATTCTCAAAATTTGCTCCAATATGTTTTTGTAAGCTTTCAATACGTATTCTACAATCGAGTATGTACAAATTGTTTGCCAAAGCTTGTCTAAAGGACACTTTACTCGTTCGTTTTCGGTTTTTAGAAGTTTTCTCAAAATTTGCTCAAAAAAGTGTTTTTTTTTTAGCTTTAAGCATTGATCCTGTTATCGAGTATATGTAATAAATTTTTTGACTAAATCCTTCCTGAGTGGTCCTTTATTCTTATCGGTTTTCGATTTTTTTTAAATTTTCTGAAAATCCGCTTGAAGAATTGTTTTTAGATAAAAACTATTTATTCTTCTATTAAATATTCATAACAAAATATGAAAAAGTAGTCCTATAGATACATCTTCGTTTTTTTTTTAGGAATTTGAGATATTGGCGTTTTGTGGACATTTTGAGGTCCCCTGAGTAACTTTGTATATGTTCTTACCCTCTATCTCGAAAACAGTTCGAGGTGTGAAAAAATGTTAAATACAAAAGTTGTAGAAAATTTAATTCTCTACAATATTGATAATAAATGCAAATAGCGTAAAACCCATAGAAAACGAGATATTTGTGAAAAATATAGAAAAAATCGAATTTTGTGACTCTGACCCCTGACTTCCGACCATCCAATTATATGTGAATTTTGAGAAAAGTTGTAGGATGCCAAAATAGAAGTTTTTACGTGGTAATATAGGGGGCAGGTTGATTTTCCAAGATATTCACCAAATTAAGTCTAAGATGACTGGACTATTTACCGATTCTTACCAAATTTTAAATTTGAACTGACTTAACTAATAGCTACAACTGTTATTCGACACATTTGTTTCTAAAACGAATGTTGCCATGAATATTTGGTCTAGCCATATGAGAGTCTTGCGACATCGCTATTTTTTAAATATCTTCAAGTAACGCAAAAGCTTAAATTCATTTTTAAAACAGAGAATACGTCGTATCTCAATAAAATATCACGGGCAATAAAATCCGCGACAACTGCGAGATATTAGTTAAAGTGACTGCATCCTGTAATGTGCCGATTAATATTACATCACGGATATTTTGCGAATAGGGAGAGAGGAGGGGGAGGAGGGGGGTATTCAAAAATAAACACTGCAGGAGCGTGCAGACGGCAGGAGGCGACGGGGACAGAAATAGAGAAAAGATATGAGGGAATTCCATTTTTTTCTCTCGAACGTTCAATTAGGTTTCAGAAATATTTTACTTAATAAGACGATTTATGATATAACAATAAATACATGAAATAAATAAAAATCCTTGATGTCCCAAAATTTTGATAATAATCACTTAGAATTGATTAATCTGCCGATTTCCGAGTCTATCTTGATTAAAACATGTTTCATCCCCTAGAAGGGATAGTTTCCACCCCTAGGTTAAAAGCGTGCTTCGGCACAGAGTAGATTTGAAATACTACCTAAATCCAAATTTTCAAAAAAAACTCACATGAAAATGGCCCATGACTGGACTATTATATTGTCACGACCACCTAGGCCCATAGGGGTGTTCTGGTTGAGAATGGTAACTCGGTAGAGAGGATAAAAGACGTGGGCAAGATCGGTAAGGTTTATTGAACATAAACATACAGAGGGGAGATAGCATACCCGTGTTACGGGCGGGGGCAAGGCAAAATGAAACATGAGAGAGTCAAATTGGTGTAACGTTGGTGATTGCTTACAGTCGTCCCCAGGGAGCCTGGAAAGGTAGCGGATGCCAGGCTCTCTCTATGGCGAACATAATCCCCACAAAAGGGCGGCGGGCTGGTACGAAGGTCAAACGGGCGGCGACACAGGGTGCTAGTGCTTGACTGATCCAGATTGGTCCCCGATCGCCCGTTTGTATTTGCATTATGTTTATGTTTTCCTGTGCGCCGCGTGCTATGTTTGAATATACTTTTGTGAGGGTCAAGCCGTGTCGATTTGAGTCAACGCTGGTGCAGCTTGACTTGATTTCTGTTATTTGGGGTCGCCTCGCGACAATATGAGACAGTAAATAATGTCATCCTCAATTTCGAAGCTGCTTCCATTTGTTTTGTGAGTGAAACAGGAATTTGTAAATTTTAAGTGATTGCTTTCGGGATGAGAACGGTTTTTAAAGCGGCGTCATCACGTGGAGTGGTCGGTGTGAAATTAGAAACGCCACGTAGGTTGAGTTTTCATGTCCCGCTACTAATTTCGAAAACACATCTGCTCCCGTTTATAAATCGCCCTTGATACTCCCCTATGGAAAGGGGAGGGCGACAGCTCGCCGGGAATAATTTCGCGTCGCGTATTTCCATTTTTTTCAAAATCGTCGAGTTGTCAACCGACCTATCGCCAAGGATGCGGACACCTCGACGATCCGAACATCAGATATAATTTAATTCTAGCTCTACGGTTTGCGGAACGTACATAAATCTGTCGGATTATCCTTCCCCTCCCCCCAACCTTCTCTTACTTTGGAAATGTAGGTAAAACAAGGAGCATAAAATATGCACGCCGCTCCGGCATAAATTCATACTTGTTCCTCCAGATATAAATCAAATTCCGAAGCCGCTCGGTATAAAATAAAGATAAAACGTGCTTTATCACAAACAAGACGGGATATAATGCCTTATTCATACGAGGGGGATCCATCGAAGTTCCTCAATGTAATAATCGTCGGGAGGCATTGTGTGCTCGTGATCAAGCAGGAGGCGTAGATGCTAAATTCTAACTTCTTCGTATTACCCCCGGAAGGCTGTTTATCCTCGCCCAGCGCTCACAGGAGATTTTTTCGCGTGACGATCGATATTTCAGGATCTACGTGGATCTGCAAGAGGAATGCAACGAGCACACCGTCAAATTGTCAGTTCCTTACAACTAATCTCAGATTTTTGCTTGAAACCTTCAGCAATCTTCTTCGTTTCCCTTCTTTTCTTTCCAGCAACTTATATGCTATTATTCCTTTATGTGCCTTTTAGTCTTTAACTTCGTAACGTCAATAGATTTTCCTCCCCCATCTCCTTCTCCAACTCCACTGCAGTTTGCTTATTTAGCATCGATATTCCAGAATTAACGTAACTTACTTTTCAGCCTTGCTTCCATTGTTTTCTTTTCAATCGTGCACTCCAGATAATTTCAGATTCGGGCCTGAATCCTTTAGTATTTGTAGCTCTTCTTCCGTTTCCTTACATTCTTCTCAGCAGCTGCTTATTGCTTTATGTGCATCATTCTTCGTGTGTCTTGCTCCTTCATTGCGTCTTTTTGGTTTTTAACTTCTCCGTAGATTTTTACCGTCATAGATCTTCCTCTCACTTCGTTCTAACTTCACTACCGTTTACTTATTTAGCATCGATATTCGAAGTGTGAAGTGGCCTCTTTAGAGAATGGACTGTATGTCGATATCTCTCGTAGCTCGTGGGTGGCTGCGGAGATGAATCTTGTCTCCAGGTTGTAAGACTGGAGACTGTAGCTGTAGTTGGAGATCAGGGCGTGACGTGATCTCTTGAAATTCTTGAAGTTCTAGTTGTATGGAGAGAGAGCGTATCGTGCTCTCCGGTGTGGACCTGAGGGCGTAACGTGCAGGTCCGGGGTTGAAGTTCGCGAAGTCTGGAGAGAGGGCGTATCGTGCTCTCCGGTGTGGACCTGAGGGCGTAACGTGCAGGTCCGGGTTGAAGTTCTAGTAGTTTGGAGAGAGGGCGTAACGTGCTCTCCGGGGTTGAGGTTCTTGAGGTTAGGGGTTGTCGGTTGGGGTGGCGTGAAGCAAGATCACAACACACTGTCGTTTTGAGCATACATCGTATACTCATTAATTGTCCCAAATTTCAGAGGTTTTATACATCTTATTTTACATTGGTGAAATGAGAGATTATTTGTTTTTTTACAATGACCTAGCATTGCAGAAACTGACCTTAACTGGAGCGCTCGTTATCACGTTCCGTAAACGCCTTTGTTATGCTGACTCGGTTAATTATTGTGATTTGAACTTGACTTGTTGACGTTCGGTCGGCGTTGTTATTCTTCGTAATAAAATAAGACGTGCTTATTAGTTGAACTAGATGTCCCAAAACCTTGTTACCTAAGCTGCGTCAGTGATTATTATCTGTTTGTAAAACAAAACGTCTTGAAAAGTTCCCAAAATTAGTTCACCATAAATTACAATTTCTTAACCTAAAATAATGTTGACGTTAGCGTCAATAAGAATGAAGATGAGTGGATTTCCATTCCTTGTTTCCAATGTTTTCTTTCCAATCGTACACACCACAGCTAATTTCATATTTTTGCTTAAAACTGTAACGCGCTTGCTGCGGTTACTTGTGCGATTTGGCGCTGGGACGGAATTCGGGAATTCGGTGAAGGGTTTTAGGGTCGGTTTACGGTTTTGCTCGGGCGCCAGATTTTTAGGGTTTTTTCCCTCGGGAATATGCCTGAGTAGTTTTACGAACTCATGAGATTACCAGGGTTGTTCGTAGAAATGAAACACACTCAAAATGGAAAATCCCCAAATTATTTCGAAATGAAAGTGGCAACACTGTATGTTGTACTTATTTTTAATTACAATTATTTATGTATTTCGAAAAGGAAACACACAAATATGAAAATATTCAATTATCACATTTGGAGAGAAATAAAAGTTATTCTACATGAAATCGGAACAATCGAAAATTATTCGGCGAAGCGAAAAATGCGCAAACGGAAAATTACAATACTGTTGCTATCCTAACAATTTCATAATGAAAGAGAAATGGCTAAATGCGGAGACTATAGGAAAACGTGCAGTATCTAATAATCGGTAATACAGTCTTTTACATTACGAGAGAGCGAGAGCGAGAGAAGATTGTGGTGAATTCATTTTTCCCTAACACGACGAGGGAAAAATTAACTCATAGCGGTTCGGTGAGACGGACATTTTCACGGTACTACAGATCACTCACACATATCGGTCGGTAACGGACAATTACGTAACAGATAACAGAGAGTTCGGGCGGTTTAATCTAATGGCGGAACGATTACAGTTACATATAATTCGGTCGGCGGTACGTTCACAATCGGACGGTGTCGGTCGGTCTAGATCTAACGGTCGGTAACGTTCACAATTACATTTATCGGTCGGTAGTACGTTCACAATCGGACGGTTACGTAACAAATAACAAATAATTCGGTCGGTTTAAATCTAACGGTCGGTAACGTTCACTATTACATGTATCGGTCGGTAGAACGGAAACGGATATCAGACGCAACGGATAACGTACGGCTTGTCACAGACAAGTATTGGTTCTGACCTTGGATTAACTCAGGTATAGGACAGTTTGAGGGGGGAGGTTGCCTTGTCTGAATTTAGTCTGGATGTTTAAGCGATGGTAGATTGAACAGTGTCTTATCGGCCGCCATCTATCTGAGATAGGTTTGATTTCGCGATTACGGTGTGTGGTCTACCCTAAACTCTCAAAAATAGGCTTCATTAGAAAACCTTTCTTTCCTTATTTTCTTCCCAGCAGTTTATATGTCAGTGAATCCTAGGTGATTATTGCTGACCATACCCTTTGCGTATACCTATACTCTTCCCTTAAAGTTGTAAATATAAGATCTAATATTGTCTCCGAAAGACATCATAAGGATCCAATAAAACTACTAAATACATCGGCGTATCTACATTGGCGACAAATTAACCATCATCTAAGAACGACTGAGAAGAATGCGGGGATACCACCATTAGGACCATTAAATCAAACGCGTGCCACGACGATCCAGACTTATTACACTCGAAGCAAGGGAGAAAGGGGGAGAGGATCGATGAAAGATAAAAGGTTTTCCTCCAGTATTAATTTTCCACGAGGCTATAATTCGCCGAAGATCGGGTTACATTGCGGGAAATCGGGGACGATAAAAGAAACACATACATAAATCGGCAGGGCTGATGATAAAGGAACGCCGTTATATCGATATAAAGAAGGGGAATGAACGGATATTCGAGACCGAGTAGTACATAAGCAATCTTGAATATTTCATACTCATATCGCTGATTCGACAACGAGACATCCTTATTAAAAATCGATCGGACCTTTCGAGCTTTGATTATTTTCCCGGGAATTTTTCCTTCGCGGGACGTCCGGTCGCGTTATTCTCGTTACGTCCTCGCCTTAACGACGTCTCTTTGCGCTTTTACCCTTTAGAGAATGTGCCGTCACATTTAGAATACGGGAATAGATCGAAGATTAAAGAGAGCGCTACAATAGAGAGCACTGCCAGGTTGTAACATATGTGTATCGAGAGATGTTCTGAATTATCTCTTGGTGAATGTGTATATATTTAATAGCCCTCATCTAGGACTGTCTCCTCTGAGGTGTGACAATATTTTGAAGTGAAATTTCTCCTGGACAATAAAATTTGTGGATATGACTAACTTCACACCCTTTTGGAGACTTTAAAGGCGTTTTTCGGCAACGTGAAGCGATTTTCAATATCTAGCGCCTCATGAGGTGAATCTATCATACAAATTTTTGTTACTTCAGTATGTCGCATACGTATGTGTCTCGATTTGCGTCCGCGGCGTCCGTAGACCGGCCCGAAGCGTGTCGAATTACATCGTCGACGTGTGCACGTCTTGCGGCGATCCTTCCTCGTGTTGCTCGCGTTATAAATCTCTGGAGGATTTATAAAAGCAATTACGGCTGATGGAGCGCATAGGGTAACACTTAAACGGACGGACGGAGTGATGTTTCGGGCACGGCGATTCCCATTGCGAGAGAGGAGAGGAATGCGTTACGCCATCATCCCTTTGATGAGGGTAGATATTACGTAATCTATGTGTTGTAAGGTTTGCGGATTTGTTGTCGGTTCCCCCCCCCTACTCCTTCCTCCCCCCTTCCTCCCCTATCCGATCGGGATGATAAATATGTCGGCGGATCAAATTCCGGATGGAGAATTGCCATCTCGACGGGACGAATGGAAAGAAGCTATTAATATTACGGGCGGAACAATGGAGGGGGAAGCATTAGATACGGACTGTATTAATCGGTAGATTCGGATGTATAATTACGCGACATCAAGGGTATCGCGTTCTGTACCATTAATTATAATCGTATTACCGTTGTTGTGATGGCGGTAATACCTCTTTTGATCCAGTTTTAATTGTGAGCTCGCTCGAGAGAAACTTCCTGAAGTTAGGAAGACTTTTCCAGTTTTTCCAAATACTTCATGACCGTCGGGAGAGGTTGCAGTGGGCTCTTCTGGGACAATGCAAGGTGCACGTTCCATGATTTTTACTCATCCAGGTAACAAAGTAGTTGTCCACGTAAAATGGGTTTACGGGTGATTTTCGACCAAAAATTTTGTGCTCTTTTTAATTATCAACAATTAAAGGTCGGAAAATGTGCATTTTTGCATTTTTGTCTCCCCGAAAAAATCTAAAGGTCGGAAAATGTACATTTTTTGCATTTTTGTTACCATAAAAAGATCTAAAGGGCGGAAAATGTGCATTTTTTGCATTTTTGGTTCCCTGAAAAAATCCAAAAGTCGGAAAATGTGCTTTTTGCATTGTTATTTCCCTGAGAAAATCTTAAGGTCGGAAAATGTGCATTTTTGCATTTTTATTTCCCTGAGAAAATCTAAAGGTCGGAAAATGTGCATTTTTGCATTTTTCTTTTTCCGAAAAACTCTAAAGGTCGGAAAACGTGCATTTTTGCATTTTTGTTTCCCCGAAAAAATCCAAAGGTCGGAAAATGAGCGTTTCTTGCATTTATGTTTCCCCCAAAAAAATCTAAAGGTCGGAAAATGTGCATTTGTTGCATTTTTGTTTCCCCGCAAAAATCTAAAGGTCAGAAAATGTGCATTTCGTTTATTTTTCTTTCCCTGAAAAAATCCAAAGGTCGGAAAATGTGCGCATTTTTGCTTCCCTGAAAAATCTAAAGGTTGGAAAATGTGCATTTTTTGCATTTTTGTTTCCCCGAAAAATTCCAAAGGTCGGAAAATTTGCATTTTTTGCATTTTTCTTTCCCCGATAAAATCTAAAGGTCGGAAAATGTGCATTTTTTGCATTTTTGTGTCCCTGAAAAATCTTAGTATGTAATGAATAATGCAAAGTTACCATCTTGTCGGGAATTGAAAAATCTTCAAAATGACGATTTACAAAAGTTGATTGAAATAATTTGATGCTTAGATAATTGTAAATAAATTTCAAAATATGCATTATTTTTAATTAACACCAATTAATTAACATAATTACAACTTTGAAATTTCGCAAGTCTTCTGGTACCTACTTAATATGTGATAGAAATTTCAAAAGAATTCATCAAATAGTTTTTGCGAAATTATAAATGTTTATCTCAGAGAGGACGATTATGCGCCAAATAAAGATGATATAATAATTTTACGGGTACCTAATGAAAGAGGAAGAGTTGTTTCATTACAATTAATTATTTGATATCGAAAACTTTAATTATCACTGTTGTTAGAAATCGTAACAATAAAACATGATCATCTTTAGCTTACAAACAATTAGAATAACTTTGTTGGTGTTTAAAAAAATTGTCCTAAGTCAATTTGGGACAAAGTTAGCCATTTTTTTTTTCAAAAATTCACGACTAATTGTTTATAATAATTATGTTACCTAACTAACGCCATTTTAAAGATAAACAGTTGAACTATTTGTTGAAAAACTTTGACAAGTATCGAACTTCAACATCGACTTCAGTGAAGTTTCAAAGAAGCAGTACATTATAAATATGCAACTTGCTAATTAATTACCTTTTAAATAAACAAAGTAATCTGGTCAATTTTTCAATTTTTTCTTAATTGTTTTCAGTATTTTTGAATGTTATTATTAAAGGAAAACATAGTAATGACTTTGGGCACTCAAAAAAAAACTAAATTTCTATAGAAATAAAGTAATTTATTTGAATATTAGCTATGAATTGTAAATAAAAATGGCTAACTTTTCCCCAAATTGACTTTTTAAAGAAAGGTAAAATTGCCACCTTTTCATTTATGTAAAAATCATTTTACTACAAATAACATCAACAAACTTATTCTAATTATTTATAAACTAAACTAGAGCTAAAATTTTTTAACAATAGTGATGCAATTTTTGCAAGAGTTATTGTAAATTAAAAATTATGCATATTGTCATGCACAAAATTATAATTTGTAAACCGTCATTTTGAAGAGTTTTCAATTCCCTACAAGATGGTATTTTTTAATTATTCATCAGATACTAAGATTTTTTTCAGGGAAACAAAAATGCAAGAAATGCGCATTTCCCGACCTTAAAATGTTAATAATCAAACAATATCACAATTTTTTTATCGATAACATATAGGTTTTACTCCTGTAAACCTATTTGACATGAGTTACTGCTTGGTTACCTGGATGAACCAGAGTCCCCAACAGGGTAGGTACATTTTTCCCTTATTTCCCTAGTCTAATATAGATCGATGTGTCTTATGGGAGCGTCATACGAGGAATTCAAAAATTCCCCTTTAGGTGAGCCATTTGTCTCTAGAGAAGGTGGTAATTTGTGCCCTATCCCAGTTGTTGTTGTTTAGGGGTTTCAACCCTTATAACACACTTTTCGTGTTGTGGGTTTTTAGGAAAGTTTCGTCGAAGTACACACCACCCTTCTGTGGTAGAAATACGTCATCAACGTATCACATGTGTGTTCCTTTATTCCCGTTATTTGTCATCTCTCTAATGACAAATGTGTCATTAACAATTTCAGCACAATACATGATTTTTGTAAGATTAATACTTTATACAATTGATAGTTACTATTAACAACTATTTTTATTTTATTTCTAATTAACTACATATATTATATTAATACATAATATCTAAAGATACATGTGATTTAAGGTCCGTAATAGGTGAGTTTCACCTGTGCACGGACTTAATACATACCAAAAAAAAATCTTTATTATCTTTTTTTTACATTTTTTTCTCTTTTCCAACATTAAATAATACCTTAGGTAATTTACTTATATTTTTTTATTTGTTTTATTGATATATTTATCAAATGCTATGCATATAAACAAATTTACATTTTGAGAAAAAATGAGTCGTGAACCAATTCAAAAAAATTTCCAAAAATTTTTTTTTCAGATCTATGTCCTAGAAAATAGTATAATGAACAATTTTTTTTGTATATTTGAGTAAATGTAGGGCAATATCTAAAAATAAAATCTCTAAATGCAGTAGCCTTTTTAAAAATAAGTCCTAAAAAGGTGTTTTTTTTTTTAATTTCGAAAGAGACTGCCCACTTAATTTGACATTGACTATTGTTTGTACTCAAATTTCAAAGCATGTTAAATATGCCTGTTACATATATTCAGTAGATTTCAAGCACAAATTCGCGAGTACTTTTGGTACATTTGGCTATTTTTGCCTAGTTATAAATGTAATCCTACGACCCATCGTGACTTAACGCACCCTTATGCGTCCCGGTGACGGAAATTCGCTTTGTATTGTAACGTTTTTACTGTTCAAGATATAACTAACAGTACGCAAAATGCCTTAACTAACTTATTTTTACTAAGTAGGTACTAACACTTATTATCTAATTTATCTTTCACACAGTTGCTTTATGACTGACCACTCTCGGCTGTCGTCCTCGAAGGATCTCGAACCTTCGGGAGTCTCTAATTCCGGGAACTCGTATCGCTTCGAGTACATTCTCGTCGCTGCGAATTTCGCGGAAGCGACACTTCCCGACTTGATAATTATAATCGGTACTCTCCGGTCACAATGAAAGGAGTCTAAATTCCCCGTTTCCGATGATAAGTTCCACGATTAAAAGACGGATAAACATCGATTTGTATGCATAATCGGAACGTATCTAACGAAAACAGACACACACGTATATATGTTTATATCGGGGCTCACCTTTGATCTGTGGAATTCGCGGCGTTACAGTGCATTAGTTTCGACGGAAAGGCCATTTCGTCGTTTCTTTTACTAATGGCGGAGGCTCGGCACCCATGGAATTCGCAGGCCATTCCATTCCGATCCATTCGGTGGCTCCCTTTAATCTTTTATTAGTCGCTTAGTCGCTGGATACCGAATTATCCTACGGTTTCGTAACGTTCCGTCTATTATGAGGTAATAGAATTTATCCAACACACGACAGTTAGACAAGTACACTATCAAATAACACACTAGTGTGTTATAATCCATAACTCACTAGTGATGGCAAAGATTGCAGGTCTTAAATGCTTTCACTGTACAATAAAAACATTATATCAACAGAAGCAGCGTGTAACGAAGAACATACCTGAGTGCGGGAATTACTTTATTGCATCTATTAACCGAGATATTTCATTATGAAATTTGCTCTTAAGACAGTAGACATCTTGAATTGAGATCTACACGGAACGAGAAAATCTTTCACGGAAACGTTTCTAGGCCTACGACTAAGGTCCGGAAGGTTAGGTTTGTTTGGTGTGGCTTGGATAAAAGTATAAAGCAGAATAAATAGTACATTATATTAAACTAGATTATTAAAATAAAATTTTCTCAGAAAATATCTATTTTCCTCACCGGAAATTATCTCCCAATGATATATAAGCCCTTTTTACAGCATTTCCTAAATTCTTTTGAAAAATTATGGAGACCTGCGTACTGTACCACCGCCACAACGATTTCTTTCACTTGTTGGATTAAACATTGTATGCTACTCTCGTGTTATGTTTCCTGTCACTTGAGGAAACTTGATTTACAACATAACACACTAGTACCATAGATAACTATTAATAACGATTGGGATCGTGCAGAAAACAAATTTACGATAACTAGTGGAGTGTAGTTATTTCGAACAGCAATACGTTACAATATAGACTGTAACTGTTTTATAACTAATGGAAAAACATGACGAATTGTTCCAATATATTATCGCCTGAATACTATATAAACGCTTTTTTAAAAATTTTTATTTTTCTCGTAAAAGTCAAATTAAAGGAAGGAAACTTTTTCCCGCTTGAGATTGATGAGAATACATAAAACGCCCTTAATAGCCCCGCAACTTCAATAGTGGGTACAGCATAAATTTCCCGTGAACAATTATTCGGCATCATCCCGATGAAACATTACATGCCTTAACTCCGGAACTGCTGTTACAGCTCTCCCTAACTTTGTGTATGATTCATAATCGTTGGCCGCACTTCCCTTTACGTAAAGGAAAGATTTCATACGCTCGTCGCCATAATGGTGGATCTCACGAAGACATTTTGAAACTTTTCCTAAACGTCGCCTAATTGCCGATCGATTATTGAAACTGTTATCGTAGGAAAAACGTTCCATAGTAAGTTTTATTCCCTCTGAACGAGTTAGTGATTATCATTATCCAAATTACGAAGAATTTTTATGATATTTACTTGAAAATAAGTAAATTGCGAGCAGTAAACTGTATTCTAGGTTAGTTTGCGTCGTGGAATTAATTGCGGTAATTAAATCTTGTGCGGCTCGTTGGGGAAGGTAATGCGTACCTATTTTCCTCGGTTGATTAGGATGTCTTGATTATTATGATGAGATGGTTGAAAAATTGCAATTATCGTCCAATATGGTGAGAAATGGCAGCTATCATTAAATCCATTCTTGGTGTGACCAAAAGCAACGGACGCCATTTTGAATTTTCTAATTTTCTAATAAAAATATACAAAATAGCAATTATCATCTAATATGGGAAGAAACGACGAGTGTCATAAAACACATTGCTGGCCGAAGGCAAAGTACGCCATTTTGAATTTTCTAATTTAGAATTTCAATTCGTGGCGGAACTCAGTAGGAGTATGGCATAAGAACGATATTTAGAATTTCACAAAATTGTACAAAATTGCAGTTATCAACAGGAAAACATGACAACTCTCATATAAACCCACTTATTAATATGACCAAAAACAAAGGAAGCCATTTTGAATTCGGAATTTCAGTTGGTGGCAGAATTCGGTTACGGCTAGTTTTCTAATAAAAATATACAAAATAGCAATTATCATCTAATATGGGAAGAAATGACGAGTGTCGTAAAACACATTGCTGGCCGAAGGCAAAGTACGCCATTTTGAATTTTCTAATTTAGAATTTTAATTCGTGGCGGAACTCAGTATGAGTATGGTTTAAGAACGATATTTAGAATTTCACAAAAAAGTACAAAATTGCAGTTATCAACAGGAAAACATGACAACTCTCATATAAACCCACTTATTAATATAACCAAAAACAAAGGGAGCCATTTTGAATTCAGAATTTCAGTTGGTGGCAGAATTCGGGTCACGGCTAGTTCTCTAATAAAAATATACAGAATAGCAATTATCATCTAATATGGGAAGAAACGACGAGTGTCATAAAACACATTGCTGGCCGAAGGCAAAGTACGCCATTTTGAATTTTCTAATTTAGAATTTTAATTCGTGGCGGAACTCAGTAGAGTATGGTATAAGAACGATTAGAATTTTACAAAATTGTACAAAATTGCAGTTATCAACAGGAAAACATGACAACTCTCATAAAACGCACTTATTAATATGACCAAAAACAAAGGAAGCCATTTTAAATTCGGAATTTCAGCTGGTGGCAGAATTCGGGTCACGGCTAGTTTTCTAATAAAAATATACAGAATAGCAATTATCATCTAATATGGGAAGAAACGACGAGTGTCATAAAATACATTGCTGGCCAACGGCAAAGTACGCTATTTTGAATTTTCTAATTTAGAATTTTAATTCGTGGCGGAACTCAGTATGAGTATGGTATAAGAACGATATTTAGAATTTCACAAAATTGTACAAAATTGCAGTTATCAACAGGAAGATATGACAACTGTCATAAAACCCACTTATTAATATGGCCAAAAACAAAGGGAGCCATTTTGAATTCAGAATTTCAGTTGGTGGCAGAACTCAATAAATATGTGTTGTAAGATTAATATTTATAATATGCATAAATTTTTCTTTGTCAAATTAGAAATTAATAGAGTAATTAAAGAACAGTGCAATAAAATAAAAGAAAAATAATTTCTACACCCTTATATTAGCAGTACTAAATAAAAATTAATTATTTGGTATAGGTATTACAGTTACAGCATCCACAATAAACTCGTTTCAAGATAAATGTGACTTTTAGGGGTTGTGTGTGGGGTAAAAACAGAAGCAATGAAAAAATGAAACTTTTCCAAATTTGCATTATTGTTTCATATCGATAGAGGGGTGTTCTTGAGGGTGGTTTCCCCCTCAGATATCAGGAATTTTTTTACTAATGGTGTGTTTTAGTGAAACCTTATAAAAGTACCTTTGTTTTTGAAATTCATATAAACTTAATAAATCTACGTTGTACGCTCTTGATAAAATTATTCCTTTGAAGGAGTAGGTCACCCCCACGTTTTTTAAAAAATTCTGAAATGGGTTTAATTAATTTTATCCCCGCCTTTTGAGTAATATAAAGGACGCAAATTTAATTAAAATAGGGGGATGTTAACCCTTATAAAAATTGAAGGGATGACACCAAAAAGCATGGATCTCTTTTCCAAAAGTAACGAATTTCCATTTTGTTTCATGCAGATATTGCAAATGTTCAGGGGAGAACTTTAAGGGTAGTTTTCGTCCCTTCAAAATACCCCTAGCCGATATAAAAACAATATACTATTTTGTAGCCCTGTAGAACAAACATCAGTCTTCTCAAAATAGCAGATATTGTGTTACCTTTAGGCATATTTTGCTCTGTTAAAAATATCGAAAATAAATGTAACGAGTTTAACCCATATCATATATTCTGACGTTTTCCTACATTTTTGGTGCACTGAATGCTCCCTCCTATCAAGTAACTTCGACGATGGGTCGTGATTATTGTAAAACAACAATTGTTGTGGAAGCTCATGTCGATATATGTTGATATGATCTAAGCAGATACATGTCACGTCGATTGTAAGACAGCAATTGTTGGGGATATCAATCAAATTGCTACCTCATGTCAGTTTGGATCATATGAACTAAGCAGATATATGTCATATCGATTGTAAGACAGCAATTGTTGGGGATATCAATCAAATTGCTAGCTCATGCCAGTTCGGTTGATATGATCTAAGCAGATATATGTCGTGTCGATTGTAAGACAGCAATTGTTGGGGGTATCAATCAAATTGCTAGCTCATGCCAGTTCGGTTGATACGATCTAAGCAGATATATGTCGTGTCGATTGTAAGACAGCAATTGTTGGGGGTATCAATCAAATTGCTATCTCACATCAGTTTGGTTTACATGATCTAAGCAGATATATGTCACGTCGATTGTAAGACAGCAATTGTTGGGGGTATCAATCAAATTGTTATCTCACATCAGTTTGGTTCATATGATCTAAGCAGATATATGTCATATCGATTGTAAGACAGCAATTGTTGGGGGTATCAAACAAATTGATAGCTCATGTCAGTTGGGTTGATATGATCTAAGCAGATTATATGCCACGTCGATTGTAAGACAGCAATTGTTGGGGGTATCAATGAAATTGTTATCTCACATCAGTTTGGTTCATATGATCTAAGCAGATATATGTCATATCGATTGTAAGACAGCAATTGTTGGGGGTATCAAACAAATTGATAGATCATGCCAGTTCGGTTGATATGATCTAAGCAGATATATGTGGTGTCGATTGTAAGACAGCAATTGTTGTGGATGTCAATCAAATTGCTAGCTCATTACAATTCGATTGATACGAAAGCAGGTACAGAACACAGATGAAAGAATTCTCCTTATAATTTGCTTACTGACATAACGCTATTCTGGCGAAAGCGTATTAAGGCGCATTCACCAGAACCTCACACCATTTATATACCTTTGCTTAAACTGACTTCCGATGTCAGTACCTGGCTAAAACGATAGATGCATATCATTGAAGTGTGTACCTTCGATTTGCTCTTCGATATGTTAACAACACGTCCCATACGTTCTCCTTCACCTTAACAATCGTAACGCCGTTTCAAGAAGCCCATAAAAAGAGCATTAACGACGTTGACCGGGTAACAACAACATTTTGATAACTTTCTCTCCTACGCCATATAAGGAGGGAATAACACACTTATCTCAGGTTCGGGATGTTGTTATGTGTATCAAGTTAACATGTACGCACTACGATAATTATTCATCGTTGTAAAAGTCCCTGAATTAATGAAGGTTTCTTTCGTTCTTAATACAGATTGCGCCATTATGCGACACGTTCCGTTTGCACGATAAGTGGGTTAAACGAATTTTCGACAAGTCGAGAAACAATTTAAATATCCAAAAGGAGAGGAGTAATTTTAAAACACTTACAAGGTGTACATCTATAAATTTGGGTTATGTGAAGTTATAAGCGACGCTGGGGTAATCTCAACAAGGTCGAAATGGGTGAGAGTATGTTGGAGGATTTTCAAAACGTTTGAAAGACTTCGATTAAAGCTTTTTGGATTTCCTACTTGTAAAATTGCGCTTCTAGCAGTTTTGGATTGGAATTAAAACAAATTTGGCTCTGTTTTATAAAACTTATTACATACTGTTGTAATTACCGTTCATGACTATTCTATGAAGCAGTGGTATTTTTGATAAAATTGCACACTATGTTCCTTAAAGTTACCTGAGCTGGAAACATAAACCAAATCTGAATATAAACCAATTTTGAAATCACCAAAGATATTGGCAGAGATATTACCACCACCAAGGTTGCAAACATGATTAAGATTTTTTTAGGAAGCGAATCACATTAAATATCTTAATTTTGGAATGGGCTGACAACCTTCTGGGTTTTAAACCCACTTTTTTGAGCCCCAAAAATATTGTGCTGCTTTGAGTGTATACACATAATTTTTAGGCATCAATAAGTTATTAATTTTACCAAAAATTATTATTATTATTACCAAATTTTGAACGGATTGGTGATGTTAAATTTGACTTCATTTGAATTGGGAAATTTTGGGTTTGTACTCATTTCTATAAAGTTCTTCACCACTAAAGATGCATAAGACTGACAAGAATTTTTTAGCCAACTTTGATATGTTCTGGTATAAGCTGCAGACCTTCTGGGTTATAAACCAATTTTTGGCAACTCCAAAGATTTTCTCTGGCTTTAGATAGAACTTTGTTGGTTATATTTTTCCAAAAATTTTGTATAAATTGGTGACGTTAAACAAAAGTTAACTTTGAATTGGGAAATTTTAAGTTTTTTCTCATTTTTGGAAAGTTCTTTTTTGGAAAATTCTTTTTGGAAAGTAACAATATTATTAAGAATGCATTTGGAGACTTTGACATCTTTAGACATTGCCCGCGATGTTTCCTAAACATCTCAACAGATTTAGGCTAGACTGAGAACCTTCTGGGCTATAAACCAATTATTGGGAAAATTTTCTGTGGCCATAAAACACATACCTTTTTGATGGAAACATTTTTATAACATTGCAAATGGTTCAGTGATGTTAAACTTAAGTACCTTTAAAATGGGACACTCATATTAAAAATTTTTCAGAAAATTTGATATCACCATGTTTCCCAAATATCTCAACAGTCTTAGAGTGAGCTGAAAACCTCCAAAGGAATTCTGTGGTTTTAAAACACAAACCTTTTACATGGAAATAAAAAGAGCAGCAGGCGGGCACGTAAGCAGATGGACAGCATCACAGGATGCAAGATCAATGAATACTCCTCCTGATGTATTTTGCTTATTTTTGAAAGTTTCTCGTTATTATTCAAATCAAGACAAAAAATTTTCTGGAAACGTTGACATCTTTAATGAAGCTGTCTAAAAAATCCCTTAAAGATTTCAACAATTTCGGAAACTTTTAGGGCTTTTCGGGGCACCAGAGACATTTTGCAGTTTTAGAAGTCATTTTTTCCAATTCCATCAAAAATTTTACGAAATTTTGAATTTACTACCATTTTCTTGTCTTGTGTCATGAAGTACCTTTTAAATGACAGGTTTACAGGAAGCTATTAATATTTAAAAATAATCGATTGTCATGTGGGAGACGTTATGAGATTGACTGGATTGATTCATGAATTTAGTGGTACGTTTCAGGTTATAATAGTGAAATTTAAAAAGTTTGAAAGTTGGAATTATGAATCTTACTGCCAAATATGGTGACCCCCACGGAACGACCAGGTTCACAAACGTTCCTCATCACACAATCTTACTCCCCAATAGCGGCCACCACATCACCGTCCCAAATAAAAAGTGAAGTTGTGGGATTATAAACTCAAAACGAGTTATTTAAAAAAAATGTATATACCCCCAATCCATCGAAATTCATGAAATCACCGAAACCGCACGGGCAACACCGAATTGATTGATATCGGCCATTAATCTCGGAATAATGAGGTCTAATAAAGTTTGATAAAATACAACATTGATTGATGGGGAATCGGCGAAGCCATCCGATAAATCATTTGGAAGTTTAAAGTCACGGACGAGACAAAAGCATATTTTACGTAAACGGAATGCGTGTTAAGTTAGCGACGAAAAACGGAAAATATACGATTCAATAAATAAACTAAAATATGAATAATTAATCTACATTCGGAAAGGAGAGCAAATTAGGCAATTAGAGTCGGTTGAGGCGGTTATAATCAAGCAGAAGGAAGAAACAAATAGTACGAGAGCGGAACGAGCAAGACAGGGCGGTATTGACCCTAAAGGGCGCACTTAAGAGGTGCAAACGGGAAATCTAACGTGCATAGATTGCTCGAATAGAAAATCTAGGCAAGATTGGTCTCAAAGACACTTCGAGAGGAACTTTTCCAGAGCGCTTTACTACGACCGATTATACACAAACGGTTACGAGGTGAAGTAAGTGGCCTACCCAAGAATCAAACGGAACACTGCGTTCTCGGAGGATCTCGCGAGAGCGGAGGCACTGAATTCGGACTCAGATTCAAGATCCAAGATGCCTTTGGCTCTAACTTGGATTGTATGTAAACCACCTAGGCAGGTAAAGACTGATACATTGTAACAGCGCCAAAACGAAAGAGGAAACAATTGCGGCGTGTTGATCCTTCAGTGAAATGGGAAGATTGTTACAGTTTCCCACAGTGGAATGGAATTACCATATGTAAGAGTATATCTAGTGTTCCATTGTTAGCGCCGTTGTCCTAGCAACCACCCTGAGAAAGAGGAACGCACGCACGATGTGTCAGGAGGTGTGGTTCGCTTGACAGCGTCGAGAGCGAACGTATGTAAATCAACAGTATGAATAAACGGTTATAAAGTGAAGTCGGTCATCAATCCACCCCCAAGCAACCCTACACATATGTAGTGTTTCGGGTAGAGATGGCACTTCGTTACAGTGTATGTTACTCGACACATGGTTTGCTTAATTTTTATTATTAAAGGTAAGTTTCTTGTAGCCTTGGACGACTACAGTTTTTGGAAGAAATATGCAAAAAAGTTTCAAATATGCGTTTGCGTAAATTACTTCCTTTATTTGTAATGATGAGTTGAGTAGGATAAAATAGTTTGTACTTACACAACGTGTATGTTACGAATTAGAGAATTTTATTAAGTGCGATTCATTTGGAACAATTCGAAATTCCCTCTTGAGGTGATCCTCTCAATGAAAGCAACGTTTCTTGTTAAATAGCGCGAAATTCACTACACCCTAATTTGTAATATTAGCGCGTTTTCGTTAATTTCGGTTAGATCAGAAGATTACTTTATCCGAGAATTAATCAGGCGAGAATCATTCACACTTTCTTCAAGAAAGTCTCGATCGATCGATCAAGTTTTCATTGCTTCATCGACCGCGTCATTTTCCATCACTTCCAATAACGTCATTCGGTCCACCTGTTCCCACTCCTCTCCGAATCTCGCCGTTATAATCGATGCCATTTACCTGCGATATTCGCGGCATACAAATCGCCGCTTTTTAAATCCGATCGACTCTCCATCCATTCCCATTTTTTCCTCTCGACGGAAGTTAATCGGAGGGACATCGGAATAAAATCAATTTCTCGAGAGGGAGAGAGGGAGAGAGAATAAATGAGGGTTTTAAATTCGCCGCGCCGAATAAGAAAGTTTTATAATGCCGCCCGCCTTGATGAATCGCCTCGCTCGAAGAACAAGACGTCTTCGGGGGGAAAAATGGAATATTTCTCGACTGCTCGCCCGGAAAAAGTATACACACGTAAGTGCCGAGGGGTGCGGCATTAATCTGGA
Organism: Cryptocephalus moraei; assembly: GCA_946251905.1. Classification (NCBI taxonomy): domain Eukaryota; kingdom Metazoa; phylum Arthropoda; class Insecta; order Coleoptera; family Chrysomelidae; genus Cryptocephalus; species Cryptocephalus moraei. The sequence goes on along the minus strand of OX276464.1, from coordinate 22,629,822 downwards.
TCCTCCTTCGATCTATTCCGGTTCCAAATATTGCCTAATTGCCAATATCATTCATCATATTGTAACGTTTATTTTATAATTTATTTACATTATTTGAACACTAATTTATTTAACACACTTAACTACTTTTACACTAGACTAGACACTACATAATTTATTTGTACTGCTCCGCATTCGGATCGTATGTCGCGTTCACTTCTGCTTCTCTACTTCTAACTAACTCCCTCGATCACAAACCCCCTTATATATACACCCCCAACCCTGATCGAGAACATTCTAGTACATTCTAGAAGCCTACGCAGCAAATGTTCATGCACCTGTCCTACGCGTCGTAGTTATTCTTTTGAAGGAGTAAACATGTGTCGCTTTGTTTACTTCTCGCATTACAATATCATCAATATCATTGCCTAATATCGGGCGACGAACCGCCACGTGTTTCTAAATGGTCCCATTCTTATATATCCTAAATACATAAGGGTAATGCCCTTATGGGTGGCTATTGCTTACATTCACCGCTTGTTCTCAACATTGCAAGTTCTACCCGTCCTTTACAGGTAAGGGCCCAAAGTATGAGGGTTTTTAATGAACATTACTGAATTTTCTTGGTAATTTGTTCTAACTTATCTTAAAGGTATATGTATATATATGGTATATGTATTCGCTGTCTCTCGCATCCTAGTTTCCAGGTACGTCTGTCTCTCCAATCATCATCATCCTAATTGCCCTTAATAATTATCCTTTATTTGCCTTCATCATCGAAGGCGATCGATTAAACTAGATAATAAGTTATATTTTAAATTTTTCAATTAAACTAGGTGAACCAAACACCTAGTATTAAACTTGTATAATAATAATGTGTACTACCTACCTATTTTATAAATAGACGGCGTTATTATGAGGCAAATTTTCGATAGCTCATCCAGTGGAGCATTAAATAATTATTATCATCGTCGACGATTCAATTACATCGTCGGACGGTCCACATAAACAACGACGCATCATCGATTAGCGACAATAAATAATTTATATGAAACGACCGTTGGATCGCATTTGCATTTAGATGCAAACGTTTTAACTGCCGCTCGACAATTTTTCCCCTCGTTCCGACCGGTTTGATTTACTGGGCCGCGAGAAGATAGCATTAGAGTTCCTCCAAATATGCAAATGGGATAGCTGACCGGTCGGGATAGTTTTTAGCTAATTAAGCGACGAGTTAATTATCTGGAAGGCTCGTCTCGGGAATAGAAATTCGAGTACTCACAAAAGATTCTTCCGGCGAGACGCGCGTACGTTTATTTACACCGAGCAGCACACGTCAGATAGTCAATATAATTAACTTGAATAAATACGGGGGCTTGCATCAGTCAGGAGGAGTATTCATCGATCTTGCGTCCTGTGACGCTGTCCATTTGCTTACGTGCCCGCCTGCTGCCCATAAATACGGGGGGGGGGGCAGCATCAGTCAGGAGGAGTATTCATCGATCTTGCGTCCTGTGACGCTGTCCATCTGCTTACGTGCCCGCCTGCTGCCCATAAATACGAGGTCCTCCATCAGTCAGGAGGAATATTCATTGATGTTGCGTCCTGTGACGCTGTCCACCTGCTTACGTGCCCGCCTGCTGCCATTTTGTGAGAAACTATGTTCCCGGTGTAGCGATGTAACAGGTACCCCTGGGGACTATTGTAAGGACATATTTATACACTATTTTGTCATATTTGTGGCAGTGGCGGACGTCACATTCTGTGTCTTGTTATATTTGTGTTTAATATACCAAAACCATCGAACCAAGAAAAGAGAGAAAAAGTGTGAGTTATCGTTATTTGTAATAGTGGGACTTACTTACTTACTTAATTACTTACTATTTTAAGAACGATATGTATTCATAGTTGTTAACTTAGAATAACATTCAATTATGATTTTGATTCCACAAAAATCCCAAAATTCGTTTTTTCCAATTAATTCAAAAATAATTTGATTTTTTTTGATAATCTAGTCAAGAATAGCAAAATTAATGTATTTCAATAGGCATTGAAATAATTCTTCAATCCATCTTTGCTTCCTGTGTTTGTAGCGTAACAATGTTCTGTCGTAGACTGTCGTTTGGCACTTCGGCCGTTCTGATTTTCGTCCCTTTTATTACTTTTCAATTGTCAAGGGCGATATGAAGTTCCCCTCTGATCGATATTTTCAATAAAACCCTAACACCATCTCCTCGCTGTCTAACTGCGCTCCCTTTCATCGAACAATCGTGACCACAAAAAGGACATATATTTCCGCAATACGGCGATCAAATTATAAAGAAATCAATCGGGAGGTCGGCACGGTAGTTCCTCTTCCTCTCATTCTTCTTCTCTTTGGATTCGCCCCCCCCCCCCCACCCCTTTCAATTACTCGTTTCTCTTCCGCGGGACGGGACCCCCTTTCCCCCCTCTCTTCCATGTGGAATTGTTCCTGCGGGGCGATTCCTTCCTTCGGGACTTTTGTTACGGATTTCTGTTTGCCAGTCAAGTGGGAGGAATTTACAAGTTACGAAATTGAAGGTATTGAAGTAAGGAGAGGAAATTCCGGTAGTCAAGATGTTGAAAATAATATTTGAAAATCGAATATTGACGTTTTATTGATGTCTCTAAATAATACATCGTACGTGAAAGCTCTATGCAGTAAAGTTTTACCAGATTGACTTGTCATCGAAATAAATTTAAATTGTTCAAAAAGTACAAACTTCAGAACAGAGTTCAAACTTCAGAACATAATTACGACTTCTTAAATTGACTTAAGGACATAGTTCAAACTTCAGAATTGAGTTCAAACTGCAGAACACAATTACGACTTCTTAAATTGACTTATGGACATAGTTCAAACTTCAGAATTGAGTTCAAACTGCAGAACATAATTACGACTTCTTAAATTGACTTAAGGACAGAGTTCAAACTTCAGAACATAATTAGGTACTACTTCTAAAATTGGCTCAAACTGCAGAACTGAGTTCAAACTTCAGAACATAATTACGACTTCTTAAATTGACTCAAGGACATAGTTCAAACTTCAGAATTGAGTTCAAACTGCAGAACATAATTACGACTTCCTAAATTGACTTAAGGACAGAATTCAAACTTCAGAACATAATTAGGTACTACTTCTAAAATTGGCTCAAACTTCAGAACTGAGTTCAAACTTCAGAACATAATTACGACTTCTTAAATTGACTCAAGGACATAGTTCAAACTTCAGAATTGAGTTCAAACTGCAGAACATAATTACGACTTCTTAAATTGACTTAAGGACAGAGTTCAAACTTCAGAACATAATTAGGTACTACTTCTTAAATTGGCTCAAACTTCAGAACTGAGTTCAAACTTCAGAAATATAATTACGACTTCTTATTGTGACTTAAGGACATAGTTCAAACTTCAGAACACAGTTCAAACTTCAGAACATAATTAGGTACTACTACTTCTTAAATTGGCTTAAGGACAGAGTTAGAAACTTAACAAACGGAATTCAAACTTAAGATCACAATTACGACTTCGTAAATTGACTTAAGGACATAGTTCAAACTTGAGAACACAGCTCAAACTTCAGAACATAATTAGGTTCCACTTCTTAAATTGGCTTAAGGACAGAGTTCAAACTTCAGAACACAATTACGACTTCTTAAATTGACTTAAGGACATAGTTCAAACTTCAGAACACAGTTCAATCTGCAGAACATAATTAGGTACTACTTCTTAAATTGGCTTAAGGACAGAGTTCCAATTTCAGATCATAATTAGGTACTACTAATTCTTAAATTGGCTTAAGGACATAATTAGAAACTTCAAAACGGAATTCAAACTTAAAATCACAATTACGACTTCGTTAATTGACTTAAGGACATAGTTCAAGCTCCAGAACACAGTTTAACCTTCAGGACAGAATTAGGTACTACTTCTAAAATTGGCTCAAACTGCAGAACTGAGTTCAAACTTCAGAACATAATTACGACTTCTTAAATTGACTCAAGGACATAGTTCAAACTTCAGAATTGAGTTCAAACTGCAGAACATAATTACGACTTCCTAAATTGACTTAAGGACAGAATTCAAACTTCAGAACATAATTAGGTACTACTTCTAAAATTGGCTCAAACTTCAGAACTGAGTTCAAACTTCAGAACATAATTACGACTTCTTAAATTGACTCAAGGACATAGTTCAAACTTCAGAATTGAGTTCAAACTGCAGAACATAATTACGACTTCTTAAATTGACTTAAGGACAGAGTTCAAACTTCAGAACATAATTAGGTACTACTTCTTAAATTGGCTCAAACTTCAGAACTGAGTTCAAACTTCAGAAATATAATTACGACTTCTTATTGTGACTTAAGGACATAGTTCAAACTTCAGAACACAGTTCAAACTTCAGAACATAATTAGGTACTACTACTTCTTAAATTGGCTTAAGGACAGAGTTAGAAACTTAACAAACGGAATTCAAACTTAAGATCACAATTACGACTTCGTAAATTGACTTAAGGACATAGTTCAAACTTGAGAACACAGCTCAAACTTCAGAACATAATTAGGTTCCACTTCTTAAATTGGCTTAAGGACAGAGTTCAAACTTCAGAACACAATTACGACTTCTTAAATTGACTTAAGGACATAGTTCAAACTTCAGAACACAGTTCAATCTGCAGAACATAATTAGGTACTACTTCTTAAATTGGCTTAAGGACAGAGTTCCAATTTCAGATCATAATTAGGTACTACTAATTCTTAAATTGGCTTAAGGACATAATTAGAAACTTCAAAACGGAATTCAAACTTAAAATCACAATTACGACTTCGTTAATTGACTTAAGGACATAGTTCAAGCTCCAGAACACAGTTTAACCTTCAGGACAGAATTAGGTACTACTTCTTAAATTGGCTTAAGGATAGAGTTCAAACTTCAGAACAGAGTTCAAACTTCAGAACACAATTACGACTTCTTAAATTGACTTAAGGACATAGTTCAAACTTCAGAACACAGTTCAACCTGCAGAACATAATTAGGTCCTACTTATTAAATTGGCTTAAGGATAGAGTTCAAACTTCAGAGCGGAATTCAACCCTCAGAACACAGTTACGACTTCTTAAATTGACTTAAGGACATAGTTCAACCTTCAGATCGGAATTCAAACTTCAGAACATAATTACAACGTTTTAAATTGACTTAAGGACAGAGCTCAAACTTCAGAACTGAGTTGCAACTTCAGAACACAATTACGACTTTTTAAATTAACTTAAGAACATAGTTCAAACTTCAAAATGGAGTTCAACCTTCAGAACAGAATTGGGTACTACTTCTTAAATTGGCTTGAGGACAGAGTTCGAACTTCAGAACCGAGTTAAAACTTCCGAATTGAGTTCAAACTTCAGATCGCAATTACGACATCTTAAATTGACTTAAGAATATAGTTCAAACTTCAGAACACAGTTCAAAATTCAAAACATAATTAGGTATTACTTCTTAAATTGACTTAAGGACGGAGTTCGAACTTCAGAACCGAGTTCAATCTTCCGAATTGAGTTCAAACTTCAGATCGCAATTACGACATCTTAAATTGACTTAAGAATATAGTAAGTTCAAACTTCAGAACACAGTTCAAACTTCAAAATATAATTAGGTATCCTTCATAACAGAATTAGGTACTACTTCTTAAATTGGCTTAAGGACAGAGTTCAAACTTCAGAACATAATTAGATACTACTACTTAAATTGGTTTACGACAGAGCTCAAACTTCAGAACTGAGTTCAAACTTCAGGACAGAGTTCAAACTTCAGAACACAATTATGACTTTTTAAATTGACTTAAGAACATAGTTCAAACTTCAGAGGACCCAACTTTCGCTTCCAAAATTCACATCTCGAACCCATAAGTCTCGATCAATCTCATTTATTACGACATCACAATCGCCAATAAAAATAGACTGGACTCTGAGCAAACGAACGTTTCCATTCATTAACTGATGTTCATTAGGAGGAATTTTGCTACACTTGCATAAGACGATCGTTCGATTTTATTATATCGAGGAATTCCCACTGATCGAATGGGAGAAAAAATGAAAGCTCGATCGAACTTTCGTAATTCGATACGGCAATAAAGTTTCGAATCAATAACAAGCGTGCTATCCGATAAAGTCGAGCTTGTTTTATTAATTGGAAAGTTTTTGAATCACGGCATTTATTGTCATGGAACGACGAGAACAAATTCAATTTTGTTTGCTGTAACGGTACGGATTAGTAATTAATTCCGTCGAAAATTAATCCGCCGTTCTATCGAATAAAATCGCTAATAACGAATTACGTTTCACTTTGCAAAAACGCGGAACGTTCACGTTTCTTTTTTGGATTCGCAGAACACTGCAACATTATTAAATATATACTATATACATGACCGAGCGTAATTTGTCATTAATTATTGTTGCGCAACGGGCATTAGCTGGTGCGTAAAAAATATTAATCATTCCATTACGTACGTACACGTTTAGATATTGTTTTATCGGTCCGCTGCCGCATGAAAGCGTCGAGTATGTAATTTTTAATCAATGGTAAACGGCGTTGTAAATTCGAAGTCATGTAACGAAATAATTAAATTTAATAATAAATTAGTTACAGTTACCCATCACTTCAGGATGTTAGTAAACGTTGATGTTTACTTATACTGTTTTATTAATTAAAAAAAAACAGTAATTTAATAAAGTTTACTAATTTAACTATAAATTTAAGGCACATTTCAATAATAAGGTAATAAAAATAAGGCGAGATAGTTCAATGGAGATGCATTGTATTTCTATAGCTAATGGCACTTACATACATTTTTTCCGATGATGCTATTAGTTCTGTAGTAAATTTCAATGATGGGACATCAGAAGTGGAAAACGAAAAGAAACTCGTATTTTTGAATTTTAAATTAGTACCAACAAATCAAACTTTGGAATCTCGCGATGAAACTGACGAGGCAGCTCAATGGAGATACATTTCATTTCTATAGCCAAATTTCAGTTAGCTAACTCGTACGATTTCGGATCGGAGTTCATATCTCGTAAAGTGAACATCTTTTCCATGAAATTCTTTCACTTGTGGCACAAACTATTCGATAAATACCGGATAATTGAGTAATTACTTGATTATCTGTTATTAATATATTTTTTTGCTCGTTCCAGGTGAAGACGCACTGCGGCGCCGCCGAGTTCCTCTCGATCGGCGATCAGTCCTCCTCCGAGATCGGCACGCCCCCACCGACGTCGTCTACCGGCGTCGGCGGCTCGTCGAAGCCCCGCTCGGCGAACCCGAGGAGCTACTTCGTCCCGTTGCCGGAGAACGAGCTCTCCCACTTCCTGAACGCTATAGCGAAGACGAAGGGCTTCTACGCGAACCTCGCGACGACCCTCTGCCAGGACCCGTCCTTCGCCGAGCCGAAGGACAGGCAGTGCTGGAACGGCGAGCGGATCGCAGAGTAAGCGAAAAATTAATTTGATGCCGAAAAATTTACCGGCACCGGAGCGGGATTCGAACCCGCGACCTTCACTCCCGGCGACCGAAATTTAAAAATCGGCGTAGAATCTGGTTTTTCAAGGGTTTTGTTCACGAATTGCAATAGGAAGCGATTATATTATATTACCTCACATTTATCACCTGGTGCCATGGGGTGAAACTACCCCTATTCCAAAATTATGATAATAATTTTAAATTACTTGCAAGTCGAGTGCCGGGACGATATTTACAGGGTTCAAAGCAATTGCATCCACAAAATCACTACCGCATACCCTACCCATTTACCACCCGTCGAAGTGGGTGAAACTACCACCATTCCAAGATTATATTATTAAATTAAAATGAGATTATATTTACTAAATAAATAGCAAATTACGGGGCAGTTTCAGCCGCTGCAATGTATGGTAAGTATATGGGGCGTCCTGTAAAGATTTTGTGGAGGCAATTGCTGTATATCCTGTGAATATCGTCCCGGCACTCGACTTGCAAGTCATTTAAATTCATAGTCATTGTTTTGGAATATGGGTAGTTTCACCCCATTATAACAAGTTATAATGTATGAGGTAATATATAATTGGTTTCTACATAATTTTGCAATCTGTGACTAAGTAACTAAGTTATCAGTTTGTATTGTCATTGCAATATATAAATTTGAATAATTATTTCCAAAGTAATCAAGCCCACTGATACAATAGGGGAAGTCAGTCAGGAGTTCTGCATATCATAATTGATAATTCTGACTTGGGTTAAATTGCAGTTGTATCCTGTATGGTTCCAAAAAAAGGAAAGGATTGCCTCTCATACAATCCAGAAAGTAGTTGTTACTCTATTACACTAAATCCAATTAATTCCTTAATTACTTAGTGCTGGATTAATGTGATTTCACTTTGAAATATAATAGTGTTATTTCGAAAGTAACCGTGTGTATATTGGTAGAAGTTTGAAATTATCAACAAAAGTGTTAAAACAGTCTTAATTTTTGGGGCGAAGGAAGTATTTGGGCTCTTCGTATATGTTCGTGGTTGTTGTAGTCACGTTCGTTTAATTACGATGTAAGTCCCATTCTTTCTTTATCCTTTTATATGATTCTGGATTCCTTCTTAAACAGTTTTCATGTCACGACCACCTATCCTATCTCTATCTCCGTCGTTTTAATTTAACAAGTACCCCCTATTTGCATTACAAATAAAACGGAGAAATTTTCAGCAGCGTTGCAGCTAAATTTAATAAAAATGCAAATTTTTATTGCCGTTTGATCTGCCCGCGCGATCGCAGTCCTCATCAAATAACTAATTATAATATTAATGTCGCCACGTACCGCGCGCTCGGGATATTAGAAACTATCGCTCATTAGTCCTCGCTGTTACGGCAGACGAGTTATTGGCACTGAAAGTACTAGTTTAATTAACGGATCGTCGATTCGACGCCATGTTTGGATACCCTTCGCACTATTGCCACAGTGTAGGATACTGTACTGTATATAAAGATACTACTAAGATACTGTCGCGATGCGGCCCCAATTAACGAAACTAGGTCACCGCCTAAGCTAAATCAGCACTGAGGTGACCTAGACAGAGGGACAATACGTGACTCGCGGACAGGCAGCGGGCACGTTTGTAAACAAATCTCGACTTAGCTACACCCCCAACTAGAGCACTCCCTTTGCGTGTGACAATACTATTACTTAGATATACTAAGATATCTAAACTAAGGGCTCATCTTCTCAGAGTTCAATTGAACGATAACGTACCTAACAGGTGGTGTTGGGGTCGTTTACGGTAATTGTATTGCAGTCTGGGTCTTTCTAGGTACACCAAGACCGTCGTCGACGTTGGACTCGACATGCAGAAGTACAACCCAGAGGTGAAACCCAGCATGAACACGCAGAGCGTGGATCCCAAGGTCGCAGGTTTAGTGGATAAACTCAGGAGGGTACATCACGTAAGTAACGTTTGAAATACTTTGAGTTTGGAAATTAAAATCTAGGGAAAAACCGACGATTTTCAGTAAAAATATTTTCATGTAAATCATAATTAAATATTTGTACATTATTACAGTAAACTAGTTCATTAAAAGTTTCATACAAGCAGGTAAAGGAACCGATGGTCGGTAGATCCGTTCTTATCGTTTAATCCCTGTACCTCTCTAATCGGCTTGGTGCTATTCGAACACCCCCATTATATATAATATAGCCTATTTCATTACGTTTTTCGTTACGATTACTACGCTTACTTTACTTCAAATGTCCCTTTTCGCATTTTTACTGATTGGAAAGTAACTTCAGTGGTGACTTCACTTTAAAAAAATTCCACTTTTTTCCAACCCATCGCGTTTCCAATATTTTTCCCTAATTTCCGATTTGAAAAAATCATTAAGGGATCGTCAATACGGCACGGATATCTCCCTTTTCATCCCTCAGCCCATTAATAAAACCGCCCCTTCTCCCTCGACTCCCATAACTTCGAACTCCCCCGAAATGGAAATTAAAAAAGAATATCGGGAGAGAAACGTGGAAGAAGGTGGAACACGTTCAATTTTGTATTTTTGATTGCCCAATAAAATTGTCATTTATCCCGTTCCGGGGGAAATAATAAAATTCGCGGGATTACGGAAACAAATTGGCGTCGTAAACAAAAATTTATATCCCGTACTTGTTTCCGGTAAATAAAGGCTTTATAAAAAATTATTGTTCCTAATTCCGCGTCCGGGCAACGTGGCAATACTTCCACATTAAGGGGGGCCTCGGATGGCGGAATTGGAAAATTCCAGGACCGGATCTTGACGCTTACCTTATAGCATTAGCGATAAGAATTTCTGGATAAATCAGACTTGCTTCACTAGTAGAATCTTCTTTAAAGTTTCTTTGAAATTTTCCTCTAATAAAAATTTCGAAACCATCACTTAACAATTTTTTAAAGAAAATCGACGTAACTACTTGGCTATTATTGCTACGTGTGAAAAGTACGTACATTTGACGGCTTGCACGGCTGACTCCATAAACACTTTCTCACCTAACCTCGAATTTTCATGGATATCTCCGAAAATATAGAATTACCAAAGATACTCTGTTCCAGAACACACAATTATACTAATTATATTTGGAGGTGTGGAGGATCAAAAATTGTATCCAAACTCTGATGTTGATGAAACTCCTCAAAACCGTTTGTTAAAGTCTGCATTGTAAACAATTAGCTAAAGCCAATTAACTAAGCTTTTAGCTTTGATTAGCTAAAATATTTATCGAAATGTTAGCAGATAATTCAAACATTCATATAGTACATTAACTGAAACTCAGATTTAGCTGAGACTCTTTCAAAATGTTTACTAAACTCCGCTTTGAAAACATCACGAACTTCAGTTACTTACCTGAAGTAGTTATCGAGTTATTCTCGAATGAAACTAACCTTACGTTAGGACTCTTGTTGCTAGGGATTTCATAAATTTTTATTGAACTCTTCCCTTTATAGTTTGATACCTTTACAAGATTAGTTAAAATAGTTATTAGAAAGTTAGAACTTCACCGGAAGTCTCGATTCAAATGTACATGAAACATTTACTGAAACTCAGAGCTAACTGAAGCAGTTCAGTTAGCAGAGATGTGCACTGAAGTCCGCTCTGTTTAGAGATAATTCAAAATATATCTTTTAATGAAATTAGCCATGTGTTATGATTTTCATTTTGGCTACTAAATATTGAACAAATTACAGATTTTGTTGTGGGGATGAGTCACTACAGGTATCCAAAATCATTTTTGTTCTTAACAACTTACCTTACTGTTTGAAAACCTTCTTGTTCATCTCTCTTATCGTAACTACATTGCTACCTGACCTTACCCACGCGTTCCTATCTCACGTTATAAGTGAGAACGTCAAGTTCGGCCTAATTTATTTAAATAAAACAGTAGTTAATGTATTGGAAGTTCCTCGAGCCCCGCACGTTGATTCAAAGTGTGTTATCACGATTGATAATGTTGCAAAAATTTATTGACTTGTTATTAAAACACTTGATTGGGTACTTAAGTAACTGACTTATTATATTGGGAGTACTTGAGGAATGTTATAGCCAATACTGAGGATCATGAATTGTACTTATATTCAGTTTTTAAGGGTTGTTTCAATCTGCTTGCTTGTCGAGTGTTGTGTATGAATCGTTTACTCCAGTGTAAAATTGTTATTTTCCTTGGTACTCGCGTCATTTTTCGCTCTTAAATGAAGCCATAACTCGTGTCCGTGTATAAATAAGTGATTAACTAATGGTCGTAGGAGGAACCACCTCTGTCGAAATCTCTCGATAGATATTTCAGCGTGCGATCGTACTTAGATACGAATCTCTACACGTCGTCGATCCACACCTCAGATATGCCGGCGTGAAGGAAAGAAAATCCCCCCTCGCCGTTAATGATAAAGCACTGTTTGTTCTTTTTTTTTACGTACGCGATCAGATCGTAATTACAATGGACGTTCGGGAGAAAAAAGCGGTCCGATCGTAATCCGACTAACGTTATTGTTGCCGACGGTGGTACCACCCACTAAGCGCCGATTATTGAAAGGTGTAATTACGGATTATTAAATTATTAAGTCCGTTATGGTAATGCGAAAAATTTTAATACCTCGAGTCGGTGGTGAAGTTTCGAAATTTTGGATTTTAATCTACCTGTCATTAATACCATGTATGGATGAGTGTAACGAAGTCGTTCCTTCATGAATTATTGTCACAAGGCGACTGTAGCATATTAGTTTTCCGGCTCCAGGCGATTTACATTGAAATGCAATGCACTAAAATACAAAAATTTGTTTCAAGATCACCTCGAGAACTTCCAATTATACATTTCTTAAATTAATTGGCCTATTGAGTTTTTTAGAAGAACTCCAATAAATATTTTTTATTAATTATCTATTTGTTTAACTTTAATAACCTAAAAAATAAGTGTATCTATTGGGTCATTGGAGCAAAATCAAAGTTTCTATAGTTTTAATTAACTGTGTTAATTATCAACGACAATCCAATAATCTTAATTAGGTGAAATATCACTAAACAACACAATCTATGAAAATTTTAATGGAAAACTTTACTATTCTTTGACATTGACAACTCAACAGTGGTAACTCAAATTCATGTTATCCCATAACAAAGTGATCCTATTTTTCTCCGACATGTACCGCAATTAGAGTTATTGTGTTGTTACATTCACAATTAAAGGGCTAATAGTTTCATCTATTGAGTTATTGGAGTTAAAATATGTCTATACCTTCACCTTTGATTATCTTGCAAATCACTGCCCGAGTCTAAATTATTCCGGAGCTTGCAAATCTGGCGCCCAAGATATCCGAAATGGTCCCAATTCGAAAAGTAACAATCCATTTTAATTACAAGATCAATTTTTACTATTTCAATATGCAATCACGAATTTTTTAAAAATGGTGTGTTCATTTGTTTATAAGAATGAGATTGTTTCGTTTGACAAGATGCAATTGACGCATTTCTAAATTTCGATATTCAGTCTATATGTAAGTGGATAATTTCCATAAAACAACGTTCGTAATTGACCAGAGTATGGTAAATTTCTCATTTTTACGTAAAACCTAGATAAGCTTATCTGTAACTTTTTTCCTAACTGACCCGTTACGATTTAACGTTTTATATCCAATAACAGTAACTTTAGGAAATACTATAATAGCACTTTATAGCCATCTAGTATAAATTTCAGGCTATATTCGTTCAAAAATAACTTTAAAAAATCAGATTTTTAAGATTCAAGTAACAAAAGTGCAATTTTAAACTAGAATAAGGGTAGTTAAGCGGCATAAAACCCTTAAAATTACGAAAATTTCAAAAATTGGTAAGAATTCACGAGAAACAAGTCAAAGTGTTCATTGATTTTAAACATAATACATATAGGAGTTATTTACTGGTTATGATGTACGTTGGAACTAATTGAATACAAGGACAAACTGACATTTATTATAAATCTGTTACCAACAAATGACATCGTCTAAGGTTATAACGTTAATTGGCATTTATTTGTAATAAAAAGTCATGTCCACGTCATGTTTTGTTTTTAACAAGAAGTGTTCACTTATCTAATTTTTTATTCGGATTACACAACAAACTAGAAACAATTTTCCTGCATATTACTTGCAAAACTGATAGAATAATTGAATTTCTTTAATAGTAGGTGATAAATAATTATTATTACATATAATGTTAGAAATAAATTGAATCTTCCCAAAACACGAAATACAAGTAATAATGAGGGGCGGCGGTGGTCGTGTGGTTTAAGGCGCTGACTTTGAATCAGGCGGTCACTGTCGTCGTGGGTTCGAATCCCACGTAATCCATGAATGTTGTGTGTGTTGCGGGAAGTGTGTAAAATGTATCCAAAATCCCGTTCCTATTCACGCCGGTAACCAGGCCGGATAGGATCGGATATCCTGTAGGAGGGCGGGACTAGGATACACACACCCTGAGTCGGTAGAGCACGGAGTGGATCAACTGGGGTGAGAGCCTTAAGGGGGTACAACCGTGCTCGATGACCGTGGTTCGGAGCCCACGTTAAACTGTAGGTCCCGTCCAATTAGCCCTGGCAGCAAAAAGAGACGTTAACAGAAAGACAAGACAAGACAAGACAAGACAAGTAATAATGAATAATTTGTTATTTGTTTTTTTTTATTTAATTTTAATCACTGATTCTTAATAGGAGGAAGATTTTAGTTTTATTATACAAGAATTTTTGAAAATTTTTACATTCAAAATTTTTTTATGGCCTTGTAAACAGTTCACCGATCAATTTAAATCAAGAAAATTGACCATGCTATGGCCAGATACCTAAGAAAATCTGACCATATTTAAATAAAAAAAAATTGGTCATGCTATGGCCAGATATCCTAAGAAAATGTGGCCATTTCAATGTGGACTGATTATGGTTAGCAAATCCGATCTTCTTAACCATATTTTGGGCTCAGACAGAAATTCTGCTTGTATGAAATCTGGTCAGAATATGTACCTAAGTAAATTCAGACTGATAATGGCCACCAAAACTGACCATCTTATCCATATTTTGGGCTCAGACAGAAATTCTGCTTGTCTGAAATATGGTCAGGTACCTAAGTAAATTTGGACTGATAATGGCTACCAAAATTGACATTCTTATCCATATTTTGGGCTCAGACAGAAATTCTGCTTGTCTGAAATCTGGTCAGAATATGGTCAGCTACCTAAGTAAATTTGGACTGATAATGACTACCAAAACTGACCTTCTTATCCATATTTTGGGCTCAGACCGAAATTCTGCTTGTATGAAATCTGGTCAGAATATGTACCTAAGTAAATTTAGACTGATAATGGCCACCAAAACTGACCATCTTATCCATATTTTGGGCTCAGTCAGAAATTCTGCTTGTCTAAAATATGGTCAGAATATGGTCAGGTACCTGAGTAAATTTGTACTGATAATGACTACCAAAACTGACCTTCTTATCCATATTTTGGGCTCAGACCGAAATTCTGCTTGTATGAAATCTGGTCAGAATATGTACCTAAGTAAATTTAGACTGATAATGGCCACCAAAACTGACCATCTTATCCATATTTTGGGCTCAGTCAGAAATTCTGCTTGTCTAAAATATGGTCAGAATATGGTCAGGTACCTGAGTAAATTTGTACTGATAATGACTACCAAAACTGACCTTCTTATCCATATTTTGGGCTCAGACCGAAATTCTGCTTGTATGAAATCTGGTCAGAATATGTACCTAAGTAAATTCAGACTGATAATGGCCACCAAAACTGACCATCTTATCCATATTTTGGGCTCAGACAGAAATTCTGCTTGTCTGAAATATGGTCAGGTACCTAAGTAAATTTGGACTGATAATGGCTACCAAAATTGACATTCTTATCCATATTTTGGGCTCAGACAGAAATTCTGCTTGTCTGAAATCTGGTCAGAATATGGTCAGCTACCTAAGTAAATTTGGACTGATAATGACTACCAAAACTGACCTTCTTATCCATATTTTGGGCTCAGACCGAAATTCTGCTTGTATGAAATCTGGTCAGAATATGTACCTAAGTAAATTTAGACTGATAATGGCCACCAAAACTGACCATCTTATCCATATTTTGGGCTCAGACCGAAATTCTGCTTGTATGAAATCTGGTCAGAATATGTACCTAAGTAAATTTAGACTGATAATGGCCACCAAAACTGACCATCTTATCCATATTTTGGGCTCAGTCAGAAATTCTGCTTGTCTGAAATATGGTCAGGTACCTAAGTAAATTTGGACTGATAATGGCTACCAAAATTGACATTCTTATCCATATTTTGGGCTCAGACAGAAATTCTGCTTGTCTGAAATCTGGTCAGAATATGGTCAGCTACCTAAGTAAATTTGGACTGATAATGACTACCAAAACTGACCTTCTTATCCATATTTTGGGCTCAGACCGAAATTCTGCTTGTATGAAATCTGGTCAGAATATGTACCTAAGTAAATTTAGACTGATAATGGCCACCAAAACTGACCATCTTATCCATATTTTGGGCTCAGTCAGAAATTCTGCTTGTCTAAAATATGGTCAGAATATGGTCAGGTACCTGAGTAAATTTGTACTGATAATGACTACCAAAACTGACCTTCTTATCCATATTTTGGGCTCAGACCGAAATTCTGCTTGTATGAAATCTGGTCAGAATATGTACCTAAGTAAATTTAGACTGATAATGGCCACCAAAACTGACCATCTTATCCATATTTTGGGCTCAGTCAGAAATTCTGCTTGTCTAAAATATGGTCAGAATATGGTCAGGTACCTGAGTAAATTTGTACTGATAATGACTACCAAAACTGACCTTCTTATCCATATTTTGGGCTCAGACCGAAATTCTGCTTGTATGAAATCTGGTCAGAATATGTACCTAAGTAAATTCAGACTGATAATGGCCACCAAAACTGACCATCTTATCCATATTTTGGGCTCAGACAGAAATTCTGCTTGTCTGAAATATGGTCAGGTACCTAAGTAAATTTGGACTGATAATGGCTACCAAAATTGACATTCTTATCCATATTTTGGGCTCAGACAGAAATTCTGCTTGTCTGAAATCTGGTCAGAATATGGTCAGCTACCTAAGTAAATTTGGACTGATAATGACTACCAAAACTGACCTTCTTATCCATATTTTGGGCTCAGACCGAAATTCTGCTTGTATGAAATCTGGTCAGAATATGTACCTAAGTAAATTTAGACTGATAATGGCCACCAAAACTGACCATCTTATCCATATTTTGGGCTCAGACCGAAATTCTGCTTGTATGAAATCTGGTCAGAATATGTACCTAAGTAAATTTAGACTGATAATGGCCACCAAAACTGACCATCTTATCCATATTTTGGGCTCAGTCAGAAATTCTGCTTGTCTGAAATATGGTCAGGTACCTAAGTAAATTTGGACTGATAATGGCTACCAAAATTGACATTCTTATCCATATTTTGGGCTCAGACAGAAATTCTGCTTGTCTGAAATCTGGTCAGAATATGGTCAGCTACCTAAGTAAATTTGGACTGATAATGACTACCAAAACTGACCTTCTTATCCATATTTTGGGCTCAGACCGAAATTCTGCTTGTATGAAATCTGGTCAGAATATGTACCTAAGTAAATTTAGACTGATAATGGCCACCAAAACTGACCATCTTATCCATATTTTGGGCTCAGTCAGAAATTCTGCTTGTCTGAAATATGGTCAGAATATGGTCAGGTACCTGAGTAAATTTGGACTGATAATGCCAACCAAAACTGACCTTCTTATCCATATTTTGTGCTCAGACAGAAATTCTGCTTGTATCAAATCTGATCAGAATATGTACCTAAGTAAATTTAGACTGATAATGGCCACCAAAACTGACCATCTTATCCATATTTTGGGCTCAGTCAGAAATTCTGCTTGTCTAAAATATGGTCAGAATATGGTCAGGTACCTGAGTAAATTTGTACTGATAATGACTACCAAAACTGACCTTCTTATCCATATTTTGGGCTCAGACCGAAATTCTGCTTGTATGAAATCTGGTCAGAATATGTACCTAAGTAAATTCAGACTGATAATGGCCACCAAAACTGACCATCTTATCCATATTTTGGGCTCAGACAGAAATTCTGCTTGTCTGAAATATGGTCAGGTACCTAAGTAAATTTGGACTGATAATGGCTACCAAAATTGACATTCTTATCCATATTTTGGGCTCAGACAGAAATTCTGCTTGTCTGAAATCTGGTCAGAATATGGTCAGCTACCTAAGTAAATTTGGACTGATAATGACTACCAAAACTGACCTTCTTATCCATATTTTGGGCTCAGACCGAAATTCTGCTTGTATGAAATCTGGTCAGAATATGTACCTAAGTAAATTTAGACTGATAATGGCCACCAAAACTGACCATCTTATCCATATTTTGGGCTCAGTCAGAAATTCTGCTTGTCTGAAATATGGTCAGGTACCTAAGTAAATTTGGACTGATAATGGCTACCAAAATTGACATTCTTATCCATATTTTGGGCTCAGACAGAAATTCTGCTTGTCTGAAATCTGGTCAGAATATGGTCAGCTACCTAAGTAAATTTGGACTGATAATGACTACCAAAACTGACCTTCTTATCCATATTTTGGGCTCAGACCGAAATTCTGCTTGTATGAAATCTGGTCAGAATATGTACCTAAGTAAATTTAGACTGATAATGGCCACCAAAACTGACCATCTTATCCATATTTTGGGCTCAGTCAGAAATTCTGCTTGTCTGAAATATGGTCAGAATATGGTCAGGTACCTAAGTAAATTTGGACTGATAATGCCTACCAAAACTGACCTTCTTATCCATATTTTGTGCTCAGACAGAAATTCTGCTTGTATGCCATATGGTCAGAATATGTACCTAAGTAAATTTAGACTGATAATGGCCACCAAAACTGACCATCTTATCCATATTTTGGGCTCAGTCAGAAATTCTGCTTGTCTAAAATATGGTCAGAATATGGTCAGGTACCTGAGTAAATTTGGACTGATAATGACTACCAAAACTGACCTTCTTATCCATATTTTGGGCTCAGACCGAAATTCTGCTTGTATGAAATCTGGTCAGAATATGTACCTAAGTAAATTTAGACTGATAATGGCCACCAAAACTGACCATCTTATCCATATTTTGGGCTCAGACAGAAATTCTCCTTGTCTGAAATATGGTCAGAATATGGTCAGGTACCTAAGTAAATTTGGACTGATAATGCCTACCAAAACTGACCTTCTTATCCATATTTTGTGCTCAGACAGAAATTCTGCTTGTATGAAATCTGATCAGAATATGTACCTAAGTAAATTTAGACTGATAATGGCCACCAAAACTGACCATCTTATCCATATTTTGGGCTCAGTCAGAAATTCTGCTTGTCTAAAATATGGTCAGAATATGGTCAGGTACCTGAGTAAATTTGTACTGATAATGACTACCAAAACTGACCTTCTTATCCATATTTTGGGCTCAGACCGAAATTCTGCTTGTATGAAATCTGGTCAGAATATGTACCTAAGTAAATTTAGACTGATAATGGCCACCAAAACTGACCATCTTATCCATATTTTGGGCTCAGACAGAAATTCTCCTTGTCTGAAATATGGTCAGAATATGGTCAGGTACCTAAGTAAATGTGGACTGATAATGCCTACCAAAACTGACCTTCTTATCCATATTTTGTGCTCAGACAGAAATTCTGCTTGTATGCCATATGGTCAGAATATGTACCTAAGTAAATTTAGACTGATAATGGCCACCAAAACTGACCATCTTATCCATATTTTGGGCTCAGTCAGAAATTCTGCTTGTCTAAAATATGGTCAGAATATGGTCAGGTACCTGAGTAAATTTGGACTGATAATGACTACCAAAACTGACCTTCTTATCCATATTTTGGGCTCAGACCGAAATTCTGCTTGTATGGAATCTGGTCAGAATATGTACCTAAGTAAATTTAGACTGATAATGGCCACCAAAACTGACCATCTTATCCATATTTTGGGCTCAGTCAGAAATTCTGCTTGTCTAAAATATGGTCAGAATATGGTCAGGTACCTGAGTAAATTTGTACTGATAATGCCAACCAAAACTGACCTTCTTATCCATATTTTGGGCTCAGACCGAAATTCTGCTTGTATGAAATCTGGTCAGAATATGTACCTAAGTAAATTTAGACTGATAATGGCCACCAAAACTGACCATCTTATCCATATTTTGGGCTCAGACAGAAATTCTTCTTGTCTGAAATATGGTCAGAATATGGTCAGGTACCTAAGTAAATTTGGACTGATAATGCCTACCAAAACTGACCTTCTTATCCATATTTTGTGCTCAGACAGAAATTCTGCTTGTATGCCATATGGTCAGAATATGTACCTAAGTAAATTTAGACTGATAATGGCCACCAAAACTGACCATCTTATCCATATTTTGGGCTCAGTCAGAAATTCTGCTTGTCTAAAATATGGTCAGAATATGGTCAGGTACCTGAGTAAATTTGGACTGATAATGACTACCAAAACTGACCTTCTTATCCATATTTTGTGCTCAGACAGAAATTCTGCTTGTATGCAATATGGTCAGAATATGTACCTAAGTAAATTTAGACTGATAATGGCCACCAAAACTGACCATCTTATCCATATTTTGGGCTCAGTCAGAAATTCTGCTTGTCTGAAATATGGTCAGAATATGTTCAGGTACCTGAGTAAATTTGGACTGATAATGACTACCAAAACTGACCTTCTTATCCATATTTTGTGCTCAGACAGAAATTCTGCTTGTATGCCATATGGTCAGAATATGTACCTAAGTAAATTTAGACTGATAATGGCCACCAAAACTGACCATCTTATCCATATTTTGGGCTCAGTCAGAAATTCTGCTTGTCTAAAATATGGTCAGAATATGGTCAGGTACCTGAGTAAATTTGGACTGATAATGACTACCAAAACTGACCTTCTTATCCATATTTTGGGCTCAGACCGAAATTCTGCTTGTATGAAATCTGGTCAGAATATGTACCTAAGTAAATTTAGACTGATAATGGCCACCAAAACTGACCATCTTATCCATATTTTGGGCTCAGACAGAAATTCTCCTTGTCTGAAATATGGTCAGAATATGGTCAGGTACCTAAGTAAATTTGGACTGATAATGCCTACCAAAACTGACCTTCTTATCCATATTTTGTGCTCAGACAGAAATTCTGCTTGTATGAAATCTGATCAGAATATGTACCTAAGTAAATTTAGACTGATAATGGCCACCAAAACTGACCATCTTATCCATATTTTGGGCTCAGTCAGAAATTCTGCTTGTCTAAAATATGGTCAGAATATGGTCAGGTACCTGAGTAAATTTGTACTGATAATGACTACCAAAACTGACCTTCTTATCCATATTTTGGGCTCAGACCGAAATTCTGCTTGTATGAAATCTGGTCAGAATATGTACCTAAGTAAATTTAGACTGATAATGGCCACCAAAACTGACCATCTTATCCATATTTTGGGCTCAGACAGAAATTCTCCTTGTCTGAAATATGGTCAGAATATGGTCAGGTACCTAAGTAAATGTGGACTGATAATGCCTACCAAAACTGACCTTCTTATCCATATTTTGTGCTCAGACAGAAATTCTGCTTGTATGCCATATGGTCAGAATATGTACCTAAGTAAATTTAGACTGATAATGGCCACCAAAACTGACCATCTTATCCATATTTTGGGCTCAGTCAGAAATTCTGCTTGTCTAAAATATGGTCAGAATATGGTCAGGTACCTGAGTAAATTTGGACTGATAATGACTACCAAAACTGACCTTCTTATCCATATTTTGGGCTCAGACCGAAATTCTGCTTGTATGGAATCTGGTCAGAATATGTACCTAAGTAAATTTAGACTGATAATGGCCACCAAAACTGACCATCTTATCCATATTTTGGGCTCAGTCAGAAATTCTGCTTGTCTAAAATATGGTCAGAATATGGTCAGGTACCTGAGTAAATTTGTACTGATAATGCCAACCAAAACTGACCTTCTTATCCATATTTTGGGCTCAGACCGAAATTCTGCTTGTATGAAATCTGGTCAGAATATGTACCTAAGTAAATTTAGACTGATAATGGCCACCAAAACTGACCATCTTATCCATATTTTGGGCTCAGACAGAAATTCTTCTTGTCTGAAATATGGTCAGAATATGGTCAGGTACCTAAGTAAATTTGGACTGATAATGCCTACCAAAACTGACCTTCTTATCCATATTTTGTGCTCAGACAGAAATTCTGCTTGTATGCCATATGGTCAGAATATGTACCTAAGTAAATTTAGACTGATAATGGCCACCAAAACTGACCATCTTATCCATATTTTGGGCTCAGTCAGAAATTCTGCTTGTCTAAAATATGGTCAGAATATGGTCAGGTACCTGAGTAAATTTGGACTGATAATGACTACCAAAACTGACCTTCTTATCCATATTTTGTGCTCAGACAGAAATTCTGCTTGTATGCAATATGGTCAGAATATGTACCTAAGTAAATTTAGACTGATAATGGCCACCAAAACTGACCATCTTATCCATATTTTGGGCTCAGTCAGAAATTCTGCTTGTCTGAAATATGGTCAGAATATGTTCAGGTACCTGAGTAAATTTGGACTGATAATGACTACCAAAACTGACCTTCTTATCCATATTTTGTGCTCAGACAGAAATTCTGCTTGTATGCCATATGGTCAGAATATGTACCTAAGTAAATTTAGACTGATAATGGCCACCAAAACTGACCATCTTATCCATATTTTGGGCTCAGTCAGAAATTCTGCTTGTCTAAAATATGGTCAGAATATGGTCAGGTACCTGAGTAAATTTGGACTGATAATGACTACCAAAACTGACCTTCTTATCCATATTTTGGGCTCAGACCGAAATTTTGCTTGTATGGAATCTGGTCAGAATATGTACCTAAGTAAATTTAGACTGATAATGGCCACCAAAACTGACCATCTTATCCATATTTTGGGCTCAGACAGAAATTCTCCTTGTCTGAAATATGGTCAGAATATGGTCAGGTACCTAAGTAAATGTGGACTGATAATGCCTACCAAAACTGACCTTCTTATCCATATTTTGTGCTCAGACAGAAATTCTGCTTGTATGCCATATGGTCAGAATATGTACCTAAGTAAATTTAGACTGATAATGGCCACCAAAACTGACCATCTTATCCATATTTTGGGCTCAGTCAGAAATTCTGCTTGTCTAAAATATGGTCAGAATATGGTCAGGTACCTGAGTAAATTTGGACTGATAATGACTACCAAAACTGACCTTCTTATCCATATTTTGGGCTCAGACCGAAATTCTGCTTGTATGGAATCTGGTCAGAATATGTACCTAAGTAAATTTAGACTGATAATGGCCACCAAAACTGACCATCTTATCCATATTTTGGGCTCAGTCAGAAATTCTGCTTGTCTAAAATATGGTCAGAATATGGTCAGGTACCTGAGTAAATTTGTACTGATAATGCCAACCAAAACTGACCTTCTTATCCATATTTTGGGCTCAGACCGAAATTCTGCTTGTATGAAATCTGGTCAGAATATGTACCTAAGTAAATTTAGACTGATAATGGCCACCAAAACTGACCATCTTATCCATATTTTGGGCTCAGACAGAAATTCTTCTTGTCTGAAATATGGTCAGAATATGGTCAGGTACCTAAGTAAATTTGGACTGATAATGCCTACCAAAACTGACCTTCTTATCCATATTTTGTGCTCAGACAGAAATTCTGCTTGTATGCCATATGGTCAGAATATGTACCTAAGTAAATTTAGACTGATAATGGCCACCAAAACTGACCATCTTATCCATATTTTGGGCTCAGTCAGAAATTCTGCTTGTCTAAAATATGGTCAGAATATGGTCAGGTACCTGAGTAAATTTGGACTGATAATGACTACCAAAACTGACCTTCTTATCCATATTTTGTGCTCAGACAGAAATTCTGCTTGTATGCAATATGGTCAGAATATGTACCTAAGTAAATTTAGACTGATAATGGCCACCAAAACTGACCATCTTATCCATATTTTGGGCTCAGTCAGAAATTCTGCTTGTCTGAAATATGGTCAGAATATGTTCAGGTACCTGAGTAAATTTGGACTGATAATGACTACCAAAACTGACCTTCTTATCCATATTTTGTGCTCAGACAGAAATTCTGCTTGTATGCCATATGGTCAGAATATGTACCTAAGTAAATTTAGACTGATAATGGCCACCAAAACTGACCATCTTATCCATATTTTGGGCTCAGTCAGAAATTCTGCTTGTCTAAAATATGGTCAGAATATGGTCAGGTACCTGAGTAAATTTGGACTGATAATGACTACCAAAACTGACCTTCTTATCCATATTTTGGGCTCAGACCGAAATTCTGCTTGTATGAAATCTGGTCAGAATATGTACCTAAGTAAATTTAGACTGATAATGGCCACCAAAACTGACCATCTTATCCATATTTTGGGCTCAGACAGAAATTCTCCTTGTCTGAAATATGGTCAGAATATGGTCAGGTACCTAAGTAAATTTGGACTGATAATGCCTACCAAAACTGACCTTCTTATCCATATTTTGTGCTCAGACAGAAATTCTGCTTGTATGAAATCTGATCAGAATATGTACCTAAGTAAATTTAGACTGATAATGGCCACCAAAACTGACCATCTTATCCATATTTTGGGCTCAGTCAGAAATTCTGCTTGTCTAAAATATGGTCAGAATATGGTCAGGTACCTGAGTAAATTTGTACTGATAATGACTACCAAAACTGACCTTCTTATCCATATTTTGGGCTCAGACCGAAATTCTGCTTGTATGAAATCTGGTCAGAATATGTACCTAAGTAAATTTAGACTGATAATGGCCACCAAAACTGACCATCTTATCCATATTTTGGGCTCAGACAGAAATTCTCCTTGTCTGAAATATGGTCAGAATATGGTCAGGTACCTAAGTAAATGTGGACTGATAATGCCTACCAAAACTGACCTTCTTATCCATATTTTGTGCTCAGACAGAAATTCTGCTTGTATGCCATATGGTCAGAATATGTACCTAAGTAAATTTAGACTGATAATGGCCACCAAAACTGACCATCTTATCCATATTTTGGGCTCAGTCAGAAATTCTGCTTGTCTAAAATATGGTCAGAATATGGTCAGGTACCTGAGTAAATTTGGACTGATAATGACTACCAAAACTGACCTTCTTATCCATATTTTGGGCTCAGACCGAAATTCTGCTTGTATGGAATCTGGTCAGAATATGTACCTAAGTAAATTTAGACTGATAATGGCCACCAAAACTGACCATCTTATCCATATTTTGGGCTCAGTCAGAAATTCTGCTTGTCTAAAATATGGTCAGAATATGGTCAGGTACCTGAGTAAATTTGTACTGATAATGCCAACCAAAACTGACCTTCTTATCCATATTTTGGGCTCAGACCGAAATTCTGCTTGTATGAAATCTGGTCAGAATATGTACCTAAGTAAATTTAGACTGATAATGGCCACCAAAACTGACCATCTTATCCATATTTTGGGCTCAGACAGAAATTCTTCTTGTCTGAAATATGGTCAGAATATGGTCAGGTACCTAAGTAAATTTGGACTGATAATGCCTACCAAAACTGACCTTCTTATCCATATTTTGTGCTCAGACAGAAATTCTGCTTGTATGCCATATGGTCAGAATATGTACCTAAGTAAATTTAGACTGATAATGGCCACCAAAACTGACCATCTTATCCATATTTTGGGCTCAGTCAGAAATTCTGCTTGTCTAAAATATGGTCAGAATATGGTCAGGTACCTGAGTAAATTTGGACTGATAATGACTACCAAAACTGACCTTCTTATCCATATTTTGTGCTCAGACAGAAATTCTGCTTGTATGCAATATGGTCAGAATATGTACCTAAGTAAATTTAGACTGATAATGGCCACCAAAACTGACCATCTTATCCATATTTTGGGCTCAGTCAGAAATTCTGCTTGTCTGAAATATGGTCAGAATATGTTCAGGTACCTGAGTAAATTTGGACTGATAATGACTACCAAAACTGACCTTCTTATCCATATTTTGTGCTCAGACAGAAATTCTGCTTGTATGCCATATGGTCAGAATATGTACCTAAGTAAATTTAGACTGATAATGGCCACCAAAACTGACCATCTTATCCATATTTTGGGCTCAGTCAGAAATTCTGCTTGTCTAAAATATGGTCAGAATATGGTCAGGTACCTGAGTAAATTTGGACTGATAATGACTACCAAAACTGACCTTCTTATCCATATTTTGGGCTCAGACCGAAATTCTGCTTGTATGAAATCTGGTCAGAATATGTACCTAAGTAAATTTAGACTGATAATGGCCACCAAAACTGACCATCTTATCCATATTTTGGGCTCAGTCAGAAATTCTGCTTGTCTGAAATATGGTCAGAATATGGTCAGGTACCTGAGTAAATTTGGACTGATAATGCCTACCAAAACTGACCTTCTTATCCATATTTTGTGCTCGGACATAAATTCTGCTTGTCTGAAATCTAGCTAGAATAAGGTACTAAATGCCAATAACATTGCTTATATACGAAGTGTTTTACAGGAATTTCATTCAAATGCAAAAGGTGGTAATGAACTACCCTTATTTGCGTAGAAAAAAATATAAAAATTATATTTTAGGTTAGAATCTTATCTGCTGTCTTAATCTAACCTAATTTAATCCGTTTAAGTTGGGTTATGATGGAAAGCCTGATCTTAATTCTGTTTATTCTTTGTTTGCGAATATGTAGTAGGTGTTAAGTGGATTAAAATAAACTTCTTATCAAGTGGAATTTCCCGCAATTTCCTAACGTGCTGTTATTGCCGGAATGTCTTAAAATCGAAATAAAATAAAATTGGCCTTACTCTTCTCATTTTTTTGTATTCTACCCTAAAACATAGTTGCAATCAAATTTTGGTACTTATAAGTACTGTATATATATCAGTAATTTTAATATCAAGTAAAAGAGTTAGTTAAACTGTAATTCAGGTAATGTGCATCTTCACAAAGTTCTACTTTCCATTGTTTACATATAGAATGGAGGATTACATCCGATTTTCTGTAAATAAGATTTCCCCGAACTTTCTAGAGATGTGCGATTTTCTATTTTCTCCGCTACGGAAAATCTATTATCTGTTAACGTAGCATCTCCCCCATAAAAACAGAAATCCTCCCCCGCCAGCCCCGATAAACATAAATCGCCCTATAAACTTGATTTTTATTGCAAATTGGCAAAACAAACTTTCGCATTCCTTAACGTCGCACTTTTCCTCGGTTTCCCCTTTTCCGGAAAACCGAAAACGACGTTTTGTAATAACGAACGGCGTATGATTCGATTCGAAAAACAGGCGAAGTCCATTAAAAGCCATTAACGGTATTTCGAATGGGCATCTCCCCCCATTTTTTCACGACGGAGTTTCGCGTTTGCTCGAGTAACTTTCGGGATTGTTTCCATCGGCGACTCCTTTCCGTTCGGATCGCGTTTCTCCCTGGTAACTTCACGAAAACTTCCATAACTTCATACGAAAATTCCATCCAGAAAAACCTGATAGTTTCCTAATTACGCTATGGGGAACGTTGGAGTTCCGTTTGTACTAACTCTTTAAGGATTTGGAGTCCTCTTGTATGTTTTTTTAAATCACCGGAGTTTCCTTTATTCGAAGTTCGGTAGTTGTTTGTTAATCCTGGATAATGTGATTGTTGAAGTTTCCTTTAAAGAAATTAACTTGGAAAATGATTTTTCACAAAATTGCCCAAGTTTTTGGAAGTTGCGTTTTTGTTTGTATCAGCAATAGTAACTCCTTTTGCGGGTGCAAATTCCTGAACTTTTCCTTACTCAAAATACAATTGTGTTTAAACTCCTGGTCTCTTCTTCGACGTCATTTTGGCGAATTCCTGGAGTTTTCCAGAAGTTATATAAATTTCTCCCGTTTGAATCCCTTAACTCCTGCAGGTTTAATGATGTTCCCCCGTCCCCTGGGATCTCTCCAGGTTTCGCTCTTCTCCATTGTACTCAGCATATTTGTTATTCCAGATGGCGGTATCCTCCCTGGGCCCGAACTACCTGGACGCGGATTACATGCAGAGGGACGGGACGGACGGTTCCGGATCGGGAGGCGGTCCCGACTTCGAGGAGGACGACAGGGACGACGAGTACGTCAGAGGGTCGGGATCGGGAGACGGGCCGGGCGGCCATGACGGTAAGGCGAATGAATTTTCGGGGTTTACTCCCTTCATCCTCGAGTAGTTTACGCTCGGGGGACGGGAGAGCGGTGCAATCAGGGCGAATGGGACGGGAGATTATTATTATTATTATTATTTCTGATGGTTTTCTTTTTACAGGCGTCGTGAGTACCGGCGACGAGGAGAGGAGGGTGGTGCCGTCGAGCGGCTCGCAGCCGACCAGCGGCCATAAGGAACCGTCGTCACCGAAGACCACAGGCCGCTCGTGCAGCGTCACCTCGTCGTACCTGCTCGTCGCGACGACTGCGCTCCTGCTCGCCGTACTAAAGAACTAAAGACAATTTTGTATAAAACAAACGATAACTTTTTAGCCGTAGTAACGAAAGAGAAGAGACGACGAGGAGGAGGAGGACGAGGAAGAGAAATTTATATTCACTGTTGAATTGCGGGAAGGACGTTACTTACAGTGGCGTACAGCGCTACTTGTTCCGTTCTCGCGGTTGTTGGACGTGGAGGGTGTTCGGGGAGAGATTCGGGCCGATGGGGGCGACCGGCCACCACACCCACGATTCATATCACTCGCACGACAATAAGTATGGTGGGGGGGTCCGCGGGGGGCGCCACGATCGGCGGTACCACGTACGTACCAAAAGTGATAAAACGCAGTGCCATTCGGGTACGTCGTAGTACCGTTGCGCTCCTCCGGGAACGGTGCCAAAACGAGAGGCGGTGCCGGTCGCCGTTATCGCTGAATTTTTCGATTTTATTCGCTGTGAGAGAAATATTTATTGGGGTGCCTTTAGGTTGGAGCCGCGATAAGCGATAAAAGATGCAATTGTTCGCAGTGGGGCCTTACACTGATCGATTGACAAAATTGGTTTTACAATGAATGATCCTGAAAAGAACAAACACTTTTAAAGACTTCACTTCAACTTCTTTTACTTTAAAGATGGAGGAATCGTGATAGTAAAGCTGTTTTATCCAAAGAACGCCTAATGGTTACAATCTGGTTCATAACCTCATATTATACAAATATCATTCAACGTAATGCAACACACGCACAGACACAACATAGATTAATAGTAGCAATATCGAGAAAATAATGTACTTTAACAGAAGTCCAGTATTCCACATTTGCAACGAGTTGAACATCAAGTACCTATACTCTATTCAAAACAAATCCCGATGCACGTCATTTTGATGACGTCACCAAACATCCAATACTACCAACTTAATATAGTCCCAGGACATCGCAAGTTATGTGTTCTGTGTGTATTTTAGGTTGACAATATGTATGGTTATGTGTATTCTCAACCTAAAATATACACGGAACACTTAAATTGCGATGTCCTGTGACTATATTAAGTTGGTAGTATTGGATGATTCTGACGTCATCAAAATGACGTGCATCGGGAGTTGTTTTGAATAGAGTATACCTAATATTCAACAGTTACTGCAATAAATTGAACCTATCATATTATTGAGGTTGTGACTGAGATACAATGGCCTTTCTAGAAGAGTCCAGGGTCCAGAAAGGGCTTAAACTAAATTTCAACTTGATAAATTTTTAGTAACAATATCGAAAAAATAGTGTACTTTAACAGAAATCCAGGATTTCACATTTGCAACGAGTTGTACATCAAGTACTTACCTAATGTTCAACATTTACTGTAGTCAATTGAAAGTATCGTATTATTGAGGTTCTGATTGAGATACAAAGGCCTATCCAGAAGAGTCCAGGGTCCAGAAAGGGCTTAAACTAAATTTCGACTTAATAAATTTTTAGTAACAATGTATTTCACATTTACAACGAGTTAATCATCAAGTACCTACTTAATATTCAACATTTGCTGCAGTAAATTGAAAGTATCATCTTATTGACGTTGTGACTGAGATACAAGGGCCTATCCAGAAGAGTCCAGGGTCCAGAAAGGGCTTAAACCAAATTTCAGCTTGATAAATTTTTAGTAACAATATCGAAAAAATAATGTACTTTAACAGAAATCCAGTATTTCACATTTGCAACGAGTTGATCATCAAGTACCTACCTAATATTCAACATTTACTACAGTAAATTGAAACTATCATACTATTGAGGTTGTCCAGAAGATTGCTAAGAGTCCAGAAATGGTTTAACCTAAATTTCAACTTAATAAATTCTAAAATTATAATATTACACAACAAATCAATCTTCATAACTTATTCAGACACACATATTATGTGAAATACAATTTAATACATGTATTTTTTAGCATTGCAACAGAACAATAACAAGCTTACAATATTCACCGTATTACCATTACATGTAGTTTTAAATTGAAAAATTATTAAAGCTAAGGTATTAGAAACCATTGTGTACCTAGTAAGAACATCATTACAACAATAAGAACATGAGAATGTATAACATTCTATGATTGTGGTTTCTTGAACACCGTTTGAGTAATGCCAATCCAACCAACCAATCTGTCTTGAGTTGTCACAGTAGATCTCAACAATGTTTTTAAGTTTTCTTAATGAAGAAACAAATGATTCACAGGAAGCAGCAGAAACTGGCAACGTAATTAATAATCTTAATTGCAAATATGTTGCTTGATAAACTTATTCGTCGCATAAGTTTAAATCATCTATTGCGTTTCATATTTCGTTTACCTACATCTTTATTAGTCCATTTTAGAAACCAAGAACCTATCTCTGTTGTTACTAGTTCCCTATATAAATTCATCATAATTCAAAATCGGTAATTAATTCATTTGATTTATCATTGAACGTTGATAGATCTAGATTTCCTACCAAATTTATGGGAAGCAATGGATTCCATATTTTGACACATTTCTCGTCAAGTCGCCATTTTAAGTCATTCAAGACTGCATGTATCAATGGAGTGTATATATGTTGAAATTCTATAATGTTAGATTGATTTCTTGCCTTTTAGTTATTCTTGGGAACTTTCTTCAATATCAAGTTTTCCGAAAAGTTTTTGTTATTTCTTTGTATTATGCTTCAAAAGAAATTTCTAGATTTTCACATTTTTCTCTTAGAGATTGTAAAACCGGTTTAATATGCTTTCAAGCGAAAATTTTGTCTAAACTTATTTTAAAGTAATTAAAATATCCAAAAGAGTGATATGAAAAATTCACAAATCATACTATTTCTAATACACTTCTATGACATTCAAATATTTCGGTATCCATTCAAAGAAAATAGACAGAATTGTTTGTCGCTGCGACTCTCCAATATGAAGATGAACCAATAACATCATTTTATTTGTTCCGCTCTTATAGTTTACCACTGCCCCAAACTAAATGCACCCTTAATGCATAGAATTATCCATAGAGTTACAATCATATTTGTGTAAATTCAAATAGTAAATAGTTCTGCCAGATTTTTGTATATATGTTGTTTGTTGGAGTATGAGACTGTTTAATAGTTGTTAGTATGTATATGCAGGGGGCGGGAGTGTTCGGGGCTTCTCGGCTGATCTCTCCGGAGATCACCGCTACTTGTGAGGATTTAACACATTTAAGTTAAGTTTGTGAGGTTTACCTCGGATCGAGCTGTTTTCCAGATATATATGCAGCTTTTATGAAACGCTGCAATTTTATGTTATCCCTCGTGATCGAGGCTTGATTACCGTGAATCCAGGGAAGGATCCGGATCGTTGCCCTGTTGTCCGTTCGATTTTGCCTCAAAGGCGACACGAAAACGGTTATGACGTGTAAATACCTTCTACTTAGTATTTATTTGGTCCCGACTTTAGCAATAACTTTCAAAGGATAATGTACATTTGTTAAGGCAGCCTAAGAGACGGAAGCGATCAATTTCCCTACTTACTTAAGTCGTATCGTTTCCGGCGCTTCCTTTTCATTTTTAGGGATTTCCACAGCTTTGGAAATTCTTCAGATTGAAGATCATTCATTTCCTGATGTTCTTTCATTTTTGCCGATTTATGAGAGAATGGATGAATGCGTGTAGATAGTTTGTTTAGAATAATATATATTGTATTCGTATTAAATTATTTTGAGAATTGTCTGTGATTGATCATATTAATTTAATTGTAAAATTAGGAATCGAAATTTATATCATTTTAAATTTGTTGATTGGTAACGATTGATATTTATGTATATTATTAGGAAAGATGGTGAGTTTTCTTAAAACGTTTACTTACACTCACTGACGAATCAAAAAAATGAAACTACAAGTATCTATGTATAGTTGAGAGCTCAGTAGGGAAGTTAATTACATTCTTTTAATTGTAGGCCAGTACACCAGCACTTCCTCAGTAAATGTGTGTAAATGTTTTAATGAAACCTACCCAAGTTTAATCTTGACAGTTTCGACCCACTAAAAAAAGTTGTAACAAGTGTATGACATCTAGATAGAACCATAATAAGTAATAGGTAATTAACTATTATACATATATATTTTTTTGTAAGTTGATATCATTTGCTTTTCAAACACTTTTGTTTTCTTTTTTTATATTTATTCATTTACCAGTCTTTAATAAGTTATATGTACAGGCCATCAAAATGCAATTTTCTGGATCAAGAATAATAAAAATTATGCCAACTAAAAATATAAGAAGAACTAACTAAATCGCTGCGATTTTTTTTCATAGAATGTATCACTAACTAGTCTCTAGCTTTTTAATTATGAACTTTATCTAAATTATGTTCTTTTTTTATTCACTGTACCTATACCGACTTTTATTTTCATAGAAATAAATAGTTGCCTTTTTTAATCGAGACCAATTTCATTTTATCATTAATGGATTATAATCATCAGTAAGTACTATGCTTACTGATGATTTGAATTGTTTTCTAAAATAAGTGGGCGGAATGGGCTAAATTTCAGAGTTGTGTGGCAACATACCATACATCGTATTCTAGATCTAAATGTGACTTAACACATTTTGGGAAAGCAATAAGTCCTGAAAATGGGAGTCATTGTTGGCATCGGGTAACTTTCGTTTTTCGTTTACAATAAAAAGGCAAACATATTTTTTTTAGAAATAATGATAGTATAATTAACGAGAAAATAGATGTCATTGTAAAAAAGCATGGGGTGCTTGATATATTAAACTGTTAAAAGTATGTATTTCATCAGTACGATTAATTATTATACAAGAATCACCCCACGCTTTATTACAATAACATCTATTTTCTCGTTAACTATACTATTCTTATTTGGCTCTATTGCATTCAATTTTTGCATATTAATAGGTGGAATACATATTGATAGTAGGTAAATTATTAATTTATTAGATATTCTAGTGAAACATTCAATTCAAGCTAAAATTGGACAAACTTATCTTTAAATATAGTCTGTAATGTATCAATAATCGGTGTGCAAATGGGAAGCAAATAGAGGGTAAACCAATCCGAGATAAATTTCGTGAATACAGGGCATACGTCAAAAGCTGGAAGAACTTCGTTCTCGCATAGTTGGTTGCATAAATTAAACGAGTCTGTAGAATTCAGTGGTAGAATTAGTTTATGTAAAATAAAATTGATCTGGCAACAATACTGTCAAAGTATACGTTCCGCCCCATTCCTTAGTTTACGTTCTGTGCTTGTGACTTGTGACAGTTCGGACCTTCGGTCGGGGGTCGGGGTGCTAAAGTGGAATTATTATACCCTATACCCTATAAAGGATATACTTACTGAGCCCTGAGCCTAACCTATATCTCCTATAAAGTAGGTTTCAACAATATGAGGGGGAAGTGATTTGCTCCTTGTACTCTTGGCCTCCGATTTATGAAAACTTTACCGATATATCGATACATCGACAGGAAATAAATATCGAATGGAATATCGATACATTTGATGACGAAACATCGATATTTAGAACAAATCGATATATCGTTGCCATCCCTAACCTAAATACTAGTTTCGCTATTCTTCCAGTTACCGAGAGCAAACCGCCGATCGGATGACTGAGATCGACGCCCTCATCGTACGCGAGATCTCGCTCTGCTCGTCGCTCGGCAGGAGGCCGAAATCGATCCAGACCGACCCGTCGCCATCCCGTGTCCAAATCGACGAGTACCGGGACTACCTCGGACAGCTCGAGACCGAGAAGGCCGACCGCTCGACGAAGGAAGCGCGTCAGATGATCCACACGTTAGGCTACTCTCCTCGGTCTGACTTCGAGGAGCGCATCTGCCGCGATGACGATTTCTTCCCGATCGACGAGGTCGTCGACGAGTTCGACCGGTTCCACGCCGCACTGAGGGAGGCGGTGTCGGCCATGGCGAAGGAGATCGGCGCGCTGAGGTCGGAGATCGTCGATCTGTGGGACCTGCTCTGCGTCGACCTCCTCTAGAGAGAGAGCGTAAAGAAGAAGACCGAGGGTAGCGACTGGAAGGCGTTGAGGGCGCTGAAGGCCGAGAAGGAGAGATGTGACACACTGAAGATGGCTAATATCGAGGTAACGGATATTACGATTTCCTTGTCGTTAGTGTATTACTAGAGCTCGTAAAAAATGCATATAAAGTGTGTATCTCGACAAAATATATGTGACCTGGAGTTCTCCCGGATCTGAATCCTGGTTGGTTGTCCATCAGGGTTATTAAACCGTTTATCTTGTTGGTGATGAGTTTTAATATGGTACTCATCCTCTATAATTTACTGGGATTTTTTTGCCTCCTTTCTTGAACATCAGAATGATGGTACTGGTACGCTACTCATCTGGTATCTGGGGTATCTGGGTAAGAAACTTTTGGGCTAGGCTTGTTAGTTGTTGTAAAAACCTCTGTCCACCATTTTTTAGCAACTCATTTGCAATCCCTAGGAAAATTCTAATAAATTTACTGTAATCTCGATTGGTGTCAATATCTCCTATTTCTTACAGAAATTATTGACTTGTCTCCGACGCGACCTCGAGGAGACTTGGAAGAAGTGCCACTGCGGTCAGAACGTCAAAGACGAATTTGAGTTGTTCGATACTGACTTCTTCAATGAGGAAATGCTCTAAATCGACGA
Source organism: Cryptocephalus moraei (assembly GCA_946251905.1). Taxonomy (NCBI): domain Eukaryota; kingdom Metazoa; phylum Arthropoda; class Insecta; order Coleoptera; family Chrysomelidae; genus Cryptocephalus; species Cryptocephalus moraei. Next base: position 22,594,943 of record OX276464.1, on the reverse strand, counting down.
GACTGAACTGAAGAGATGGCAAGAGTATTACGAGGAGAACAGGTGAGTCGGTTTCTCTAATAAACGGTGTTGAAGATACAGTTACCGAAGCCATGCCTGTCGAACAAGGTGGCTATGAAACCGGTTGCCATTGAATACTGAAATGATATACAGTGCAACGTATAATGTATAATGTGATTTAAGTATAATGTGATTTAAGGGACCAGGCTGGATTCTGTGTTATAAGAGGGCCGTAGTAAAAATGTTGTTTTGTAAGAGCTAGGGCTCTTTGTAGCCTTGGTATATGAGTAATTTTCCTTTTCTTTTATAAACTATCTAATATTCTGTGGATTCCATTTTATATAAACTCAACATTTTCATTTTTCAAGTAGTCGGTTGAAGCAAATATCCATATCAACAACTTATTCCTATCAGATTCATGAAAGACAAGTCAAAAACCCTTAATTCCGCCCTGATGATAAGGTCAAATATGCCTAAAAATATAAATACCTATAAAAAAGGCAACAAAAAATCTAACAACTTTGCGAGTGTCACTAATTAATTTTTATTTTATTTTAACGCTGCAATTCGAGAAAAACACATTTACCAAGACGATCACGTCTGAACTAGCTTCTTAATCCCAATAGGAAGCGGTTTTCTCACTTTTCACTATTACAGAGAGCTGCTGAAGTTGATCGCGAAGCACCGTGAATTGTGGGTGAACATGCTGCAACTGGATCTCAACGCGGAGGAACTGCGCCCTCAACGCCTTCCAGTCGCTGCCCTCGGTCTTCCTCTTTACGCTCTCCCGCTCGAGGAGGTCGACGTAGAGCAGGTCCCACAGATCCACGATCTCCGACCTTAGTGCGCCGATCTCCTCCGCCATGACCGACATCGCTTCCCTCAGAGCGCCGTGGAACCGGTCGAACTCGTCAACGACCTCATCGATCGGGAAGAAATCGGGATCGCGGCAGATGCGCTCCTCGAAGTCAGACCGAGGAGAGTAGCCCAACATGTGGATCATCTCACGCACTTCCTTCGTCCTCGTCGAGCCGGTCGGCCTTCTCGGTCTCGAGCTGTCCGAGGTAGTCCCGGTACTCGTCGATTTGGGCACGGGATGGCGACGGGTCGGTCTGGATCGATTTCGGCCTCCTGCCGAGCGAGGAGCAGAGCGAGATCTCGCGTACGACGAGGGCGTCGATCTCAGTCATCCGATCGGCGGTTTGCTCTCGGTAACTCGAAGAATAGCGAGACTGAAGTCACTAGATATACAAAGTACCGCAATCCATTGACCCCACGTGTAAGAGAGAGATAGGACAATTCAGAACCAAAATGGCGGTTATTTTTAGGGATTTTAGTAGGAATTTTATTTTATACACTGAACACTACACTCAGTTAATAATGTTAAGCCTGCGACGATAATGAACGACGCTAATCAATCCACTATTACCCACTATTAATAATTAATAATTTGTACTATCAATTCTTAACAATTACTGAAATAAAAAAGTAACATATTTTCAGTGAATTTCCTTTACTGTCATCGGGGAACCTTCCTCTATCGACTGCGACCATAATTTCAAAAATCCAAATTTTGGCCATTTTTGGAGAAAATCGCAAGGGGTTAACCTTCCTTTTTTTTGGGGTCAAAAAATAAACTTTCGAATTTCTGCACGAAACTCGCAGGGTACGTCGAGAGGGCGATTTTTAGGTACGTGACGAAGTTTCGTATCGATAACTTCTCTACTTTCCGAGATATGGCGATTTTTGGAAAAATAAAGTGGATTTTTCAAAAATTCATATCTCCGAAAATAAACGTTTTTCGAAGAAGTTCTACTTAACTTTTCTCTTCAGAACGTCGTTCTCTATCGACCGATACCAAAATTATTCAAATCGGACTAGGTTGACGTATTCGGAAAATCCCAAATTTTCAAAAATTCCTATCTCAGAAACTAAACATCTTTTCCGTGAATTTCCTTTACTGTCGGCATAGGGGAACCTTCTTCTAAAGATTGCGATAATAATTTCGGAAATCTAATTTTTGGCCATTTTTGGAGAAAATCGCAAGTGGTTAACCTTCCTTTTTTTTGGGGTCAAAAAATAAACTTTCGAATTTCTGCACGAAACTCGCAGGGTACGTCGAGAGGGCGATTTTTAGGTACGTGACGAAGTTTCGTATCGATAACTTCTCTACTTTCCGAGATATGGCGATTTTTGGAAAAATAAAGTGGATTTTTCAAAAATTCATATCTCCGAAAATAAACGTTTTTCGAAGAAGTTCTACTTAACTTTTCTCTTCAGAACGTCGTTCTCTATCGACCGATACCAAAATTATTCAAATCGGACTAGGTTGACGTATTCGGAAAATCCCAAATTTTCAAAAATTCCTTTCTCAGAAACTAAACATCTTTTCCGTGAATTTCCTTTACTGTCGGCATAGGGGAACCTTCTTCTAAAGATTGCGATAATAATTTCGGAAATCTAATTTTTGGCCATTTTTGGAGAAAATCGCAAGTGGTTAACCTTCCTTTTTTTTGGGGTCAAAAAATAAACTTTCGAATTTCTGCACGAAACTCGCAGGGTACGTCGAGAGGGCGATTTTTAGGTACGTGACGAAGTTTCGTATCGATAACTTCTCTACTTTCCGAGATATGGCGATTTTTGGAAAAATAAAGTGGATTTTTCAAAAATTCATATCTCCGAAAATAAACGTTTTTCGAAGAAGTTCTACTTAACTTTTCTCTTCAGAACGTCGTTCTCTATCGACCGATACCAAAATTATTCAAATCGGACTAGGTTGACGTATTCGGAAAATCCCAAATTTTCAAAAATTCCTTTCTCAGAAACTAAACATCTTTTCCGTGAATTTCCTTTACTGTCGGCATAGGGGAACCTTCTTCTAAAGATTGCGATAATAATTTCGGAAATCTAATTTTTGGCCATTTTTGGAGAAAATCGCAAGTGGTTAACCTTCCTTTTTTTTGGGGTCAAAAAATAAACTTTCGAATTTCTGCACGAAACTCGCAGGGTACGTCGAGAGGGCGATTTTTAGGTACGTGCCGAAGTTTCGTATCGATAACTTCTCTACTTTCCGAGATATGGCGATTTTTGGAAAAATAAAGTGGATTTTTCAAAAATTCATATCTCCGAAAATAAACGTTTTTCGAAGAAGTTCTACTTAACTTTTCTCTTCAGAACGTCGTTCTCTATCGACCGATACCAAAATTATTCAAATCGGACTAGGTTGACGTATTCGGAAAATTCCAAATTTTCAAAAATTCCTATCTCGGAAACTAAACATCTTTTCCGTGAATTTCCTTTACTGTCGGCATAGGGGAACCTTCTTCTAAAGATTGCGATAATAATTTCGGAAATCTAATTTTTGGCCATTTTTGGAGAAAATCGCAAGTGGTTAACCTTCCTTTTTTTTGGGGTCAAAAAATAAACTTTCGAATTTCTGCACGAAACTCGCAGGGTACGTCGAGAGGGCGATTTTTAGGTACGTGACGAAGTTTCGTGTCGATAACTTCTCTACTTTCCGAGATATGGCGATTTTTGTAAAAATAAAGTGGATTTTTCAAAAATTCATATCTCCGAAAATAAACGTTTTTCGAAGAAGTTCTACTTAACTTTTCTCTTCAGAACGTCGTTCTCTATCGACCGATACCAAAATTATTCAAATCGGACTAGGTTGACGTATTCGGAAAATTCCAAATTTTCAAAAATTCCTATCTCGGAAACTAAACATCTTTTCCTTTGAATTTCCTTTACTGTCGGCATAGGGGAACCTTCCTCTATCGACTGCGACCATAATTTTGAAAATCTATTTTTTGGCCATTTTTGGAGAAAATCGCAAGGTGTTAACCTTCCTTTTTTTTGGGGTCAAAAAATAAACTTTCGAATTTCTGCACGAAACTCGCAGGGTACGTCGAGAGGGCGATTTTTAGGTACGTGACGAAGTTTCGTGTCGATAACTTCTCTACTTTCCGAGATATGGCGATTTTTGTAAAAATAAAGTGGATTTTTCAAAAATTCATATCTCCGAAAATAAACGTTTTTCGAAGAAGTTCTACTTAACTTTTCTCTTCAGAACGTCGTTCTCTATCGACCGATACCAAAATTATTCAAATCGGACTAGGTTGACGTATTCGGAAAATTCCAAATTTTCAAAAATTCCTATCTCGGAAACTAAACATCTTTTCCTTTGAATTTCCTTTACTGTCGGCATAGGGGAACCTTCCTCTATCGACTGCGACCATAATTTTGAAAATCTATTTTTTGGCCATTTTTGGAGAAAATCGTAAGGTGTTAACCTTCCTTTTTTTTGGGGTCAAAAAATAAACTTTCGAATTTCTGCACGAAACTCGCAGGGTACGTCGAGAGGGCGATTTTTAGGTACGTGACGAAGTTTCGTGTCGATAACTTCTCTACTTTCCGAGATATGGCGATTTTTGGAAAAATAAAGTGGATTTTTCAAAAATTCATATCTCCGAAAATAAACGTTTTTCGAAGAAGTTCTACTTAACTTTTCTCTTCAGAACGTCGTTCTCTATCGACCGATACCAAAATTATTCAAATCGGACTAGGTTGACGTATTCGGAAAATTCCAAATTTTCAAAAATTCCTATCTCGGAAACTAAACATCTTTTCCTTTGAATTTCCTTTACTGTCGGCATAGGGGAACCTTCCTCTATCGACTGCGACCATAATTTTGAAAATCTATTTTTTGGCCATTTTTGGAGAAAATCGTAAGGTGTTAACCTTCCTTTTTTTTGGGGTCAAAAAATAAACTTTCGAATTTCTGCACGAAACTCGCAGGGTACGTCGAGAGGGCGATTTTTAGGTACGTGACGAAGTTTCGTGTCGATAACTTCTCTACTTTCCGAGATATGGCGATTTTTGGAAAAATAAAGTGGATTTTTCAAAAATTCATATCTCCGAAAATAAACGTTTTTCGAAGAAGTTCTACTTAACTTTTCTCTTCAGAACGTCGTTCTCTATCGACCGATACCAAAATTATTCAAATCGGACTAGGTTGACGTATTCGGAAAATTCCAAATTTTCAAAAATTCCTATCTCGGAAACTAAACATATTTTCCTTGAATTTCCTTTACCGTCGGCATAGGGGAACCTTCCTCTATCGACTGCGACCATAATTTCGAAAATCTAATTTTTGGCCATTTTTGGAGAAAATCGCAAGGTGTTAACCTTCCTTTTTTTTGGGGTCAAAAAATAAACTTTCGAATTTCTGCACGAAACTCACAGGGTACGTCGAGAGGGCTATTTATAGGTACGTGCCGAAGTTTCGTATCGATAACTTCTCTACTTTCCGAGATATGGCGATTTTTGGAAAAATAAAGTGGATTTTTCAAAAATTCATATCTCCGAAAATAAACGTTTTTCGAAGAAGTTCTACTTAACTTTTCTCTTCAGAACGTCGTTCTCTATCGACCGATACCAAAATTATTCAAATCGGACTAGGTTGACGTATTCGGAAAATTCCAAATTTTCAAAAATTCCTATCTCGGAAACTAAACATCTTTTCCTTTGAATTTCCTTTACTGTCGGCATAGGGGAACCTTCCTCTATCGACTGCGACCATAATTTTGAAAATCTATTTTTTGGCCATTTTTGGAGAAAATCGTAAGGTGTTAACCTTCCTTTTTTTTGGGGTCAAAAAATAAACTTTCGAATTTCTGCACGAAACTCGCAGGGTACGTCGAGAGGGCGATTTTTAGGTACGTGACGAAGTTTCGTGTCGATAACTTCTCTACTTTCCGAGATATGGCGATTTTTGTAAAAATAAAGTGGATTTTTCAAAAATTCATATCTCCGAAAATAAACGTTTTTCGAAGAAGTTCTACTTAACTTTTCTCTTCAGAACGTCGTTCTCTATCGACCGATACCAAAATTATTCAAATCGGACTAGGTTGACGTATTCGGAAAATCCCAAATTTTCAAAAATTCCTTTCTCAGAAACTAAACATCTTTTCCGTGAATTTCCTTTACTGTCGGCATAGGGGAACCTTCTTCTAAAGATTGCGATAATAATTTCGGAAATCTAATTTTTGGCCATTTTTGGAGAAAATCGCAAGTGGTTAACCTTCCTTTTTTTTGGGGTCAAAAAATAAACTTTCGAATTTCTGCACGAAACTCGCAGGGTACGTCGAGAGGGCGATTTTTAGGTACGTGACGAAGTTTCGTGTCGATAACTTCTCTACTTTCCGAGATATGGCGATTTTTGTAAAAATAAAGTGGATTTTTCAAAAATTCATATCTCCGAAAATAAACGTTTTTCGAAGAAGTTCTACTTAACTTTTCTCTTCAGAACGTCGTTCTCTATCGACCGATACCAAAATTATTCAAATCGGACTAGGTTGACGAATTCGGAAAATTCCAAATTTTCAAAAATTCCTATCTCGGAAACTAAACATATTTTCCTTTAATTTCCTTTACCGTCGGCATAGGAGAACCTTCCTCTATCGACTGCGACCATAATTTCGAAAATCTAATTTTTGGCCATTTTTGGAGAAAATCGCAAGGTGTTAACCTTCCTTTTTTTGGGGGTCAAAAAATAAACTTTCGAATTTCTGCACGAAACTCGCAGGGTACGTCGAGAGGGCGATTTTTAGGTACGTGCCGAAGTTTCGTATCGATAACTTCTCTACTTTCCGAGATATGGCGATTTTTGGAAAAATAAAGTGGATTTTTCAAAAATTCATATCTCCGAAAATAAACGTTTTTCGAAGAAGTTTTACTTAACTTTTCTCTCCAGAACGTCGTTCTCTATCGACCGATACCAAAATTATTCAAATCGGACTAGGTTGACGAATTCGGAAAATTCCAAATTTTCAAAAATTCCTATCTCGGAAACTAAACATATTTTCCTTGAATTTCCTTTACCGTCGGCATAGGAGAACCTTCCTCTATCGACTGCGACCATAATTTTGAAAATCTAATTTTTGGCCATTTTTGGAGAAAATCGCAAACCTTCCTTTTTTTTGGGGTCAAAAAATAAACTTTCGAATTTCTGCACGAAACTCGCAGGGTACGTCGAGAGGGCGATTTTTAGGTACGTGACGAAGTTTCGTGTCGATAACTTCTCTACTTTCCGAGATATGGCGATTTTTGTAAAAATAAAGTGGATTTTTCAAAAATTCATATCTCCGAAAATAAACGTTTTTCGAAGAAGTTCTACTTAACTTTTCTCTTCAGAACGTCGTTCTCTATCGACCGATACCAAAATTATTCAAATCGGACTAGGTTGACGTATTCGGAAAATTCAAAATTTTCAAAAATTCCTATCTCGGAAAGTAAACATCTTTTCCTTGAATTTCCTTTACTGTCGGCATAGGGGAACCTTCCTCTATCGACTGCGACCATAATTTCGAAAATCCAAATTTTGGCCATTTTTGGAGAAAATCGCAAGGTGTCAAACCTTCCTTTTTTTGGGGGTCAAAAAATAAACTTTCGAATTTCTGCACGAAACTCGCAGGGTACGTCGAGAGGGCGATTTTTAGGTACGTGCCGAAGTTTCGTATCGATAACTTCTCTACTTTCCGAGATATGGCGATTTTTGGAAAAATAAAGTGGATTTTTCAAAAATTCATATCTCCGAAAATAAACGTTTTTCGAAGAAGTTCTACTTAACTTTTCTCTTCAGAACGTCGTTCTCTATCGACCGATACCAAAATTATTCAAATCGGACTAGGTTGACGAATTCGGAAAATTCCAAATTTTCAAAAATTCCTATCTCGGAAACTAAACATATTTTCCTTGAATTTCCTTTACCGTCGGCATAGGAGAACCTTCCTCTATCGACTGCGACCATAATTTCGAAAATCCAAATTTTGGCCATTTTTGGAGAAAATCGCAAGGTGTCAAACCTTCCTTTTTTTTTTGGGGTCAAAAAATAAATTTCCGAATTTCTGCACGAAACTCGCAGGGTACGTCGAGAGGGCGATTTTTAGGTACGTGACGAAGTTTCGTATCGATACCTTCTCTACTTTCCGAGATATATGGCGATTTTTTGAAAAATAAAGTGGAATTTTCAAAAATTCATATCTCCGAAAATAAACGTTTTTCGAAGAAGTTTTACTTAACTTTTCTCTTCAGAACGTCGTTCTCTATCGACCGATACCAAAATTATTCAAATCGGACTAGGTTGACGTATTCGGAAAATTCCAAATTTTCAAAAATTCCTATCTCGGAAACTAAACATCTTTTCCGTGAATTTTCTATACCGGCGGCATAGGGGAACCTTCCTCTATCGACTGCGACCATAATTTCGAAAATCTAATTTTTGGCCATTTTTGGAGAAAATCGCAAGGTGTTAACCTTCCTTTTTTTTGGGGTCAAAAAATAAACTTTCGAATTTCTGCACGAAACTCGCAGGGTACGTCGAGAGGGCGATTTTTAGGTACGTGACGAAGTTTCGTGTCGATAACTTCTCTACTTTCCGAGATATGGCGATTTTTGTAAAAATAAAGTGGATTTTTCAAAAATTCATATCTCCGAAAATAAACGTTTTTCGAAGAAGTTCTACTTAACTTTTCTCTTCAGAACGTCGTTCTCTATCGACCGATACCAAAATTATTCAAATCGGACTAGGTTGACGTATTCGGAAAATTCAAAATTTTCAAAAATTCCTATCTCGGAAAGTAAACATCTTTTCCTTGAATTTCCTTTACTGTCGGCATAGGGGAACCTTCCTCTATCGACTGCGACCATAATTTCGAAAATCCAAATTTTGGCCATTTTTGGAGAAAATCGCAAGGTGTCAAACCTTCCTTTTTTTTTTTGGGTCAAAAAATAAATTTCCGAATTTCTGCACGAAACTCGCAGGGTACGTCGAGAGGGCGATTTTTAGGTATGTGACGAAGTTTCGTATCGATACCTTCTCTACTTTCCGAGATATATGGCGATTTTTTGAAAAATAAAGTGGAATTTTCAAAAATTCATATCTCCGAAAATAAACGTTTTTCGAAGAAGTTTTACTTAACTTTTCTCTTCAGAACGTCGTTCTCTATCGACCGATACCAAAATTATTCAAATCGGACTAGGTTGACGTATTCGGAAAATTCCAAATTTTCAAAAATTCCTATCTCGGAAACTAAACATCTTTTCCGTGAATTTTCTATACCGGCGGCATAGGGGAACCTTCCTCTATCGACTGCGACCATAATTTCGAAAATCTAATTTTTGGCCATTTTTGGAGAAAATCGCAAGGTGTTAACCTTCCTTTTTTTGGGGTCAAAAAATAAATTTTCGAATTTCTGCACAAAAATTGCAGGGTACGTCGAGAGGGCGATTTTTAGGTACGTGACGAAGTTTCGTATCGATAACTTCTATACTTTCCGAGATATATGGCGATTTTTTGAAAAATAAAGTGGAATTTTCAAAAATTCATATCTCCGAAAATAAACGTTTTTCGAAGAAGTTTTACTTAACTTTTCTCTTCAGAACGTCGTTCTCTATCGACCGATACCAAAATTATTCAAATCGGACTAGGTTGACGTATTCGGAAAATTCCAAATTTTCAAAAATTCCTATCTCGGAAACTAAACATATTTTCCTTGAAATTCCTTTACTCTCGGCATGGGGAAACCTTCCTCTATCGACTGCGACCATAATTTCGAAAATCTAATTTTTGGCCATTTTTGGAGAAATTCGCAACCTTCTTATTTTCTTGGCCAAAAATGTGAACTTTTCGAATTTTAAACTGAAACTCGCAGGGCAGGTAAATAATGTCCATTTATATACACTCGATGAGTTTCAACTGCCCAACCGTCATAATTTTCGAGATCTTGAAATTTTTGTGGGACAAACAGAGCGCGGTCAGGGAAATAAAACGATACACTCCTGTTTATACACATTTATTCAATATCTTTTAATTTTTACATTGGCGTATGGACATTACACTATGTACTTGTAAAATATGTAATTTACCTATGACTTAGTCACCTAAGCGAATAGGAAGAATATAGATTCTTTTGTATCTTTTTAAAACTTCATTCTCAGGAGATAGAAAAAAGGAGTTATAGGCTCTTCAGTGGTCCGAATCGTGAAATTCGCTGACTTCCCCCGTAGAGGTCCGGAAGAGAAAAAAATGGAGGTCCTCTACGGACGAAACCGGACTTAAGATAGCACCATAGGGCATAAGTGAAAACTTCGGATTATATTTATATCATTATAAGTAACATCGGAGGGGGAGCACCACCAATGGGATCGATAAAATTTTAAAAAACAATAATAATCATAATTACAATTATAATAATAAATAGAAGATAGATCTGTGGCAGTGGGGCATTTCAATAATAATAAAATTTGTCTAAAATCGTGCCCCGCCACCTACACGGGATATGTCGACGATTAATCCTTTCCTCTGATATTTGGTATGAAAAATATTACTCTACTCCCTTCTTCTTTGTCTCATCATTAAAACCTAACAAATGCACATACACATATAAAATAATACATCACTAAAATATCGTCAATTAACCGTTAACAGACTAGAATCACATACATTGTATTTCACCATTTCTCTTTTAAATATCTCTCAGTAAAACAATATCAATATACCTTCGAAAATCGGAAAAAAGAATACTTCCCTTTTTATTGTCGAAAAGAAGAGTGCCTCTTGTGCGTCTCGAAGAGATCTTAGCATACGAGGGGAAAGTCGCTAAGGGAAAAGGGCCACCTTAAGGTCGCCCTTTAAGAGAGTGAGAGAGAGAGAGAGAGTTTAACCGTTCAGAGCACGTACCGGCGACGCTCGAAAGATGAACGATCACCGTCTCCCCTCGGAACTGACTTAGAAAAATTTACCGGTAATGCATTAAAAACTTTACCAAAATACGAAAAGACGCGACCGTTCATGTCTCGAGACGCCTCCCTCGACACTCTTCAAACCTTTATTATAGATGTTATTTAATCGAAAGAGATCCTCAAATCTGTACACTAACAATAAATAGGTATCCTAGAAAATTAAAATAATTATTTATAAAAATACGTACAGGGCGCGGTCCTCGGGCGAGAAAGAGGGGGTGGGGTTGATAAAATTCAATTTTGATATCGAAATGAGGTTACGCCTCGTGATATGGATATGAGTAGACGTATAGAGCTAGATAAGGGATGATTACGCTGTCTTTACAGTCTATAAAAATCGTTTCAAACTGCTTATTCCAGTCACTCAAACATCAGTACATCGTTTCATTCCATCAACCAACCAAACAGTGGGAAAAAGAGTCTTGGAAATTACTCCTACGAAAATGCTTCTCTTGGGCTGATAATATAAAACGTATATCCCTTGGTTTCGCCCTTAAATCCTACCTATTACAACCCTTTCTCTAAATCTGCCTTTCTAGTTACTTCCTGTTCTACTTTCTGGTCCACCAAGGTCAGTTTTATCGCTTGCAACGGTTTGAAGACACAGTAACTGAAGAAATGGAATCAACAGATGAGAAAGTCGAAGGAACTAATCTTCAAAATTTGCCACGTGTCTATCAACATAGGTTTTTGGATTCAGAAATGGTAAGTAAGGTGTAAAATACTATATCAGTCTCTTTGCGATCATTCCCCGTGGCAAAGATTTTGTAAATCTTTATATTTTATTGTAAGGCAGCGTTTCTTGGTGTTCTGTCATTCCATTTTCCCTAAGATTCTGTCTATCTCCATCAAGGTTTAGTATTCCTGTCTTCTATTAGTAGGTACATAAGGTTTTCTTGGGCTGGTATGGCAAACCTTGTGTGTTTTCTACTAAGTTCTGTGTTCTTTCCTAAGGAAGGAGTTTTATTATTTAAAACCAATAAGGCTATATCTATTTCTAAGGCTGTCTTTCTTGGTATTTTCCATCTTTATGCTTCCCCCAAGATTCCGTCTACCTCCGTCAAGGTTTAGTATTCCTGGCTTCCATTAGTACATAAGTTTTTCTTGGGTTGCCAAGGCAAACCTTGTGTATTTCCTACAAAGTTTTGTGGTCTTTCCTAAGGAAGGAATTCTATTATTTAAAACCAAGAACTATCTCCTTTCTTGTTATTTTCCACTTTCTGTTCCCACAAGATTATCTCCATTAAGGTTTAGTATTTCTGTCTTCCATTAGTATGGAAGCTGGTAAAGCAAACCTTGTGTATTTCCTACAAAGTTTTGTGTTCTTTCCTAAGGAAGGAATTCTATTATTTAAAACCAAGAACTATCTCCTTTCTTGTTATTTTCCACTTTCTTGTCCCACAAGATTCTGTCCATCTCCATTAAGGTTTAGTATTTCTGTCTTCCATTAGTATGGAAGCTGGTAAAGCAAACCTTGTGTATTTCCTACAAAGTTTTGTGTTCTTTCCTAAGGAAGGAATTCTATTATTTAAAACCAAGAACTATCTCCTTTCTTGTTATTTTCCACTTTCTTGTCCCACAAGATTCTGTCCAGCTCCATTAAGGTTTAGTATTTCTGTCTTCCATTAGTATGGAAGCTGGTAAAGCAAACCTTGTGTATTTCTACCAAGTTCTGTATTATTTCTTAAGAAGGGCATTCTATTATTCAAAACCCAGAACTGTCTCTTCTAAGACAGCCTTTCTTGGTATTTTCTGTTTCTCACCAGATTTTATGTATTTCTACTAAGTTTGAGATTTGTTACAAATTCAATTTTTACCTTCAACCTTTGCCTTTGTTCACAAGTTTCCGATTTTCGTCCATTTCCCAAGTCCCGTGTCGTTCTTCCCATGTATTTAGATTCTTCTCAAAATGCGTATCTACCTATTTTACTTTCCAAATTTTGTCCTTTTCCACCAAGATTTACTTTTACCCTTATACTCCGTGTTGTATCTACTAGTTCTACATTCCAAACGCAAGATGTTCGTTTCCGTATTTCTGTCATTTTCTTCTAAACTTTGTCTGTTCGCAACAATACGTATCTTTTCGTCCATACCTCCTCAAGTTTTGTGATTATATATTCCTAAATTCTTTTTCCCTTTTTAAACTTCGTCTACCTCCTTTGAAAAACAATTACGTCACCCCCTCCCGGGTCGAGGCCGTAGATCTTATCGATTGCGCCACGAAGGTTTTCGGCCGTGCCAACAACTGAGGGAATTGCTTGGACCAATTTTGGGGAGTTAACTGTTAAAATTTTACTGTAAACAAAATAAGATCAATATGGCCGTCGAGATCTCGAAACGTAGCAGGATCAGCCTTAGATATTTCTTTATGGCCATGGGCGAGACGTCGTTAAAACAACCATAAGGTTTTCGTTAAGTTTGTACAATATGAAAATTGGAGTTTTGGGTGTCCCAATAATTAACGCAAGATTTGCATTTGGCACCATTTTTGTTGGCAACCCTGACAAAAGAACACTTTAACAGCTTCGAGCTTAAGTTTAGTAAAAATGGTGCGTTATACGATACAACAACGTGTTTTCATTATCGAAAGATATTCCAAATTTTTTTTTCCAAAATTTTGGGATGGAGGTATCAGTGAACCATATTTTTTCTGAAAATGAGGCACAGGTCTTTCTGCCAAAATTGGGTGCAATTGATGTGGCCAATATGTGATTTTAACAAGACGTGACATAGCCAGTGACACAATTCAAACACTCCATTAGACATTTCCTGGTTATGTCCTCTCTCGGTTCGGTGATCACAATTTTGATTTCTTCTTATGGGGTTATTTGAAGTCAAAGGTCTATGTCAACAAGCCCACAACCACCCGTGCATTACAAGAGGAAATTAAACGCTGCATCAACGAAATTCAGTCAAAATTAGGCATTCCAAACCACGTGATATCCAATATGGCGGCTGTGGGCAAACAAAGTTTGACAGTTTGACAGCGCCATCAGAAAGTGTTCATGGTTATGTTGTTTGTTGGTGAAAAGGTGATTTTTAGAAAGTTTTATCGGTTTTGTTAGTGCTTATATACTTTTTAAGATGCAGAGTGAATATTTACTGTTGGAAAATGACGAAAATACTTACTAAAGTTTTGGGTTTGCATATCTAGATATATTTTTTGCAGTTATCTAAAGAAGCTGAAGTTAATCGATAATGTGGATCCATTTACATTGAAAGTTGAAGATTTGGACAATTCTATTCACGGAGTTCCGCCTGTCACCAACATGGATATCGTTTCATATTTAGTTTTAACCCATAGTTACTACAGCAAAGCACAAATGAACGCATACAAGAGCATCGTTGTTCGAAAAAACAGTACTGTACACTTTAAAAATATGAAAACAACTTGACTCACTCTCAAAAACCTAAAATGGAACACTTTTCGATCAGTAGTCACAGATGACATAACCAAGTTGTTTGCCCACAAGGGCCATATTGGATTTATTTTTGACAGGTCGTTGGAATGCCTAATTATGCAGAAAGGTTATGGAACATTTCAACGAAAGAGTGCGTACCAATATGTCATTGGTTTCTATTTAATTTAAATCTTGCGTTAATTTTGGAACACCTTTTACTTGTGTAAATTGTAACATATAATTTTGAGCAATCAAACATTGTCAAAAGAACAACGTGGATTTCGAAGGGGTTGAACCACTATCGACTGTATTTTCGTAATAAACAGAAAACGAAGAGAGTATAACTCACAAAGCCTTTGATAGTGCGGATAGAAGTAATTATGGAACACATTGAACAGACGAGATATCCAAAACATCTAATAAATGCGACCAAGAGCATTTTATTTGATTATTCGCGCCCACAGAAGAAAGAACACCGCTGATCGTCCCAACTTTGTTTCATGACAAAATGGCAGTTAGTTGTCAATTTAAAAAACCCTTCTAATTAGGTTTCCGATTGGTAGCACGATTTCGAAGCGCGCCCCTGATTGGTCCAAAGGTATTACCTCAGATGCAGGCACACGGCCCTCTATACGAAAGTCTAGGCGATGCGCGATACGATGCGCGATCGTAGGATCGTCCCCCGGCGTGACAGGATCGCGGCGCCCCCTAGACGACGTTCTCCCTGCCGTCCTGCCTCCTCTTGTATTTACAGCATCGGCAGAGGATGTACCTGGCGAGGCACTCCTCGTCCGGCGCGTCCATCTCCTGTCAGATCACGTTCGACGGCTTCTCCTCGACGATCAGCACCTCCTCGTTGTTCTTCATCTCCTGCAGCCTCGCTATGCACTTGTCGATGTTGCCGACGACGACGGGGCGGTCGCCGCCGCACCGCCCGCCGCCCGGCGACGTCGGGGCGGTGCAGCTGCCCCCGAGGCCGCCCTTCGTGCTGTTCGGCGTCGGGCAGTCGCTCGTCGAGGGCAGCGAGTGGTTGTCCCACACCTTGTCCTTGCTACCTGCGATGGGAGCAGAGAGAGAGAGAAGAAAAGTTAGTCGTAACGCATATGGAGCGAATGATTATTAACCCCTTTTTCTCGCTAAGGGGTGGAGCGATAAAATCGTGGTTTGCGTAATAAATTAGCAATAAAATATGAGCTCATAGTAAATGCTGACTTATGATGTGGCTGACTCGTGGCGTAACAGATTTCGTGCTGACGGCAAATTGAGATTTTACCCCATGTAAAAACATTTATCTACTTTGCGTTACTAATAATCTCATTATTGCATCAAAAGTAGTATAATAATATTCATATTATTACACTACTTTTGGTAGTCTTTACGAGGCCAGTGTAACAACGGGCTGCCGAGCAGAAAGGGGAATGTAAATCGACCTTGTTTACCAAAATTCCACGCGAAAATGGCTGCCCTAGGGCTACTAGCTTTTTAAATTCAAATACGAAACGTCCATGTCAGTGACGTCAGTGTGACCGACCCAAGCAAAATTCCCTAGTGTAATACCAGAACTTGAACAGCCAAAATTTAATGAATTAATAAAGCAAAGTAGATGAAATAGTATATTACACACGTTTATCGGCACACTCATTCTATTAAAGCACTCGTGTGACAATACTCAGTCTCATTAAACTAGTATAATAATATACTATTCTGTCGGCACTCCTCCGAGTGCAACATTTTGAAGTAGGATATCATCAAATTTTTAAAGAAACTCCCGGGATTCCCTTTGGGGAGTTCCCGGGTCGCCTTACCCTTCTCCCTCCTGTTGTTGTTCCTGTGCTGCTGCCTCGCCTTCGCGTCGGTCGAGAGCCCGAACCGATCGGTGAACTGCCTGAAGCGCGCCAGGATCGAACGCGACGAGTTGTTGTTCTGAGAGTCCCTAGCCGCAGGAATACTGTTGTTTGCACTATTATCACTATTGACGCAGTTAGTTTTAATACTATTCTGCCGCGTGTTGTTCGGGCAGACCGACCCCTCCTCCACCGCCGCCACCTCCTCCTGCTCCTGCTGCTGCTGCTGCCCGGGCGGCGGCAACGGCCTCACGCTGTTGTGCATCTTCAGCTTCTCGAGGTTCGTGTACGCCTTGAGGATGCTGCGCTTCTCCTCGGGCGCGCGCTCCGCGTTCCGCTTGTTCAGGCTGAGCGTCTCCCTGGAGACGAGGCCGCCCGCGGGCGGCTGCAGCTGAGGCTGCTGCGGCTGCAGCTGCTGCCTCGCAGCCGCGTACTCGTCGAGGAAGTCGGGCGGATCGAACGACAGCTTCTTGTTGCCGACCATGCAGTGCTGGTCGAAGCTGAAGCCGCCGCAACGCAGCTTACCCTTCTGCACCATCCTCGCGAGCTCGGAGTGGTTCAGGTGCTGGACGCGCTCCCTGCTGCCCTTCCTCGAGCCCGGGTACGACTTGCGGCCGCCCGTCGACGGCGTCGTCGTCGTCGCGATCGTGCTCTCGGTCGAGATCTTGAACTTGAGCGCCTTCTCCGAGACCTCGACCTCGGTAGCCGTCTCGGAGACGTCGGAGCCGTCGGAGACGTCGCCGTCGCCGGCGGCGGAGGAGCCGTCCTCGGCGCCGCCCTCGGAGTCCTCCTCGACGTCCTCGAGGCTCTGGTCGGGGACGAGGGCGGAGGACGCCGCCGGCGGCGCCTCCGTCGACGGCTCGGCCTCCTCGTCCGTCGAACGGGACCTGGGGGATAGACGAGGAGGTTAGCGGATCGCGTTCACCATGTGATAATTATAGCCCAGATGTTCAGGCAAAATGTCTAAAGAAGCTTATTTGAACCATCCTTTTTTTAAGTGCCTTTTTGGGTCTTAAATGGAACTAGACCCTTTCAAAAAAATCGGTGGAGAATAGAAATGCAAAGCCGATACAAGGAGGCATATACTAAATTTTGAGAGTTTTATGATGTCTTGCACGCTGCCTTATGGAATACCTTTCCCTTTCCTACTCTTTATGAGTGTTTCACCTTGAACACATGCGTATATTGTACATCTGGCTATCGGAATAACGGAATCTGGCTATGGATAGGTATTCAAGAAACGTAAAATGGCGATAAATCAAAAAGTATTGAATTTAGCAACCTAAAACTCAACCACCGATTTTAAAATCACCTCCCTGACGTTCCTTGCGAGTTTCATGACGAAATTCACAAATTTTATTTTTTGTAACAAGATGAATATGGTTTTCAAAAAACGTAAAATGGCGATAAATCAAAAGGTATTGAAGGTAGCGACCTAAAACTCAGCCACCGACCTTAAAATCATCTCCCTGACGTTCCCTGCCAGTTTTATGACAAAATTCTAAAATTTAATTTCTTGCTACTAGCTGGATAGGTTTCCAAAAAACGTAAAATGGCGATAACTCGAAAAGTATTGAAATTAGCGACCTAAAACGCAGCAACAGACCTGAAAATCATCTCCCTGACGATCCCTGAGAGTTTCATGACTAAATTCGGAAATTTTATTTCTTGCATGAAGATGGATAGGTTTCAAAAAAACGTAAAATGGCGTTAGATCAAAAAGTATTGAAGCTGAGTTGGTGTTCTAGGTGGAACCCCCAAATAATGAAACACTCGTTTCAAAATCCAATCTTTAATAATTCAGCCGACGTTTCGTCCCAGATCAAGGACATAGTCATGGCGCTATAATGGTCTAGGTAAGTATATGATATAACAATTTTTCAAAAAAACTTACATTTTACAGGTACAAAAAAAAAACATTTAGAGCCTTATCTAGTGTGCGATGGAATGGTCAAAAGATCCACAACAGTCCTTTGCTCACAAATGATGGACCAAGATCACAAGGGGGCCATTATTCCTGAATTCAGGAATAGAAACCCTTACACGAGCAATATTCAGCACACCATGAGAAACGGAACGTCCTCGCTGGGGCCCCAAATGGGTGACAATTTTTATTCATTTTTTGGTTGTTAAATTTCCCACCAATATTTAAATTTTCATGTTTTAGGTGCCATCTCTGTTGTGCAGGATTTGAACGAGTTGTTGCCAAAACCGAAAACTGAAAAAAGTATTGAAGTTTTGCGACCTGAAACACAGCCATTCACCTTGAAATCATCTCCTTAATGTGTGCTGCGAGTTTCATGACGAAATTCGGAAATTGTATTTCTCGCAACAAGATGGATACCTATAGGTTTTCAAAGAACGTAAAATGGCGATATATCAAAAAGTATTGAAGTTTGCGACCTAAAACTCAGCCACCGACCTTAAAATCATCTCCCTGACGTTCCCTGCCAGTTTTATGACGAAATTCTAAAATTTAATTTCTTGCTACTAGCTGGATAGGTTTCCAAAAAACGTAAAATGGCGATAGATCAAAAAGTATTGAAGTTTGCGACCTGAAACACAGTCGTTCACCTTGAAATCATCTCCTTGATGTTTCCTGCGAGTTTCATGACGAAATTCGGAAATTGTATTTCTTGCAACAAGATGGATAGGTTTTCAAAGAACGTAAAATGACGATATATCAAAAAGTATTGAAGTTTGCGACCTAAAACTCAGTCACCCACCTTAAAATCATCTCCCTGACGTTCCCTGCCAGTTTTATGACGAAATTCTCAAATACTAATTTCTTGCTACTAGTTGGATAAATTTTCAAAAAATGTAAAAAGACGATAAAACGCAAAGTATTGAAGTTAGCGACCTAAAGACAGACGACCTAAAGAAGGACAGCCCTTTCACACTTTCCGCAGTATTGAAAGAAAAAGGGAAACAGTTCTGCTAGTTGGAAAAACTTCCAAATCATCAATTCGGACAGTCAATCTTTTAATTTTTCTACACAGCTTTACCGCATTGCGGTTTTAAGACACACCAATTCAGTCGAATCGCTTTTACCTCGACCTCGCCTGCTGGAAGCTCAGACTTTTCTTCATCTTAACGTTAGATCCGGAACTTGATTTCGGTACGGTCGCCGCGCTGTCCGGACTCTGCGACGATGAGGTATTCTGGTGATCGGTTATCTCCACTATACTCTTGCGGTGCAGTCTTTCCTCCCTCGTTGCTTCGTTAAGTCTCCTGTAGTAGTCCAGCGCGTCCCTCACAGGCTGGACGATCAAATCCTGCAGAACAAGTGGGATACATTTCAATCAAATCACACGCAGAAGAGTCAACATAACGAGCATAAATTACTTAAGAGCGCACCAAAAGGTGTAACACCGAGAAGACTCTTCATCGCAACACTGAGTCTAATCCATCAAGGTTGGTCTGATCGGGTTGAAAGGTTCATTGTCCAATGGAAGACTAGCCCTGGTTCAGAATTAATCAAGACTCCAGTAGAAACTAAGTACAGAGCTTTCCAATAGGTGCACTGAAGTTTTTGACCTGAAATTCCCGTTTACCACATCTGCGAGCTTCAAGTCAGTCTAGTTCGGTAGGATGGTTGATGAGGAAGATTGGTCTCAGATCAGAATGGGGATTTTGGGTTGAAACTGAACTGTCATCAGTGTAAAGATTTCCAGTGAAGAGGAAAATTAGTTGCTCCATTAGTACAAACGCGTGAAACTGTTGCTCCTTCAGAGAAGATCAATGGAAATTCGGGCAGCTTCCATTAAAGTGGACGCTAGGGCGGAAAGGTTTCTATCTACTTCTGGAATGTCCAATCCACTTTGGTCTCTTCCCAAGATCCAAAAATCCAAATCATCCAAATTTCAGATGATATACTGAATATACTAACCGGAGGTCGATCCGTTCGCTCACCTGCAGCTCGACGAAGAGGTCCCCGAGCGCCTCGAACAGCGGCAGCAGCACGAACCCGATGAAGGAGCACTGCGACGACGGCTTGGTGATCTTGTCCCTGTCCATGAACGGCGTCACCGGCAGCCCCTCGAGCTTCTCCGCGTCGCTCTGCTTGAAGAACTCCTGCAGGAGCTTGTCGAGCCACGGCTCGGCGACGTCCATGGGCCGCGCCTCGTTCGAGATGTCCGAGACCTTGATTAGTACCATGCAGAGCTGCGCAAGACAAAGAGGTTAGGTTGGGTTAAGGTAAGTTGAAGGTGGCATAATCACGATTACATTCTGAAGAGAAACATGTGTAAATATGCAGTTAAGATAGTCAAAACCACGGAACTGTAATAAACTCAAGAACGCCAATCAGTTCTGAACAATTTGGAAACCTATAGGGCATATTGAGCTACTTCTGAGTCTTCCGGCGAGGCACGTACACTTAATTAAACCAAGCAGTACGCGTCAGATAATAAACGTTATTGATTCGAATAAATACAGGGGCTTGCATTAGTCAGAATCAGTGATCAGTGGTCTAGCATCCCGTGACGCTGCTCGTCGACCTACGTGCCCGCCTGCTGCCCTTTTTGAGAAGAGATGTCCTCTGTGAAGTGAGTCCCGTACCAGCTATCCCTCCAGGCCCCCTGGGGACTCTACATCTTTGTACACTATTTTGTTATTTTTGTCCTCTTAGGGTTTAATTCGTGAGGGCGAAGGGAAGTGTTTTGGAGAAGTTTAGATTTGCTAAGCGAGTCTTAACATTTTTGAAGAGTGAGAGTTGTTATGCTAGAGTCATAATTTTGAAGCTCTAGAGTTTACGCGAGAGTCGTAATTTACTTTGGAGTTTCAAAGTTATTCTTCTAGGGCTGCAATTTGGATAGTGTTACAGTTTGTACGCGAGAGCCGCAATTGTTAGAGTTGAGTTTTATGCGAGGATCGTAATTTTGAAGTTCTGATTGGACCACATGCTGTTCCAATCTAGTTGAAAGAGCAGAGGAGCCTGCTGCGAGGGGAAAACTGGTGTCCGTAGCCCAGGAAGGCAGCCGGTCTATCGGAAGGAAACCCAGAAGAAAAATCACCTGGTTCTCCAGGTTGTACCTGCACATCAAACCAGAAGAAGAAGACGAGGTTAAGGTTCTCACCAAATTGACGTGCGCCTTGTCCTCGTAGCAGAACGTCGGCGTGATCTCCTTGAAGTTGGTCAGGATCTCGTTGTGCCTCGCCATGTCGGTCGCCAGGATGCACCTGATCATGCCCTCCCTGACCTGCTTGAAGTCCTCGCTGCCGAACGACTTGAAGATGTTGCAGCTGTCGTTCTCCAATATCCTGAAGGCGACGCTGCAGTGGTGGTTCTCGAGCGGCGAGATGTCGTTGTAGCGTATCGCGAGCTCGGTCTTCGCGTTGATCTGGTAGATGTTGTTGTAGCCGGGATGGTCGAGGTCGTGGCATATGCACGAGGTGAGCAGGATGAGCACCTCGAGGTCGCCGATCTTCGAGGGCAGGTCGACGCACCAGGAGATCGCGTACAGCTGCGGGTAAGGGGTTCAGTCTGCTGAAATTCGCCGAGCTCGGGCCGACCTCTTACCATCTGGGCGACGCAGAAGCAGTGCCTGAAGTTGTGGAACGGCACGTCGTTGTAGTTCTTGTAGGCCTCGTAGAGGAAGTTCCTCAGCGTCGATATGTCGATGGCGAACTTGGAGCAGAGGTCGTGGTCGAGGTACATCTGCTGGAGGAGGAGGAGCAGCTCCTCGTCCTCCCAGGGCCGCGCGTCGAACGTCGGCATCCGCAGCCATTGGCGGATCGCGTCCGAGACTTGCGCGTCGCTGCAACAGCGCAATAAACCACGAAAATTAAAAAAAAGAACCCTACTGAGTACTGTGAAGTATCCAGGTATCTGAGAGGTGTTTCAGGTAATATTGACCTATAGGAAGAGAGTCTACCATTTTCCTGCGTGAAATCGTACATTCTTCCTACAGGTCGGTCGTACTCACCAAATGTTGGCGAAGTTCTGTTTGACGCGTTTCTTCAACGAGTCGCTCTTCCTGCGGTACTGGAGCCGCCTGCACTCCTCACTCGAGACCGGCTCGGGGAGTTGCTTGTAGAATCCTGCCGGAGAAGTTGAAGTAGAAATAATATTAACTGTAACTAAAGTCGACTTTTTATAAGATCATTTATATCATTCGACATAATTTTTTAGTGGAAATCGTAACATAACCTCAACGACCGAAGGTTGTCCAGCTTCTCTAAGTTGGCCGTGGTAATTTAAACCAAAGGAAAACACCAAGTCTTAACCAACTGCTTTATTTAAAGATGAGCGACCGGTTTCGGCTTCATTAAAGCCATCCTCAGGCTCGCAAACAGTTGTTTTTAGGGCTCCTGTTGCTCGAAATGTGCGGCGTCACACATACAAAACAAATACGTCGATATACACAGTTAAAAATAAATAAAAATTAACACACATCGAACAAGAATGTTAACTACATACAGTTCTTTCGGGACATGGATGCAGCCCTAAAGGAGTAAGCTTCCTCATTCTAGAGAGGTTGGGAGGTAACATAACCTATTATTACTGCACTCGTTGACCGATGTAAGAACAAATACATGAGATCATATAGCTAATCGAACGCTTAGAATGCAAGAATTGAATACCTGATTGCCGCAATTGTTATTGTAATAGTAATAAGCAATGGTATGCGCAAGATAACTTTATAAATAATAGTCGGCAACACCGCTGACGTCCATCTGTGTGCTGTCGTCGTCGCTGCCGACTGAGTGGAAGGGAGATAGACGCGTCATCTCACTCCCGCATGGCTCACGTTGGTCGTGCGGTGCCGGTCTCTCTTTCACTCGGGCGCTGTAGTGGAAGAGAGATAGATGCGTCGCAAGGCAAACGCTAAGGTCGATCTTTGTCTATTGTTCTCGCTCTCGCTCTCGCTCGCACGCATAACGTTACAATGTTTACAATAGCACGCCGATTTATGACGTATATCACGTCAAAACAGTTGCGTACTTACTCCACTCGACCGTAATAAATCGTATTTTTTATCACCGGCGGTAACACGTACCACCTCTTATGTAATATAATGCGTTTAATATACGAGGGCGTGGTTAAGTTTTAACGGTGAGGATTTAATGCCCGTATAAGCGGCGACTTTCCATACTTTCCGTAGTTAATTCGCGGTTACCGCCCCTAAAAGGACCTTGTGTTTTCCGTTCTGGAACGTATCGCGATTAACAAGGCCGTTCAGATTCGAAAGTATATAAGTGAAAACCCTCGAGTTACGACATGTCATTTCCCGCTCGATTTCCCGACCACTCGAGACGTCCACGTCATTTTCCTCACTATCGAACAGATATTCTCTATCGGATCTCGAGTCGAGTTGAGGTTCGACGTGGACGTGGCATCCTTTCAAAAAAGTACAAATGGGAGGAGGAAAATGAGGAAAATTCTTCCCCCGTCCGTTCCAATAGAAATATCGTTCTAATCTAATCATTTTATAACGGTAAAAAGGTATTGTAACGTTTTTACCGTTCGAAGTAACTACACTCCGCACTTAACTAATTTATTCGACTGTAATAACTAACACTTATTGCTAATTTATATTTCTCAGCTACTCTTTTTGAGAACTGCTCGGCTCTTTTTACATCCTACATGCCGCTTCTCGAATAATCTGATCGTTCCTCAGAAGGGTCTAGAATTCCAAGAACTCACATCAGTTCGCCGAATGGACACTTCCCGACTTGTGCTTATTTTATGACGAGACTTTAACAGCGTCTAATGTCACTAGATGAGGATAGTACCGCAATTCGATGTCCCAATGTGTTAGAAAGAGAAGTACATTTTTGGACACAATATGGAGGATTACAGCTACAATCTGCCTGTTTCGATTGATAATTGATAATATATGATAATATATATATTAATAAATGATAATTTGATCAATTCGATCAAATTATAGGTGCATTTTTCTGACAGCCAATTTGAATTGAACAGAATAGATGGCAGAAAATTATTGCGGTTTAATGCCATTCCAGTCATTCTAGATCTACTAGTTGAAACATGTTCTGCTAATTCCTTGGCTAATTCTAAACATGTTATAATTGATTTGGAAAGTAGCAAAGCTACCGAAACTGAAAGTGTTTTGAATGTAGAGTTTCCTGATCCTGAAATCGACGAGTTGTTTGAAAGAAGGTCTTACAGTGAAGATGGACAACAAAAGTTACTTGAAAATTTGCGAATGTCATTACGAATTTGTGTTTTCTATTTTGAATTTGGCGCGGACACAATATGGCCTCCCATTGCGATACCTTCCTCATTTAGTGACTTTAGTTATACCATACCTAAATACCTAAAGAAGTAGCGCAATTGGTAAGGACAATGTGTTAGACAGAGAAAACACTATTTGGAATCAAAATGGCGGAGTGACAACTGTCAAACGCTTGTCAATTCAGTCGAATGCAAAACATTTTGGTTGTTTGTCATGTCATGTCATGTCAAACATGTCATTTTTTCAAAGATATGCAGCCAAAAAGCACCATTTGTCCAATTTACCGCGTAATTTTGGAATCAAAATGGCGGCCGAATTGTGCTACTTTATATATCTAGTGACTTTAACAGCGTCGATGTTGTGTTGCCATCTAGTGGGCAGTAGCTGTAACTACTCGACTGTCAGTTTGAGATCCAGCTGCACTAGGTGGCGGGCCGAGCGTGCGACCAATCAGTCCCTACGTCCTCCCGTTGAAATAAATTATAAATAACACACCTGGACGTGCGTTTGCATATAGACAGCCGATTAATAACGGATTTCGTTGAATTAGCGAGTCGTTATGCGGCGTGCGTCGATCGATAACTCCAATCGACCGTTAAAATTGTGACCGTTAAAGAGGAAATCAAGCGGATTAAAGCGTTAATGAATCATGAATCAAAGTATGTAGTTTCCGGAAACTTTCCAATTAGAAATCCCCCGGAGTGTTTGTATATTGTAGGAATGGGCGGTCAGCGGAGTTTCGGTGTTTTAATGGAGGGGATCAGGGAAGGGAGGAGGATTGGGACGGGATAATTTACGGGAACGGCGAGGAAATTTCCAACAATTCCGGCGATGTGAGTGAAAATTTTGCAAATCGACGGAGACTCGGAAATATCTCCCCCTTTCCCACAGGAGAAGTTGAGATGAACTTCGGAAGTACTCGGGTCGGAGAGAGTAATCGACCGACGTTTATATTCTATTTATAACCAATGAGCGACTCTTAAATTGGTGATTTTGATACTGTCTGTTAGGATTTACAAAATTATTGCAAATTGTGTACAATGTTATTTTCTGAACCTTGGACACATTTCGTATCTCCATTGCACCACGCTTATAGGTTCAATTTTTCCCTCTCTAATGGGGTGACAAGTAGGGGTGAAATTTATTTTTGACAGAACACCTAGTTTCAAAATATAACCTCCGCACGGTTACACTTTATCAATACAAAAATTATGAATTTTTGAAACTAGAAATCGTGGTAAACTACAACCGTACTTGTGCAATTGTGTCAATTTTATATAAAGCGTCAGAACGTGACAAGTCATTTCCAAACTGTACTGAAACTGACTATACTTGTTTACAACACATAATACAATCATTAGTGAATTTTACTAAAATTTCAGTTTGAATATTTCTTTGTACGAATTTTTAAACTTGTTTAAAATTGCAATTTCATTCCATCACTTGTCAAGTAGTTAAATAAACACTTCGAACTTAAAAATTTTTATGGGAAAATAGTTGAGATTTATTGAACTCCCCAAGAATACTTCAGTAAACAATTTTAGTGAGTTTTAATAATATCTGAGGTTTAATACGAAAATTATGAATTTTTCAAACTAGAAATCGTGGCGAATTGCAACGACGCTCGTTCAATTTTGTCCATTTTTTTACATAAACTTCAAAACTCCTTCATAAAAAACGCTGAAACTCACTAAGCGTCTTTAATACATTTGAGTAAAGCACCTTTTGTAGGGTTTACGTTAATTTGAACTTAAGTTTTGTGAATTTTTAATATCCCTGCAAATTGTAACAGCGTCAGGTAGTTATACTTCCAACTTTAAAACCTTTTCATAAAAAGTGTTCAAACTCACTAAACTTCACGAGGACAACTCAGTAGACAATTTTAGAGAATTTTGGCGAAATCTGAGTTTAAGTAATGAATTTTTCGAATTTGTAAAATAATTGTAATTAGCCATTTCATCCTACCACTACGTCGGGTACATACAACTTCAAAACTCCTGCACTAAATGTATTGAAATTTACTTAACACTCCAAGGACACTTCAGTAAACGTTTCTTGTAAGTTACACCAAAATCTGAGTTTCAATACAAAAATTATGAATTTTTCTCTTTAAATTATCATTAAATCGTTACTAAAAATTCTGCCAGTTTATTCCTGAAGCATCACAATTTCCAAACTCGTGCATAAAAAGTGCTAAAACTCACTGGACATGTTAAGGACATGTCAGAAAACGTTTCTGGTAAGTTACACTAAAATCTGAATTTCAATACAGAAATTATGAATTTTCTCTTTAAATTATCATTAAATCGTTACTAAAAATTCTGCCAGTTTATTCCTGAAGCATCACAATTTCCAAACTCGTGCATAAACAGTGCTGAAACTCACTGGACATGTTAAGGACATTTCATTAAACGTTTCTGGTAAGTTACACCGAAATCTGAGTTTCAATACAAAAATTATGAATTTTTCTCTTTAAATCATCATTAAATCGTTACTAAAAATTCTGCCAGTTTATTTCTGAAGCATCACAATTTCCAAACTCGTACATAAAAATTGCTGAAACTCACTGGACATGTTAAGGATATTTCATTAAACGTTTCTGGTAAGTTACACCAAAATCTGAGTTTCAATACAAAAATTATGAATTTTTCTCTTTAAGTTATCATTAAATCGTTACTAAAAATTCTGCCCGTTTATTCCTGAAGCATCACAATTTCCAAACTCGTGCATAAACAGTGCTGAAACTCACTGGACATGTTAAGAACATTTCAGTAAACGTTTCTGGTAAGTTATACCAAAATCTGAGTTTCAATACAAAAATTATGAATTTTTCTCTTTAAATTATCATTAAATGTTACTAAAAATTCTGCCAGTTTATTCCTGAAGCATCACAATTTCCAAATTCGTGCATAAAAAATGCTGAAACTCACTGGACAAGTTAAGGACATTTCAGTAAACGTTTCTGGTAAGTTACACCAAAATCTGAGTTTCAATACAAACATTATGAATTTTCTCTTTAAATTGTCATTAAATCGTTACTAAAAAATTTTCTGGTTAATTCCTGAAGGATCACAATTTCCAAACTCGTACATAAAAAGTGCTGAAACTCACTGGACATGTTAAGGACATTTCAGTAAACGTTTCTGGTAAGTTACACCAAAATCTGAGTTTCAATACAAACATTATGAATTTTCTCTTTAAATTGTCATTAAATCGTTACTAAAAAATTTTCTGGTTAATTCCTGAAGGATCACAATTTCCAAACTCGTACATAAAAAGTGCTGAAACTCACTGGACATGTTAAGGACATTTCAGTAAACGTTTCTGGTAAGTTACACCAAAATCTGAGTTTCAATACAAAAATTATGAATTTTCTCTTTAAATCATCATTAAATCGTTACTAAAAATTCTGCCAGTTTATTCCTGAAGCATCACAATTTCCAAACTCGTGCATAAACAGTGCTGAAACTCACTGGACATGTTAAGGACATGTCAGTAAACGTTTCTGGTAAGTTACACCAAAATCTGAGTTTCAATACAAAAATTATGAATTTTCTCTTTAAATCATCATTAAATCGTTACTAAAAATTCTGCCAGTTTATTCCTGAAGCATCACAATTTCCAAACTCGTGCATAAACAGTGCTGAAACTCACTGGACATGTTAAGGACATGTCAGTGAACGTTTCTGGTAAGTTACACCTAAATCAGAGTTTTAATACAAAAATTATGTATTTTTCTCTTTAAGTTATCATTAAATCGTTACTAAAAATTCTGCCAGTTTATTCCTGAAGCATCACAATTTCCAAACTCGTGCATAAACAGTGCTGAAACTCACTGGACATGTTAAGGACATTTCATTAAACGTTTCTGGTAAGTTTCACCAAAATCTGAGTTTCAATACAAAAAATATGAATTTTTCTCTTTAAATTATCACTAAATCCTTACTAAAAATTCTGCCAGTTTATTCCTGAAGCATTACAATTTCCAAACTCGTACATAAAAAGTGCTGAAACTCACTGGGCATGTTAAGGACATTTCAGTAAACGTTTCTGGTAAGTTACACCATAATCTGAGTTTCAATACAAAAATTATGAATTTTTCTCTTTAAATTATCACTAAATCCTTACTAAAAATTCTGCCAGTTTATTCCTGAAGCATCACAATTTCCAAACTCGTACATAAAAAGTGCTGAAACTCACTGGGCATGTTAAGGACATTTCAGTAAACGTTTCTGGTAAGTTACACCATAATCTGAGTTTCAATACAAAAATTATGAATTTTCCTCTTTAATTTATCATTAAATCGTTACTAAAAATTCTGCCAGTTTATTCCTGAAGCATCACAATTTCCAAACTCGTACATAAAAAGTGCTCAAACTCACTGGACATGTTAAGGACATTTCAGTAAACGTTTCTGGTAAGTTACACCAAAATCAGAGTTTCAATACAAAAATTATGAATTTTTCTCTATAAATTATCATTAAATCGTTACTAAAAAATTTTCGGGTTTATTCCTGAAGCATCACAATTTCCAAACTCGTCCATGAAAAGTGCTGAAACTCACTGGACATGTTAAGGACATTTCAGTAAACGTTTCTGGTAAGTTACACCAAAATCTGAGTTTCAATACAAAAATTATGAATTTTTCTCTTTAAGTTGTCATTAAATCGTTACTAAAAATTCTGCCAGTTTATTCCTGAAGCATCACAATTTCCAAACTCGTGCATAAACAGTGCTGAATCTCACTGGACATGTTAAGGACATGTCAGTAAACGTTTCTGGTAAGTTACACCGAAATCTGTGTTTCAATACAAAAATTATGAATTTTTCTCTTTAAGTTGTCATTAAATCGTTACTAAAAATTCTGCCAGTTTATCCCTGAAGCATCACAATTTCCAAACTCGTGCATAAACAGTGCTGAATCTCACTGGACATGTTAAGGACATTTCAGTAAACGTTTCTGGTAAGTTACACCATAATCTGAGTTTCAATAAAAAAATTATGAATTTTTCTCTTTAAATTATCACTAAATCCTTACTAAAAATTCTGCCAGTTTATTCCTGAAGCATCACAATTTCCAAACTCGTGCATAAACAGTGCTGAATCTCACTGGACATGTTAAGGACATTTCAGTAAACGTTTCTGGTAAGTTACACCATAATCTGAGTTTCAATACAAAAATTATGAATTTTCCTCTTTAATTTATCATTAAATCGTTACTAAAAATTCTGCCAGTTTATTCCTGAAGCATCACAATTTCCAAACTCGTGCATAAACAGTGCTGAAACGCACTGGACATGTTAAGGACATTTCATTAAACGTTTCTGGTAAGTTACACCAAAATCTGAGTTTCAATACAAAAATTATGAATTTTTTTCTTTAAATTATCACTAAATCGTTACTAAACATTCTGCCAGTTTATCCCTGAAGTATCACAATTTCCAAATTCGTGCATAAAAAGTGCTGAAACTCACTGGACATGTTAAGGACATTTCAGTAAACGTTTCTGGTAAGTTACACCGAAATCTGAGTTTCAATACAAAAATTATGAATTTTCTCTTTAAATCATCATTAAATCGTTACTAAAAATTCTGCCAGTTTATTCCTGAAGCATCACAATTTCCAAACTCGTGCATAAAAAGTGCTGAAACTCACTGGACGTCTTAAGGACACTTCAGTAAACAACCAAGAGTGAATTATATGAAAATTTGAATTTTGATAGTACTTTTTTATGAAATTTGAAACTTCATCCAATCACTGTCAGATAGTTAAATAAACAGATCCAGTTTCAAAACTCCTACACAAAAAAATTTGAAACTTAACAAGCTTCTCAAGGACACTAAATTGAACAACCATAATGAACTGTACTACAATATGACTGCAAATAGTTTTTATGTTAAATTTTTAACATCGTTAAATTGGTTCAATCAATACGTCAGGTTGTTAAATGAACACCGACGACTTCAAAACTCCTTTACTAAATAAGGTGAAACTCACAAAACTCCCCAAGGATACTTCAGTAAATAATTCTATTGAGTTTTACCAAAATCTGAGTCTCAATACATAAGTTGTGAATGATTGAAACTAGAAATCGTGACAAATTGCAACTATACTCGTTCAATTCTGTGAATTTTTTTACACGAAGCATTACAACTTGAAAACTCCTTCAAAATAAGTGACGAAACTTAATAGTTCAATAAAGAATCGAGTTTTTTCTTGTGTGATATTTTTTTATTGATTTTTAAAACCCTTGCAATATACAACTTTATTCAATAACTGTCAGGTTAAAACTGCAAAATTTAAAAAAAAGGTTTTGACAATCTTATATGATAAAGGTGTCTTCCCTTTACACGCCCATAAATAAAAGTTTCGACTGAATTAGAGAGAATTTAGATTCTTAAAATATTAAACGAAAATTAACCCAATTTTGAGAGAAATTAAAATTTTCCGAAAAACTTTGGAAATTTTTGAAATTCGCATCGCACCATTCTTATAGAAAATTTCATTCTGAACGACTTTTAACTAGAAAGTTTTTTTTCTAAAACCTATAGGAACGAAGTTACAGCCGAAAATCCAAAAAGATATCGTTTTTTTTTCAGCTTGATTTGTTAATAATACTTTTCCCACAACTTTTTTGCAACATGGATACATTTATTGCATATATTATTTAGAAGAGTGTAAAGTTCATTATTTTCCTACTTTAATTTTTCAATAGTAAAGCCGGCTAGCACATGAGTATCTCTGAGAAACTCATAAAATCAATAAACAATAAATAAAAATCACAAAAATCTCGATCTTATACAGAAACCAACGTTAATCTAACAAATCTGTTCGATATTTCTAGATCGTACGTAGATGGCAAGACAAATACTTAAATTCTATTCAACAAATCCTAAAAAGAAAGCAAAGTTACCGTTGACTATTTTAGTACATGAGCCCCTCAAATTTTGGGGTTCACTAGCCAAAAGTCGTCTGAACGCCTTCAAAGTCTTCGACCGACTCCAAACTGATTTGAATTTCCAAAACAAATTAACTAATACCAACTGATAGATAGTTTGGC
Organism: Cryptocephalus moraei; assembly: GCA_946251905.1. Taxonomy (NCBI): domain Eukaryota; kingdom Metazoa; phylum Arthropoda; class Insecta; order Coleoptera; family Chrysomelidae; genus Cryptocephalus; species Cryptocephalus moraei. Next base: position 22,563,631 of record OX276464.1, on the reverse strand, counting down.
CACAGTGGCCCAGCCATCCGAACCCTCTCGAGTCCCCGAGACTAGTCTTCTCTCAAACTCATCTACTCTCGTACTGACCCCTTCCCTTAACCGGAAGTGACGTGATGACCAATAACTGAATCTCAACTCTCCTCCTTTCTAGATTTTAAACCTATCCGGGCTTTCTAAACAACCCACTTTGCAACTCTCAACCCCCATCCTCCACCATCCGATGACGTCAGTCACGTACACAGTCCTTCTACTCCTTTTTAATATTCACAAAACCGGAAGTCGGTCATAAATGGTCTCCGTGCCAAAGTGAGATAGATTTTCGCGTTATGCAATTTAGTACACCTAGTGCACCGGTCCGGTTACTCACCGAGCCAGCTCAGACTCTCTGTCGTCTCGAGCTTCTCCCTGAAGGCGTCCACCTCCCTCTGGAGCTCCTCGACGGCGGCCGGCAGCGGCAGCTCCCACCTGAGCTGCCTCTCGATCGCCGACACCCTCGCCTCGAGCTCCTTCAGGTCGGCGCCCGTCGACTCCTGGAGCATCGCGAGCCCGTTCGCGGCCACCACCTGCAGCGAGTACCTCGTCTCCTGCAATAGGCGAGATCGTGAAACGCGAAAAACGAGCGCAACGCGAAAAACGCGCGTTTTTTACGTTCGAGCTGTGATTATAGACTTTTACAAGGTTTCAGTCGTGACACTATCAGGACAGGTCAGTCGTTTATTGCCGCTTCAAACGATAACACAAATACGTTACTACTGTATTGAAACGATCGGAATCTCACCTCGGTATTGGGGGGAAGTTCAGCGCTGATATTAAGGAGTTGGCCTTCGGTGTTGTATAGCTTCAGAATGTCCTGAGGTCCTGCCTCTGCGGCCGATCTGAATAAGTCTGGGGACAACGAGAAAACCAATAATATTAATACTACTGTTAAACAAAACAATTTAACACTTGGACTCCACTTCGAAAGTTCGGAGGTAAAGATTGTAAACATGTAATAAATTTTTAGAGAAGTTACAAGCATATGAAGTATCTCAAGTATAAAGCATTGCAAGTATCTCACGGAAAATGTGACGTCATTGAGGTATTTTCCAATATTTTTAAAGTGATTATTCTGACACTTTGAAAGCAGCAGAGGACATTATAAAGAACGACTAATAATTGCAATGAATTTATGACATTTTGAAATAAGTTAGAGGTCCCTACATTATGGAAAATATGACCTGCGAAATATAATTTATATCCTTTGTAACGCATTCGTGACGATTTGAAAAAAGTAAACATTTCTGAAGAAAAATTGAAAATTGTAATGAGTCGATGAGACATTTAAAGAAGTTGCAAGTATCTTATGGAAAATGTGACGTCTGTAAGGTATTTTTTAATGTTATTAAAGGAGTTATGACACTATTGAAATAGTAGGGGACTTTCTAAAAAAGGCTAAATAATGAAAATATAATAATCGTTATAGGTACCTATATTCAGTAAAATGAGACACTTGGAATGAAACTCATAACATTTATAAAGAAGCTGTAGTGTCTTCAGAAAGTAGAAAAGTTCCTGAAGAACGTTTGACAAATTGTAATGACTTATGGATATGTTCAAATAATTTATAGGTACTTATGTTAAGCAAAATGTGACATTTGATACGAAAGTCATAACAATTATAAAGAAGTTATAATACCTTCAGAAAGTAGTAAACTTCCTGAAGGACGTGTGCAAATAATTGTAATGAACTGATGACATTTTTAAAGAAGTTGCAAGTATATCAAGGAATGTGCGACGTTTACAGGGTAATTCATAATGTTTTTAAACTAGTTTTGACACTATCAAAGTAGTAGGGGACTTTATAATGAACGACTTACAATTGTAATGAACATGTAGATATTTTCAAATGATTTATAGGTACTTATGTTAAGCAAAATGTGACATTTGACACAAAAGTCATAACACTTATAAAGCAGTTATAATACCTTCAGAAAGTAGTAAACTTCCTAGAGGACGTGTGACAATAATTGTAATGAACTGATGACATTATAGGTACTTATGTTAAGCAAAATGTGACATTTGATACGAAACTTATAACACTTAAAAAGAAGTTATAATGCCTTCAGAAAGTAGTAAACTTCCTGAAGAACGTGTGACAATAATATTGTAATGAACCGATGACATTTTTAAAGAAGTTGCAAGTATCTCAAGAACAGTGCGACGTTTACAGGGTAATTCATAATGTTATTAAACTAGAATTGGTACTGGCAAGGTAATAGTGGACTTTAGAAAGAACGACTTATTATTGTAATGAACTTATGGATATGTTCAAATGATTTATAAGTACTTATGTTAAGCAAAACATGACATTTGATACGAAACTCATAACACTTACAAAGAAGTTATAATGTCTTCAGAAAGCAGAAAAGTTCCTGAGGAACGTGTGACAATTGTAATGAACTGATTACATTTTTAAAGAAGATGCGAGTATCTCAAAGAAAGTGCGACGTTTACAGGGTAATTCATAATGTTATGTTATTAAACTAGAATTGATACTGTCAAGGTAATAGTGGGCTTTAGAAAGAACGACTTATTATTGTAATGAACTTTTGGATATGTTCAAATGATTTATAACTACTTATGTTAAGCAAAATGTGACATTTGACACGAAACTCATAACACTTATAAAAAAAGTTATAATACCTTCAGAAAGTAGTAAACTTCCTGAAGAACGTGTGACATTAATTGTAATGAACTGATGACATTTTTAAAGAAGTTGTGAGTATCACAAGAAAAGTGCCACGTTTACAGGGTTATTCATAATGTTATTAAACTAGTTTTGACACTATCAAGATAGTAGGGGACTTTATAATGAACGACTTACAATTGTAATGAACTTGTAGATATTTTCAAATGATTTATAGCTACTTATGTTAAGCAAAATGTGACATTTGATACGAAAGTCATAACACTTATAAAGAAGTTATAATACCTTCAGAAAGTAGTAAACTTCCTGAAGAACGTGTGACAATAATTGTAATGAACTGATGACATTTTTAAAGAAGTTGCAAGTATCTCAAGGAAACTGCTACAATTACAGGGTAATTCATAATGTTATTAAACTAGTTTTGCCACTATCAAGGTAGTAGGTAGGGGACTTTATAATGAACGACTTACAATTGTAATGAACTTGTAGATATTTTCAAATGATTTATAGGTACTTATGTTAAGCAAAATGTGACATTTGATACGAAAGTCATAACACTTATAAAGAAGTTATAATGCCTTCAGAAAGTAGTAAACTTCCTGAAGAACGTGTGCAAATAATTGTAATGAACTGATGACATTTTTAAAGAAGTTGCAAGTATCTCAAGGAATGTGCGACGTTTACAGGGTTATTCATAATGTTATTAAACTAGTTTTGACACTATCAAGATAGTAGGGGACTTTATAATGAACGACTTACAATTGTAATGAACTTGTAGATATTTTCAAATGATTTATAGCTACTTATGTTAAGCAAAATGTGACATTTGATACGAAAGTCATAACACAAGAAGTTATAATGTCTTCAGAAAGCAGAAAAGTTCCTGAGGAACGTGTGACAATTGTAATGAACTGATTACATTTTTAAAGAAGATGCGAGTATCTCAAAGAAAGTGCGACGTTTACAGGGTAATTCATAATGTTATGTTATTAAACTAGAATTGATACTGTCAAGGTAATAGTGGGCTTTAGAAAGAACGACTTATTATTGTAATGAACTTTTGGATATGTTCAAATGATTTATAACTACTTATGTTAAGCAAAATGTGACATTTGACACGAAACTCATAACACTTATAAAAAAAGTTATAATACCTTCAGAAAGTAGTAAACTTCCTGAAGAACGTGTGACATTAATTGTAATGAACTGATGACATTTTTAAAGAAGTTGTGAGTATCACAAGAAAAGTGCCACGTTTACAGGGTTATTCATAATGTTATTAAACTAGTTTTGACACTATCAAGATAGTAGGGGACTTTATAATGAACGACTTACAATTGTAATGAACTTGTAGATATTTTCAAATGATTTATAGGTACTTATGTTAAGCAAAATGTGACATTTGACACGAAACTCATAACACTTATAAAGAAGTTATAATGCCTTCAGAAAATAGTAAACTTCCTGAAGAACGTGTGACAATAATTGTAATTAACTGATGACATTTTTAAAGAAGTTGTGAGTATCTCAAGAAAAGTGCCACGTTTACAGGGTAATTCATAATGTTATTAAACTAGTTTTGATACTATCAAAGTAGTAAGGGACTTTATAATGAACGACTTACAATTGTAATGAACTTGTAGATATTTTCAAATGATTTATAGCTACTTATGTTAAGCAAAATGTGACATTTGATACGAAAGTCATAACACAAGAAGTTATAATGTCTTCAGAAAGCAGAAAAGTTCCTGAGGAACGTGTGACAATTGTAATGAACTGATTACATTTTTAAAGAAGATGCGAGTATCTCAAAGAAAGTGCGACGTTTACAGGGTAATTCATAATGTTATGTTATTAAACTAGAATTGATACTGTCAAGGTAATAGTGGGCTTTAGAAAGAACGACTTATTATTGTAATGAACTTTTGGATATGTTCAAATGATTTATAACTACTTATGTTAAGCAAAATGTGACATTTGACACGAAACTCATAACACTTATAAAAAAAGTTATAATACCTTCAGAAAGTAGTAAACTTCCTGAAGAACGTGTGACATTAATTGTAATGAACTGATGACATTTTTAAAGAAGTTGTGAGTATCACAAGAAAAGTGCCACGTTTACAGGGTTATTCATAATGTTATTAAACTAGTTTTGACACTATCAAGATAGTAGGGGACTTTATAATGAACGACTTACAATTGTAATGAACTTGTAGATATTTTCAAATGATTTATAGGTACTTATGTTAAGCAAAATGTGACATTTGACACGAAACTCATAACACTTATAAAGAAGTTATAATGCCTTCAGAAAATAGTAAACTTCCTGAAGAACGTGTGACAATAATTGTAATTAACTGATGACATTTTTAAAGAAGTTGTGAGTATCTCAAGAAAAGTGCCACGTTTACAGGGTAATTCATAATGTTATTAAACTAGTTTTGATACTATCAAAGTAGTAAGGGACTTTATAATGAACGACTTACAATTGTAATGAACTTGTAGATATTTTCAAAAGATTTATAGGTACTTATGTTAAGCAAAACGTGACATTTGATATGAAACTCATGACATTTATAAAGAAGTTGTAGTGCCTTCAGAAAGTACAAAAGTTCACGAAGAACGCTTGGTAATTGTAATGAACTGATGTCATTTTTATAGAGGTTGCAAGCAGCTCAAGGAACGTGTCACGTTTATAGGGTAATTAATAAATTATTAAACTAGTTTTAACGTTATCAAGGTAATGATGGACTTTATAAAGAACGACTTATAATTGTAGAGAACTTATGGATATTCTGAAATCAATTATAGGTACCTATATTAAGAAAACTGTGATATTTAAAATGAAACACATTTTTTAAATAAATTCTGTTATTTGAGGAATTATGGCACTTTCAAAGAAGTGTAGGATTTTCTAAGGAATATTTGTTAATAATTGTAATGAACTTATGACATTTTTAAAGAAGTTCTAATCCTTTCAACGAAGTTGTACACTTCCCGAAGAACATTTAGATATTGCAAAGAATTAATAACATTTCTAATAGAGTTGCAAATAATTTAACAAAAATCTGACAATTGAAATGCAACTCACAACATTGTAAAACAACTTTTGGAACCTTTAAAGAAGTAGGGACATTTTAAAGAACGTTTGACCATCGTAATGAACTGCTAACACTTTTAAAGAAGTTGGAAGTACTCTAAAGAAAGTATGATACTTGAAATGTAACGTAAAGGGAGTTCAGATATTTTTCAGAGGATTTGTTGCAAAATACTTAGAAACTTCTGACAAATATAACCATCTGATAGCATTTTTAAAGAAGATGTAAGTATGTTAAGCCAGACAAACTCATTACTATTTTTAAAGGAGCCATGATATTTATAAAAAGGTCAGTGTTTAATTGTAATGAACGCATAACATTTTTTTAACAATTATCTTAAGAAAGATGTACAATTTATAACAAATTATAATGTTAGGTTAGGTTAACAACCTTAAGAGTTCCTACAGTGACACTTTCAATAAAGTCGTGAATTGCTTAAGAAACGTATGAAGTTTGCAATAAAATTTATCTTTAAGGAACTTGCAGGACGTGAGGAAAGATGTAGAGAATTTAAAGAAATGACGATTTGCAATACTGTAAAGACAACTTTAAAAGAATTGAAATAAATTTCATGAAACCATTAATGTTTTGAAGGAATTGAAGAAATTTTTAAGGAAATTTCCACAATTCTAATATATTTCAGGTATGAAGGTAGCCATATTGAATAGGCCATTTTAGATTTTACATAAGTAATTACTGTTTGTTGCTTTAGGAAGGCCATTTTAAATTTCCCCTCTTTCCCCCAAAATCAGATAACCAACAAGATCGTCCCACCTAATCCCCAATTAATTTAATATAAACTTTCACAGGTGACGGAGATATTTTCGTTGATCCCCAATTAATCGACCAAACATGGAAACCTCCTGACGCCGAATTAAAGAACCGCCACTATTCACACCCAAACATCCCCCCCAGGTCGTGCTCTGACCCTACGTTCCCTAATTCCTCCCCCAGTTCCCCCTCCCTTTAAATATTTGTACAAAAACCGCCCCGACCTAACCGACAACAACAGCGACGACTACCCTCTACAAATGTTTTCTCCGAGCCCTTCCCCTCCAAGAAACTGCAAAAAGAACCTCACGCCATGAAATATTCATCCCCGACTCGAGTGTGAAGTATTTACAACTCTCGTACGGGGGTGGGGTGGGGGGTTGGTTAGGTGGGGTGTCGGTGGATGGGGTTAAGGACTCGTGGGGGGTGTGATCGATAGTTAATTCGGGCGAGGACGGGATCGATAAGTGGGGGGAGGAGGAGGACTTGGGGAAATGCGTGACGCTTTCACTTTTCCACGTCGTCTCGTGGTGGGAACTTCGATTCTAATTAACTATTTGTAGTAGAGTTAAGACGCCTCGTTTTTAGCGTAGTAATACTCATAATAATATCAAATTAACCATTATAATCCAATTGTGTGCGAATTCAAATTCAGACTGAAACGCATTAAGAAGAAAATTACTAATGAGAGAGTGGACATCAGCAAGCTCTCTTCTATATCTATTCGAATACTCCGCACACGTATATAAGTATATTGTGTATACGTCATATATACGCGTTTGGACACACGATGACTCACAGCGTAACAGATTTCATGCTGACTGCACATTGAAGAGTTTACCTCATCTAATAACGTTTATTTTTCTCAAACTTTCTCAATAAACTTTTCACTTCAAAAGCCAGAGAAACATTTGACAGCATTAGAAATTTAATATAAGGCCCCACACCTTACACCAGCGGTTTGGTTCGACATCTCTACAAGAATTGTGGCTATTCAAATTAAAATTACTGCGATGATAAAAGTGAAAAAGAATCTTCATAATTTACGACAACTCGTAATGGTAACTCACAGTTATTGTTCCGTACATGAGATTTCACTTTAGTAGTTTTCAACTTCGGGCAACTCCCTCGGAACTTCGCAGTCTCCCTTTCGCCCGGCACTTCGTTCCATCCACATTTCATCATTTACTTGAAACGTTTAAAAGTAACTTCCGTGACGTACAATTATGAATATTTTCCTCATGATTAAGTTGGATCTTTTAGGTAAAATTAGACAAAATTACCACTTCTGTACGAGTTGTTATACCGAACTCTCCCGAGCCGTTAATCCCCCCCTTCTCCTCCTCCATTAATAGTTAATGGTGACGTGACAGAGTCGCGTTTTGTAAACAAGGGTCGAAGTTTGGACGTCTCAACTTGGTCGGGGGGAATTGATGGGGACCGCTCCTCTTTCTATTCCTCCTGGAAGTTATATATATAATGTTGCGTCGAAGTCGCTTTAACTCGTGTTAAGCGCTCAAGGGTCCGAAGTCGAAGATAAATAATAGATATATAACGTTTAGAAATCCCTACGGCTTTTAAGCCTGCTAAGTTGGAAAGTTGTGAATTGTGGGAAATAGTTATTGAACCTTCCTACTTTTCGCCCTTGAAATTTTTCATATGGATTAATGAGTTTATAAGACACTAACAATCCTATAATTTTTGTTAGTTTAGTTGATTGTAGTTCCTATGAACTTAAGGGAAGTCGAAGTGCCTTTAAATTTCTAGAAGAAAGTGAAAAATAATCCAATATTTGTTGTTTTGTTTGTGTTTTCTGAAAATTTAAAAATCAGGTTGGTACCAGTTTTCGTTTTTCCATAAAAACCTGAAAAATCTATAACTTTCCTTATTGGGATTTTGTTCCCTGGCTCTAAGAACAAACTTATACTACTTTGGACTTTCTAAATGAACTTAAATATTTCTAGATTTTGGTATTCTGAATATTCTTCTGGAAAATTAAAATATCAAAGTAGTGATACGTTATGCTTCTTATGAGACACTAACAATTCTATAATTTTTGTTATTTTAGTTGATCGTAGTTCCTATGAACTTAAGGGAACCTCGAAGTGCCTTTAAATTTCTAGAAGAAAGTGAAAAATAATCCAATATTTGTTGTTTTGTTTGTGTTTTCTGAAAATTAAAAAATCAAGTTGGTAACAGTTTTCGTTTTTCCATAAAAACCGGAAAAATCTATAATTTTCCTTATTGTGATTTTGTTCCCTGGCTCTAAGAACAAACTTATACTAATTTGGACTTTCTAAAAGAAACATAAATATCTCTAGAATTTGGTATTCTGTATATTCTTCTGGAAAATTAAAACATCAAAGTAGTGATACGTTTTGATTTTTATAAGACACTAAAAATTCTATAATTTTTGTTTTTTTAGTTGATTCTGGTTCCTATGAACTTAAGGGAATCTCGGAGTGCCTTTAAATTTCTAGAAGAAAGTGAAAAATAATCCAATATTTGTTGTTTTGTTTGTGTTTTCTGAAAATTAAAAAATCAAGTTGGTAACAGTTTTCGTTTTTCCATAAAAACCGGAAAAATCTATAATTTTCCTTATTGAGATTTTGTTCCCTGGCTCTAAGAACAAACTTATACTACTTTGGACTTTCTAAAAGGAACTTAAATATTTCTAGATTTTGATTTAGATTTATAGATTTTCAACTTTTTAGGAGAAACTAAAAAAGTCAATCTTTCTCTGTTTTGATTGCATTTTCTGGAAATTTATAACATTTCTAATTTTACTTCCGTTTCATAAAACTTTGAAATACCAAACTTATAAGACCTTTTGAATTCCGTACAGCAGCCAGGAGAACCTTTAACTATTCATTTGGATTGATCACATTTTCTGTGAATTTTAGTGAGTTTTGACTATCGAGATGATCAGACCTGATTTGGTGGTAAAGTAGGTCTATTTAAATGACATAAATTAATAAATGAATATTAACTATAGGAATGTTAGGTCCACTAAATTAAAGCCCACACATTCAGTACGAAGATTAATAAAGTCCTCGTCCCGGAACGATCCCGCATCGCCACTCCATAAATTCCCGAGGGACAAAAGGACCCGAAATCGATGGAAATTTCGTAAAATTACTCCGGCGAGGGCACAATACACTTTTCGTTCTCAGAAAGTTCCTTCCTATCTCTCCCCCTTCCCGGAAACTTTCGACGTCCCGTCGATCCGACGGGAAGAAAAAGGGATCTTGACCGGGAACCGTCGGCAAGTCCTCGCCGTCTACTTTAAACTTTCTTTGGATTGTTTCCTTGAGGTCCTCCGTGTTGAAGGGTGGTTTTTCCCTTAGATTTTAGTGATGAGTGACATAGTAAAGATATGATATTAGTGATAAGCACGATTTATAATTTTCATCAATTTTTCAACCCTTTGAAATCACCCCTTGAGTTGAAAATCATCAAAAACATTTCACAAAAAGTGTGTTTACTGCTGATGGATATAATTTATTGATTTACTGTGAATCTTCAACCCTTCAAAACGACCCCTTGTCCTGAAATCATAGAACAAAATATTTTTTAGCAGCTTTAATCAGCTTAGTCGTTTTTACTTAATTAAAAAAAAACAAATCAATAAAAATAAACAAAATGTTAAGAAAAAACCAAAATTTTTGTCCTTAAGTTTCTTATTATCTTCAGTTTTGGAGATCATATTTTTTGGGAAAACGTATAGTTTTGTAGGTATTTATAAAAAACTGTTTAGAAACATGTATTTTTTTTACATTTCTAACCATTAATAACTCAAAAAATAGTCACTCATGAAAAAACCTTTATAGGGTATATTTTCCATAGAATTATTCCCTTTATCAATTCCCGGGGTTATTTTCGACAAAATAATTTCCACCCCCGAAATGGGGTATGTCACTATGTCAGTGTTGTTACTTGAGGCACCCTCTAACCACTCACCAATTTCCAAGAAAATCGATGAAGATTTAATCATTTCTCATGGGGGAAACCATCAGTGACTGTACTATTAGGACAAAAATGGAAAGTGAAGGCGTTAAAAAAATTGTAGGAAAATTCCTATCGAAAGAGACGTTAAATTGAGTTTGACAAGAAACTAAGTTAATTTGTCACTGTGAACGTCATTTGAGGTTGTTGTAAGGGGAAGCGGGACCTTCCACCACTTCGCCGAGTTTTTTAAGGGATGTTCCCATACTCGTCCTCCCCGGGAAAGTATCCAAATCGCAACAATTCCCCCCCTATCCCGTACTTGTATAAATCGTATTCCCGAGTCGAGCATTATGGATGGGTCCGGAGGTCTCCCGAGGGAGAAGGGGGAGTTCCCTCGGGATAGTTTGTCAGAATTATTTCCCGACGTGCACAGCTGGGGGTAACTCGCGGGGAGGGGAGAATTAAATGCGGTAACATTAAGATTTGTGGGGGAGACGATAGAGGCGCTAATTCTGTTATTAGTGAAACGGCTTTGAAGTGTTCCACTTCATATAAAAACCCTCCTTATGTTGGATACTAGAAATTTATTTTCGACCGGTCAAGTCAATAAAAACAAAAGTAATTGATCCTTTAAGGTTAACTTAGAAGTTAAAAACTCTCATCAGTATGAAATTTTTAGTTTTTCAGTAAAAACAGTGGAAAATAGGTAAAATGGACATTTTTCAGTTTCTTCTGGAAAATCAAAGGTGCTGTAAGTTCCCTGGTGTTCCTAATGAACACAATCAATCAAAGTGACAAAAGTATTAAATTGTTCAGGGTGTTAAACAAATTCAAAAGTTTTGATCAATCTGAAATTTTAATTTTTCATTAAAAAACAATGGAAATTACGTAAAATGGACATTTTGCAAATTCCTCCGGAAAACCAAAGGTGCTGTAATTTCCCTAGAGTTCCTGTCGAACACAATCAGTCAAAATGACAAAAGTATTAAATTGTTCAGGTTGTTAAACAAATTCAAAAGTATTTATCAGTATGAAATTTTTAGTTTTTCAGTAAAAACAGTGGAAATTGGATAAAATGGACATTTTTCAGTTTCTTCTGGAAAATCAAAGGTGCTGTAAGTTCCCTAGAGTTCATAGTGAACACAGTCAATCAAAATGAAAAAAGTATTAAATTGTTCTAGGTGATATATGAATTCAAAGGTTTTGATCAATCTGAAATTTTAATTTTTCAGTAAAAACAGTGGAAATTAGGTAAAATGGACATTATTCAGTTTCTTCTGGAAAACCAAAGGTGCTGTAAGTTCCCCAGAGTTCCTGTCGAACATAATCAGTCAAAGACAAAAGTATTAAATTGTTCAGGTTGTTAAACAAATTCAAAAGTTTTTATCAGTATGAAATTTTTAATTTTTCAGTAAAAACAGTGGAAATTGGATAAAATGGACATTTTTCAGTTTCTTCTGGAAAATCAAAGGTGCTGTAAGTTCCCTAGAGTTCCTGCCGAACACAATCAATCAAAATGAAAAAAGTATTAAATTGTTCAGGGTGTTATACGAATTCAAAAGTTTTTATTAATCTGAAATTTAAATTTTTCAGTAAAAACAATGGAAATTATGTAAAATGGACATTTTGCAAATTCTTCCGGTAAACCAAAGGTGCTGTAAGTTCCCTGGTGTTCCTAATGAACACAATCAATCAAAGTGACAAAAGTATTAAATTGTTCAGGGTGTTATACGAATTCAAAAGTTTTTATTAATCTGAAATTTAAATTTTTCAGTAAAAACAATGGAAATTATGTAAAATGGACATTTTGCAAATTCTTCCGGTAAACCAAAGGTGCTGTAAGTTCCCTGGTGTTCCTAATGAACACAATCAATCAAAGTGACAAAAGTATTAAATTGTTCAGGGTGTTATACAAATTCAAAAGTTTTTATCAATCTGAAATTTTAATTTTTCAATAAAAACAATGAAAATTAGGTAAAATGGACATTTTTCAGTTTCTTCTGGAAAACCAAAGGTGCTGTAGTTCCCTAGAGTTCTTGTCGAACACAATCTATCAAAATGACAAATGTAATAAATTCTTCAAGGTGTTATACAAATTCAAAAGTTTTGATCAATCTGAAATTTTTAGTTTTTCAGTAAAAACAGTGGAAATTGGGTAAAATGGACATTTTTAAGTTTCTTCTAGAAAACCAAAGGTGCTGTAAGTTCCCTAGAGGTCCTGTCGAACACAATCTATCAAAATGACAAATGTAATAAATTTTTCAAGGTGTTATACAAATTCAAAAGTTTTGATCAATCTGAAATTTTTAGTTTTTTAGTAAAAACAGTGGAAATTGGGTAAAATGGACATTTTTAAGTTTCTTCTAGAAAACCAAAGGTGCTGTAAGTTCCCTAGAGTTCCGGTCGAACACAATCTATCAAAATGACAAATGTAATAAATTCTTCAAGGTGTTATACAAATTCAAAAGTTTTGATCAATCTGAAATTTTTAGTTTTTCAGTAAAAACAGTGGAAATTGGGTAAAATGGACATTTTTAAGTTTCTTCTGGAAAACCAAAGGTGCTGTAAGTTCCCCAGAGTTCCTCTCGAACATAATCAGTCAAAATGACAAAAGTATTAAATTGTTCAGGTTGTTAAACAAATTCAAAAGTTTTTATCAGTATGAAATTTTTAGGTTTTCAGTAAAAACAGTGGAAATTGGGTAAAATGGACATTTTTCAGTTTCTTCTGGAAAACCAAATGTGCTGTAAGTTCCCTAGAGTTCCTGCCGAACACAATCAATCAAAATGAAAAAAGTATTAAATTGTTCAGGGTGATATATAAATTCAAAGGTTTTGATCAATCTGAAATTATAATTTTTCAGTAAAAACAGTGGAAATTGGATAAAATGGACATTTTTCAGTTTCTTCTGGAAAATCAAAGGTGCTGTAAGTTACCTAGAGTTCCTATTGAACACAATCAATCAAAATGACAAAAGTATTAAATTGTTCAAGGTGATATATAAATTCAAAGGTTTTGATCAATCTGAAATTTTAATTTTTCAGTAAAAACAGTGGAAATTAGGTAAAATGGACATTTTTCAGTTTCTTCTGGAAAACCAAAGGTGCTGTAAGTTCCCTAAAGTTCCTGTCGAACACAATCAATCAAAATGACAAAAGTATTAAATTTTTCAGGGTGTTATACAAATTCAAAAGTTTTGATTAATCTGAAATTTTAATTTTTCAGTAAAAACAATGGAAATTACGTAAAATGGACATTTTGCTAATTTCTCCGAAAAACCAAAGGTGCTGTAAGTTCCCTAGAGTTCCTCTCGAACACAATCAGTCAAAATGACAAAAGTATTAAATTGTTCAGGGTGTTAAACAAATTCAAAAGTTTTTATCAGTATGAAATTTTTAGTTTTTCAGTAAAAACAGTGGAAATTGGGTAAAATGGACATTTTTCAGTTTCTTCTGGAAAATCAAAGGTGCTGTAAGTTCCCTAGAGTTCATAGTGAACATAATCAATCAAAATGAAAAAAGTATTAAATTGTTCTAGGTGATATATGAATTCAAAGGTTTTGATCAATCTGAAATTTTAATTTTTCAGTAAAAACAGTGGAAATTAGGTAAAATGAATATTTTTCAGTTTCTTCTGGAAAACCAAAGGTGCTGTAAGTTCCCTAGAGTTCATAGTGAACACAATCAATCAAAATGACAAGAGTATTAAATTGTTCAAGATATTATATAAATTCAAAAGTTTTTATCAATTTGAAATTTTAATTTTTCAGTAAAAACAATGGAAATTACGTAAAATGGACATTTTGCAAATTCCTGCGGAAAACCAAAGGTGCTGTAAGTTCCCTAGAGTTCCTGTCGAACACAATCAGTCAAAATGACAAAAGTATTAGATTGTTCAGGTTGTTAAACAAATTCAAAAGTTTTTATCAGTATGAAATTTTTAGTTTTTCAGTAAAAACAGTGGAAATTGGATAAAATGGACATTTTTCAGTTTCTTCTGGAAAACCAAAGGTGCTGTAAGTTCCCTAGAGTTCCTATTAAACACAATTAATCAAAATGACAAAAGTATTGAATTGTTCAGGGTGTTATACAAATTCAAAAGTTTTGATCAATCTAAAATTCTAATTTTTCAGTAAATACAGTGGAAATTGGGTAAAATGGACATTTTTCAGTTTCTTCTGGAAAACCAAATGTGCTGTAAGTTCCCTAGAGTTCCTGCCGAACACAATCAATCAAAATGAAAAAAGTATTAAATTGTTCAGGGTGATATATAAATTCAAAGGTTTTGATCAATCTGAAATTATAATTTTTCAGTAAAAACAGTGGAAATTGGATAAAATGGACATTTTTCAGTTTCTTCTGGAAAATCAAAGGTGCTGTAAGTTACCTAGAGTTCCTATTGAACACAATCAATCAAAATGACAAAAGTATTAAATTGTTCAAGGTGATATATAAATTCAAAGGTTTTGATCAATCTGAAATTTTAATTTTTCAGAAAAAACAGTGGAAATTAGGTAAAATGGACATTTTTCAGTTTCTTCTGGAAAACCAAAGGTGCTGTAAGTTCCCTAAAGTTCCTATTGAACACAATTAATCAAAATTACAAAAGTATTAGATTGTTCAAGGTGTTATATAAATTCAAAGGTTTTGATCATACTAAAATTCTAATTTTTCAGTAAAAACAGTGGGAATTAGGTAAAATGGACATTTTGCAAATTCTTCCGGAAAACCAAAGGTGCTGTAAGTTCCCTGGTGTTCCTAATGAACACAATCTATCAAAGTGACAAAAGTGTTAAATTGTTCAAGGTGTTATATAACTTCAAAAAACTTTATCATTTTGAAATGTTAACTTTTCAGTAATAAAAGTCGAAATTGCGGAAGATGGACATTTTTCAGTTCATTCTGGAAAATCAAAGGTACCATGAATCTCATAAAAGTTCCATAGAAAAAGTGTTATAAGGCTTGTATTCATTCTAGCGATATAGGGTAATTTTTATCTTTAATTAACACATAAATTTTATCGAAATTTAATATTTTATATATTTTGATATAATAACGCTGAAATGTCTATTGATGTGACCCACCTTTGAAAATGATATTTTATCAAACAATTTTCGAATTATCAGCTCGTGCCCGTAGATTAAGATATTATTATATTACAAAACACATGGAGAGGAGACAAAGCAGATCTTTAACAAGAATATTTCGAAAAATCAGTGGTAAACTTTCCGCCTTACTTGCATAATATTAAAATAACCCTTATGAAACTTTTAGTACTACAATATTGCCCCGTATATTAAATTTCAACTCTTGTACCCTCTGAAACCCACTTTTATTCACAATCAACTTCGTTTCGCAACGTATTACCGGGAAGTAATTAAATTAAAAGCAACAGAATCCGACAAAGTACATACACACACAGACGCACAATTACTTTTTCCCAGCGTATATATATGTGTGTGTGTATTAAATTAATTTCCCCCCTTCCCTGTGACGCAACGGAGGGAAAAATATTTGCGATAAAATCCGGGCGTTAAATTTTAATTGAGAGGATTCCTAGTGCGATCGCACTTGACGGGATTCGGGACGCGAGGATGGCTCGCAGATTCCAGAATTACCATGTAAATGGGATACAATGATCGCCTCTCTGGAATAACAGTTGATCTAATAGACCGAGGACAATAGTGAAATCGTTTCACCTCTCGGATATTAATTTGAGCCCGGCCGATGATCGATGTTAAAATACAGTGTTATAATGCCAGGTTTCGGGCTCAATGGTTGATATGCTATAATATGGTGAAAGTGCACAAGGCACTCCTAATTTAAATGATACTTCCGCCACAACGTAAAATGGTACTTTCGCCAGCATTACCGCAAACTCATCACCCGTTAAAATCCAAAATGGTGAATGCGCCTGACTGCCCACCAAATTTATTCTCTAACTAAAACAGTAAAAACCTGAAGAGTATCTGAAATAGAAAATTCAAAATTGATTTCCTGAAGGGACGAAACAATGGTTTCTCATGTTAAATTCAAAATGGCTTGTCCAATATGGTTAATTGATTTTAAGCATTCTAGTGGTAAGATTCAGAGTATTAACTGTACCATGTCAGTTGTACTGAATTTTTGAATTCATAGATTCTAAAGTGGAAGATTTAACATGGCTTGGCTAAATTTGAAAACCCAAATTTCTCATTGGAAATGGCGAATGCGCCATGCAAATCACCCATTGAAATTCCAGATTTTTATTCGAGAATTTTAGAATATTTAGAATTGGTGTATATAATGTGTCTAATAATGCTCCAAATTTTAAATTTAAATTACAAGACTTAATACGACTGCGCGAAATTGTTCTGGTTTCACAGCCAATGTCGTCAACAAATTTAACGCGCCTAAGTCCATAACTCAAATTTGAAGAGAACTGGTGAGACGCGACAATTTTTCAAATATCTCAAAAAGTAATTACGTTACGTAAATCGTTTCCGCCCACTTTCGTAGCGAGTTAAACGTTCTATCGAACGACACGCCGAGCGAGAACGACGTGTTACCCCCAGGAACGTATTAAATTTTTTACCAAGCGTCCCTCCCCCCCCCATTTCATCCCTTCCATCAATCCGCATTAACCTTCTCGTGAGGTCACATTATAACGTACGAATTAGATCGGACTCGAAACGTTCGATCCGTCAGATAATAATTATATAATACGATGGATTGTCCGAGAGGGTCGTGGAGGGGTTAATTACGTTTGGGAATAATGAGTTATTAAATTGCGGATCGCTCAATGTTAGGCCGCGTTTCGGGGGTGTAATTAAAATCGTTAATGTCGAGTGGAGCAGAGTAATTCCACCTTTAATTCTTAATTAGTTCCGTCGTACACATCTACCCATGAAATTTGAATTTGAAATTAAACAGAACAAGAAAGTGTTGCCTCACAAGCCGCTCATCACCATCATCATCATCATCAACATCAATTCAATATCCCAATGAGCTTAATGGGAGACTATAAATTATTCCCGGTGTACACACGCCCCTTAGCAATGAACGTATGTGTGTGCGTATGTGTCTTGTGCACGTATTCATCGATCGACGTTCCTCTCCAGCCATTAAACCCGAGCGCCATGAATAAATCATTAAAAAGTCGTCAAGATCCGCCACCTACGAAAACATTTTATTGTCGGGGGGAGCCTCTCGATGTTTGATCGCTCCCACCACTTTACCAAAAACCACCCCCAGAAACCGCCCCTACATAGGCGAGACTGTTTTTTGTAAAGATCTCTTAAAGTTTGTTGTTAGCTCAAATATAGTTTAGGTGAAGATTTTTCTTACTGAACCCGAGTTAAAGAGAAATATAAAAATTATATATAGGAAAAGGGGCTTTTGGAGATGCCCGGAAAAATAGTTTGTACCTGCGGAGACGTCTAGTTTTTGAGGAAAAAAAAATAAAATGTTGGAAACATTGAAACTTGAACTAAACTATGACATTAATTTCGCGCCGAAATAATACCGGAAAATATGCAAATTCACGATTCGAAACAGAGACGTTTTCGCGCCTTCGCCATATTTAAATACTGTTGACAGACACGCCGAGGGCAGTAGTTTTGGCAGTGGCTAACCGGACGACATGACGAATGGTAGACTACAGTCGGGAGGAGAGAGAGAGAGAGAGAGAGAGAGAGAGAGAGAGAGAGAGAGAGAGAAGGAGAGAGAGAGAGAGAGAGAGAGAGAGAGAAGGAAAGAGAGTCGCGACTGAGTCGTAGGCTCAGAAACGTGCAAATGTTTTAATTACTATACAAGCCATACCAAACCAACCTAACCTTCTCGACTGAGTCGTGAGCCCAGAAACAGTGGAAGTACGGAACAATTCCAAAATAGTGCAAATGGTGAAAAAATAGTGCAAATGTTTTAATTACTATACAAGCCATACCAAACCAACCTAACCTTCCCGACTGAGTCGCAAGCCCAGAAACGTGCAAGTGTTTTAATTACTATACAAGCCATACCAAACCAACCTAACCTTCCCGACTGAGTCGTAAGCTCAGAAACAGTGGAAGTACGGAACAATTCCAAAATACATATCTAAAACTAAATGCAATATGCAATGATTCCTTTACATGAAAATTGCGGTATATTGGTAGCGAGGAAAGATCACATGATATTATTTGAGAGTATGAAACACTTGTAATAAGTCATAAAATTGCAAATTAGCAAGTTAGTAATGGGAGTATGTGTGGTTGCCTAGGTGTAAACAGTTTATATTATCGGATATTCTATGTAAAAAGACGCTTGCATTCGTATTATAGTAGTGAAAAAAATGATACCAACAGTATGAGAAAGAAGATAAAGGTGCAAACATGCGAATTTTTGCTCGTTGGCAGAATCAAAACCTCGACGTTCCATGAAAAATGTCTTATGTGATGTCATATGTACATTGTGTTCCGTGACAAGTATGTAACAATTTTGGTCATATCGTACAAAATTCGCATTTAACATATTTTGCAAAAAGTTTGAGCGTGAATAATAGTGAAAAATATATAAAGAGGATCACAAACATGTGATATGTAATGAATTTGATGTCCGCCCGTTCGTCTCGAGAAAGCAAAGAAGCCGAAGAGGGAGCCGACCGGGGAACTAACCTAAAAAGTGAAATTATTTTTTTGCAAAGAAACCAGAAGGAATTAAAAAAAAAGAAGTGGACCATCATGTTCAACAGTATTTTATGGACGAAAGGTGATTTTTTGACGGCACAACCTCTTGTGGAAAATCGCATTTTGAAAGTGCCATAACTTTTAAACGGATCGTCTCCGCACTATAAG
The DNA here is from genome assembly GCA_946251905.1 of Cryptocephalus moraei. Taxonomy (NCBI): domain Eukaryota; kingdom Metazoa; phylum Arthropoda; class Insecta; order Coleoptera; family Chrysomelidae; genus Cryptocephalus; species Cryptocephalus moraei. The sequence goes on along the minus strand of OX276464.1, from coordinate 22,544,322 downwards.
ACCGGTGTCTTTGAAACACGTTTTTGAAATACTTTCGATTGATATATGTCTTTTTTAAATATTTTGGGTTCAGTAAGGAAAAGGCCAGCCTATAGTTTATACATAGCCAAAAAATTAAGCTGCATTTAAGCATTATAAATATCGTTTATTAATCTTGTTGTAATAAAGTAGTTCACCATTACTGTATTTTGATTTTTATACGTCAATTTTGCCTGTAGGGACGGACACATGAAATTCCCACACATTGCACCAGTTCGGTCCGAGTTTGACCTTGACATTCTGCACTTGATCTTCGACCGATAGATGTCGCCACTAAAAACAACTACGTCACCTGTCATTCCTCGCACATTCCGTAATCAAAACTCTTTTGAGGCGAAGTAACATAAAAAATCTTTATTTTTTTCTCTCTTCCTAACACCCCGAAGGACGTAACTTTTCTCCGCCTCGTTTCGAATCTCGGCCCCGTCCTCATGAATTTCAAACGGCATCGATTCCGCGTGGGAGAGAGTGTGTGAGAGAGAGAGAGGATCCCGAGAATATAATTCCCGAGGATTCTTTTTCCCTTTGATGCAGTGTGCCGAGAAATGAAAAGCAATTAAATTTTTCCCAGTGATAAAGCCCCGGGAACGTCTTATTAAGTTTCTCGCGGGGGAAAAAGAAAAGAAACCGATCGGCGATGGAAATTTGAATGGGGGAGATGGTACGAAGTGTTCCGCGACGTTGCAGTTTCTGTCGTGTTAATTCGGGGAGGGAAGTCTTCTTTTAAGAGAGTCGTGAAGACGAAATTTGTCTCGTCGCTGATCATCGCAACCTCAACAATTAACTGAGCTAAAAAACCTCGCATGAGTTACTCCTCTGTTCCCTTAAATACGAGCAGCGATGCCTCTTCGTTCGTCAAATTTAATTAATTCCCCGTCTTCGTCGGTAATACCTTCATTACCTCCGATCCGTCTTATTTACCTTCTTTGATGTAAACTAACGTGCACGCCTCCACAAGTGTGTACCTTCCCCTTGACGATTAATCTCCCGCTTTCGCATGTTTTTGCGGAATTTTCGTTTAAATATTAAACTTGCCTCGCACGAAACTCATAATTGGATGCATACTGCGAGAGAGATTGGCCCCGTGCTTTAGCAACAATATCGTGTCTTTACTTTGTAATTAAATCGGTGCCGTGCTCCTTTCGGCGAGAAATTTCTTGGGAATGCATTCAGGGAAATCTTGGATGGCGTGGAAGTTGCTTTGGAGTTTTCGCACGTTCCTCATTGGGGTTCCAAATCCCACAATTCAGTTGCCCACTACACGAAAGTTTAATGACGGTAACGTCCAACATATCAGGACGTCATATCACTTTTTACAACGGTAGTAGCATTGGAAGGGGGGTTCTGGCTCACAATCTCAACATAACCTTACTTTCGCAAGTGAGGGACGCTCAAGAGAGCATTGAGTTGTTTCAGATGTGTCCCTAAGTTGTGTTGAGTCGTATTTCAGTCCTTTTCGCCCCTTTTGTAATAATCAGAAATAAATGTCCCCGTTTTTTATTCACTTTTTCTCTAGACGTCCTATCTATGACTATCCTATCTGAAACTATGGCGAATTGTTCGATTTCCATAGTAGTAGTATTAGTAGGTATAGCAAGGGGGGGTTCTGGCTCAAGATCCAAACATGACCGTATTGTTCGCAGATGAGCGTTTATGGGACGCTCAGGGGCGTGTTGAATTGATTGTTGTGTTGAGTTGCCTTTAAGTCGCTTTAGAACTGTCTTAAAGTCTTATGAGGTTAGATAAGTTTGGGACAAATGAGAAGTAATACATCAGACCCCCGAACATGTATCCACCAAAGTGAGACTTAGTTCAATCGTTGACCCAGAACCCGCCTTGCTATACTACTTATACCTTCTTTGCAGTATGAAGTTAAGAAAACAAACTTCGCCACTTTTATAATCAGAAATAAATCTCCCACTTTCGATTGTTCTCCTCCTCTCGACGTCTTTAGAATGTCCTTACTCTATACGACATGTAAAATAAACTATGACGAATTGTTCGATTTCCAGAACAGTAGTAGTATAACAAGGAAGGTTCTGGTACAAAATCTCAACATAACCATACGTTCGCAGATGAGCGTTCATGGGACGCTCAGGGGCGTATTAAATTGTTTCAGACTCGTCCACAAGTTGTGTTGAGTAGTATTTCGTTTTGGAGCTATGTTAAAGTCTTATAAGCAAAGATAAGGTTTCGACAACACACGTCACCCCTTTAGTAATTGGTAATAAATCTCCCAGTTTTGAATTTACTACTTCTCTAAGACGTCCTTAGAACGTCCTATCACTACCTCATAAAACATGTAACACAAACTATGACGAATTTCATAATAGTAGTAGTATAGCAAGGGACGTTCTGGCTTAAAACCTCAACATAACCTTACTTTCGTCGGTGAGCGTTCATGGGAAGCTCAGGAGCGTGTTGAATTGTTTTAGACTTATATAGAAGTTGTATTGAGTTGTCTTTAAGTCGTTTTGGAACTGTCTTAAAGTGTTATGAGGTTAGATAAGTTTGGGACAACTGAGAAGCAGTACATTACGCCTCCAAACGCCATCTGTCCCCCAAGCATGTAGCCAGTAAAGTGAATTCCAGTTCAAACGTTGATCCAGAACCCGCCTTGCTATACTACTTATACCTTCTAAGCAGTATGAAGTTCCATAAACGAGCCTCGACACTTTTATAACCAGAAATAAATTTCCCGCTTTAGATTGTTATCGATCGTTCTCTCGACGTCATTAGGACGTCCTATCACTACTTCATAAGATATGTAAAATAAACTATGACGAATTGTTAGATTTCCAGAACAGTAGTAGTATAGCAAGGGAGGTTCTGGCTTAAAACCTCAACATAACCTTACTTTCATCGATGAGCGTTCATGGGAAGCTCAGGAGCGTGTTGAATTGTTTTAGACTTATATAGAAGTTGTGTTGAGTTGTCTTTAAGTCGTTTTGGAACTGTCTTAAAGTGTTATGAGATTAGATAAGTTTGGGACAACTGAGAAGCAGTACATTACGCCTCCAAACGCCATCTGTCCCCCAAGCATGTAGCCAGTAAAGTGAATTCCAGTTCAAACGTTGATCCAGAACCCGCCTTGCTATACTACTTATACCTTTTAAGCAGTATGAAGTTCCAAAAACGTGCTTCGAGACTTTTATAACCAGAAATAAATCTCCCACTTTCGATTGTTCTCGATCGTTCTCTCGAGGTCTTTAGAACGTCCTATCACTGCATCATAAGATATGTAAAACAAACTATGACGAATTGTTAGATTTTTATAACAGTAGTAGTATAGCAAGGGAGGTTCTGGTACAAAATCTCAACACAACCATACGTTCGCAGATGAGCGTTCATGGGCAGCTCAGGAGCGTGTGGAAGACTGTGTTTTAGACTTATATAGAAGTTGTGTTGAGTTGTCTTTAAGTCGTTTTGGAACTGTCTTAAAGTGTTATGATGTTAGATAAGTTTGGGACAACTGAGAAGCAGTACATAACGCCTCCAAACGCCACCGGTCCCCCAAGCATGTAGCCAGCAAAGTAAAATCCAGTTCAAACGTTGATCCAGAACCCGCCTTGCTATACTATTTATACCTTCTTTGCAATGTGAAGTTTCCTAAAAAAACTACGCCACTTCATAATCAGTAACAAATCTTCCACTTTCGATTGTTTTCCTTCTCAGGACGTCCCATTACTACTCTATATCACATGTAAAACAAACTATGACGAATTGTTCGATTTCCATAGCAGAAGTAGTATAGCAAGGGGGGTTCTGGTACAAAATCTCAACATAACCATACGTTCGCAGATCAGCGTTCATGGGAAGCTCAGGAGCGTGTTGAATTGTTTTAGACTTATATAGAAGTTGTGTTGAGTTGTCTTTAAGTCGTTTTGGAACTGTCTTAAAGTGTTATGAGGTTAGATAAGTTTGGGACAACTGAGAAGCAGTACATTACACCCCAAACGCCATCGGTCCCCCAAGCATGTAGCCACCAAAGTGAGACCCTGTCCAAACTTCGATCCAGAACCCGCCTTGCTATACTACTTATAGTCCATTTACAATAACGGTAAAAGGTCGGGAAACGCTGAACTTGACGAGACCACTTGTCCCTTATGTATTGTGGGGCGCTGATTACGAAAATGGGGGTTGGAACTTGCAGCAATGGTTGGAACACCCCTAAAATTGAAAAAGCCGTCCCTAAATAGGGGTGTTTTTCCACAGTATTGCAGAATTCCCTTACGAAACCTCCTGCGGACATTTGACCTTGCCTATTCAGTTTCTGTTTCAATTTTTTCAGAAACCCACCCCTCTTGGGAGGGGTGTTTTTTTGCATGTGGGGGTGTAACACCCCTTTTCGCATGACGTGTCTCTGATTTTGAATATCAGCGACCGAAAGAAACTGAATAGGCAAGGTCAAATGTCCGCGGGAGGTTTCGTAAGGGAATTCCGCAGTACAGTCGAAAAACACCCCTATTAATGGGCGTTTTTTTCAACTTTAGGGGTGTTCCAACAATTGCTGCAAGTTCCAACCCCCATTTTCGTAATCAGCGCCCCAAAATACATAAGGGACAAGTGGTCTCGTCAAGTCCAGCGTTTCCCGACCTTTTACCGTTATTTTAAACGGACTATTATACCTTTTAAGCAGTATGAAGTTCCATAAACGAGCTTCGACACTTTTATAACCAGTAATAAATTTCCCGCTTTCGATTGTTCTCGATCGTTCTCTCGACGTCTTTAGAACGTCCTATCACTATTTCATTAGATATGTAAAACAAACTATGACGAATTGTTCGATTTCCATAATAGTAGTAGTATAGCAAGGGGGGTTCTGGCTTAAAACCTCAACACAACCTTACTTTCGTAGATGAGCGTTCGTGGAACGCTCAGGTGCGTGTTGAATTGATTTCGACTCGTATGGAAGCTGTATTAAGTTGCCTTTAAGTCATATCGGGACTGTCTCTCTCCAGAACCCGCCTTGCTACACTACTCGCACCATCTAATCGGTATGGAGTTTCGACGACAAACCTCGCCCCTTTTGTAACCAGAAATGAATCTTCCCTGTCGATACTTTTCGGCACACGTCTCGCCCTTAATTGTCTAGTGAAACTTTCATGGAGAACGAGGCGCGGAAAAACTGAACGACAGCGTCTCGCTTTGTTTCCGAAGGGGCGCGGATGAAATATTCACGGGGGCGGAACGAGAAGGAGAGGAAACTATACGCGAAAACAACCCGACCGGGGACAGATAAATCTCCCAAAGGTTTAAATGTGAGATATGAGGCAAGGACAAAAATAAAGAAGGGAAAGAGGGTGTAGGTACATTTCCATGAAGTCCGTAGGGTGGGATCTGATCGATACAACTTATGCGAGGTATTGTTAGCTTTTTAGTAACTCTGAGGGACGTTACAAAAAAGAAGTCTCATTGTTGAACTTTGATTTTGTAATATTTAACACGAGGCCATCTAAGAACGTTAGATTAGGTTAATAAAAATTAGGAGGTTACGTCAGAGAACCTCATTTCTTCAACTGATTGATGCTATATGCTGGTTCATCTGCGCATACAGATCTTAGAGTATATGGATTGCGCCTTGAAAGTTTCCGGCTGTGCCAACATATGAGGGAATTGCTTGGACCAATTCGAAACGATAACATAACACGCATCATTGCTTAAAACTAAAGTAAGTGTATGGAAGTTGTTTTGTAGCTTAGAGATAAGAAAATCACTAGAGGGAGTTTATATGTTAAAATTTTACTGTAACCAAAACAACATCAATATGGCCGCCAAACTCTAAAAATGTACAGGATATGTAGGGTCGGACTGAAATATTTCTTAATGAGTGTGGATGCAATAACATTACAAGAATCTTAAGGTTTTAATTAAATTTGTTGAGTGTAAAATGATGCGATTTTTATTCGTGTACAACGTATTTATATTTTCAAACTTAAAATCGCTCTAACTGCATTTCGGGGCATTGGTGCGACGATTTCGAAAAGCATTACGCTCCCAATTTGGTCCAAATAAGGTATTACCTCAGTTGTCGGCACACGGCTCCTTATATTATCGGATTGCGCATACGCTGCGCAAGTCGAGCTGCGCAGCCTATGCGCAGAGACGGTTTCTGGTTCGAGTCCGCGCATACCGTTACCTTTGATTTGTTCTGAGGGCGTATCGGTGCGGAACAGGGCCGTCTCGTGGCTCTGGCCGACGGTGAAGTGGACGCGGACGTGTCGCGTCGTCGTATCCATGGGCGTTCCAGCGACGACGCCAGTGGCGGCTGCGTGGCGGGGGGCGGGCTGGCGGCGCTCATCGCCGGCGGGCGCCGTCCGTCCCGCGTCGCGGCGGCTGGCAGCGACGACGCGACGGCGACGCTCGGCAGGCGCACGCGCAGAGGGCAGGCGACGCGGACGACGACGTTGCCCGATCGACGACGCCGAGCGGACGGTGCTGGTGCGACGGCGACGAGGCGCTCATCCTCCTAAAGGCAGACGAGACAAAAAAGCAAGTGATGAATAGATGGAAACTGAAAGTTCTTATTTTGAGAGATTTTTAACAATTATTATGAAGTTATGAATAATTTACGTAAATGAATGACTCGCCAACGTTTTACGTGAAGTATATCTTAGTATTATTATTTCAGTCTATAAATTCAATTTGTGATGTTATATAGTTGTAATACAGTTTAAGAATCTCTATGGATATAAAAATAAATAAAATTGCTGTTCGTTTGTCTCGCTTGAACTCGAAAACGGCTGGACGGATTTTGCTAATTTTGATCCTGAAATATTTGTGGAAGTTCAGGGAAGGTTTAAACGTTAAGAGACATAAATAATAAGTAAAGAAAATACTAAAAAAGGTACGTTTTGTAATTTTACATTTGTAATAAAACAACTAAAAGTATAGTGTTAGATGGTTGTCAAATAAATAAGTATCAAGACGATTATTAAAATCTATCATCAGTTTGTCAGTATGCGAGAACTTTATTGACTTTAAAATGCCAAGGAGAAGGAGACCTGACTTAGGTCAATCAAATGTGCGACGAGCTACCTCACGTGCAAATCGTACTGACGTCCAGCGAGAGACATATAATGATAACAGTCGTATTGGTATGACAGAATTGCATTCAATAGTAAATCATTATGAAATAGATAGGCTTAGAATGGAACGACTCCGGGCACATCAAATACAACAGCAGCGAGCACGACACAATGAAATAGAGCGATCCCGCAGTCGTAGTGTTCTCGTAAACCTATAGAACGAGTAGCATTACACTACGACCAGGAAATAGATTATTGTGCAGACCAATCCGTAAAAATTGTAGAGATAACGTTGTAAAGCGTTAAAATACAGTTAAACGTTTCTTGGCCAACATCCAAAAATATAATAATTGCTTTCAAATGACGTCGTTTGGTGCAACGCATATTGTACGGGAAAATTTCATGCCCACTTTCAAGGTAGTTTTTGATAAATTATTCATTAAAAATTTAAAAAGATAATATACAATAATTGCAGATCCAAGGACAGTTTGCGGAATCAACTCGGAGTTTCCCTGTTTCGCGCATGGGCAATTATACGTCGCGTGTTCGATGATCTCTATATATTTACGCACCGCAAAGAAAGACAAGAAATATAGTATAGTTCACGATGAAGTAAATTCTTAATTCAAATTGATATATTTCTGTGATAGTCGTAAACTGGAAAGTTGAGTGAGTATTTATCAAGTATGAAGCAGGAGTGATTTTTGGGAAAAACGTTGAACATTATATTTGAGGAATGAAATTGAATAAGTTTATGATCCCCATCAACTTTTGTTATTATATATTTAATATATATAGTTTCTTAGCCTCATTCTCAATACTGAAGTGTTATTAGGTAACATCCTCCACATGAACCATTGTAGATGCGAAAATTTCACGTGGGAAAGTGAACTTTCATCACTACGTTAACGAAAGCAGTACATGGACGCACGGGCAAGGTCAGGAAGCAACCACATCATCCCTAAAATAATTCCAAACACGATTCCAATGAGAGGTTACTTTGAGGTTTACTGCGAGAAAAATCACGAAAACCGAACCCGTGGAAGTACCACAATTACATCCCCCGGAAAATTCGGAAAATTCCAGAAAACTTCGTTACGGCATTTTCCTCCCGTTTTCGTAATAATCTCGATTATCAACCCTTTTTTATGTGTTTTCGCTCAAAATAAAAGCGCACTCACACATGCAGGGATAATCGTCCATTACGCTCGGCCTTAATTATTCCCTCTTGTTTTTTCTGTTTTCGGTAAAAAGGGCGGAAAATTAGAATTTAATTTTGCGAAGGTGCCCCGGCGATTACTTCGTTAACATCCAACGAATTTTTCGGGGACTTTTCACGGGATTCGTCCCGAGCGTTCCTTTTAAATATTTATGAAATCCCTGATCTGTGATCTCCTTTACGGGGATGACGGCGTGCTAACGGGACGTCGTTTAAATCATCTTGACAGGGGAAAATTAAATGGAACAGAATGATTATGAACGTATTATAAGCGAAATGTCCCTTGGGGTGTAAGGGTCCAAAATATTGAACTTACTTGATCGTGTAATGGTGAGATGTACCTAAGGGTTTAAGGCTGAATCTGTTAGGGATTCAAAAACTTCACAAAACGTTTTAGATTAGTCTCCGAGGTGCGCTTTTTTCCCATTTTTAAAGTTCTCAAACTATATGACGTCATTTTGAAGTTTTAGACGTTCTAGAAGATCCTATAAGTTCCTATGACCCTTCAAACTTTCTGAGAGAATGTAAAATTTTTAAATCTCGATCCTGTAAACATCACAAAAATTCTATCTAGTTACTTAAGGTTCTAGAAGCAATTCGCTGGGTGTTAAAAAATTTCATAAAATATTTTATATCATGAAAACTGCTGAAACTCTTCTGGACGCTCCACTAAACAATCTTTAGTGAATTTTACAATAATTTGTGTATGAAATATGAAGTTTCTTATCACTAAAGGTGAAGCTTCGTTCCATTTCGGTGCTGATCCCCTAACACTCTTCCCTTGCGTTATTTAAACAAAAATTCCGAATTAACCGTCAAGACGTAGGAAGATGTTATCGAAGCTCTCGTATTTGTTTTCCGATACAAAACCTTCGGAAATTGTGAGGATCAACCAGAAGCGACAGAAAGACAAAAATCCAATATTCTTGTATCAACAACGGCCAGTTAAAATAAGATAAAACCTTCTCGGCACGAAGGAGACCAAACGAAGAGGGCGTCAATAACGTCTTTTGGGAGAATTTGGAATGGCTTACAGAGTGAGAGAAATACAAAAGAATTTCCAAATTTTCCAAGATTTTTTAAAATTTTATTTCGCACTCTGGTTAACTTCATAACGTTTAACCGTTACATAATGCTACACGCTACGTGTAATGGTTACATCCTGTTACATTTTAAATTAATCTAATTAGACAAAACAACTAATTGATAGCTAATAGGGTTTTGGATTTTTAAAAATTTTATTTCGAACTCTTCCTCCACAACGCTTTACCGTTACGTAATGTTACAAAAGACTGTGTAATGGTTACATTCTGTTACATCCAAAGTTAATGAGATTAAACAAAAACAAGGAATTAATAACTAATAGCAATTTCTCAATAATCCCCTATACAGTAACTAAATGCCACTTTGTGTCGTTTGAGGATTTTTTAAAATTGTATTTCAGACTGTGATTAACTGCATGTTTTACCGTTACAAAATGATGTTTAATGGTTACATCCTAAATTAATCATATTAAAAAAACACAACTAATTAATAACTAACAGGGTTTTCTCAATAATCTCTTTTACAGTAATTAAATACTACTTATATAAAATAGTTGATTTATAGATACTTTATATAAAAATATATAAAATATGTCGTAGTGACTTTTTTAAATTTTATTTCGGACTGTAATTAACTTCATAACGTTTTACCGTCACATAACGTTACAAAACAATGTGTAATGATTAATTTTGAACGTATTAAGGAAACACACGAGTTCACTTTAATTAAAGGTTATTTCATCTACAGATCCGCCATAACTAACATGGGCGTCGACACCGACCATTAATATAACTAGACCCGTTTGTTTACAAAATAATGTATTGCCAAGATCTTAGCACATTCTAAGCGTTTTTTTGCGCTGTTGCATGAATGCAGATGACGAATTCTTTGCTTACGATTTGCGTATACATCCAGCCTACTTCGCCTGTGGTTGGTCAGTTGTACGTAAATCTAAAATAATATAGACTTTTGTTGTGAGTGGCAACATCGCGCCCTAGTCTTTCACGTGATAGAATTCGTTGTGTACGCGGTTTGTGTGTGTATTTTGATAAACATAGAAAACATTTAACAATGGTTAATAGGTGCAAGATATGCAACGTTTATAGCGATGCAGGGAAAGCCTCGGGATTGTCTTTTCATAGGTAAATAAAGAGATTTATTAATGACATTTTTTGAGGTTAAGTATCATCTCAGTGGCGTTCTATCAGTGCTATTATTTTAGGTTTCCAGTAGATCCAATTAAATGAAATATTTGGATTTCTGTTTTGGGGCTTAGCGAAAATGATAACATAACAAAATCGTCCTATATTTGCTCATAACATTTCAATAAAGATGATTTTGTGTCTAAAATAGGTGCAACCGACAATGCTAGATATTTAAAGGGAGATGCTGTTCCATTACCGATGCATCAAGCTTTTGAACCTAAAAGTACTACGAGGTAATTAATTTCTACTCTGTAACTGTGTTTAATAGAAATATCAAATTTATGAATTTGTCAAAATTCGAAGCGTGACATTTTTTTTAATTTAAATTTCAATCATTTTAATGTAAATTTCAACAAAAATATTATACTGGTTACTGGTGAGAAACAATTATTTCTTAACATATGAGAAAAAATGGTAATTTTATTAACCATTATCAACCATTTTATTAAACACTAAACAACTTTGAGGAATTATATCTCAGAAGTTAATGAGCAAAATAGCAACTTGTTATGTATAAAAAGAAGCGTCTTTCCGAGTACTTTCCGGCTATGTTTTCAGAATTTCATTTAACAAAAAATTCGCCGAGATAATCTATTTGTTTTTAAGCAAAAAAAAAACGACACCAACTTTAAACAATGACTGTAACCGTTCTAATAAATATTTTTTAATTCTGAAAAAAGCACATGAAAGCTTGTTCCCTTTTACATATGCTCAGCCAGTTTTGTTAAAATCGAATAATGGAATAAAATTTTTAAAAAATTTTAAAATTTTCAATATTTTTCTGGATTGCAAAATTATTGTGCAAAATCTAATAAACCGATCGAAACGAAATTCACAGGATTCTGTTATTATAACTTCAAGATTTTCTACCTGTGATATGGATGTTCTGTCTACATTTTAAAGTGCCTAAATTAATAAGTTAAAAAAACACTTTTTTGGGCCGATTTTTTGTTGTTTATTACTATTTGGCATAACCGCTAATAAATTTTTCAATTTCTAATCTATGCTATATTATGTAGAAAGCGCTTCTGCAACTTTTTCCTCTCTTCAACTTTCTTCTAAATTCAATACTTAAAAAGTTAGAAGCAAAACAAGTCGGGAAAACGCGTTTCTTAATTTCTTTTTAAATTTCTGCTTTTTAAACAATGTTCCCCACCTCTGCGCTTTGGAGGATAAGTCAATCCTTATTCTAGACATTATTCCCGAGGTATTCGTGTAAAAACATTGCGGTTACCTCTTATGTCAATCTAAAGCAAATTTCTGACATATAGGTCTTGGACTATACTTATTGTATGCATTATTACTGTCATGATGATTTTGATAACCTATGTCCTTCTATACTTCATTTGTCTCTTATTTCGCACCTTCGTTACCTAGCATGTAAAGGGCTTCATTGCCCGTTGATCTAAATAAATAAATAAATTATTTTCTTAATTTTGTTTCCTTTTTGCCCCTTTATATTGATACGCCTATGGCTAACTATTTTGTACGCTGTCAAAATTCGTCAACGGCGGCCATATTTCCTTCCCCCTTTACACTGCGCCTACCGGCTATGTTGGCATGTAAACAAACATCAGTTTCTTATGGGAACACCGGGTCTAGTTATAATAGTGGTCTGTGGACGACGATAATAAAAAGGATTAAAAAAAAAACAGAGATAGCTAATTGAAAATCTGCACATTTATTTTTACAATAAAATATTTTATAAAATATATTTTTTGGAATTTTCCGGCTGCATATTTTGCATATTTTTGAAAAAAAAAACATCAAAAAATAGGTGGGGGGTGATTTTGGATCACTGGAACGAAAAAAACTAAAGTGGGCATTAAGAAACATCGAAACCACTATAGTGAACTAAAAAAAAAATAATCGTCAAGAAATAACAAAATGGCGGCGTTTTTCCCAATTATCCCATTTTTGGTGCCAAAACACCTTTGTAAATCAAAAAATCTACTACCGATCGTACTGTCCATAGTTCACTCTATACATTTGCATGTCGACAACAACATACTGAAATTTCACAAAGATCGGTCGAGAAGTTTTTTTTATCAAGCCCGCCAACTCGAAAAACGTGACGTAAGAAGTTTATAAGTAAGCAATATAACCTGCGTGGCTTACACGAAATTAATGATGAAATATAGCGTAAAACTACTCCCCTCTACTTTTATATTTGTGCATCTGATGTTTCTGAAAGAAAGACGCCAAAAAAAAGGAATATGAGAAAATCACCTTGGCGCTTAAAACCTTCACTACTTAATTTAGAAATTAAATTTGAATTTTTATCATCAAAAATATATTCTTCCACGTCTCTTACGCCAAAATCAATCATAAAAAAATTTGATTTTTCGAAAATTTCAAGGTATACTTAAACGTTCGAAAAAATTCTACACATAAATACGCGTTCGACGGTCGACTCCTCCTCCGCGGGAATTGATCAGATAAGGTTTAGTGTAAAGACGCGAGAGGCGCAAAGTCAAAGTTCACCGGAAATGTACCCGCTCGAATTATGAATGGGACGCGACGTAACGCTCGTTGAATAATTTATTTACTTCGCTTATCTCGGAAGGATAACAAAAGCGTTTCGACGTTTTCAAACAAGTTTCTTGTTTACGCGGCAGTCGGCCAAGGTTCCACCCGAAGCCATCTCCACTCGCTTTACTCGTTTTACACGGTAATGTGCGTCGAAAATATAATAATTATTATTTGGATTACGAAGCTGCGCATAGAGCTTTGCGCGCAACTCATGCTTATACCTCGGAAACTCTTTGACAATTTAATCTTTTTGATCTCTTTTAATTTGTAAATTAATTAAACCACATTAATTTTTTTTGGTAATTAATCTCAGTTAAATTAATTTTGAACTAATTTATTTTATTATCATTTCAAAATTAATTTATTTCGTTCTCGAAGCCGGATTTCCCAGAGTACTGCAGTTCGACTTCGTTACTACTTCAAGACAAACTTTAATTTGTAAATTAATTAATTTATATTATTTTGTTTTTTGTTTTTTTTAATTAATTTTTTTTAAATTAATTTCTCTGAAATTAATTTTGAACAATTTTCTTTATCATCATTTCTTCTTCAAGACGAACTTCGCGAACGTAAAACGCCGCAGTCGAATCCCGAGTCCTTTACGCCGCAATTTCGAGTGAACCGCCCTTAACTTTGCGCGACACTAAAAGCGACCCCACTAAGTCCCCGGCAGTCATCCCTCCCACCCCCGTGACAAGTCTCCCCCACCCCCCGTGTCGGTTTCATTTCATCCCCCCGACCTTAGCAATTTAGCGACCCACAGTTTTCACGTGGACCCATAAAATTTTTCCCTTGCGAGGGGAAAATTAAGTTTCCCGTCTTGCGGCGTTAGTTTAAGGGAGGGAAAGGCGGAACGGTTCCATGAACGTGGTTGCGGACATCTTGTACCAATTTCGCGTTCCGTGATTAACACACGTGGAGTAATGTAAATAACACGTACTACTTGTACATGCGCAGAACGAGGTTTCTGGTCACATCGTTGCCAAGTTTTCGTTGTTGTTGGTATTTTTCACAGACCATTAGTATAACTATACCTGGTGTTCCCATTAGAAACTGATGTTTGTTTACATGCCAACATAGCCGATAGGCGCGGTGTAAAGGAGGAAGGAAATATGGCCGCCGTTGACGAATTTTGACAGCGTACATGGGCGTATCAATAATAAGGGACAAAAAGGAAACAAAATTAAGAAATTGTTGTTTTCTTTCTACTTTCATGTTTTTCAACTCGGTAGAAAAACACTTGTCATTTGTTTTGCAAACTCATTTTGAAAAATAAATGTTTTTTTTTGTACATGAAATGTCAAAATTCTAATCTACAGAAAAAATACCCAGAAATGCATTCCGTTATAACATAATTAATATTGCAATGAAACTCACTAATTTCCACAAGAAAAAGTCATACATATACAGCAAACGTCTGAAAATGTTGGTATTCTTAATTTTTAGCGATTTTCCTAAATTTGAATTTTTTACCAATAATCAAAATGACACCACAGATTCGAGATTACGCTGCATATTATAAAGATAAATCTATTACCAATGTTGCAAGACACGTTAATCCGTCTCCCTTCGCGAGCAAAAATAGTGACGTGCCGCGGTCAACCCCTCATTTATTCCCCAAAACAACGGAAGAACTCATCTCGCCTTTACGTCCGACGGGCGCGACATTATAATCCCATCTACACCCCCGGATCCCCCTCCCCTCCCCTCCCCCCGCCTTGTTTCTTTTTTCATTTCGCGCGTCTGACAACTTTAATTCGATAAAACGTGCGTGCCCGTGGGGTCGCCCCTCTAACCCCCACCCCCACCCCAGCCGTCGCATCCCCCGATTCCCGAATTCGATTCCGGGAACCGAAACAATCTTACGCCGTGGGAATCCCCGGGAAACCTTAAATTACGACGTCAATCCCTCACCGGATTTCGCGTCCCACGGGGGGTTCGTAGGGGAAATGGGGATGAGGAGGGGGTGGGGTGGGGGGTGAGCTGTCGTCGGGAACGGTACCCTTATTGTTATTCTTTTTTCCGGGAGGAATCGTGATTTCCGAAAGGCGGAATTTACTTTTTCCATCTAAGTATGTGGTACATAACGAGCGAAAGAATGCTACGTCCGTATCCAGTTTAACCAATACGATGTGACGAAGTGACCGACTAGCAGTAATGTAGAGAAAATGGAGGAAACTGTAACACTCTTGTAATGAGTTATTGCTTAAATGTAGTTAACAGAATTGTCACTAGGCGGCGCGAGTTACAATTCGCCCACTCGACTTGGGTCTGGGCTGTACTAATTACGGGTTTTGTAATAATTACGCTCTCTGAAGAGAGAAGAGGAGTGCTGAAGAGGGTGAAAGCCATTGCATCAAATAATTTTTGTACTAACATTATATATTTTGTACCTATTCAAAAGGAAAAATAAACGTTGTTGTGTTGTATTGTATTTAGGCTCTCTTGTCTTTTGCAATGTACACGTAAGAAACGACAAGATGTCACTTTGCCATTTGTTCGGGTAATTCCATATTTTGTAATACTACTGCAATTAAACTTCATAGTCTAACTACACGTGTTGTGGCTTTCGTTCTTCTATTAATAAATAATTCAGTCCCATATATAAAATTAATATTTTTATGTTTGTATTCTTAACGAACCTATCCCTCGAAAATATGAACTTAAATTTGCCGCAAGGAGGAATCGAGATTCAGTGATAGTTCACTGTTACTTGTCATTTACACTTCTATTAATAAAAGATATGTTCTGTGGATTAAACCGCGAATTTCCCAACCTTCGCCATCTTAGATCGCGCATTTTCCGACCGCTCCGTGCCAACAGGACAGTTGTGGATGAAATCCGGGGACCGCTGATAATGGGCGAGAATTTTCCGACTTTTGGGCATCGAAGCCGCGCATTTTCCGACTTTTTCGCATCAAATCCGCGCATTTCCCGACTGCCCCGTGCCGACGGGACCGTAATCGATGAAATCCGGGGATAATGCCGCCAATTTTCCGACTTTCATGCATTAAAACCGCGCATTTTCCGACCGCCACGTGTCGGTAATACCGTTATCGATGAATTCAGTCGAGCGCAGACAAAATTAGCTCTGGGGTTTAAGATAGCCAATTAACCATTATTAACAGCGCAGATGTGCGCATCACAGGTCAACAAAATGGAATACCAAATGACCTTCTGAACAGGTCAAGCAAGTTCAAAACAAAGCAAGAAGTGCTGTTCCTACCGATATAATGAGTCATATTCCCTCACAAGTTTGTTACATTTTGCTAATTCCCGTATTCCCGTAATTCCCTAATGTCTACATCTCTTGTCAATGATTAAACGACGAATTAACGCTAACACTGTATTTTATGGCCAGTGAGGGTACTCCCCTCGTTCCTGTTCGCCCCATCGAGATCAGGACCTTCCTTAAACACTCCATTTTTCCGATTCCCGTCAATTAAAAGAGGGACACAACATTCTAAGGGATGAAATGGGAGTAAGGATCACCTCTCATCCAGAAAACTACGTAATCTCTCGATTTATCCCGAATTATCCCGTCAAATGACAGGGAGACGACGTCTCCCGATTCCGGCGTCGCGTCGCCACGGAGACGTCGAATGACGTCAACCAACGACACTCTACATTTGACGATGCAGTGCAATCCAAACAACAAATCTCAAGTAGGTTTCTGTTAGTCGAAAATGCCCCAATAGAAGTTTTGAAGAATCCAAAAATACAATAGTTACAATAGTTAGGATTTGGAAAAAAATGATGTTTTCATTAATAACGTGGGAATTCGTAACAAAACTTATTCATTTTCAGGGCAGAATAATCAATTGTAACGTTATGAGCTTTTGAACAGCGATACCCCTTGGGCGTGACAATATCGCACGTTTCAACCAGTAGAAGCCTTTCAACTTGAAACAAGTGGATATACAACCTGGAATATCATGACAGATTACTTCTTGGGAATTGACTTAGGTAATTTGGGAATTGAAATATTTCTGACCCAAATATTTCACAAATAAATACACTTTTTGCGATTTTTTTTATTCAAAATTTCTTCAACGACGCAATTGAGTTGCAACTCAAGCAACACTACGAAATTCGAAAAGTTAGCAAACCGGTATCGCAAACGGCCGTGTCGACTTCATCCCCTCGACCAGCGCCAATTCAACGCTAACATCCCCCTTCAGTAAAGAGAAAACAATGACTCAAAGGGAGAAACAGTCCCCCCCCCCCTCCCCATTCCGCACCCCACGAAGTTTCCGGACGGGACAACTCCGAGATAGAAATAAACTTGGAACTTAACGAGAACTTACTCACCTTGTTAGCGAAGAGTTCCACTCACGGGCTAAGCAAAAAGATTGCGTCTCGTGTAATGGAGGGAAAGTTCGGGGACGTCGGGTGAGGAGAGGGGGGTGGTCTGGTCTAAGCGAGGAAACGTTCGAACTTCGCGAAAATCGCAGGGATAAGACGCAGGGATTAACTTCCTTTAGATTCGTTCCTCGAGGTTTCTCGTTAACTTCGCCACAGATGTCTGTATTTGCTGCAGCATTTGCCGAACTGAGCAATCAGTAAAAGTTGATTAACACTATTTTTCCTAGACATTTTTGCTTTGTTTACATCCCCATAACTAAACGTAAGTAACGAGGCCCAAATGCTCTGACTCATTAGCATCAGCATTAGTCAGCTCACTTGCAATACATATCTGACGCTAGAGATGACATCTAGACTAGCTTAGAAGGTTTGTCAATATAGAATGCCCTAGCAGAAGGACCTTGACATTACTTTGTACCTAGAGAGTGATAGAATCTAGAATTAATACACGCTGTACTAGTACAGTGCTATAATCTAGAAATTACTTCAAATGTGAATCTTACTGGAAACTGCGCATATTTCAAAATGTGAACTGTGCTATTCTCGCAATATCCCAAGCAGAAGGATGGGAAATCTAGATCGTCATAAATAAACGTAATGAAGCAACGTAATTAACGAGACACAAATGCTCTGACTCATTGGCATCAGCATTAGTCAGCTCACAGGCAATACATATCTGACGCTAGAGATGACATCTAGACTAGCTTAGAAGGTTTGTCAATATAGAACGCCCTAGCAGAAGAACCTTGACATTACTTTGTACCTAGAGAGTGATAGAATCTAGAATAAATACACGCTGTACTAGTACAATGCTATAATCTATAAATTGCTACAAATGTGAAACTTACTGGAAACTGCACATATTTCAAGATATGAACTGTGCTATTTTCTGCAATATGCTAGTAGGAGGATGGGAAATCTAGTCAGTACGATAGATCGTACTGACATCGTCTTAATTAAAGGTAATAAGGCAACGTAATTAACTAGACCCAAATGCTCTGACTCATTGCCATCAGCATTAGTCAGCTCACATGCAATTCATATCTGACGATAGAGATGACATCTAGACTAGCTTAGAAGGTTTGTCAGTATAGAATGCCCTAGCAGAAGGACCTTGACATTACTTTGTACCTAGAGAGTGATAGAATCTAGAATTAATACACGCTGTACTAGTACAGTGCTATAATCTAGAAATTACTTCAAATGTGAAACTTACTGGAAACTGCGCATATTTCAAGATGTGAACTGTGCTATTTTCTGCAATATCCCAGTAGAAGGATGGGAAATCTAGTCAGTACGATAGATTGTACTGACATCGTCTTAATTAAACGTAATGAAGCAACGTAATTAACAAGACCCAAATGCTCTGACTCATTGGCATCAGCATTAGTCAGCTCACATGCAATTCATATCTGACGCTAGAGATGACATCTAGACGAGCTTAGAAGGTTTGTCAATATAGAATGCCCTAGCGGAAGAACCTTGACATTACTTTTTACCTAGAGAGTGATAGAATCTAGAATTAATACACGCTGTACTAGTACAGTGCTATAATCTAGAAATTACTTCAAATGTGAAACTTACTGGAAACTGAGCATATTTCAAAATGTGAACTGTGCTATTTTCTGCAATATCCTAGTAGAAGGATGGGAAATCTAGTCAGTACGATAGATCGTACTGACATCTTCTTAATTAAAGGTAATAAGGCAACGTAATTAACTAGACCCAAATGCTCTGACTCATTGGCATCAGCATTAGTCAGCTAACATGCAATAAATATCTGACGCTACAGATGACATCTAGACTAGCTTAGAAGGTTTGTCAATATAGAATGCCCTAGGAGAAGCACCGTGACATTACTTTGTACCTAGAGAGTGATAGAATCTAGAATTAATACACGCTGTACTAGTACAGTGCTATAATCTAGAAAGTACTTCAAATGTGAAACTTACTGGAAACTGAGCATATTTCAAAATGTGAACTGTGCTATTTTCTGCAATATCCTAGTAGGAGGATGGGAAATCTAGTCAGTACGATATTGTAAAACCTGGAATATCCATCAAATATGAAACGTGCCAGAACTAACACCCCCCAAAGTTAAAACCTAGTTATTCCACATGAAGTATCTAAACAATAGGTAGTAGCTAGAGTATGCTATAAATTACAACTTACATGTACGTAACCTAGATAAGGTTATGAGAAACTAGGCATTTTAAGACGCAAAGTGCGATATGTTCTAGAATACCCTAGTAAGACCATACTGTATAACCTGGATTATCCGTCAAATATGGAACGTGGAATCCTATCCCAAAGTCGAAATGTGGTTATTCCAGAAGATCGAACTAGACAATAATTAATAGCTAGAATGTTCTATAATCTAGAATTAACACGTACCTAATCTATAAGAGATTTCAAGAGGCAAATTGTGCTACGTTCTAGAAAATTCTAGAAAACTCCATCATAACTATCTAGACACCAAATGACAGCTAGAGTGTGCTTCAACCTATAATTCATAGTTATTTAGATTCTAGTCCTCACAGTGTGACAGGACAACGGCGTAATCTAGAAAGCAGCTCAGATGCGATAACTATTACAAACTAGCCTTTTTCCAGATGTGAAGTGTGCTATATTCTAGAATATCCCAGCGTGTGTACCTGGAATCTGAAACTGAGATATATTTCACTCAGAGCTGGAAAATACCAGAACGTAACTTTGACAGGACATCATTAAACAATCTGGAGCTGCCATAAGGTATGCAACAAGCTAGGTACTAATTTAAACTAAGATTATTCTAGCATACAAAAATATAAAGACTGGTGCTGTACTCTAGAACTTAAATTTAATTTTAAATTTGTAGATAACAAATTAGGCATATTTTAGAAAAGGAACTGTGGTACATTCTAGAATATTATAGAGGAATCTAGTCGGTAACTAAAATGTGGAATGTAGAATTCGCACGGACTTGGGATATGGAATATGATATAAATTAACTTTGACAGGTCCACACCGTATAACCTGTAATATCAGATAATCTAGATAATAGCATGTTAATAAGGTTATAAATTTAAATTTTCCAGAGATTCCTAGCGGAAAGCACTAGGTACCAAATAGTAGCTAGATTGTGCTAGAATCTATAAATCATACCTTCCTGGGGTATGCTAGTTCTTACCAACAGATCTTGAATGTGCTAGGTACTAGCTTAAAGTAAGTTTCGAAGTTCCCAAAACAAGAATCTAGACACCAAATGACAGCTAGAGTGTGCTTCAACCTATAATTCATAGTTATTTAGATTCTAGTCCTCACAGTGTGACAGGACAACGGCGTAATCTAGAAAGCAGCTCAGATGCGATAACTATTACAAACTAGCCTTTTTCCAGATGTGAAGTGTGCTATATTCTAGAATATCCCAGCGTGTGTACCTGGAATCTGAAACTGAGATATATTTCACTCAGAGCTGGAAAATACCAGAACGTAACTTTGACAGGACATCATTAAACAACCTGGAGCTGCCATAAGGTATGCAACAAGCTAGGTACTAATTTAAACTAAGATTATTCTAGCATACAAAAATATAAAGACTGGTGCTATACTCTAGAACTTAAATTTAATTTTAAATTTGTAGATAACAAATTAGGCATATTTTAGAAAAGGAACTGTGGTACATTCTAGAATATTATAGAGGAATCTAGTCGGTAACTAAAATGTGGAATGTAGAATTCGCACGGACTTGGGATATAGAATAGGATTTAACTGTGACAGGTCAACACCGTATAACCTGTAATATCTATCAGATATGGAACGGGCTAGACAATAGCATGTTATAAGGTTATAAATTTAATTTTTCCAGAGAATTCTAGCGGAAGGCACAAAGTTTGCTAGATTCTATAAATCATACCTTCCTGGAATATGCTAGTTTTTACCAGCAGATCTTGAATGTGCTAGGTACTAGCTTAAAGTAAGTTTCGAAGTTCGCAAAATAAGAATCTAGACAGTAGTTGGTAGCTAGAGTGTGCTATAAACTAGAATTCTTGTGTGACCCGAATATTCTAGTTTTAACGGGACATTACGCACTGTCATTTAGAAAAGAGCTCGGGTAAGATACCATGAGATCATTTAAATTTATAATTAGAGTAAGCTATGATTTTAAAATTAGGTTGGCAACACCAATACTGCTGACAGTTTGATTTGAATTGTCAAAGTGACTATCCAGAATTTTTAATTTAGAGCATAAGATTTTTCTTACGGAGAGTAAATTTAACTTTGTTTAAAATGTTTCCATAACCTCTAAATTACATAGCGAGTCACGTTGTGCAATTCAAATGAAACGAGTAGGCTATGGGAGTCGGTGTTGCCAACCTAATTTAAAAATCATAGCCTACTCTAATTATAAATTTCAATGATCTCCTTGTACTTATTGGACACTAAACACCTTAATGAGTAAACATGAATCAATATGATTCAACTGGTAGATCTGCAAAATGGAGTTAGCCATGAGTTAGAACGCTTCTTGAGAATTGACTTAGGTAATTGTGGAATTGTAAAATAAGCGTAAACATTGAACTATTGTCATTCAGTTTGCTACATTTGAGTTTATATGTCATGACAACATAAGAAAATCTGAAGTTGGGGTACTTTTCTCTCGAACGAATAATTGGAAAAAATTACAAGATACTGCACAACCTGTTGAGTGGGGATCAAAGAAAATGTCCTGATAGGATTTTGGCTAAATCCAGGGCGGAATTAGAGAGTAAATTGCTCAAATTTGTTCAACCGATATTATATCACTGGTATTGGTAGATATAGCCATATTATATCACGTGAAAAAACAAGCTTTGTTTATCTCCCCTACACGTTTATAATCCACTGTAACGTAATGAACTTTTAACTAATCCATTTCAAACTCGAGCGATACTACCCCTTGGACGTGACAATATTGTATGTTTCGACCAGAAATTAGGCTCGTTTGATTTTGGAATTTCGTAAGAATACAAAAGAACCCATGGAGAATATTTTAAAAAGACACCAACGATTTCGACGAATCGAATCCGCCTCATCCGCCTCGAACTTTCACCGATAACTCCCAACTTTCGTTTTCCCTTCTCCCTTAATAAAAGTTCCATAATGAGATCTTTGTTAGAAGTCGAAGCGTTGATTTTTTAATCAAAAAAGTCACTGTTATTACTTCACCCACTCGGCGATATTGCCTTGTCGCTCCTCAGAACTTTAAATTAGTAATTAACTGTAGGGCGTCTCTATTCACTCTTTACTCCTCGCCGTCGCTTTGAGAAGGGGAAAATTTCCGGGAAAGAAAGTGATCGATCCTTGGGATAAGTTGAAAGTGAAATCATCGAAATCACTGCAGGAGGGTTTGTACTTCTGCTCTCCAGTTTCAACAATATTTCAAATCCTATAAAATTTTCAGTCAAGTCTAAATCGTAATTTTGTGACAATCTACCGAAATATAACTAACGGCGCCTCCACCATATGTCACGCCCTGAAGGGGATGATAAAATCGAACGTACCTTCCCTATCGCTCCCGCTTTACGATCGTATGCGTACTTACACATCTCCAGAGATAAATCCTCGGGAATCTATCATCTTTACACCCCGCTCGCTTTATCCGAATTTGTACTCATTACATTTTGTAATGCGATACAATGTACGGTAATGTCTCTCTTATTCCGGCGTAAAATTTATATCGGAGCCCATAAAAAGTAGACGGGATGGAAGTACACCGAGACGGATTACGAGTTGCGACACTTTGCGCTAAGCAGATTAAAGTTATGATGAATTCCCTAGTTCGGCGAGCCTTTGATCAACAATGTCGCCGATTAAACGAGGGGTACGAACGGATTACAATATTACGCTTAATATTATTCAAGTTTAAGTGTTAATTAAAGTATAACATTTTTAAATTTAAAGTTTGCGCGGCGAGATAAATTACGGTCGTGTTTTATCTACATAATACTTAAAAGGTGTTGTCTAACTCGTCGTTTCAATTTAAGTCAGGTTAGATTAGATAACCTAACTCGAGTTAACCATAATCATTAAGTTCGCTTTTTAGTTCGTGACAAGTTTAAAATAAAACACAGAACTTGATTCCCTAATAGTTATCTCAATTTAGGTCTGATTGAAGACAAGTTATGTAATAAAATAGATAATTATGTTATCTTCATATCACTGGTATAGTTTTGCTTTGTTTGCAATACCTATGTAGAAAAGACAGCATTTATAGAAAAAAAGTACTTACTATTATTAAGTTATTATATATATTATTAAGTTAAATTAAGCTAGCTTTGTATTACTACAGCTTGCTTTAGATGTTACTTATACGAAAAGAGAGAGAGAGAGAGAGAGAGAGAGAGAGAGAATATTTAGAGAAACTTTTCCTCATTTGTCTAACTCGTGATTTCAATTTATACTCTGTTCAAAACAAATCCCGATGCACGTCATTTTGATGACGCCAGGATCATCCAATACTACCAACTTAATATAGTCACAGGACACCGCAATTTATGTGTTCCGTGCATATTTTAGGTTGACGTTATATACACGGAACACACAAATTGCGATGTCCTGGGACTGTATTAAGTTGGTAGTATTGGATGTTTGGTGACGTCATCAAGATGACGTGCATCGGGATTTGTTTTGAATAGAGTATATGTTAGGTTAACTACCCAACCTCTCATAAGATTAACTAACCTTCCCTAAGTTACGTTGTAAAATACTTTATGTTAGCTTTGTATTGCTATAGCTTTGCTTTATTTGGTACTTAAGCGGGAAGGAAAGAAACATATTTTGTGATAAATCTTGATTCACATTACTAACTCTCCATTTCAGTTTAGGTTTCATTGCATAACCAGACCTTTTCTAGCCTAAGTTACTCTCAAAATTACTTTATTGTGTTAGCCTTGTGTTACTCAAGCTTTGCTTTGTACGGTACTTCACAAAAAAAGAAGAGACAAAATATTTGGGAAGATTTTAAACAAGCTTTATTTTAATTGGTAATTATATACAAAAAAGAAGAAAGATTGTTTGAAAATATGTGGTTCATAGTGTCACACGCCTGAGACCTAGGGTCCAAAGGGGGTGCTCGGGATGGGGGTGTAGCTCGGTGGAGACTAAAAAGAAGACATGGTGAAACAGACAATATTTATTGGAGCATTAAATATAGGGGAGAGAACATTGTAAAACAAAATTAAGGCTAGTGATCAACAGTAGAAAATCAGAAGAGGTTAAAGGGAGGTGGTTGCTTACTGTTGGATGACGAAGGACAGCAGGCGCGAGGCTCCTCCAATTAGCGGCATGCCGAAAAGGATGGGCTCTCAGACGGGCAGCGTGACGTGACACTTAGGTGACCGACTGACTCCCCGATCGTTATGATCGAGCTGTATAAATACAATTGGGATGTTTACGAACGTGATGTCGTACCTGTCCGAGAGTCGTATCGTCCTTCGGTTTAAGGTCGCCTCGGTGCTGAATAAGCTTAGACGGCGACCTATTTTCGCTAATTGGGGCCGCATCGCGACAATAGGTCTAACTCGAGATTTTAGTTTAATGTAAATTGCATAAACCAGCTCATCTAACCTAAGTTAGGTACCACGTAAAACAATTTTTTTATTCGGTTCTTAAGCAACAAAAGCAAAAAAAATAATTTTCAGGAAAACTTTACTTCACCTGTTTAACTCCACATTTCAATTTCGGTTCCATTGGGCAGACTTAAACGTTCATCCCCTAAATTTGCGTCCCTGAAGCGTTCATCCCTTAAATTTGAATTTCTTAAACGTTCATTTGTTATTCCTGCGTTCCTTAACTTCACATCTCTTAAACTTTCATCACTTAAATTTCCAACCCTTAAACTCTCATCCCTTAATTGGCCACTTTGCTTTGTACGGTACTTCACAAAAAAAAGGAGAGATAAAATATTTATAATAGGTTTTAAACAATTGTCTAACTCCTGTTTTCAATTTCAGTTAGATTGGACATTATAACATTCTTTGCAGCATAAGTTAAGTACACAGATACTTCATTGTTACAACTGTTAACTCCAGCTTTGCTTTATTTGGCAATTATATACAAAAGAGAAGAAAGATTGTTTGAAGATCTGTGGTTCATAGGTCTAACTCGTGATTTCAGTTTAATGTAAATTGCATAAACCCGCTCATCTAATCTAAGTTAAGTACCATGTAAAACAATTTTTTTATTTGGTTCTTGAGCAACAAAAGGAAAGAAAGAATTTTCAGGAAAACTTTACTTCACCTGTTTAACTCCAAATTTCAATTTCGGTTCCATTGGGCACACTTAAACGTTCATCCCTTAAATTTGCGTCCCTGAAACGTTCATCCCTTAAATTTGCATCTCTTAAATGTTCATTTCTTATATTTACATCCCTTGAATTTTCAACCCTTAAACTCTCATCCTTTAATTGGCCACGTCTTAAAATTTCAACCCTTAAGCTTCCATCCGTTAAGTTTGCAACCCTTAACACTTTCATTCCTTAAATTTGCAGGTTTTAAACATTCATACCTTAAATTTACCTTCCCTAACCTATGTTGTGTTCCAAAATATAAAAGAGCTCTTTTTGGGCCTTGAATGATCATCCGATCTTGTTGAACTTGTAGTCCAGTGATTCATCTATCCTACTGGGTTATTTAGATCGAACAACGTTGTGATAATGTGAATTCTCATGTTCTGTACTGTATACCAACTATTTTCACATTTGATATCGCTAAAACTACTGGTGCTGGCTTTTCCCTTTAACCGGAAGGGTTAACAAGGATGCACTTCGATATTTCGATTTGTTCGACCTATCCTAATTCATTCCTTTATCTTTTTTTGTGACAAACAACGAACCCAAACAGTATTTCACAATTACCACACTCGTCCACCTTCTAAAATAACTCAATGTCTCTCCCTCACGCTTCCAAAGATGTTCCAAACTTCGCTACAAAATTGTAAATTCGGGGAGAATGGCTTAATACAATTACCGTTAATTGCGAAGAAATACCTTGAATCCCGAAAATATTTCACAATTACACTCATCGCCCTTTTAAAGTAACTCAAAGTTTCTCCCCCGAATTCCCGAAAAACTTCCTAATTATCCAACGGAATTGTTCGCCTTTAAAAAAAAAGTCGATTACACTCGCAGCAGGAAAGAAGTGTCACGGCCCGAACTTAATTATTCACCTCCCGTGGGATATTTACTTCCAGGCAACTCCTTCCAATTTCTTTTTTTGATAAATTGAACTCTCACCCGACCATCGATCATAATTTAGGGGCGAGCATTAGGATTAATACTTCATGCACCGACGTTTCGCGGCGAGGGAGAGGCAGGAGTGCGTACGTACGCGAGCTAATCGTAATTATAAATAGCGCGTTTACCTTCCGCAAAGAAATTAATAATGTACGTTTAAGTGAACTCCCAGTTGATTAAAGCGACTTCAAAACTCCGACTGGTCCGGATGTTTCATGTTTACGCAACGGGCGGCTCGACGAGACGTTTATTTATTTTGCAGGAGTTCATTCTATCCGAGTTTGATACAGTTCAAAAATTATCTCTTCCCGGTTATTATGTGCTTCCCGACTAGGGGCGCCCCAGTCCGGAACGCATTCTTCCCCTCTCCAACTTATCGACCGGTGTATTCCTTTTTCCTCTAAGCGAATTTCGACAAGTTTCCAGAAATCCCCGTCTCCTCGATTCGAGGGAATTTAATTTCGTCCTGCAGATACATACTCCGGGATACGGGAAACTTCCATCTCCCCCCCCCTTTCTCTCTCTCTCTCCCTCTTTTTCTTTTCCCGTGTAATATTCATTCATTTCGTTTATCCAGAATTTCAATTTCGGGGTGAGGGGAAGATTATGGAAAAGCAATATCTTACTTTTTACGCTGCCGTGAAAGCCACGAATTACTCCGCGAAGAAGGGGAAAGTGACGAGCTTTCAGCGTACTGAATATTTTTTTAAACGGATCCCGATAACGAGATGACTCATTAGACGGACTCGTTACGCTCGGTTCCAATTAGGGGAAGGTTTTTTATTACTCGGCGTTATCGGAGATTTGATATGCGAAGCATCCTTTATACAACTGATTATCCTCGATCCCACCTCCGTCTAAATTTCGATTCGTCGTCTCGAAAGGGGAGCGGCGAGTGGGAGGGACTAAATTCAAAATGGTCCCACCTTCGCTTATACAATCGAATTGTGATTGGCTCTCCGATCTGGGAGGCGTGGCATAAGTGACTCCGCCTATCCGCCACGTTGGGCGTCAATGGGAAAGAGGAGGAGCTTACATCTACAATACAACAGATGATACAACACTACCAATTTCCTTGAGAAGAATGTTATACCCTTTCACGAGTAGGCGGGGCTTGCGAATTTGATCTCAATTAGAGGAGTTCCCTGGATGGCTCCACCTACCGCTCCCCTTTATATTGTTCGTTTTGAACTCAAAAGGGGGAGGAAAATGGGGAGGAATTCCGGAAAAAAATTTAAAGAAAAAAATATGAATTTTTGAGACGATGCAACATTTTGTCCTATCTTCGAGAAACTAAATTCGTTGTATTCAGCATCTCTTACCCGGTACAGAAGTGCCGTTAAATGTGACGTTTTACGTAGGAAATTTTAGGTAATTCGACTAAATACCCCCATTGGGAAAATTGTCAAATCTTTAACATCCCTTATCTCTGCAACCAATTGTCATATCGCTTCTAAAATAAGTTCGTTGTAATTAGAGCCTAACAACCTATAAGGATATAGCTACCATTAAATGCAACGTTTTAAATACGAAATTTAGGGAAATTCGAAGAAATATCTTCCCTCTTTTGAAAAATAAGTTTCAAAAAATTTTCAATAGTCCGTATCTCCGAAACTATTTGCTCAATCTTCGCGAAACTAAGTTCATTATAATCAGCTCCTCTCGATCTATAGAGACATGCCATCAAATGAAACGTTTCAAAAAAGAAATATTGGAAAATTCGATCAAACGTTTCAGAAAGAAAGAAAAATTTCAGCATATTCGAGAGCCCATATCTCTGTAACATTTCGTCCAATCTTCGCGAAACTACATTAGTTGTAATCAGCACCTCTTAGCCTATAAACATGCGCCATTAAATGTGACGTTTCAAGTAGGAAATTTTGGGAAATTCGACTAAATATGTTACCCCCATTGGAAAAATTGTCCAATTTTTTAACATCCCCTATTTTCCCAACTACTAGTACTTAATATCGTTTCGAAATGAAGTTCATTGTAATCAGCGCGTATTAATCCATAAGGATGTACTATTAAATGCAAGGATTTAGTTAGGAAATTTAGGGAAATTCGACCAAATATCATCCATCTTTGAAAAATAAATTTCAAAAATTTTCAACAGCCCGTATCTCCGCAACTAATTGCCCTTTCTTCGCGAAACTAAGTTCGTTGTAATCAGCAACTCTTATTCTATAAAGAAGTGCCATTAAGTGTGACGTTTCAAGTAGGAAAGTTTGGGAAATTGGACTAAATATGTTACCCCCATTGGAAAAATTGTCCAATTTTTTAACATCCCCTATTTTCCCAACTACTAGTACTTAATATCGTTTCGAAATGAAGTTCATTGTAATCAGCGCGTATTAATCCATAAGGATGTACTATTAAATGCAAGGATTTAGTTAGGAAATTTAGGGAAATTCGACCAAATATCATCCATCTTTGAAAAATAAATTTCAAAAATTTTCAACAGCCCGTATCTCCGCAACTAATTGCCCTTTCTTCGCGAAACTAAGTTCGTTGTAATCAGCAACTCTTATTCTATAAAGAAGTGCCATTAAGTGTGACGTTTCAAGTAGGAAATTTTGAGAAATTGGACTAAAAATGTTATCCCCATTGGAAAAATTGTCCAATTTTTTAACATCCCCTATTTTCCCAACTACTAGTACTTAATATCGTTTCGAAATGAAGTTCATTGTAATCAGCGCGTATTAATCCATAAGGAGGTACCATTAAATGCAAGGATTTAGTTAGAAAATTTAGGGAAATTCGACCAAATATCATCCATCTTTGAAAAGTAAATTTCAAAAATTTTCAACAGCCCGTATCTCCGCAACTAATTGGCCTATCTTAGCGAAACTAAGTTCGTTGTAATAAACGAGTCTTAGTCTATAAATAAGTGACATTAAGTGTGACGTTTCAAGTAGGAAATTTTGGGAAATTCGTCTAAATACACCCGTTAGAAAAATTGTCGAATGTTTAACATCCTCTATCTCCGCAACTACTTGTCATATCATTTCGAAACTAAGCTCGTTGTAATTAGCGTCGATCAACCTATAAGGACATACCATTTTAGATACGAAATTTAGGGAAATTTGACAAAATATCTTCCCTCTTTTGAAAAATACATTTCCAAAATTTTTCATCAGCCCGCATCTCCGCAACTAATTGCCCTATCTTCGCGAAACTAAGTTCATTGTAATCAGCGCCTCTCGTTCTATAGAGACATGCCATAAAATGAAACGTCTCAAAAAACAGATATTGGAAAATTCGATCAAACGTTTCAGAAAGATAGAATAATTTCAGCATATTCGAGAGGCCCATATCTCTGTAACATTTTGTCCAATCTTCGCGAAACTACATTAGTTGTAATCAGCACCTCTTAGCCTATAAACATGCGCCATTAAATGTGACGTTTCAAGTAGGAAATTTTGGGAAATTCGACTAAATATGTTACCCCCATTGGAAAAATTGTCCAATTTTTTAACATCCCCTATTTTCCCAACTACTAGTACTTAATATCGTTTCGAAATGAAGTTCATTGTAATCAGCGCGTATTAATCCATAAGGATGTACTATTAAATGCAAGGATTTAGTTAGGAAATTTAGGGAAATTCGACCAAATATCATCCATCTTTGAAAAATAAATTTCAAAAATTTTCAACAGCCCGTATCTCCGCAACTAATTGCCCTATCTTAGCGAAACTAAGTTCGTTGTAATCAGCGACTCTTAGCCTATAAACAAGCACCATTAAATGTGACGTTTTAGGTAGGAAATTTTGGGAAATTGGACTAAATATGTTACCCCCATTGGAAAAATTATCCAATTTTTTAACATCCCCTATTTTCCCAACTACTAGTACTTAATATCGTTTCGAAATGAAGTTCATTGTAATCAGCGCGTATTAATCCATAAGGATGTACTATTAAATGCAAGGATTTAGTTAGGAAATTTAGGGAAATTCGACCAAATATCATCCATCTTTGAAAAATAAATTTCAAAAATTTTCAACAGCCCGTATCTCCGCAACTAATTGCCCTATCTTAGCGAAACTAAGTTCGTTGTAATCAGCGACTCTTAGCCTATAAACAAGCACCATTAAATGTGACGTTTTAGGTAGGAAATTTTGGGAAATTGGACTAAATATGTTACCCCCATTGGAAAAATTATCCAATTTTTTAACATCCCCTATTTTCCCAACTACTAGTACTTAATATCGTTTCGAAATGAAGTTCATTGTAATCAGCGCGTATTAATCCATAAGGATGTACTATTAAATGCAAGGATTTAGTTAGGAAATTTAGGGAAATTCGACCAAATATCATCCATCTTTGAAAAATAAATTTCAAAAATTTTCAACAGCCCGTATCTCCGCAACTAATTGCCCTATCTTAGCGAAACTAAGTTCGTTGTAATCAGCGACTCTTAGCCTATAAACAAGCACCATTAAATGTGACGTTTTAGGTAGGAAATTTTGGGAAATTGGACTAAATATGTTACCCCCATTGGAAAAATTATCCAATTTTTTAACATCCCCTATTTTCCCAACTACTAGTACTTAATATCGTTTCGAAATGAAGTTCATTGTAATCAGCGCGTATTAATCCATAAGGAGGTACCATTAAATGCAAGGATTTAGTTAGGAAATTTAGGGAAATTCGACCAAATATCATCCAGCTTTGAAAAGTAAATTTCAAAAATTTTCAACAGCCCGTATCTCCGCAACTAATTGCCCTATCTTAGCGAAACTAAGTTCGTTGTAATCAGCGACTCTTAGTCTATAGAGAAGTGCCATTAAGTGTGACGTTTCAAGTAGGAAAGTTTGGGAAATTGGACTAAATATGTTACCCCCATTGGAAAAATTGTCCAATTTTTTAACATCCCCTATTTTCCCAACTACTAGTACTTAATATCGTTTCGAAATGAAGTTCATTGTAATCAGCGCGTATTAATCCATAAGGATGTACTATTAAATGCAAGGATTTAGTTAGGAAATTTAGGGAAATTCGACCAAATATCATCCATCTTTGAAAAATAAATTTCAAAAATTTTCAACAGCCCGTATCTCCGCAACTAATTGCCCTATCTTAGCGAAACTAAGTTCGTTGTAATCAGCGACTCTTAGCCTATAAACAAGCACCATTAAATGTGACGTTTTAGGTAGGAAATTTTGGGAAATTGGACTAAATATGTTACCCCCATTGGAAAAATTATCCAATTTTTTAACATCCCCTATTTTCCCAACTACTAGTACTTAATATCGTTTCGAAATGAAGTTCATTGTAATCAGCGCGTATTAATCCATAAGGAGGTACCATTAAATGCAAGGATTTAGTTAGGAAATTTAGGGAAATTCGACCAAATATCATCCAGCTTTGAAAAGTAAATTTCAAAAATTTTCAACAGCCCGTATCTCCGCAACTAATTGCCCTATCTTAGCGAAACTAAGTTCGTTGTAATCAGCGACTCTTAGTCTATAGAGAAGTGCCATTAAGTGTGACGTTTCAAGTAGGAAAGTTTGGGAAATTGGACTAAATATGTTACCCCCATTGGAAAAATTGTCCAATTTTTTAACATCCCCTATTTTCCCAACTACTAGTACTTAATATCGTTTCGAAATGAAGTTCATTGTAATCAGCGCGTATTAATCCATAAGGATGTACCATTAAATGCAAGGATTTAGTTAGGAAATTTAGGGAAATTCGACCAAATATCATCCATCTTTGAAAAATAAATTTCAAAAATTTTCAACAGCCCGTATCTCCGCAACTAATTGCCCTTTCTTCGCGAAACTAAGTTCGTTGTAATCAGCAACTCTTATTCTATAAAGAAGTGCCATTAAGTGTGACGTTTCAAGTAGGAAAGTTTGGGAAATTGGACTAAATATGTTACCCCCATTGGAAAAATTGTCCAATTTTTTAACATCCCCTATTTTCCCAACTACTAGTACTTAATATCGTTTCGAAATGAAGTTCATTGTAATCAGCGCGTATTAATCCATAAGGATGTACTATTAAATGCAAGGATTTAGTTAGGAAATTTAGGGAAATTCGACCAAATATCATCCATCTTTGAAAAATAAATTTCAAAAATTTTCAACAGCCCGTATCTCCGCAACTAATTGCCCTTTCTTCGCGAAACTAAGTTCGTTGTAATCAGCAACTCTTATTCTATAAAGAAGTGCCATTAAGTGTGACGTTTCAAGTAGGAAATTTTGAGAAATTGGACTAAAAATGTTATCCCCATTGGAAAAATTGTCCAATTTTTTAACATCCCCTATTTTCCCAACTACTAGTACTTAATATCGTTTCGAAATGAAGTTCATTGTAATCAGCGCGTATTAATCCATAAGGAGGTACCATTAAATGCAAGGATTTAGTTAGAAAATTTAGGGAAATTCGACCAAATATCATCCATCTTTGAAAAGTAAATTTCAAAAATTTTCAACAGCCCGTATCTCCGCAACTAATTGGCCTATCTTAGCGAAACTAAGTTCGTTGTAATAAACGAGTCTTAGTCTATAAATAAGTGACATTAAGTGTGACGTTTCAAGTAGGAAATTTTGGGAAATTCGTCTAAATACACCCGTTAGAAAAATTGTCGAATGTTTAACATCCTCTATCTCCGCAACTACTTGTCATATCATTTCGAAACTAAGCTCGTTGTAATTAGCGTCGATCAACCTATAAGGACATACCATTTTAGATACGAAATTTAG
The DNA here is from genome assembly GCA_946251905.1 of Cryptocephalus moraei. Classification (NCBI taxonomy): domain Eukaryota; kingdom Metazoa; phylum Arthropoda; class Insecta; order Coleoptera; family Chrysomelidae; genus Cryptocephalus; species Cryptocephalus moraei. The sequence continues at coordinate 22,510,927 of OX276464.1, read as the reverse complement.
GGAAATTTGACAAAATATCTTCCCTCTTTTGAAAAATACATTTCCAAAATTTTTCATCAGCCCGCATCTCCGCAACTAATTGCCCTATCTTCGCGAAACTAAGTTCATTGTAATCAGCGCCTCTCGTTCTATAGAGACATGCCATAAAATGAAACGTCTCAAAAAACAGATATTGGAAAATTCGATCAAACGTTTCAGAAAGATAGAATAATTTCAGCATATTCGAGAGGCCCATATCTCTGTAACATTTTGTCCAATCTTCGCGAAACTACATTAGTTGTAATCAGCACCTCTTAGCCTATAAACAAGCACCATTAAATGTGACGTTTTAGGGAGGAAATTTTAGGAAATTGGACTAAATATGTTACCCCCATTGGAAAAATTATCCAACTTTTTAACATCCCTATTTTCCCAACTACTAGTACTTAATATCGTTTCGAAATGAAGTTCATTGTAATCAGCGCGTATTAATCCATAAGGATATACCATTAAATGCAAGGATTTAGTTAGGAAATTTAGGGAAATTCGACCAAATATCATCCATCTGTGAAAAATAAATTTCAAAAATTTTCAACAGCCCGTATCTTCGCAACTAATTGCCCTTTCTACGCGAAACTAAGTTCGTTGTAATCAGCGACTCTTAGTCTATAAAGACGTGCCATTAAGTGTGACGTTTCAAGTAGGAAATTTTGGGAAATTCGCCTAAATACACCCATTGGAAAAATTGTCGAATCTTTAACATCCCCTATCTCCGCAACTACTTATCACATTATTTCGAAACTAAGCTCGTTGTAATTAGCGTTTATCAACCTATAAGAACATACCATTTTAGATACGAAATTTAGGGAAATTCGACAAAATATCTTCCCTCTTTTGAAAAATTATTTTCAAAATTTTTAACAGCTCGTATCTCCGAAACTACTTGCCCTATCTACGCGAAACTAAGTTTATTGTAATCAGCGCCTCTCAATCTATACAGAAATGCTATTAAATGATACGTTTCAAAAAAACAAATATTGGAAAATTCGATCAAACGTTTCAGAAAGAAAGAAAAATTTCAGCATATTCTAGAGCCCATATCTCTGTAACATTTTGTCCTATCTTCACGAAACTAAATTCGTTTTAATCAGCACCTCTTGGCCTATAAGCAAGTGACAATAAATGTGACGTTTCAAGTATGAAATTTTGGGAAATTCGACTAAATATGTTACCCCCATTGGAAAAATTATCCAATTTTTTAACATCCCTATTTTCCCAACTACTAGTACTTAATATCGTTTCGAAATGAAGTTCATTGTAATCAGCGCATATGAGTCCATAAGTACATACCATTAAATGCAACGATTTGGGTAGGAAACTTAGCGAAATTCGACCAAATATGGATATCTTTGAAATATAAATTTTAAAATTTTCAACAGCCCGTATCTCCGCAATTAATTGCCCTACTGTCGTGAAACTAAGTTCGTTGTAATCAGCATATCTTGCCCTATACAGAAGTGCCACTAAATGTGACGTTTCAAGTAGGAAACTTTGGGAAATTCGTCTAAATACACCCATTGGAAAAATTGTAATATCTTTAACGTCCCCTATCTCCGCAACTACTTGTCACAGCGCTTCGAAACTAAGCTCGTTGTAATTAGAGCCTTTCAATCTATCAGGACATACCATTAAATGCAACGTGTTAGATACGAAATTTAGGGAAATTCGACAAAATATCTTCCCTCTTTAGAAAAATTATTTTCAAAATTTTCAACAGCTCGTATCTCCACAAATAATTGCCCCATTTTCGCGAAACTAAGTTCATTGTAATCAGCGCCTCTAGATCTATAGAAACGTGCCATCAAATGATACGTTTTAAAAAACATATATTGGAAAATTCGATCAAACGTTTCAGAAAGCAAGAAAAATTTCAGCATTTTCGACTGCCTATACCTCTGTAAACACTTGTCCTATCTTGGCGAAATTTGAAACAGCGCGTCTCGATCTAAAAAGATGTGTAATTAAATGATACGCTTCATGAAACTAATTTTGGAAATTTTGCCAAAAGGGGTAGGAGTTTGAAGGATTTGTAATTCCTCATGAAATAAATAGATACCGCACTCAAAACCGATCGTTAATATGATTGATTCGCTCCTCCCTTTGATCAAAAGTGATCGGATAGACGCACCTTACGCGATACAAAACGCGGAGAGAGTCCCTTTTATCTAGTCGACCCATTGTTATATACGGACGCAATACAAAAGGGCGCGATAGACAGAAGGAGACAAAAAGAAGAAGGGAACAATGAGCTTTCCCGGGGAAAATTGCCGTCGTTTCCGTTACGAGACGGGAAACGTAGCTTCAAATTGGCGGCGTGAAATCGTCTCGGAATAGGACGAAAATTATCGAAAGTATCGTCGAGTTTGAATTAGGAAGACTGTGGATTATTCTTCGGTCCCTAATTGGCACACAGATTTCGCCTGTAATCAATATCGCGTTCTTCGAGCGGAGGATGCAAATCAATACAGCTAATTGTCTTCAATTAAGTTCGCACTACGTGCGTGAGTTGCACTCCGAATTAAAAACGAACCATCTACCGGCGGAATTGCCGGCTGATACTAATTTGCCGTTAAATTCAACGAATCGTTAATTACTCAAATGCAGATTTACTTCCAATGTATGTAGTTACAATGGATACGGCCCGAGGGTGTAATGTGTGTTACGGTACAGTTGGAATTAATGGAACGGAATTTATGCATGTCGATTAAAACGGACTATCTCTGGTAATTAGCGCGGATATACACGAACGATCGTTTCTCCTCGATGCCGAACGTAATATTTACGAAATTCACGTCAAGTAATGAGTAGTAATATAGACGCGGTACTGTATCAAATTTATCCTTCGCAGTTACCACGAGTGGGATTCTTGTAAATTAGTTTACAAGAACTGTACTAATTGTATTTTCACGTCACATCAAGGCGCTAATTAGTTTGTAGATGTTAATTACGAGATAAGATACGCAGTGTTTTCGCCGAGTCACAAGGAACGTTGAGTTCCGCGTATGCTCAGTTCTGCCACCCACCTGCCAAGGTAGGCCAGGTATCAACGTGTGTGCACCCCTTTAAGGGTGAGTTAGTGCCCTTTTGGCACTTTGCCAGATGGTTCGGAAAGGGTGAAAAATACTTTTCGAATTTCTTAGTACCCTTTGGGCCTCTATAAATGAAAAAAATTCGGGGAACTCTGGCGGGATTCGAACCGTGGACCTTGAGATTGAAAGACGGGTTCGAGACGCTCAGAGCTATCAGGAGGAATACTACAAAGTCTTATCTGTTCATATTTAAACCGCTTGTGCCTCGGAGGAGGTTTATTAATTATTACTATTAATACTATACCGTTTTCGACCCATCTGGTAAAGTCTACATTACTACCGTAACGGAAGAAAAATTATCATGCTAATATCATAATAATAATCATGCTATCATGATAATTCCTGCTGTCTCGCCCGTATAACGTATAAAGGATTTCCGTAACGCGCCTGGGAGAGAAGTTTACACAATAACGTCACCTTCCCTTAAAATACAGCGGAGGAGATCTTCTTTTGTGAGCGCTTACGCTTATGAAAATCGGATGGGCGGGACGTGTGCATTAGGGGAGATTTGCATCTGTCGCGGGAGTTCCGTCGAGGGGGAAAAATCGAACTCCCCGCGGCCTCGCCCGGGGAAGAGGAAGTCGAAAGTTACACGTCAAACGCGTTGATTTGACGTGTCTCTCGGAGACGGGAAAAGTGGCGGGAAACTTGAAAAATTGCGAAATTTGGGAATCGGGAAAATTGCGAAAGTTTGAAAATTCTTGTTATTTTGATGATGTAGGTACCTCAATTAGCACAAAAATGGGTTGCACAAGATCTAATTTTAACACATTGCTGCATAACTTTCAATAAAAAATGTAAATATTTTACAATATTACACTGATATACATCTATCACAATATTAGTAAAGCTTCCTTATAACGTTTCTAATATTCCTAATGTTTTATGACTTTACATTCTTGCTTCCCACTTTTTTGGAATATGCCCAAAGGACATTCGAGTCCTACTGGCCCTAATACATTTTTCAATTCCATGGCTCATAAAGAATCACATAAAAAGTATCATCATATATGATGAAAATAATATATATTTAATTTCCAAACGTATTTTTTGTTAATTCCTGTATCACAAATTTTAATTACAAGCACTCTATTTTCAATATCATTACGTGATGATAGCCCAATATACAAATACAAGTTAGAAGTGGCATAATGACTCATATTACTATACATAACATTATTGTTTTATTGTATTGTCATTAATTCTAAAATTTTATTTTTTATCAAATTTTATTTAATACATATTTTAGAGTTAACAACAAAATTCTAGTTGTAAAGTTGCTTGCAGTAAGAACCCCAGAAAAGGAAAGTATTGAAGGTTGAATTTAAGGGTTGAAATTGAAACATCCCTCCATAACTAATTTTTGGTAATTTTTGGCAACCTCTATCTTCCCGATTCCAATTTAGCTCGCTTGGTTTTTCCCCTTCTTGCTTTCCAAGGCGACAACCCACTCATTCATTGTCTCCCTATTATTTATTATTAATAAAAGCGAGAGGGGTGGAATGAATAGCGTGCAATAACGTTAGTCCTCGCGTCAACTGATGAAGTAGATAAGTATAAAGATGCCGAGACGGCGGGAGGGTAAATATTTTTACAGCTCGAGAGGGTAAATTACAGTTATTTTCTTCGCCGGTCGTCGGAATGGAAAGTTTCCGAGGGCGATCGGCCGAAGGCCGAAATCTGATTTCCTTCGTGTTATATGGAAAGTTCTAATAAGGAATGTCGATGAAATATGATTCATTTTAAACAAGTGCCTAATGGAAGGAAAGGTACCGAATGAATGGAGAAATGCCACAGGAAACCCACCTACCCTTAAAAATAGATATTTGTCAGGAAAATTTCACATTACTGAAGAGGGGCTAAATTGAAATACGAGGCATTTTGTGTGGAGTATTTTATAGCCCCGAGTCAAGTAAGAGATTTAACTGACGTGTTTTGTATAAAAATTTTTCCGAAAAAAGGCGACATTTACAAATTTTGGGAAAATTTTTAGAAATTCCATGAAAATCAAGTTTGTCAATTTTGTGCCTGTGCTGTGAGACAGTGTATTTTGCGTCTTATAAAGTCTTTACAGTAAAGTCCGGAAAATTCCATTTTCCTGCGCGTAAATAACCAGGAAAATGTTGTTTCCAAGACGATTTCCGGAAATAGTTATTTACATAAAAGTCAGGCAAATCTCACATTGGTGAAGAGGAGCTAAATTGAATCCGAGTCAAGTAAAAGATTTAACTGGGCGCGTGCGAGTTCCTCACGAACCCTTACGGGAAATCCCATCTTTATCATGAGAATAATAAAGGGCAAGAGGGCAAGGAAAATCAATATTATGCCTAAATACAAATATTATGCCCAATGTAGGTAATAGAATAATCCTGACGTTGGGGTGGTGAGGCAATTCGACACCTCCGATTTAATTGATGTGTTTTGTCTTCAATTTTCCCGAAAATAGTAGAAAAAGACGAAATTCACGAATTTAAAAAAAAAATTTTTACAGATTCCATGAAAATAAAAAAATCATCAATTTTGTCATCAAATCAAAATTCTGTTTGGGAGGCGATTTCCGGAAAATGTTGTTTCTATAACATAAAGAAATTTTACAGCACTGTGAATTTTTTTGTGTGTTTATACGTGTCTATTTTTCGTGATCATGTTCTACTTTCGACTTTCCTCTCTTCTTCGACGTTGAGCACGTCCCTCTTTGTTCCCGTAAAATTCCCCAATTATCCCGAGCAGTTCACTTAACGCGAGCTCGGGAGATCGACCAACCTACCCACAAAGCACGTTGTTTAAAATCTGGATCCGAACTCCCTCGTCGGTCCAGTTTTTCGAATTAAAAAGGAGCCCACCTCTTCTCCCACTTCTGATAACATTCTCTCCCGAGGGATCCGGCGGGAGAGTTAATTAAAGCAAACACGATACGCGCCCATACATTAAAACCCGTCCGATACGTCGGGATCGCTATCCGCCGCTGAGAGGGTTTAATGAACGTCGCGGTCCGATAACACGTCGATCATGTAATTATTCGTCACGTTTTTATTTCGGGATCGATCCCGACAAATCGCCATTAGTCGCGGCATCTGATTGATGGAGTTTCGGGCGAAATAACAGAAGATTAATGTATTTAAAGGGATTGATGAATTGAGATAGGCAACCAAACAGTCGTCCATGGGGTCAAATTGAAACAAAATTGAGAAACTACAAAATTAGTTTCAATTCACTAAGGAACAGAACAATTGACGAATTGCGATAGGCAACGAGACAGTCCTCCATAGGCGTAAGGTCAAATCGGAACAAAACTAAGACACTAAGTTAGTTTCAATTCATCACGAAACAGGACAATTCACGAATTGCGATAGGCAACAAAACAGTCGTCCACAGGCGTAGGGTGAAATTGAAACAAAATTGAGAAATTACAAAGTTTGTTTCGATTCATTACGAAACAGAATATAAAATGGCGAATTGCGATAGGCAACAAAACAGTCGTCCATAGGGTCAAATTGAAACAAAATTGAGAAACTAAAAAGTTAGTTTCAATTCACTATGAAACAGAATTGACGAATTGCGATAGGCAACGAGACAGTCCTCCATAGGCGTAAGGTCAAATCGGAACAAAACTAAGACACTAATAAGTTAGTTTCAATGCATCATGAAACAGGACAATTCACGAATTGCGATTGGCAACAAAACAGTCGTCCACAGGCGTAGGGTGAAATTGAAACAAAATTGAGAAACTGCAAAGTTTGTTTCGATTCATTACGAAACAGAACATAAATTGACGAATTGCGATAGGCAACAAAACAGTCGTCCATAGGGTCAAATTGAAACAAAATTGAGAAACTAAAAAGTTAGTTTCAATTCACTATGAAACAGAATTGACGAATTGCGATAGGCAACGAAACAGTCCTCCATAGGCGTAAGGTCAAATCGGAACAAAACTAAGACACTAATAAGTTAGTTTCAATGCATCATGAAACAGGACAATTCACGAATTGCGATTGGCAACAAAACAGTCGTCCACAGGCGTAGGGTGAAATTGAAACAAAATTGAGAAACTGCAAAGTTTGTTTCGATTCATTACGAAACAGAACATAAATTGACGAATTGCGATAGGCAACAAAACAGTCGTCCATAGGGTCAAATTGAAACAAAATTGAGAAACTAAAAAGTTAGTTTCAATTCACTATGAAACAGAATTGACGAATTGCGATAGGCAACGAAACAGTCCTCCATAGGCGTAAGGTCAAATCGGAACAAAACTAAGACACTAATAAGTTAGTTTCAATTCATCACGAAACAGGACAATTCACGAATTGCTATAGGCAACCAAACAGTCGTCCACAGGCGTAGGATGAAATTGAAACAAAATTGAGAAACTGCAAAGTTTGTTTCGATTCATTACGAAACAGAACATAAATTGACGAATTGCGATAGGCAACAAAACAGTCGTCCATAGGGTCAAATTGAAACAAAATTGAGAAACTAAAAAGTTAGTTTCAATTCAGTATGAAACAGAATTGACGAATTGCGATAGGCAACGAAACAGTCCTCCATAGGCGTAAGGTCAAATCGGAACAAAACTAAGACACTAATAAGTTAGTTTCAATTCATCACGATACAGGACAATTCACGAATTGCGATAGGCAACAAAACAGTCGTCTATAGGGTCAAATTGAAACAAAATTGAGAAACTACAAAATTAGTTTCAATTTATTACGGAACAGAACAATTGACGAATTGCGATAGGCAACGAGACAGTCCTCCATAGGCGTAAGGTCAAATCGGAACAAAACTAAGACACTAAGTTAGTTTCAATTCATCACGAAACAGGACAATTCACGAATTGCTATAGGCAACCAAACAGTCGTCCACAGGCGTAGGATGAAATTGAAACAAAATTGAGAAATTGCAAAGTTTGTTTCGATTCATTACGAAACAGAACATAAATTGACGAATTGCGATAGGCAACAAAACAGTTGTCCATAGGGTCAAACTGAAACAAAATTGAGAAACACACAAAATTAGTTTCAATTCACTACGAAACAGAACAATTGACGAATTGCGATAGGCAACAAAACAGTCGTCCATAGGCGTAGTGCCAAATCGAAACAAAAATGAGAAACTAAGAGGTTAGTTTCAATTCACTACGAAACAGAACAATTGACGAATTGCGATAGGCAACCAGACAGTCGTCCATAGGCGTAGGGCAATATAGAAACTAAAAAGTTTGTTCCAATTCATTACAAAACAGAACTAATATCGCCCAAATGCATTTTATCCTACTTTCTTGCGACACATTCATCTTTTTTGACGTTTCACGCGGCATATTTTACTGGTGAGAAATACTTTTATCAAATGTCACTTGATTAAAACGTAAACGTGACCGTCAACAGGACCATCGTCCACGAAATGGATCGATATGTAAATTTGCGGGAAAAATGTTTTCTATTACCATCGAGTATCGACTTACGTGCGTATCCGAGCCGCGGCGACGGAGACCTGAAACAAACAGAGCGAGGGCAATTAGAATTTTTCCAAAAAGACCCAAAACTTTGAAATTCCCAACATAACTATTGATGTTTCATTAATTTACATTGAGTTACTGCGCAGGTTACGGATTCAAAATGGCGGATGACCGTAATTCAATATGGCAGATCTAAGAAGGCGCGCGGAGCGCATGTCTGTTGCACCCACATATTTTCGGCCATCTTGAATTTCTGATGGCCGTGCCACGAGATGGAAAAATTCGCGATGAAGAGGAATGTGAGGTTTTTTGTGAAAGAAATTTTGACGAAATCTGAAAGAAATATTAATATTACGAGTGTACAGTATAGGAATTCAATATGGCCGATGTAATACATGACGAAACTCGTCGTCGCCAGCACAAGATGGCGGACGGCGTGGTTCGCGCGTCACGACCTGAAATTCAAGATGGCCGATCTAACACGACCGATTCAAGATCGCCGTTCTATTTAGTCACTTTTAAAGCTTTGAGGAAGTATTTCTACTTAATTTAAGACTGCTTTGAATGTCAAGTCACTAAGTGGAAAATTCGTGAGACGAGAATTATGTTATTCTTGTTAAAGAGGGAGTCAATAAATTTTGACAGGACTGAACGCAATATAAATATTACTAGTGTACAGTATAGAAATTCAATATGGCCGATACAATACATGACGAAACTCGTCGTCGCCGGCACAAGATGGCGGACGACGTGGTTCACGCGTTACGACCGGAAATTCAAGATGGCCGATCTAATATGACGGATTCTAGATGGCCCATCTAACACGACCGATTCAAGATGGCCGATCTAACACGACCGATTCAAAATGGCCGTTCTATTTGATCACTTTTAAAGCTTTACGAAAGTATTTCTACGTAATTTAAAAAATGCTTTGAATGTCAAGTCACCAAGTAGAAAATTCGTGAGACGAGAATTATGAGTTTTTCTTGTTAAAGAGCGAGTCAATAAATTTTGACAGGACTGAACGCAATATAAATATTACTAGTGTACAGTATAGGAATTCAATATGGCCGATACAATACATGATGAAACTCCTCGTCGCCAAGTCAAGATGGCGGAGGACGTGGTTCGCGCGTCACGACCGGAAATTCAAGATGGCCGATCTAATACGACGGATTCAAGATGGCCGATCTGACACGTCCGATTCAAGATGGCCGTTCTATTTGATCAGTTTTAAAGCTTTGAGGAAGTATTTTGACGTAATTTAAGAATGCTTTGACTGTGAAGCCACCACGTGGAACATTCTTGAGACGAGAATTATGACTTTTCTTGTTAAAGAGCGAGTCATAATAAATTTTGACAGGATTGAAAGAAATATTAATATTACGAGTGTACAGTATAGGAATTCAATATGGCCGATACAATACATGACGAAACTCGTCGTCGCCAGCACAAGATGGCGGACGACGTGGTTCACGCGTTACGACCAGAAATTCAAGATGGCCGATCTAACACGACCGATTCAAGATGGCCGTTCTATTTAATCACTTTTAAAGCTTTGAGGAAGTATTTCTACTTAATTTAAGAATGCTTTGAATGTCGTCACTAAGTGGAAAATTCCTGAGACGAGAATTATGACTTTTTCTTGTTAAAGAGCGAATCATAATAAATTTTGACAGGACTGAACGAAATATTAATATTACTAGTGTACAGTATGGGAATTCAATATGGCCGATGACAAAACATGACGAAACTCGTCACCAGCACAAGATGGCGGACGATGTGGTTCATGCGTTACGACCAGAAATTCAAGATGGCCGATCTAATACGACGTATTCAAGATGGCCGATCTGACACGACGGATTCAAGATGGCCGTTCTATTTGATCACTTTTAAAGCTTTGAGGAAGTATTTCTACTTAATTTAAGAATGCTTTGAATGTCAAGTCACTAAGTGGAAAATTCGTGAGACGAGAATTATGAGTTTTTCTTGTTAAAGAGCGAGTCATAATAAATTTTGACAGGACTGAACGAAATATTAATATTTCTAGTGTACAGCATCGAAATTCAATATGGCCGATACGATACATGACGAAACTCCTGGTCGCCAACTCAAGATGGTTTCACTCGTAACTCCGGCATTTTCGGCCAACTCCCAAGTCACGTGGAGTTGCTCGAAAACTCCAGTCGCCCACTTTGTTCCCAACTTCAGAACTCCCTTTTTTTCCTATCGAATTCCGATTCAGCATCTCCTGCTCGTCCTTTCGTTATTTTTTTTCCGCTAGGACAACGGCAGTCCAACCCAGACTACCTTGAGACTGTACACATTCCCATACAAAGGTCGTACGTTACTCTCTCGAGCAGACAGAGAAAAAGAGAGAGAGAAAGAGAGAGAGGGACGATAAATAAACAACAGATCTAGCGAGATTTTCACAAGTTCACGGTGAGTTTGTGCGAGAGAAAGACCTCGCATGATCAAAATATAATCAATCGTGTAAGTCTGGTTTTGACGATTTGGAGATGTTTTAAGTAACAAGGGGATGTGATGAGTAGAGACTGGTGTGAATGCAAAATGTATATCTTTGTTTTTGTGGTATATTGCTTCAATACTTTGTACTTAGCCACTTCCCATCCTAAGAATTAGCTTTTTATAGGGTTTTTTAGTGCATATAGTGCATATTTGAGACTTAAAAAAATGTCATTTCAGTCAATGTTACCTATTTTCTTCTCCAAACGCTTAACAGGATGGGATTTACGTTCCATCTACTTTGTACTAATGAGATAGAGAGTCGAGTATTTGTGTTAGAAAATTCAGGAAAATGTATATGCACATAGTGCACATTTTCCAACCCTCAGTGATAAGATATCAAACGTGAGGGGCTGCGATCTCCTGCAACCCCTGAAAAAATTACCAGACCATCCCTTTAATATAACGTTTGCTTTTAATCCGCAACCAAGGGATAATTTGCATGCGCCCTTTAAAAAAACTAGGCTAAGTGCACTCGGGAAATACAGGCAACTCGCTCTCCCTCTCTCTCTCCCTTACGTTCCTTTATTATTCCTCCCCGGAGAGGCCTCGAGCGAAAATTATACACTTTATTAAAAAAGAATTCGTTAAGGGATCCCATCTAATTCCGGGGGACGGTCTCGCCCTTAACGAGCCGTTTTTAAATTAGGACGCGAGAGTTCGCTCGGTATTTTTCTTTATTTTATTGCGTCCCGGTCCCTCCCGTGGGAGACGCGTTCATCCCGGAATTGAGGGAGGGGATGGTTGGGTTGTGTGAGGCGTGAGGTTCCGGAAAATGACTAGAGAAATGGTTTTAAGTTCGGGAAAACCTTAAATGTGCTGGCACTAATTGAAATAGTTTGGGAAATTTCGGAAAATGTGATTCTAATAGGCTGGAAATCTGCCATTTTTGGGAATATAACAAATTTTGGTCTCAAAACAAAAATAAAAACAATACATATTTCGCATCATAAACTTTCCCAAATATATGAGACGACATACGACATTTGTAAATTTTTAAAAACATTTTTACCAAATTTTTAGATCTCAAAGCAAATTTTACTTTTCAGGCAAAATCTCCAATTTTTGTGATACACACATCTCAAAAAATACTAGATATTTCAACGTAGGTATATAATAAGAACGTCCCATTTTTTTTATAAGTTTATAAGAGCCCTATTTGTCTATTGCAAACAATTTTTGATTTTCCAATTTTTGAAAAATTCGACGAGTCGAAGGATTTTTTAGAATACCTCAAAAATCGCACTGTAATTTTAAAAAATCTCACTCGCATTACAAAGTACGTAAATTGTGTTATATGAAATTAACGTCAACTTTCTGAACTAAATGTTTCCCTAAAATGTCAAGAAATTTTCGAAAAAGACCACCAGGTATATCAAATTCAGTACGCTACACGTAAATTTGAACTTTCTGCAAATCTAGTTTTTGAAATAGTATTTTTTTTCGTCATATTTTTAGAAAAAAGATAGTTTACAAAACACATAAACAAGCCCAGAGGATTTGTTCGAAACTTTACCAAATTAGACTTTTTTTTAATAAATTTGGAAAATTCCACACATTTTTAGGAATTTTAAAATCTCCAGAAAAACAAAGGAAATGTCGATGTTCCAAACTTCCATATTGTATTACCGGATAGATTATAAATTCAAAATGGCGATAGCTGTACTAGCCAAGGGCACTGTAGTGGTTAAGAGTTCAAGATGGCGGATTCAAAATTGTAATGCTTTTGGAATATAAAATTTCAAAAAGTTTTGTAGTGAATACCTGCACAGCTATAATATTAGAATTTGGATTTTTTGGAAATTTCGAAATTACATGTCTTTTAAGTTTGTTTCCAAATAGACACAATACTAAACGTACAAGTAATTTTTATGTGAATCTAGTGAGAACTCTCTTTGTCAAATTATGAATTTTTCTAAATAAAGTTTATGTGAATGGACATAAAACCCTTATGAATTACTAAAATTAGTAAAGGATTTTTCTAAATCTAAAAGTAAATTTAAATTTTTAGGCCAAATTTGGAATTTTTTGAAATCAACATCTCAAAAAATGCTACAAATTTTGACAAATACATATAGAACGTTACATTTCGTACAATCTTATAAAAGTCCTATTTGGTTATTACAGACACTTTTTGATTTACGAATTTCTGAAAATATTTAAAAAATGCGAACGAATCAACGGACAATTTTGAAAAATCTCAAATTTGTATTTTACTTTTAAAAAATGTTACTCGAAAAGTACGTAAATTATTTGTTATTTAAAACCAATGTCAACTTACCGAGTCAAATATTTCTTTAGATGAAATTTGCTTATAATGACATGAAATTTTCGAAAAATGTTTTTCAAAGTATATCAAATTCACTAAACTCGATAAAAGTGTGAATTTTCCGCAAATCTGGTTTTCGAAGTACGACTTTGTTTATCTATACATTTTTCGAAATTAGTTTGGAAAGTCCTGAAAATGTTTTTCAAAAAATTACTAATTACCCACAAATATTTAAAGAAATATGATAAATTCCAATTTAAAGTCGATGCATTTTTACCCCTAACTATAGAAATTCTCAAGGTAAGTATATAAATTACCTGAGTTTGACACTAACTTCAACTTTGCCTATATTTTGGGTTATAATTTTCGGAAAAATCCATAGTTCGCCCTTAAAACGTGACAGCCGTTAAAAACCAGTGACACGTCTTTTAAAATATTATTATATTAGCATCAAGCCTTATCGAATAATACATGAAATGGTAAATCCTCCGAAGAAGGTTCCGAAGAAGTTATAAGGAAAAAAACAGAGAGCGCAAACGACAGGTGACAAGTGAATCCCATTTTACCGGGCAAATTGGGGCTTTTAAGCCCGAAATCACATCCTCGGACTATTACCGTTTTCCCCTAACCGCTTTCACTTAACGTCCACTCCCGTTTTCGACGTCAGAAGGAAATTCGACGCCTCGGGGGGTTTTCCGGCCCGGGAAAACCACCGAAATGTGCCCGTTTCTGTCTTTTTTAAATAACCGGAAAATTCGCCGTGTAAAGGCTACGTCGGAAAATTAGAGAGGAACCGACATGCGATCGTGCCTAAATTTTAAATAACGCGAGGTATTGTCGTGGAAGCTGGCAAGAATTTGGGAAAGGGGGAAAATCGGAATTCGGGGAAATTCTGGGGAAAACTGGAAAAACTGAAATGTGACCTGTTGTATACTTTTTAAAAATAACGAGAGATTTAAAAAGTCTGGAAAAAGTTACAAATCGAAATATAGCGGTTTCTAGATTTTTTAGAACATTACCATTCCTTCTTATTAAATACTTAAATCTTCCATTTTGCAAAGGAAACTCGGAAAATATTCAGAAAAGCCGACATGTGATCGTCTTTTAATAATGAGTGATGTTGATGTACAAAGCAAACTTTGGAAATGGTGAAAACAAATAATGAGAAAAAGGAAAATCATTTAAAAACTAAGAGATTTCGCTTTGCACAGAAACGTCTGGGAGCATCGAGAAAACCCGAGATAAAGATCATCCCTTTTTAAACAACCAAAAGGTTTGGTTTGCAAAGATAACTGGAAATAATTGGGAAAAACTGGAACGTCTATCATATTTCATGTTTTATCTAACGAAAGGATTTAATTCACAAAGGGAAATTTTGCTTTGTAAGGAAATTTCTGGAGAAAATGACAAACCGAAATACATTGATTTTCATAAAAAAACAAATTTTTAGTTCCGAATTCAAAATTTAATCCCTGGCTAGTTTTTCAAATAAAATAAGACAAAGTTCTATTATCACATACAAGATGTGTAAGAATTTCTTATATAATACATTTACTTTTCGAGTATGAGTTTTCGAAAACTTGGTTTTCATTTTTTAAAAAAAAAAAAAACAAGAATATTTTAAAAACCGTTGAGCTCTACAAACCGAAATTTGGTTACAGTACTAAAAAGTGTCGCATCGATCTATCTTGAGAAATTCCAAAAAACCAAATTGGTCCAAAAAATGAGATATGATTTTTCCCACTTTTTTTTAAAGCTCGATTTTCAAAATTTCAAACTTTTGTATATGTGAATTTTAGAAAACTTTGGTTTTAGTTTTAAGAAAAACGGAATATTTTAAAAACTATACGTCGAAATTTGATTGAAATACTAAAAAGAAATTCACTTACTTGTCAAATAAAAGAAAACGTTTTTTTTCCAAAAATAGCGCAAAGTTCTGTTTTCAAAAGAATTAGAAACGTTTCCTCATTTCAAAAATAGATGAATTAACATATAAAACGTTCTCTTCTTGAGATATGATTTTATGAAAGTTTGGTTTTTGGTTTTTGGAAATTAAAGTTTTCAATGGAGAATAACTCGAAAAGTATTGACCTATCGAAGAAACTTCATGGAACATATTTTGCTTAGAATTTGTTTCTTGGATTTTCTTGGTTTTTGGTTGGTGAAGAAAAAGGTAAGTAAGTGTCTTTTTTCCAAAAGTGGAAGAATTAACAAATAAAACGTTCACTTCTTGAGATATGATTTTTCGAAAGTTTAGTTTTTGGTTTTTGGAAATTAAAGTTTTCAATGGAGAATAACTCGAAAAGTATTGACCTATCGAAGAAACTTCATGGAACATATTTTGCTTAGAATTTGTTTCTCTATGGATTTTCTTGGTTTTGGGTTGCTGAAGAAAAAGGTAAGTAAGTGTCTTTTTTCCAAAAGTGGAAGAATTAACATATAAAACGTTCTCTTCTTGAGATATGATTTTATGAAAGTTTGGTTTTTGGTTTTTGGAAATTAAAGTTTTCAATGGAGAATAACTCGAAAAGTATTGACCTATCGAAGAAACTTCATGGAACATATTTTGCTTAGAATTTGTTTCTTGGATTTTCTTGGTTTTTTGTTGGTGAAGAAAAAGGTAAGTAAGTGTCTTTTTTCCAAAAGTGGAAGAATTAACAAATAAAACGTTCACTTCTTGAGATATGATTTTTCGAAAGTTTGGTTTTTGGTTTTTGGAAATTAAAGTTTTCAATGGAGAATAACTCGAAAAGTATTGACCTATCGAAGAAACTTCATGGAACATATTTTGCTTAGAATTTGTTTCTCTATGGATTTTCTTGGTTTTGGGTTGCTGAAGAAAAAGGTAAGTAAGTGTCTTTTTTCCAAAAGTGGAAGAATTAACATATAAAACGTTCTCTTCTTGAGATATGATTTTATGAAAGTTTGGTTTTTGGTTTTTGGAAATTAAAGTTTTCAATGGAGAATAACTCGAAAAGTATTGACCTATCGAAGAAACTTCATGGAACATATTTTGCTTAGAATTTGTTTCTTGGATTTTCTTGGTATTTGGTTGGTGAAGAAAAAGGTAAGTAAGTGTCTTTTTTCCAAAAGTGGAAGAATTAACATATAAAACGTTCTCTTCTTGAGATATGATTTTATGAAAGTTTGGTTTTTGGTTTTTGGAAATTAAAGTTTTCAATGGAGAATAACTCGAAAAGTATTGACCTATCGAAGAAACTTCATGGAACATATTTTGCTTAGAATTTGTTTCTCTATGGATTTTCTTGGTTTTGGGTTGCTGAAGAAAAAGGTAAGTAAGTGTCTTTTTTCCAAAAGTGGAAGAATTAACATATAAAACGTTCTCTTCTTGAGATATGATTTTATGAAAGTTTGGTTTTTGGTTTTTGGAAATTAAAGTTTTCAATGGAGAATAACTCGAAAAGTATTGACCTATCGAAGAAACTTCATGGAACATATTTTGCTTAGAATTTGTTTCTTGGATTTTCTTGGTTTTTGGTTGGTGAAGAAAAAGGTAAGTAAGTGTCTTTTTTCCAAAAGTGGAAGAATTAACAAATAAAACGTTCACTTCTTGAGATATGATTTTTCGAAAGTTTGGTTTTTGGTTTTTGGAAATTAAAGTTTTCAATGGAGAATAACTCGAAAAGTATTGACCTATCGAAGAAACTTCATGGAACATATTTTGCTTAGAATTTGTTTCTCTATGGATTTTCTTGGTTTTGGGTTGCTGAAGAAAAAGGTAAGTAAGTGTCTTTTTTCCAAAAGTGGAAGAATTAACATATAAAACGTTCTCTTCTTGAGATATGATTTTATGAAAGTTTGGTTTTTGGTTTTTGGAAATTAAAGTTTTCAATGGAGAATAACTCGAAAAGTATTGACCTATCGAAGAAACTTCATGGAACATATTTTGCTTAGAATTTGTTTCTTGGATTTTCTTGGTTTTTGGTTGGTGAAGAAAAAGGTAAGTAAGTGTCTTTTTTCCAAAAGTGGAAGAATTAACAAATAAAACGTTCACTTCTTGAGATATGATTTTTCGAAAGTTTGGTTTTTGGTTTTTGGAAATTAAAGTTTTCAATGGAGAATAACTCGAAAAGTATTGACCTATCGAAGAAACTTCATGGAACATATTTTGCTTAGAATTTGTTTCTTGGATTTTCTTGGTTTTTGGTTGGTGAAGAAAAAGGTAAGTAAGTGTCTTTTTTCCAAAAGTGGAAGAATTAACATATAAAACGTTCTCTTCTTGAGATATGATTTTATGAAAGTTTGGTTTTTGGTTTTTGGAAATTAAAGTTTTCAATGGAGAATAACTCGAAAAGTATTGACCTATCGAAGAAACTTCATGGAACATATTTTGCTTAGAATTTGTTTCTTGGATTTTCTTGGTTTTTGGTTGGTGAAGAAAAAGGTAAGTAAGTGTCTTTTTTCCAAAAGTGGAAGAATTAACATATAAAACGTTCTCTTCTTGAGATATGATTTTATGAAAGTTTGGTTTTTGGTTTTTGGAAATTAAAGTTTTCAATGGAGAATAACTCGAAAAGTATTGACCTATCGAAGAAACTTCATGGAACATATTTTGCTTAGAATTTGTTTCTTGGATTTTCTTGGTTTTTGGTTGGTGAAGAAAAAGGTAAGTAAGTGTCTTTTTTCCAAAAGTGGAAGAATTAACAAATAAAACGTTCACTTCTTGAGATATGATTTTTCGAAAGTTTGGTTTTTGGTTTTTGGAAATTAAAGTTTTCAATGGAGAATAACTCGAAAAGTATTGACCTATCGAAGAAACTTCATGGAACATATTTTGCTTAGAATTTGTTTCTCTATGGATTTTCTTGGTTTTGGGTTGCTGAAGAAAAAGGTAAGTAAGTGTCTTTTTTCCAAAAGTGGAAGAATTAACATATAAAACGTTCTCTTCTTGAGATATGATTTTATGAAAGTTTGGTTTTTGGTTTTTGGAAATTAAAGTTTTCAATGGAGAATAACTCGAAAAGTATTGACCTATCGAAGAAACTTCATGGAACATATTTTGCTTAGAATTTGTTTCTTGGATTTTCTTGGTTTTTGGTTGGTGAAGAAAAAGGTAAGTAAGTGTCTTTTTTCCAAAAGTGGAAGAATTAACAAATAAAACGTTCACTTCTTGAGATATGATTTTTCGAAAGTTTGGTTTTTGGTTTTTGGAAATTAAAGTTTTCAATGGAGAATAACTCGAAAAGTATTGACCTATCGAAGAAACTTCATGGAACATATTTTGCTTAGAATTTGTTTCTTGGATTTTCTTGGTTTTTGGTTGGTGAAGAAAAAGGTAAGTAAGTGTCTTTTTTCCAAAAGTGGAAGAATTAACAAATAAAACGTTCACTTCTTGAGATATGATTTTTCGAAAGTTTGGTTTTTGGTTTTTGGAAATTAAAGTTTTCAATGGAGAATAACTCGAAAAGTATTGACCTATCGAAGAAACTTCATGGAACATATTTTGCTTAGAATTTGTTTCTTGGATTTTCTTGGTTTTTGGTTGGTGAAGAAAAAGGTAAGTAAGTGTCTTTTTTCCAAAAGTGGAAGAATTAACAAATAAAACGTTCACTTCTTGAGATATGATTTTTCGAAAGTTTGGTTTTTGGTTTTTGGAAATTAAAGTTTTCAATGGAGAATAACTCGAAAAGTATTGACCTATCGAAGAAACTTCATGGAACATATTTTGCTTAGAATTTGTTTCTTGGATTTTCTTGGTTTTTGGTTGGTGAAGAAAAAGGTAAGTAAGTGTCTTTTTTCCAAAAGTGGAAGAATTAACAAATAAAACGTTCACTTCTTGAGATATGATTTTTCGAAAGTTTGGTTTTTGGTTTTTGGAAATTAAAGTTTTCAATGGAGAATAACTCGAAAAGTATTGACCTATCGAAGAAACTTCATGGAACATATTTTGCTTAGAATTTGTTTCTTGGATTTTCTTGGTTTTTGGTTGGTGAAGAAAAAGGTAAGTAAGTGTCTTTTTTCCAAAAGTGGAAGAATTAACAAATAAAACGTTCACTTCTTGAGATATGATTTTTCGAAAGTTTGGTTTTTGGTTTTTGGAAATTAAAGTTTTCAATGGAGAATAACTCGAAAAGTATTGACCTATCGAAGAAACTTCATGGAACATATTTTGCTTAGAATTTGTTTCTTGGATTTTCTTGGTTTTTGGTTGGTGAAGAAAAAGGTAAGTAAGTGTCTTTTTTCCAAAAGTGGAAGAATTAACAAATAAAACGTTCACTTCTTGAGATATGATTTTTCGAAAGTTTGGTTTTTGGTTTTTGGAAATTAAAGTTTTCAATGGAGAATAACTCGAAAAGTATTGACCTATCGAAGAAACTTCATGGAACATATTTTGCTTAGAATTTGTTTCTTGGATTTTCTTGGTTTTTGGTTGGTGAAGAAAAAGGTAAGTAAGTGTCTTTTTTCCAAAAGTGGAAGAATTAACAAATAAAACGTTCACTTCTTGAGATATGATTTTTCGAAAGTTTGGTTTTTGGTTTTTGGAAATTAAAGTTTTCAATGGAGAATAACTCGAAAAGTATTGACCTATCGAAGAAACTTCATGGAACATATTTTGCTTAGAATTTGTTTCTCTATGGATTTTCTTGGTTTTGGGTTGCTGAAGAAAAAGGTAAGTAAGTGTCTTTTTTCCAAAAGTGGAAGAATTAACATATAAAACGTTCTCTTCTTGAGATATGATTTTATGAAAGTTTGGTTTTTGGTTTTTGGAAATTAAAGTTTTCAATGGAGAATAACTCGAAAAGTATTGACCTATCGAGGAAACTTCATGGAACATATTTTGCTTAGAATTTGTTTCTTGGATTTTCTTGGTTTTTGGTTGGTGAAGAAAAAGGTAAGTAAGTGTCTTTTTTCCAAAAGTGGAAGAATTAACAAATAAAACGTTCACTTCTTGAGATATGATTTTTCGAAAGTTTGGTTTTTGGTTTTTGGAAATTAAAGTTTTCAATGGAGAATAACTCGAAAAGTATTGACCTATCGAAGAAACTTCATGGAACATATTTTGCTTAGAATTTGTTTCTTGGATTTTCTTGGTTTTTGGTTGGTGAAGAAAAAGGTAAGTAAGTGTCTTTTTTCCAAAAGTGGAAGAATTAACATATAAAACGTTCTCTTCTTGAGATATGATTTTATGAAAGTTTGGTTTTTGGTTTTTGGAAATTAAAGTTTTCAATGGAGAATAACTCGAAAAGTATTGACCTATCGAAGAAACTTCATGGAACATATTTTGCTTAGAATTTGTTTCTCTATGGATTTTCTTGGGTTTCTGTTGCTGAAGAAGAAGGTAAGTAAGTGTCTTTTTTCCAAAAGTGGAAGAATTAACATATAAAGCGTTCACTTCTTGAGATATGATTTTTCGAAAATTTGGTTTTTGGTTTTTGGAAATTAAAGTTTTCAATGGAGAATAACTCGAAAAGTATTGACCTATCGAAGAAACTTCATGGAACATATTTTGCTTAGAATTTGTTTCTTGGATTTTCTTGGTTTTTGGTTGGTGAAGAAAAAGGTAAGTAAGTGTCTTTTTTCCAAAAGTGGAAGAATTAACAAATAAAACGTTCACTTCTTGAGATATGATTTTTCGAAAGTTTGGTTTTTGGTTTTTGGAAATTAAAGTTTTCAATGGAGAATAACTCGAAAAGTATTGACCTATCGAAGAAACTTCATGGAACATATTTTGCTTAGAATTTGTTTCTCTATGGATTTTCTTGGTTTTCGGTTGCTGAAGAAAAAGGTAAGTAAGTGTCTTTTTTCCAAAAGTGATAGAATTAACAAATAAAACGTTCACTTCTTGAGATATGATTTTATGAAAGTTTGGTTTTTGGTTTTTGGAAATTAAAGTTTTCAATGGAGAATAACTCGAAAAGTATTGACCTATCGAAGAAACTTCATGGAACATATTTTGCTTAGAATTTGTTTCTTGGATTTTCTTGGTTTTTGGTTGGTGAGGAAAAAGGTAAGTAAGTGTCTTTTTTCCAAAAGTGGAAGAATTAACAAATAAAACGTTCACTTCTTGAGATATGATTTTATGAAAGTTTGGTTTTTGGTTTTTGGAAATTAAAGTTTTCAATGGAGAATAACTCGAAAAGTATTGACCTATCGAAGAAACTTCATGGAACATATTTTGCTTAGAATTTGTTTCTTGGATTTTCTTGGTTTTTGGTTGGTGAGGAAAAAGGTAAGTAAGTGTCTTTTTTCCAAAAGTGGAAGAATTAACAAATAAAACGTTCTCTTCTTGAGATATGATTTTTCGAAAATTCGGTTTTTGGTTTTCGGAAATTAAAACTTTCAATGTAGAATAACTCGAAAAGTATTGACCTATCGAAGAAACTTCAAGGAACATATTTTGCTTAGAATTTGTTTCTCTATGGATTTTCTTGGTTTTCGGTTGCTGAAGAAAAAGGTAAGTAAGTGTCTTTTTTCCAAAAGTGGAAGAATTAACATATAAAACGTTCACTTCTTGAGATATGATTTTTCGAAAGTTTGGTTTTTGGGTTTTGGAAATTAAAGTTTTCAATGGAGAATAACTCGAAAAGTATTGACCTATCGAAGAAACTTCATGGAACATACTTTGCTTAGAATTTGTTTCTCTATGGATTTTCTTGGTTTTGGGTTGCTGAAGAAAAAGGTAAGTGTGTCTTTTTTCCAAAAGTGGAAGAATTAACATATAAAGCGTTCACTTCTTGGGCTATGATTTTTCGAAAGTTTGGTTTTTAGTTTTTGGAAATTAAAGTTTTCAATGGAGAATAACTCGAAAAGTATTGATCTATCGAAAAAACTTCATGGAACATATTTTGCTTAGAATTTGTTTCTCAATGGATTTTCTTGGTTTTCGGTTGCTGAAGAAAAAGGTAAGTGTGTCTTTTTTCCAAAAGTGGAAGAATTAACAAATAAAACGTTCATTTTTCGAGATATGAGTTTTCAAAAGTTCGGTTTTTGGTTTTTGAAAATTAAAGTTTTCAATGGAGAATAACTCAAAAAGTATTGACCTATCGAAGAAACTTCATGGAACATATTTTGCTTAGAATTTGTTTCTCAATGGATTTTCTTGGTTTTCGGTTGCTGAAGAAAAAGGTAAGTGTCCTCATTCCAAAAGTGGAAGAATTAACAAATAAAACGTTCATTTTTCGAGATATGAGTTTTCAAAAGTTCGGTTTTTTGTTTTGGAAATTAAAGTTTTCAATGGAGAATAACTCGAAAGGTATTGACCTATCGAAGAAACTTCATGGAACATATTTTGCTTAGAATTTGTTTCTTGGATTTTCTTGGTTTTTGGTTGGTGAGGAAAAAGGTAAGTAAGTGTCTTTTTTCCAAAAGTGGAAGAATTAACATATAAAACGTTCTCTTCTTGAGATATGATTTTATGAAAGTTTGGTTTTTGGTTTTTGGAAATTAAAGTTTTCAATGGAGAATAACTCGAAAAGTATTGACCTATCGAAGAAACTTCATGGAACATATTTTGCTTAGAATTTGTTTCTTGGATTTTCTTGGTTTTTGGTTGGTGAAGAAAAAGGTAAGTAAGTGTCTTTTTTCCAAAAGTGGAAGAATTAACAAATAAAACGTTCACTTCTTGAGATATGATTTTTCGAAAGTTTGGTTTTTGGTTTTTGGAAATTAAAGTTTTCAATGGAGAATAACTCGAAAGGTATTGACCTATCGAAGAAACTTCATGGAACATATTTTGCTTAGAATTTGTTTCTTGGATTTTCTTGGTTTTTGGTTGGTGAGGAAAAAGGTAAGTAAGTGTCTTTTTTCCAAAAGTGGAAGAATTAACAAATAAAACGTTCACTTCTTGAGATATGATTTTTCGAAAGTTTGGTTTTTGGTTTTTGGAAATTAAAGTTTTCAATGGAGAATAACTCGAAAAGTATTGACCTATCGAAGAAACTTCATGGAACATATTTTGCTTAGAATTTGTTTCTTGGATTTTCTTGGTTTTTGGTTGGTGAAGAAAAAGGTAAGTAAGTGTCTTTTTTCCAAAAGTGGAAGAATTAACAAATAAAACGTTCACTTCTTGAGATATGATTTTTCGAAAGTTTGGTTTTTGGTTTTTGGAAATTAAAGTTTTCAATGGAGAATAACTCGAAAGGTATTGACCTATCGAAGAAACTTCATGGAACATATTTTGCTTAGAATTTGTTTCTTGGATTTTCTTGGTTTTTGGTTGGTGAGGAAAAAGGTAAGTAAGTGTCTTTTTTCCAAAAGTGGAAGAATTAACAAATAAAACGTTCACTTCTTGAGATATGATTTTTCGAAAGTTTGGTTTTTGGTTTTTGGAAATTAAAGTTTTCAATGGAGAATAACTCGAAAGGTATTGACCTATCGAAGAAACTTCATGGAACATATTTTGCTTAGAATTTGTTTCTTGGATTTTCTTGGTTTTTGGTTGGTGAGGAAAAAGGTAAGTAAGTGTCTTTTTTCCAAAAGTGGAAGAATTAACAAATAAAACGTTCACTTCTTGAGATATGATTTTTCGAAAGTTTGGTTTTTGGTTTTTGGAAATTAAAGTTTTCAATGGAGAATAACTCGAAAAGTATTGACCTATCGAAGAAACTTCATGGAACATATTTTGCTTAGAATTTGTTTCTTGGATTTTCTTGGTTTTTGGTTGGTGAGGAAAAAGGTAAGTAAGTGTCTTTTTTCCAAAAGTGGAAGAATTAACAAATAAAACGTTCACTTCTTGAGATATGATTTTTCGAAAGTTTGGTTTTTGGTTTTTGGAAATTAAAGTTTTCAATGGAGAATAACTCGAAAGGTATTGACCTATCGAAGAAACTTCATGGAACATATTTTGCTTAGAATTTGTTTCTTGGATTTTCTTGGTTTTTGGTTGGTGAGGAAAAAGGTAAGTAAGTGTCTTTTTTCCAAAAGTGGAAGAATTAACAAATAAAACGTTCACTTCTTGAGATATGATTTTTCGAAAGTTTGGTTTTTGGTTTTTGGAAATTAAAGTTTTCAATGGAGAATAACTCGAAAAGTATTGACCTATCGAAGAAACTTCATGGAACATATTTTGCTTAGAATTTGTTTCTTGGATTTTCTTGGTTTTTGGTTGGTGAAGAAAAAGGTAAGTAAGTGTCTTTTTTCCAAAAGTGGAAGAATTAACATATAAAACGTTCTCTTCTTGAGATATGATTTTATGAAAGTTTGGTTTTTGGTTTTTGGAAATTAAAGTTTTCAATGGAGAATAACTCGAAAAGTATTGACCTATCGAAGAAACTTCATGGAACATATTTTGCTTAGAATTTGTTTCTTGGATTTTCTTGGTTTTTGGTTGGTGAAGAAAAAGGTAAGTAAGTGTCTTTTTTCCAAAAGTGGAAGAATTAACATATAAAACGTTCTCTTCTTGAGATATGATTTTATGAAAGTTTGGTTTTTGGTTTTTGGAAATTAAAGTTTTCAATGGAGAATAACTCGAAAAGTATTGACCTATCGAAGAAACTTCATGGAACATATTTTGCTTAGAATTTGTTTCTTGGATTTTCTTGGTTTTTGGTTGGTGAAGAAAAAGGTAAGTAAGTGTCTTTTTTCCAAAAGTGGAAGAATTAACAAATAAAACGTTCACTTCTTGAGATATGATTTTTCGAAAGTTTGGTTTTTGGTTTTTGGAAATTAAAGTTTTCAATGGAGAATAACTCGAAAAGTATTGACCTATCGAAGAAACTTCATGGAACATATTTTGCTTAGAATTTGTTTCTCTATGGATTTTCTTGGTTTTGGGTTGCTGAAGAAAAAGGTAAGTAAGTGTCTTTTTTCCAAAAGTGGAAGAATTAACATATAAAACGTTCTCTTCTTGAGATATGATTTTATGAAAGTTTGGTTTTTGGTTTTTGGAAATTAAAGTTTTCAATGGAGAATAACTCGAAAAGTATTGACCTATCGAAGAAACTTCATGGAACATATTTTGCTTAGAATTTGTTTCTTGGATTTTCTTGGTTTTTGGTTGGTGAAGAAAAAGGTAAGTAAGTGTCTTTTTTCCAAAAGTGGAAGAATTAACAAATAAAACGTTCACTTCTTGAGATATGATTTTTCGAAAGTTTGGTTTTTGGTTTTTGGAAATTAAAGTTTTCAATGGAGAATAACTCGAAAAGTATTGACCTATCGAAGAAACTTCATGGAACATATTTTGCTTAGAATTTGTTTCTTGGATTTTCTTGGTTTTTGGTTGGTGAAGAAAAAGGTAAGTAAGTGTCTTTTTTCCAAAAGTGGAAGAATTAACAAATAAAACGTTCACTTCTTGAGATATGATTTTTCGAAAGTTTGGTTTTTGGTTTTTGGAAATTAAAGTTTTCAATGGAGAATAACTCGAAAAGTATTGACCTATCGAAGAAACTTCATGGAACATATTTTGCTTAGAATTTGTTTCTTGGATTTTCTTGGTTTTTGGTTGGTGAAGAAAAAGGTAAGTAAGTGTCTTTTTTCCAAAAGTGGAAGAATTAACAAATAAAACGTTCACTTCTTGAGATATGATTTTTCGAAAGTTTGGTTTTTGGTTTTTGGAAATTAAAGTTTTCAATGGAGAATAACTCGAAAGGTATTGACCTATCGAAGAAACTTCATGGAACATATTTTGCTTAGAATTTGTTTCTTGGATTTTCTTGGTTTTTGGTTGGTGAGGAAAAAGGTAAGTAAGTGTCTTTTTTCCAAAAGTGGAAGAATTAACAAATAAAACGTTCACTTCTTGAGATATGATTTTTCGAAAGTTTGGTTTTTGGTTTTTGGAAATTAAAGTTTTCAATGGAGAATAACTCGAAAAGTATTGACCTATCGAAGAAACTTCATGGAACATATTTTGCTTAGAATTTGTTTCTTGGATTTTCTTGGTTTTTGGTTGGTGAGGAAAAAGGTAAGTAAGTGTCTTTTTTCCAAAAGTGGAAGAATTAACAAATAAAACGTTCACTTCTTGAGATATGATTTTTCGAAAGTTTGGTTTTTGGTTTTTGGAAATTAAAGTTTTCAATGGAGAATAACTCGAAAGGTATTGACCTATCGAAGAAACTTCATGGAACATATTTTGCTTAGAATTTGTTTCTTGGATTTTCTTGGTTTTTGGTTGGTGAGGAAAAAGGTAAGTAAGTGTCTTTTTTCCAAAAGTGGAAGAATTAACAAATAAAACGTTCACTTCTTGAGATATGATTTTTCGAAAGTTTGGTTTTTGGTTTTTGGAAATTAAAGTTTTCAATGGAGAATAACTCGAAAAGTATTGACCTATCGAAGAAACTTCATGGAACATATTTTGCTTAGAATTTGTTTCTTGGATTTTCTTGGTTTTTGGTTGGTGAAGAAAAAGGTAAGTAAGTGTCTTTTTTCCAAAAGTGGAAGAATTAACATATAAAACGTTCTCTTCTTGAGATATGATTTTATGAAAGTTTGGTTTTTGGTTTTTGGAAATTAAAGTTTTCAATGGAGAATAACTCGAAAAGTATTGACCTATCGAAGAAACTTCATGGAACATATTTTGCTTAGAATTTGTTTCTTGGATTTTCTTGGTTTTTGGTTGGTGAAGAAAAAGGTAAGTAAGTGTCTTTTTTCCAAAAGTGGAAGAATTAACATATAAAACGTTCTCTTCTTGAGATATGATTTTATGAAAGTTTGGTTTTTGGTTTTTGGAAATTAAAGTTTTCAATGGAGAATAACTCGAAAAGTATTGACCTATCGAAGAAACTTCATGGAACATATTTTGCTTAGAATTTGTTTCTTGGATTTTCTTGGTTTTTGGTTGGTGAAGAAAAAGGTAAGTAAGTGTCTTTTTTCCAAAAGTGGAAGAATTAACAAATAAAACGTTCACTTCTTGAGATATGATTTTTCGAAAGTTTGGTTTTTGGTTTTTGGAAATTAAAGTTTTCAATGGAGAATAACTCGAAAAGTATTGACCTATCGAAGAAACTTCATGGAACATATTTTGCTTAGAATTTGTTTCTCTATGGATTTTCTTGGTTTTGGGTTGCTGAAGAAAAAGGTAAGTAAGTGTCTTTTTTCCAAAAGTGGAAGAATTAACATATAAAACGTTCTCTTCTTGAGATATGATTTTATGAAAGTTTGGTTTTTGGTTTTTGGAAATTAAAGTTTTCAATGGAGAATAACTCGAAAAGTATTGACCTATCGAAGAAACTTCATGGAACATATTTTGCTTAGAATTTGTTTCTTGGATTTTCTTGGTTTTTGGTTGGTGAAGAAAAAGGTAAGTAAGTGTCTTTTTTCCAAAAGTGGAAGAATTAACAAATAAAACGTTCACTTCTTGAGATATGATTTTTCGAAAGTTTGGTTTTTGGTTTTTGGAAATTAAAGTTTTCAATGGAGAATAACTCGAAAAGTATTGACCTATCGAAGAAACTTCATGGAACATATTTTGCTTAGAATTTGTTTCTTGGATTTTCTTGGTTTTTGGTTGGTGAAGAAAAAGGTAAGTAAGTGTCTTTTTTCCAAAAGTGGAAGAATTAACAAATAAAACGTTCACTTCTTGAGATATGATTTTTCGAAAGTTTGGTTTTTGGTTTTTGGAAATTAAAGTTTTCAATGGAGAATAACTCGAAAAGTATTGACCTATCGAAGAAACTTCATGGAACATATTTTGCTTAGAATTTGTTTCTTGGATTTTCTTGGTTTTTGGTTGGTGAAGAAAAAGGTAAGTAAGTGTCTTTTTTCCAAAAGTGGAAGAATTAACAAATAAAACGTTCACTTCTTGAGATATGATTTTTCGAAAGTTTGGTTTTTGGTTTTTGGAAATTAAAGTTTTCAATGGAGAATAACTCGAAAAGTATTGACCTATCGAAGAAACTTCATGGAACATATTTTGCTTAGAATTTGTTTCTTGGATTTTCTTGGTTTTTGGTTGGTGAAGAAAAAGGTAAGTAAGTGTCTTTTTTCCAAAAGTGGAAGAATTAACAAATAAAACGTTCACTTCTTGAGATATGATTTTTCGAAAGTTTGGTTTTTGGTTTTTGGAAATTAAAGTTTTCAATGGAGAATAACTCGAAAAGTATTGACCTATCGAAGAAACTTCATGGAACATATTTTGCTTAGAATTTGTTTCTTGGATTTTCTTGGTTTTTGGTTGGTGAAGAAAAAGGTAAGTAAGTGTCTTTTTTCCAAAAGTGGAAGAATTAACAAATAAAACGTTCACTTCTTGAGATATGATTTTTCGAAAGTTTGGTTTTTGGTTTTTGGAAATTAAAGTTTTCAATGGAGAATAACTCGAAAAGTATTGACCTATCGAAGAAACTTCATGGAACATATTTTGCTTAGAATTTGTTTCTTGGATTTTCTTGGTTTTTGGTTGGTGAAGAAAAAGGTAAGTAAGTGTCTTTTTTCCAAAAGTGGAAGAATTAACAAATAAAACGTTCACTTCTTGAGATATGATTTTTCGAAAGTTTGGTTTTTGGTTTTTGGAAATTAAAGTTTTCAATGGAGAATAACTCGAAAAGTATTGACCTATCGAAGAAACTTCATGGAACATATTTTGCTTAGAATTTGTTTCTTGGATTTTCTTGGTTTTTGGTTGGTGAAGAAAAAGGTAAGTAAGTGTCTTTTTTCCAAAAGTGGAAGAATTAACAAATAAAACGTTCACTTCTTGAGATATGATTTTTCGAAAGTTTGGTTTTTGGTTTTTGGAAATTAAAGTTTTCAATGGAGAATAACTCGAAAAGTATTGACCTATCGAAGAAACTTCATGGAACATATTTTGCTTAGAATTTGTTTCTCTATGGATTTTCTTGGTTTTGGGTTGCTGAAGAAAAAGGTAAGTAAGTGTCTTTTTTCCAAAAGTGGAAGAATTAACATATAAAACGTTCTCTTCTTGAGATATGATTTTATGAAAGTTTGGTTTTTGGTTTTTGGAAATTAAAGTTTTCAATGGAGAATAACTCGAAAAGTATTGACCTATCGAGGAAACTTCATGGAACATATTTTGCTTAGAATTTGTTTCTTGGATTTTCTTGGTTTTTGGTTGGTGAAGAAAAAGGTAAGTAAGTGTCTTTTTTCCAAAAGTGGAAGAATTAACAAATAAAACGTTCACTTCTTGAGATATGATTTTTCGAAAGTTTGGTTTTTGGTTTTTGGAAATTAAAGTTTTCAATGGAGAATAACTCGAAAAGTATTGACCTATCGAAGAAACTTCATGGAACATATTTTGCTTAGAATTTGTTTCTTGGATTTTCTTGGTTTTTGGTTGGTGAAGAAAAAGGTAAGTAAGTGTCTTTTTTCCAAAAGTGGAAGAATTAACATATAAAACGTTCTCTTCTTGAGATATGATTTTATGAAAGTTTGGTTTTTGGTTTTTGGAAATTAAAGTTTTCAATGGAGAATAACTCGAAAAGTATTGACCTATCGAAGAAACTTCATGGAACATATTTTGCTTAGAATTTGTTTCTCTATGGATTTTCTTGGTTTTGGGTTGCTGAAGAAAAAGGTAAGTAAGTGTCTTTTTTCCAAAAGTGGAAGAATTAACATATAAAACGTTCTCTTCTTGAGATATGATTTTATGAAAGTTTGGTTTTTGGTTTTTGGAAATTAAAGTTTTCAATGGAGAATAACTCGAAAAGTATTGACCTATCGAAGAAACTTCATGGAACATATTTTGCTTAGAATTTGTTTCTCTATGGATTTTCTTGGGTTTCTGTTGCTGAAGAAGAAGGTAAGTAAGTGTCTTTTTTCCAAAAGTGGAAGAATTAACATATAAAGCGTTCACTTCTTGAGATATGATTTTTCGAAAATTTGGTTTTTGGTTTTTGGAAATTAAAGTTTTCAATGGAGAATAACTCGAAAAGTATTGACCTATCGAAGAAACTTCATGGAACATATTTTGCTTAGAATTTGTTTCTTGGATTTTCTTGGTTTTTGGTTGGTGAAGAAAAAGGTAAGTAAGTGTCTTTTTTCCAAAAGTGGAAGAATTAACAAATAAAACGTTCACTTCTTGAGATATGATTTTTCGAAAGTTTGGTTTTTGGTTTTTGGAAATTAAAGTTTTCAATGGAGAATAACTCGAAAAGTATTGACCTATCGAAGAAACTTCATGGAACATATTTTGCTTAGAATTTGTTTCTCTATGGATTTTCTTGGTTTTCGGTTGCTGAAGAAAAAGGTAAGTAAGTGTCTTTTTTCCAAAAGTGATAGAATTAACAAATAAAACGTTCACTTCTTGAGATATGATTTTATGAAAGTTTGGTTTTTGGTTTTTGGAAATTAAAGTTTTCAATGGAGAATAACTCGAAAAGTATTGACCTATCGAAGAAACTTCATGGAACATATTTTGCTTAGAATTTGTTTCTTGGATTTTCTTGGTTTTTGGTTGGTGAGGAAAAAGGTAAGTAAGTGTCTTTTTTCCAAAAGTGGAAGAATTAACAAATAAAACGTTCACTTCTTGAGATATGATTTTATGAAAGTTTGGTTTTTGGTTTTTGGAAATTAAAGTTTTCAATGGAGAATAACTCGAAAAGTATTGACCTATCGAAGAAACTTCATGGAACATATTTTGCTTAGAATTTGTTTCTTGGATTTTCTTGGTTTTTGGTTGGTGAGGAAAAAGGTAAGTAAGTGTCTTTTTTCCAAAAGTGGAAGAATTAACAAATAAAACGTTCTCTTCTTGAGATATGATTTTTCGAAAATTCGGTTTTTGGTTTTCGGAAATTAAAACTTTCAATGTAGAATAACTCGAAAAGTATTGACCTATCGAAGAAACTTCAAGGAACATATTTTGCTTAGAATTTGTTTCTCTATGGATTTTCTTGGTTTTCGGTTGCTGAAGAAAAAGGTAAGTAAGTGTCTTTTTTCCAAAAGTGGAAGAATTAACATATAAAACGTTCACTTCTTGAGATATGATTTTTCGAAAGTTTGGTTTTTGGGTTTTGGAAATTAAAGTTTTCAATGGAGAATAACTCGAAAAGTATTGACCTATCGAAGAAACTTCATGGAACATACTTTGCTTAGAATTTGTTTCTCTATGGATTTTCTTGGTTTTGGGTTGCTGAAGAAAAAGGTAAGTGTGTCTTTTTTCCAAAAGTGGAAGAATTAACATATAAAGCGTTCACTTCTTGGGCTATGATTTTTCGAAAGTTTGGTTTTTAGTTTTTGGAAATTAAAGTTTTCAATGGAGAATAACTCGAAAAGTATTGATCTATCGAAAAAACTTCATGGAACATATTTTGCTTAGAATTTGTTTCTCAATGGATTTTCTTGGTTTTCGGTTGCTGAAGAAAAAGGTAAGTGTGTCTTTTTTCCAAAAGTGGAAGAATTAACAAATAAAACGTTCATTTTTCGAGATATGAGTTTTCAAAAGTTCGGTTTTTGGTTTTTGAAAATTAAAGTTTTCAATGGAGAATAACTCAAAAAGTATTGACCTATCGAAGAAACTTCATGGAACATATTTTGCTTAGAATTTGTTTCTCAATGGATTTTCTTGGTTTTCGGTTGCTGAAGAAAAAGGTAAGTGTCCTCATTCCAAAAGTGGAAGAATTAACAAATAAAACGTTCATTTTTCGAGATATGAGTTTTCAAAAGTTCGGTTTTTTGTTTTGGAAATTAAAGTTTTCAATGGAGAATAACTCGAAAGGTATTGACCTATCGAAGAAACTTCATGGAACATATTTTGCTTAGAATTTGTTTCTTGGATTTTCTTGGTTTTTGGTTGGTGAGGAAAAAGGTAAGTAAGTGTCTTTTTTCCAAAAGTGGAAGAATTAACAAATAAAACGTTCACTTCTTGAGATATGATTTTTCGAAAGTTTGGTTTTTGGTTTTTGGAAATTAAAGTTTTCAATGGAGAATAACTCGAAAAGTATTGACCTATCGAAGAAACTTCATGGAACATATTTTGCTTAGAATTTGTTTCTTGGATTTTCTTGGTTTTTGGTTGGTGAAGAAAAAGGTAAGTAAGTGTCTTTTTTCCAAAAGTGGAAGAATTAACAAATAAAACGT
This sequence comes from Cryptocephalus moraei, assembly GCA_946251905.1. Classification (NCBI taxonomy): domain Eukaryota; kingdom Metazoa; phylum Arthropoda; class Insecta; order Coleoptera; family Chrysomelidae; genus Cryptocephalus; species Cryptocephalus moraei. Next base: position 22,478,625 of record OX276464.1, on the reverse strand, counting down.
TCACTTCTTGAGATATGATTTTTCGAAAGTTTGGTTTTTGGTTTTTGGAAATTAAAGTTTTCAATGGAGAATAACTCGAAAGGTATTGACCTATCGAAGAAACTTCATGGAACATATTTTGCTTAGAATTTGTTTCTTGGATTTTCTTGGTTTTTGGTTGGTGAAGAAAAAGGTAAGTAAGTGTCTTTTTTCCAAAAGTGGAAGAATTAACATATAAAACGTTCTCTTCTTGAGATATGATTTTATGAAAGTTTGGTTTTTGGTTTTTGGAAATTAAAGTTTTCAATGGAGAATAACTCGAAAAGTATTGACCTATCGAAGAAACTTCATGGAACATATTTTGCTTAGAATTTGTTTCTTGGATTTTCTTGGTTTTTGGTTGGTGAAGAAAAAGGTAAGTAAGTGTCTTTTTTCCAAAAGTGGAAGAATTAACAAATAAAACGTTCACTTCTTGAGATATGATTTTTCGAAAGTTTGGTTTTTGGTTTTTGGAAATTAAAGTTTTCAATGGAGAATAACTCGAAAGGTATTGACCTATCGAAGAAACTTCATGGAACATATTTTGCTTAGAATTTGTTTCTTGGATTTTCTTGGTTTTTGGTTGGTGAGGAAAAAGGTAAGTAAGTGTCTTTTTTCCAAAAGTGGAAGAATTAACAAATAAAACGTTCACTTCTTGAGATATGATTTTTCGAAAGTTTGGTTTTTGGTTTTTGGAAATTAAAGTTTTCAATGGAGAATAACTCGAAAAGTATTGACCTATCGAAGAAACTTCATGGAACATATTTTGCTTAGAATTTGTTTCTTGGATTTTCTTGGTTTTTGGTTGGTGAAGAAAAAGGTAAGTAAGTGTCTTTTTTCCAAAAGTGGAAGAATTAACAAATAAAACGTTCACTTCTTGAGATATGATTTTTCGAAAGTTTGGTTTTTGGTTTTTGGAAATTAAAGTTTTCAATGGAGAATAACTCGAAAGGTATTGACCTATCGAAGAAACTTCATGGAACATATTTTGCTTAGAATTTGTTTCTTGGATTTTCTTGGTTTTTGGTTGGTGAGGAAAAAGGTAAGTAAGTGTCTTTTTTCCAAAAGTGGAAGAATTAACAAATAAAACGTTCACTTCTTGAGATATGATTTTTCGAAAGTTTGGTTTTTGGTTTTTGGAAATTAAAGTTTTCAATGGAGAATAACTCGAAAGGTATTGACCTATCGAAGAAACTTCATGGAACATATTTTGCTTAGAATTTGTTTCTTGGATTTTCTTGGTTTTTGGTTGGTGAGGAAAAAGGTAAGTAAGTGTCTTTTTTCCAAAAGTGGAAGAATTAACAAATAAAACGTTCACTTCTTGAGATATGATTTTTCGAAAGTTTGGTTTTTGGTTTTTGGAAATTAAAGTTTTCAATGGAGAATAACTCGAAAAGTATTGACCTATCGAAGAAACTTCATGGAACATATTTTGCTTAGAATTTGTTTCTTGGATTTTCTTGGTTTTTGGTTGGTGAAGAAAAAGGTAAGTAAGTGTCTTTTTTCCAAAAGTGGAAGAATTAACAAATAAAACGTTCACTTCTTGAGATATGATTTTTCGAAAGTTTGGTTTTTGGTTTTTGGAAATTAAAGTTTTCAATGGAGAATAACTCGAAAGGTATTGACCTATCGAAGAAACTTCATGGAACATATTTTGCTTAGAATTTGTTTCTTGGATTTTCTTGGTTTTTGGTTGGTGAAGAAAAAGGTAAGTAAGTGTCTTTTTTCCAAAAGTGGAAGAATTAACATATAAAACGTTCACTTCTTGAGATATGATTTTTCGAAAGTTTGGTTTTTGGGTTTTGGAAATTAAAGTTTTCAATGGAGAATAACTCGAAAAGTATTGACCTATCGAAGAAACTTCATGGAACATACTTTGCTTAGAATTTGTTTCTCTATGGATTTTCTTGGTTTTGGGTTGCTGAAGAAAAAGGTAAGTGTGTCTTTTTTCCAAAAGTGGAAGAATTAACATATAAAGCGTTCACTTCTTGGGCTATGATTTTTCGAAAGTTTGGTTTTTAGTTTTTGGAAATTAAAGTTTTCAATGGAGAATAACTCAAAAAGTATTGACCTATCGAAGAAACTTCATGGAACATATTTTGCTTAGAATTTGTTTCTCGATGGATTTTCTTGGTTTTCGGTTGCTGAAGAAAAAGGTAAGTGTCCTCATTCCAAAAGTGGAAGAATTAACAAATAAAACGTTCATTTTTCGAGATATGAGTTTTCAAAAGTTCGGTTTTTGGTTTTGGAAATTAAAGTTTTCAATGGAGAATAACTCGAAAAGTATTGACCTATCGAAGAAATTTCATGGAACATATTTTGCTTAGAATTTGTTTCTCTATGAATTTTCTTGGGTTTCTGTTGCTGAAGAAGAAGGTAAGTAAGTGTCTTTTTTCCAAAAGTGGAAGAATTAACATATAAAGCGTTCACTTTTTGGGCTATGATTTTTCGAAAGTTTGGTTTTTGGTTTTTGGAAATTAAAGTTTTCAATGGAGAATAACTCGAAAAGTATTGATCTATCGAAAAAACTTCATGGAACATATTTTGCTTAGAATTTGTTTCTCTATGGATTTCCGGGGTTGTTTCACCCCCTGGAATATCAAAAACGTATTAAAAAAAAGTTCAAAACCTTCGCTTTGATCTACGGGAACTAGGATTCTAATAACTGATTTTAATTGAATTAATCAAATGTAATAATTGAGTAAATAAATGATTCTATCCATTCTGGCGCTCGTTTTAATTAGGATAAACGCGAATCCCATCCCTCCCCCTCCACGTAACCGATTATCCAATCCCCGGACGGGGCGATAATACGGCCATGTTAAATCTTCCATTAAAATCCACAATGGCCGGTATGCAAATACCCTTATTACGAATCCGTCATGTAATCTTTTGTTCTACGCACATATTCCATTAAAACAGCTTCCAGGGGAGGAAATATCTTTCGTTCCCATAGACTTTCCGGCCATACAAAGTAACACTACTCCTGAATTAAAGTAAACAGATAAATACAATTTCTTTGTAGTAAATATTTAACTAACAGTAATGCCTACCTTGTAGGCGAGTAAATATTGAACGACGCCGATTAAATATTTGACCGTCGGTCCTTTGTTTATGGGAGATATTTAATATTTTCATGTAACTGCAAACTAGATTGATGCGACTACATGGGAACCGACAATTACACACGAAACGAAATATAACGCAACAGTTTGTAATAACGCATTAATGGAGAGACGTGTTTCTAATTAATCTACTCGAACGCTCCGAAGTTTTCCCTCCATTAAATTTAACGAGAGCAACACACACACACAGTGTTAACCGCGGAGCGATAATTTTATTACGGAATCGTAACACAACGAAAAAAGTGAAACACACGACACGTTTAATTAAACGAACAACGGCGGGTACATTACTATCTAAAATAAATTAATTGTTAATGGGAGATTAATATAACTAGACTCGGCGTTCTCGTAGAGTCTAGTCAAGATGTGTGTTTGCTGCGAAAAATAGTTAGAAGGCTCGGAAAAATATGAGCGATAGCTCATTCGACGCGGAATGCAAAACTGAGAAATGGGTTTTGAGGATTTTTTTTTGCTAAGAAAAATTGCAAATGTTATTAACAAAAAACGAAAAATAAAAACGCTCTTTCGATTTTTTGATGACAACTCAAAAACCATAAGAGATAGAGGAATTCGCAAAAGAGATCCTTAAAGAGGAGGAAATTTCCGATAAAAAAGTCCCTACTCTCGGATTTCTATCTCTTATATTTATATTTTTAATTTGTTGCTGAAAGTACGGCTCCACGTGACCGTTACGGCATGCGCTCGCCGCCTCTGAAGCGACTACGTCATAGAAAATAATTTTTTAAGGTACTAAGTATTAGTTTAAAAATTTAAAACAAACTTTAGTGTATTCTATACACTTGAAGGAATAATGTCTCGTTGGAAAAAAAAATTTAAGTACATTTTTCAAAAAGCTAGCCCATTCTTAATGAACTAGTTATTTTCGTCCTTCCGTCTTCATTAAAAGCAGGCTAAATGTTTAAATAAATTCTCCATAAATATTTTGCTTCTCGGAGTCCTTTCGATGAGTGTACGCGATAAGGTGACCTCATAAAATTATTTAAAATTTCTTTATTTAGTTTACAACGAATTTTTAAAATCAACAAAAAACGCAAAATCCAGAAATTGTTGTTAATTTTTTTTTCTCTTATTATATTATGTTATGGCTGTTTTTATATCAAACTAAGGATTACATAATTGTTGAAAAAAATTTTTACAGCTATTTGTTTAAGAATTGTTTATAAATAAACGGCTTGGTTTAATATTTTTGAAAATTATTTTTTTACCGTTCTATTGTTTAGGATTAATTAGGATTTTTAAAATAATAAAATTTTGTTATAATTTACAATACTTTTTTTAATGTTTTCATTATTTAAATAATTAGTTAAGGAATAATTCTGTGTTCAGAAATCATTATAAAAATCTCTTAATAGAATAGGAGAAAAAATATTTTTTTCACTGATAATTTCATTGTTAATTAAGTTAACAATTCGTTACAAAACGTTTTTGAGTGTCACATTTTTTTTCCCTATTACTACTAAAAATTACAAAAACAACGATATGCAACAAAGTGAGGTAACAAAATTATAGTTTTTTTCCTCACTTTGTTTGATTTTTTTACAATGTCATTATAGTCATAAAAATCATTGAATTATTTAAATTTTATTTTATTCCAATTTAATAATTTTATTTATGCGAACGCCGCAAAATCATATATGCCCCTACGGGCCAGCAACTTGCAATACGCGTTCGGACATACGATGACTCACAGCGTAACAGATCGGCATACAATGTTTTATCCAACAAGTGGAAGAAATCGTTATTTATGAGATAATCATTAATAAGCTTTGTAATGAAATCAAAGCTACTTGCGTCACAGTACCCTATAAACGTCAGAATGACTTGACAGTGACTTTTTTACATTTTGGTTAAAGTAGGTCGTTTGTTTGGTTCCCACGGGCAATAAATATAAAGATACTTTAAATATGAACGTGAGTTATAATCCATAACTCACTACTGACTTATGGATTATAACATACTAGTTTGTTATTTGATAGTTTACTTGTCTAAAATGACTAATAATGACAGTCATAACTGTCATGTGTTGGATAAAATAATTTTTGTTTTGGACTTCTTGCGCGCCATTGGTCAGGTGGAAATTCCTGCGGCCTGCGGACAAGTCGAGCAGGTGTAGCTGGCGCCACTTTCGCGATAATTTACGCGAGTCGTATCCTTCCCGCGGCGCCGGAAAGACCTTGATATACTTGCAAATATCCACTTACATAACGTGCGTTCCAAAATAAGACGACGCAAATTAATAAGATCGTCTTAGGTCGATTTTATGAGACGTTCCATGGAGTAGCTCTAATGTATTCAAGAAATGAGGGTTTGTCTTAGCTTATTTCGTGGAGGACGCGGATACCGCTAATGTCAAGAAGTTCTTTATCATGAAAATATTAAAGTGCAAGAGGGCAAGGAAAATCAATCAAGCTACAAATATTATGCCTAAATACAAATATCATGCCTAATGTAAGTAATAGAATGATCCTGAAGGTGGGGTGGTGAGGCAATTCGACACCTTCACTGGTATGACACCCTGTGTTATGAACATTTTGATCTACCTGAGTTCAGAAAATGAAAACTCGCGTTAGGTTAGTTCGTAAAAATTCTTCTGGGACTAGTCGCAATCACGTTAGTTTCGTGGTTTGTCTCAGCGCGAAACTATCGAAGACCTGTGTTCAAGTCATAAGAGGTTGTCTTAGTTCGTAAATTTACTTATTTCGAAAAATGAACATTCTTAATAATTCATCATAGTACATAAATAGAATTTTCGTTTTACGGCTTTTAGATATTTCTTAAACTTATCAACAGTTAATTTAGGGAAAATTCAATTACCGCTTCATTTCAGGGAAACACTATTTTTGAAAATCGTCACTAGATAAATGTTTAACCCAAAACCCTAAATTGAGTGTCAAAGTTTGTATACAATTGATTGTGAGATATTTCTTAAAATGTGTGAATCTGACATCGCATTTTCTAAACTTCCTTAAAATAGCAAAAAGCGTAGTGTTTTAGGATAATTCAATATCATTTAAAAAAAATTGAATTATTCAAAAAAATCCGTTAAGTGGCGAATTTCTAATATTTCCTCAAAAATTGTTTGTAATACATTTCACCAAATTGTAAAAAATATGGCTTTCTTTTGAAACCTCATTAATATCTGTCAAGTTATTTAGTAATTTTTGAGATACATATTCACAACTGACTGAGATGTTTCCATCGAATGTCAATTTGCATTTTCCATATTTAGTTAAAAATGAGTCAAAAAAATGGCGCTAGAGCAAGACGACTTGTATCAAATTGTAAAAAATGTAGGTAGTACTCTTTTGAGAAAATGTTAAAGCTGTCAAAATCTTTAGGCCTTTTGAGATATGTCGTTGTGACGTCAAATTTTGTATGGGAATTTACTAATTTCGAAAAACTTGATACTCGCAGAAAGTTCAAATTTCGGTTTAGTTCATACAGAATTTGGTGTACTTCCTACATGAAAAGTGTTTTATATTTTGTACATTTTTATCTCATTTGCTGGAAACTTTTCGTACCTCATCTTAAAAAGTAAGTCAAAGTGTTGATACTCACTTTAAAGAGCAGGTAATTTATATATGTTGTACTGCGTTTAAGATCATTCAAAATTAACGGCCGAGTTTTGAGATATTTGAAGAAATCCGTCTAAAAACGAAGAAGTCATAAACGATATATATTCATAAAATAACCTCTTTTGCAGTCAACATAAGTTCTTAGTTCAGGTACTTTCTTGGAAAGGCAATCAAAGGAAGGCATATAAGTACCTGCCCTAGTACCTACATAAGTGGGTAGGATTATGAAAGTAGGTAGGTAGCTAATTCATCTTTGTTTTTAGATTTCTCACTTGTCGGGATTGTGATCATCGGGATTTGGTACTATACCCATATTAGGCACCATAGAAGGCTACGTGTCGATTCGTGGGATTTCAGGTGGGTCAGACAAGTTTCGGGAACCTTTCTGTGAAGGTCATGTGATACGCTCGAAAGTTTGTTGGAAACGCAAGGGGGCAAGGATCAAACATGTAAGGGTACTTTCAGAAAATTGTGTTAATCGGTTTAAGGCGTTTAAGCCCTTAGTATCACCCTTCTAATTGTCTCTTTATTCTTGTGACCGTAAAGTCACTTTAACGCCCATACTTATATCCGACGCACGTTCACCTAATCTCGCTTTACCCGACCGATGAGATAATCTCCCGACAGGCGACCAGACCTCGTCTCCCATTACGCGGTCCCGTTTCCATCTACGAGACTAGGATCGAATAGACGTCGCGGCAAACAAAATCAACGCTCCACCCTTTCCCTTCTTCTCCCTCGTCCCTATCGGCAACCAATCGAGACGGATATAATAACGTCTCGGGATAACCGGGACGCGATCCCGAAATCGAGTTTCGACGACGCGAGATGAGATCTATCGACTGATAGATGACTAAGCGGTAACGTGAAACGAGCTACGCCGAGCGGTTTTCGAGTCGACGTGAACCGACCTTAAAATACAGGGAGATGAACGAAAAATTAACGCCCAGAAAGCACCTATGCGTGCAAGCGAGAGCGAGAGCGAGAACAAGTGACAGAGATCGACCTTAGCGTTTGCCTTGCGACGCGTCTATCTCGCTTCCACTACAGCGTCCGAGTGAAAGAGAGACCGGCACCACATAACCAATGTGAGCCATGCGGGCGTGAGATGACGCACCTATCTCCCTTCCACTCTGTCGGCGGCGACGGCAACAGCACACAGCTGGACGTTAGCGGTATTGCCGACTATTATTTATAAAGTTATCTGAATATTTACTGTGCATACCATTGCTTATTACTATTAGAATAACAATTGCGACAATAAGGTATTCAATTCTTGCATTTTAAGAGTTCGATTAGCTATATAATCTCATATATTTGTTCTTGCATCGGTCAATGAGTGCAGTGATAATAGGTTATGTTACGATTTCGACTAAAAAATTATGATGAATGATATAAATGATCATGATTCACACATGTCATAACAATGTGTCTAAAATGACCAGTTGGACCGGCCAAACGCAGTGCGAAAAAACCTTCTAATGATAATTTAGTGATAATAATTCTATAGAATTCATAAACGTATGCAATTTTTTATCAATGTTTTCTTATGACGTTATCACGTAAAATTATCGTCCGTAAACCGATTTTACAGACAACCAATTTTTTTAATAGAGTCCAACAATTTTAATTGTCTATTCAAAATGCCTCAAATTCGTGTATTTTTGACCTTTAATCATTAATAAATAAATAAGCTCAATAATATAACGTTTGTTCCTCTATATCTAAAGTACCGAAAAACTGTCACAACCACTGTCCTTGGAAAACGTCATTTCCCTGTAGTATTAACCGAAATGTCGTTACGTTTGCCTATTGCGACGGTTTTTGTGGAAAATTTCCCGATTAGATTTTCCGACTGCTCGGACCCTTTCGGAGATGGAAATGTCGCGCCGGACATGCCGCGAATGCCGATCCGGGAAAATGCCGGAAAATTCGTCGAGGGATTAAAGACCGTACCGACTCGTCCGTTTCATTGGTATGATAATCCGGGCGTAATGTGATCGGATATGCAAATTTGATTTTAAAACTTTCGGGCACGTCCGGGACCGAATAATGGCGGGCGGATTGCGACGCGATCCACTTCACAAACAATGTGGAAGTAGGACGGGATGGAAAATTCGCATTCGTGAGAGAGATTTTCCGATTCGCTTATACAAATTCATCTTCTTTATCCCGGATTCGTCCAACGTCAGATATAGGCCTCTTCCACGTTCCGCCATGCCTTTCGATCTCTCGCAGTAGATATACTAGGCGGGTTCCGTCCCGCGGTTACTTGGCGCCAAAATTTGACGCGGAACACAAAAGTCTGAACGCACGGAACGCGGCACTTCGCGCGAAAACTTGACAGCGCCGGCGGCGCCACCTATCGAACGGTAGCGTAACGTCGCAATACACGACAGTTAGCTGTGGATCGCTCGTGAGGAATATCTTCTAATAGGTTTGAGCTTGTATCGCTTCTATATACAGACCGTTTCTAAAGAGTCGCAAGATGGGATAAACATAAGAGCGAAAGAAATGCTATATATTTCTCGTTGGCTAAACGGAGAACGACCTTTTGCGATGTTGCTAGCTCGCGAAACATCACATTCATCCGCTCCGCACACTGTACCGCACACAGCCGAAAGTGTAAAGCGATACGCGACCGCGATACGCGTTGACTTGGACTGCCTGCTCGGCCGGCAACGTTGCAAAACATCCATCTCTGTCATACTAACGAACTACTGTTAGTTTCTCGTTTGCTCTCGTTGATTTCCCACCATGCGTTTCGATAGAAAAGCTCCGTATATAAAGTGGCATGAGGAGTAGTGTCAGAACAGGCAAAACCTAATCCATGAAAGACAGAAAAAGAAGAATACCGGAAGCAGTTATGACGAGATGGTATTCAAGTTACAACTGTCGTTTAGCTGTAAATCGTACCAGTTAATATCAATTTAATCGGGTTAATTTTGAAATTACCGGCTAATGTCTAAACTAAAGCCAGGTAAAATCCCCCCATCCCTACCCAACCCTACTAATTCGATTTTAGTTCGAACTAACTCAAACTAAAAATAAAATCCCGCGGCGTGTTCGTGCTCCACATCCACTTTCCCCGATACCAGCTAATACCGATGTTGTGAAGTTAAATTGGCCCCGGGGAGGGGGAGGAGGAGGAGGAGTGAGGGGAATATCGGGACGCAACCACAGCTAATTTCGTTAAGATCCTCCCTTTCATCGACTGTAAGTATCCGAATTACTATAAATTAGCTCCCCCTCTCCCCCGTCTTATGTTCCCGGGAACATTCCCTCGCTCAGAGATCGATACCGAAACACGATACCGGGACGTAAACTTTAAATCTCGACAAAGTCTCGATATTGACGAGTAAACAAACGGACCGGGGATCGTGTAAATCCACAGATTTCGGATGCGACGTATCGCGTAGATCACACACGGAATATGTCGCAGATATTGCGGAATGAAATAAGTACTTACCACTCCATATAGAGGAACACAGCTTCGGATTCGACGAGCTACGCGCTACGTCTCACGAGATAATCGAATAAGACATAACCTCGACGTTCCGAAATGAAGTTTCCTTAAATCTAAAAAATAATAGCACATTGTTGCATGAACTGCATTGACACATTCTCTCCCGCAATATGCGTGTGAATTGCATTCGCTGCTTTCCCTGTACTTAAGTAAATCTGCAATAATATTGACTTTCCATGGGAGTGGCAACGTCGATTCCTATTCTTTCAACATGACGGTTACTCGTTTACATTGCACTGACCCTAAAGGGCGTACTCAAGCGGTGCAAGAGGGAAATCTAACGTGCATAGATTCCCCTAATGGAAAGTCTATCTCAGTCTCAGTAATAAAGGCACTCCGAGAGGAACTCTCGATGGGTCTGTATATATTTGAATGGTCTGTATAAGTCGTGACATAACCTCGACATTTCCGAAAAGAACCGTTTTCTTAGATCTCCCCCGTCGTTAATCGCAACGAGTCGTTTCGACTGAATTAAACTCGAAGGGTATTTAATTAATCGGAGTAATTACTTGGGGGGATTAACTCGAACGGAGCTAATAAGCGAAAAGCGCCTACTTGACCCGATGGAAAGAGGGAGGATTTTCAGTGTTTTAGACTGTTCACTGAAGAGGGGGAAGTAAAATGGAGTGGCGGACGGGAGTAGTACTATATCGATCCTAATTGTTTTGTTTTACGGTTAATTAGGAGTTTAATTAAACGAAGTTGTTTTATAAAATATAGAAAGGAATATAAAACCGAACGTACTTCCGTATTTCGTCGGTGCCTACGAAGAGTATAACTCTGAGAAACGCGGCGAAGAGTATAACTTTCAATAAACGCGGCGAAAACTATCATTCCTAGCTGCATGTCAGGGAAAAGTATAACTCCTAATAATGCGTCAGCGAATAGAATTATTAATAATTACCTCTGATTCTGAGTCCGCGAAGAGTATAACACCGGCGATAAAAGGAATTCCTTAGTAAGTGTCGGCGAAGAAAGGTATTTCTGTTTGGGTGTCCGCGAAGAGTATAACTCCTCTTAGTACGCGGCGAAAAAAACAATATAATTTTTTTTACACGTTGGTCTTGATTTACGTCACCCTAACCTACAAGCTCTCACGTTCCGCCCTGAGACTTCTACGAGATCTTCAAGATACGACAACTTCAAACCCGGATCTGCACGATACGCCCTCAGATCCAAACCCGGAGAAGTACGTCACGCCCTCTCTCCACCACACGACTAGAACTTCAACTCCAGACCTGCACGTTACGCCCTCAGGTCTCCAACTACAATCTCCTGCCTTACAACCTGGGAGACAAGATTCATCTCCGCAGCCGCCCACGAGCTACGAGAGAGAAACTACACTCTCTACAGAGACCACTCCATACTTCGTTCAATATATAATATATATGTCTTCGTCGACACATTAACATGAAATATATTTTTCGCAGCCACACATTGAGAAATAATTTTTTTCGCTAAAAACCTTTTAGGAGTTATACTCTTCGCGAGTATGTAGAGAAAATATTTTTTTTTCGACGACTCTTATCAGAAAGTTATATTTTTTTTTTCGTTGATAATTTATTGGGAATTTGCGATTTGCTTACACCGTTAGCAATATGTTATCTAAAGTTCAGTGAAAGAAGAAAGTGTAGTTGAACAGTAATAAGAACCGATTAAGTGAGTGGTTGTTTTACTATGTTCCAGGAGCGACCCTAAAGCAGTTCTAAGGTGAAGGCAAGTACACTGCACAACATTTAGATTCCAGACTCTATCTAACTGACTTAACCTCAATCTCCGTGACGTATTGAGTGTTGCGGTCACTCGTCCTCCCCATCAGACGTCCCCAATCCATACGCTCGTACGAATACTTAATAAGATTCCCGGACGAGAAACGGGACATCGACTCGTATTCCCTATTCGCCTCACGCACATATCCAGCGAAACGTCCCGTCCCCTCGTGTCGTTGTCCCTTCCCCCTCCCTCGACGAATTTTTATTTATCGACGTTTATTTAACGTCGATCGATCCGGGAAGATGATAAATTGCCCGGGAATAGGGGGACGTGCATCGCAGGTGAGAGAGTGGGGGTGGGAGAGGTGAACTCATTTTAAATACTGTCACGTGGAGGGGGGTGAAAGGGACGGGGTGGGGGTTATTGATGATCCATGGGGAAAGACGGGAGTTTTAAGGGCGCGGATGGGAATTCGAAATTTTATTTTATCTCCCGATCGGATCTAGTTTAACTTTGGTGTGCCTCGACGGAAAGTGGGAACATTCTGGAAGGAGGAAGAGGAAGAGGGAAAGCTTGACGGAAAATTACGAATCGTAGAGTATTTTTTATGTGGAAAATGGTCGGAAAATCTACGAAAATCACTAAATGGGGATAGTACAGTCATGTTTACCCATTATTCCTTCTTCCTCTTCTTCTATCTGTTCCAGGATCTCCTGCGTCCTAAAGCCTTGTAATTGAGTGCTTTTTAGGAAATCCTTCATACGTTCGATATGTTCTTTTGTAATTTTTCGTTAATTCTGTAATTGGTTGTATTATGCGTTTCAAGCTAGTTGATTCGGGATTCCCCATTCCATGTCGATAAAGCGCTTGTATGTAGTTTATCCCTTATAACTGAATGTCCCATTCTTATATGCTATTTACATAATGGTGACATTTACAGGTAAGGGCTTAAAATTATTAGAAACATAAAGACAAGTCGGTAATAAAATTTGTTTTTATTCAGAAGATGCAAAAGAAATCATGATCTTTGATTTTCTAATGATCTTTGTCTCTTGTCGGAACAGGTCTTTCTGAGGAATTATCATCTACTGAAATCTACAGACTGCATCTCTGGAACCTCAGGATATATATATATATACAGGGTGTTAGGGGTTTGACTGCCTTTATTTTAACTGGCGATAGTATTCACCAAAATAAACAAAAAACCTTATATAACAGGGTTCCTAAAACTAACCGTTTTCGAGAAAAAAATTAGCAAACTACTAATTTTAAGGTGTAAAAATTCAAGTGTGGCAACACCGCGAACTTATCGCACGCGTTGCGAAACATTGACCCCGTACAGTTGTTTACATGTATACCGATCATTTCTTGTCGGTGTTGCCAAGTTGTGGTGAAGTGCCTTGATAATATAACTCGACTTTTCTCGAAAACGGTAGGTTTTAGGACCCCCGTTATAGGTTTTTTTGTTTGTTTTGATGAATACTATCACCTATTAAAATAAAGGCAGTCAAACTCCTAACACCCTGTATACATAAATCAAGCGATATATAAGTGTGGATGACGTCTCTTAAGTCAGATTATCCCCTTTTTCTCCCTAAGGGTTGGAGCAATAAAATCAAACTTTGCTTAAAAGTTGTGAAATAGCAATAAAGAGCCCAGGCTGTATTTAACGCACATACATTTTTTTTACTATTTTTCTGATATTTCAGGGGTGAGTTTAATGCTAAGGGTTGAAGGGGTGGTTCTGGGATTGCGCTACTAGTCCCTATCGTCAGCAATAAAATATGCCGCTTGGTTTAGGTATATATCCGGAGATACAGGTGTGGATGATGTGGCTTAAGTCTTAAGACAGATTATCCCCTTTTTCTCGCTAAGGGTTGAAGCAATAAAATCCTGGTTTTCGTAATAAATTGTGGACAAAATATGAGCCTATAGTAAATGCAGACTTATGGATGATGTGGCTTAATAGACATCGCACCCTGGGAGACTGCGTCCCCTTAGGCGTGACAATATAACCAAAACAACTAAGTAGTTAACGAGAGTATTAGCAATGATGGAAAGATAGAATCAGAGATTCTAAACAAGGTCCAATTGTTGCAACACTTTTAGGTGTTCATCGGGGTCAGATGGAGTGCCACGTACTATTAGACATGAAATTGGAGGTCCCTGGCGATCACTAGAAGCGGCTGACTAATAGGAAGACGCGAATTTGACACGTACTTTTAGCTTATCTGACTGAATAGCGAGTTTCATCTCAGATCTCTAATATTGACGTATAGGTGTTCATCGGAGTCAGATGGAGTGCCACGTGTTATTAGACATGAAATTGGAGGTCCCTGGCGATCACTAGAAGCGGCTGACTAATAGGAAGACGCGAATTTGACACGTTTTTTTAGCTTATCTGACTGAATAGCGAGTTTCATCTCAGATCTCTAATATTGACGTATAGGTGTTCATCGGAGTCAGATGGAGTGCCACGTACTATTAGACATGAAATTGGAGGTCCCTGGCGATCACTAGAAGCGGCTGACTTATAGGAAGACGCGAATTTTGACACTTATTATTAGCTTTTTTGACTGAATAACGATTTTTATCTCAGATCTCTAATATTGACGTATAGGTGTTCATCGGAGTCAGATGGAGTGCCACGTGTTATTAGACATGAAATTGGAGGTCCCTGGCGATCACTAGAAGCGGCTGACTAACAGGAAGACGCGAATTTGACACGCATTTTTAGCATATATGACTGAATAACGAGTTTCATCTCAGATCTCTAATATTGACGTATAGGTGTTCATCGGAGTCAGATGGAGTGCCACGTACTATTAGACATGAAATTGGAGGTCCCTGGCGATCACTAGAAGCGACTGACTAATAAGAAGACGCGAATTTGACACGTAGTTTTAGCTTATTTGACTGAATAACGAGTTTCATCTCAGATCTCTAATATTGAAGTATAGGTGTTCATCGGAGTCAGATGGAGTGCCACGTACTAGTAGACATGAAATTAGAGGTCGCTGGCGATCACTAGAAGCGGCTGACTAATAGGAAGACGCGAATTTGCCACGTATTTTTAGCTTATCTGACTGAATAGCGAGTTTCATCTCAGATCTCTAATATTGACGTATAGGTGTTCATCGGAGTCAGATAGAGTGCCACGTACTATTAGACATGAAATTGGAGGTCCCTGGCGATCACTAGAAGCTGCTGACTAATAGGAAGACGCGAATTTGACACGCATTTTTAGCATATATGACTGAATAGCGAGTTTCATCTCAGATCTCTAATATTGACGTATAGGTGTTCATCGGAGTCAGATGGAGTGCCACGTACTATTAGACATGAAATTGGAGGTCCCTGGCGATCACTAGAACACTAACAGGAAGACGCGAATTTGACACTTATTTTTAGCTTATCTGACTGAATAGCGAGTTTCATCTCAGATCTCTAATATTGACGTATAGGTGTTCATCGGAGTCAGATGAAGTGCCACGTACTATTAGACATGAAATTGGAGGTCCCTGGCGATCACTAGAAGCGGCTGACTAATAGGAAGACGCGAATTTGACACGAATTTTTAGCTTATCTGACTGAATAGCGAGTTTCATCTCAGATCTCTAATATTGACGTATAGGTGTTCATCGGAGTCAGATGGAGTGCCACGTACTATTAGACATGAAATTGGAGGTCCCTGGCGATCACTAGAAGCGGCTGACTTATAGGAAGACGCGAATTTTGACACTTATTATTAGCTTCTTTGACTGAATAACGATTTTTATCTCAGATCTCTAATATTGACGTATAGGTGTTCATCGGAGTCAGATGGAGTGCCACGTGTTATTAGACATGAAATTGGAGGTCCCTGGCGATCACTAGAAGCGGCTGACTAACAGGAAGACGCGAATTTGACACGCATTTTTAGCATATATGACTGAATAACGAGTTTCATCTCAGATCTCTAATATTGACGTATAGGTGTTCATCGGAGTCAGATGGAGTGCCACGTACTATTAGACATGAAATTGGAGGTCCCTGGCGATCACTAGAAGCGACTGACTAATAAGAAGACGCGAATTTGACACCAGGCCCCGCTCTAGCAATAACGCCGCCCTGGGCAAATTAAAGAATTGCCGCCTTTTTCCTAACATCGCAAATAATTTCATAAGGATGGTTAATTAATTTTTTGTTACATGTCCGAAATAATATACTTATGTTTTATTTTATACTGTTACCGAATGCGAATTGCGCTTTTGTAATTTGTATTTGTAATTAAATAATAATGTGACTCCCCCAGCGACATCTGAGAAACGGCCCCAGGGGGTGACCACAAAGCTCGAAAAGGCGGTTTCGAGTATTTGTCACAAGCTGGTCACGGGCTCTCTTTTCTCTCAGCCTCAGTGACCGATGTGTTAATTAATAATTATTAATATAGGTATAATATATTATATATTCTAGCTTCTCTGCTCACAATTAATTGCAAGGGATTTTTTTTAAATTTAAAAAATAACAGACATAAGTAGGTATTTTTATTAAAAACACATACACACATTTTTTTTGTATTACGTATATTTATATTGCACACAAATAAGTGAAATAAGTCCTAAATATTAACAAAACGAAAATTACCAAAAAATAAATCATTGGACAATCTAACGAAATGTAATGATCAGCGGTGTTGGCCGGTGGAGGACAAAGAATTGTTTTGTTATGGAATGTAGATGAAAAAAATAACTGCACATTATAAACATAAATGCTAAAAAATATAAGCGAAACAAAAATTAACAGAAAACTTTTTTTCGGACTTTGACCTCGGCAAATTTTTTTATTATTTCTTTTAAATCTAGTTTATTGCTGATTTCATGTTCAATGGCTAGCATGGCTAAACCGTTTAGACGAGCTTGGGTGGAAGTGGATCTTAGGTAGTTTTTAATTAGTTTTAATTTGGAGAAACTCCTTTCTCCACTAGCTACACTAATTGGAATTGTTAACAATACTCGTAAAGCAACTCTAAGATTTGGCGCTAAATTTAATTTTGTAATAAATTTTAGTACTTCCCGTGGACTCTCTTTTTTTGATAAAAGTGCAGAAACTACGTATATTTCATCTGCCAATTCCACTCCACTTAAATCGGATGAATCTCTATCGGTTAAAATAATTTCCAAATCTTTGCAATGAGATATTAAGCTCTCTTTTGAAATATTTTTTAAATTATATACATCATATAGAAATTGAAAATATGTATTATGATCGCTTAGAAGTTTAAAACGAATATCTAAAGCATTTATTGCATGATCGATAATAAAGGAAAAGAATTCAATTTTATATATTTGTTTAGCGTCCTTAATAGGGTTATCTTTACTTTCGTATGAAAACTGCGTTTGCTTTTTTCTAATTCTGTGGCGTGGTAACGATTCAAATTTCGGGTCGACATCAACGTCATTTGCCAATGCATTTGCATCTTTAATAATTTGATTAAATGAATCATCCGACCTCAAATTTTTAAAGAAAGATTTACTGTTTTTTAGAAGCTCAGTTGCCAAGGAAAGGTCATAATCTTCAGATTGCATAAGCTTGCTTATAGGATTAATATGATTTAGAATTTGGTACCAAATTACAATTGAACATAAAAATTTAAATTGTTTGAGACAGTTTAATAAGCCAGACGCTTCGACTTTTACAGAGTTGTCAACATCTGAATTTTCATAAATATTTAGCAATGCATCTTAAATGTCTCCAATTTGATATCTTAAAGGTTTGACAGCATCTAGTCTGCTTTCCCAACGTGTATCGCTTAAGGGCTTCAAAGTCAAACCACTAACATGTTTCAAGAGTATTGCCCACCGCAAAGTCGAAGAAGAAAAAAACAAGTAAATCTTCTGAACCACATTGAAAAAACTTGCAGCCTCTAATGATGATTTCGCCATGTCATTTATGACCAAATTTAATGAGTGGTTACTACATGGCACAAAGAAAGCTCTTGGATTTAAATTCCTAATCCTGGTTTGTACCCCCGCTTTATCGCCCTT
Organism: Cryptocephalus moraei; assembly: GCA_946251905.1. NCBI lineage: Eukaryota > Metazoa > Arthropoda > Insecta > Coleoptera > Chrysomelidae > Cryptocephalus > Cryptocephalus moraei. The sequence goes on along the minus strand of OX276464.1, from coordinate 22,460,621 downwards.
CATATTCGCCCCATTATCATAACCTTGTCCCCTCATATCTTGTAAATTTATGTTTACATTTTCTAACTCTTGAATTATAACATCAGATAACTCTTTACCCGTACACTTCTCAACAGGAAGAAAACCTAAGAAACTTTCATTAATTTGGACGTCAATCTCATTCTCCGACTGAATAATTGAAACATATCTTACTATAAAAGTCATTTGTTCGACTTTATTAACATCAGGGGTACAATCTAGGATTATAGAATAATATTTTGCTTTCCTAATTTCTTCTATTATAACAGATTTAATATTGTCATGAAGAATGTCTATTATTTCGTTCTGTATGTTTTTTCCAAGATAGTTGGCTTTAGTTTCCTCTTTTTTGAGAACTCTTCGAATATGTTCTTCCATAATTGGGTCAAATTCAGCAAGCAACTGAACAATCTTTAAAAAATTGCCATTATTTTGTTCATAAAGCTTGTTACTTGACCCTTGAAAAGCTAAGCAACTTTCGCCAAGCATTTTGGTGATTGAAACAATACGTAGAAGCACCTCGTACCAATAATTAATTTCTGCATTAATTACTCTTTGGGCAGTTGCATCGATAGTTTGGGAAGAACTTAACCTTTGACTAAGTTCCACCCAGGATTTTTCAGAATTAATATGACTATAAGAATTTTCATGAGAATTTAAAATTTCGCCGAGGTGCTTCCAATCTTTGCAACCGTCTTTTGAAAGAGAATTAGAAATGCAACCAAAAATTTTACAATAAAAACAAAACACACAGTTTTTTGAAACAGAATAAACGAGCCAATTTCTTTGAACTTTTTCTCCGTTTCTCAAAATTCTAAAATAGTAACTTATACTAAATTTACGGCATTTATCGTCGTAAGGAAATATGTAATTTTGTAACGGTTTAGGCGGACCTAAGTTAACTAAGAATGTTCTTTCAGAATTTCTTAAGCTTCTGGGCCATAAACCTGGATCCGAACTTATTAAATTTTTAGTTGTTGATCCATCTGGATCCTCTGATTCAAGATTTGATGTACTTGCGCAGGTTTCTGAAATGCTCTCTTCTGGTTTGTCGGTATCATCCGAATCTGATGATTCCGTGTTTTCCCATTTATGTTGTTGGTTTTCCTGAAAATCAGTCTCCGAGTTATCTTCAGTTTCAGTGGTTGCATGTTTGGAACTACTGCTATCAGGTATAAGTAAATAATTTGCTAAGGCTCCTGCTTGCTTTTGTATTTGCACCTGTTTTTCCAGCCTTTTTCTTTTGTACTGGGATCCAGAAAGTCGTTTTCTTCCGTCAGCCATTCTGTAGCAACACAATCTAGTTAATTTATGTTAGGTAGGTACTCCAATAAAATCACAACTAATACAAAAGCAGGCAATTGTTATTACAGTTAATCTAATATTGTACTAAAAGACACAAGTATTAATTAAATATTTCACCAACATCATAGGAAATAGAAATTCTATTGATTTATGGATTTAACAATTCTAGAAAACACCCCTGATTTAAAATTGTCTATATTAGTTTAATTAAACATCACAAATTACTTCGATAGACACCTTTCTACCACTGTAATTAAAGGTTATAATTAAAAAAAGCACTTACCTAATTTAAATAAAAACTCACTCTAACCCACACTGTAATCAGTACTGCTATAAATCATATATTATGTAATATTACTATTTATATTTTGCTCTGGTAGTAGTGACTGAAAACTTCAATCTTAACCTTACGCAAAGCAAAAGTGGCCAGGCGACGAAAAGTGAGAATTTTGATCTATTTATTCCTTTATCTTTTTAACAGGTGCCGACACACTCGCCGCTCTTTGCCGGCAAGCTGAAAAAAGCGTTTAAGGCGCCCCGGCGTCGTTCCGCATGCTTTGTTGCTAAAGCGTTTGATATAAAAACAAAATGGATCTGCAAACGTTGCAATTGCTATTAGTTAAAGACTGCAAAAACAAAGAAAATTAATACTGTTGGGATTTGGGATTAATTAATTTTTGTCACTGAGAATATGGTAATCTTTTCGGTTTTTATGTGTCATTTTTTTATACCAAGAACTGAAATTTGCCGCCCTCCCAATTTGCCGCTCTGGGCAGGGGCCCAGGTTGCCCCCCCCTAGAGCGGGGCCTGTTTGACACGTAGTTTTAGCTTATTTGACTGAATAACGAGTTTCATCTCAGATCTCTAATATTGACGTATAGGTGTTCATCGGAGTCAGATGGAGTGCCACGTACTAGTAGACATGAAATTAGAGGTCGCTGGCGATCACTAGAAGCGGCTGACTAATAGGAAGACGCGAATTTGCCACGTATTTTTAGCTTATCTGACTGAATAGCGAGTTTCATCTCAGATCTCTAATATTGACGTATAGGTGTTCATCGGAGTCAGATAGAGTGCCACGTACTATTAGACATGAAATTGGAGGTCCCTGGCGATCACTAGAAGCGGCTGACTAACAGGAAGACGCGAATTTGACACGCATTTTTAGCATATATGACTGAATAACGAGTTTCATCTCAGATCTCTAATATTGACGTATAGGTGTTCATCGGAGTCAGATGGAGTGCCACGTACTATTAGACATGAAATTGGAGGTCCCTGGCGATCACTAGAAGCGGCTGACTAATAGGAAGACGCGAATTTGACACGTACTTTTAGCTTATCTGACTGAATAGCGAGTTTCATCTCAGATCTCTAATATTGACGTATAGGTGTTCATCGGAGTCAGATGGAGTGCCACGTGTTATTAGACATGAAATTGGAGGTCCCTGGCGATCACTAGAAGCGGCTGACTAACAGGAAGACGCGAATTTGATACGCATTTTTAGCTTATCTGACTGAATAACGAGTTTCCTCTCAGATCTCTAATATTGACGTATAGGTGTTCATCGGAGTCAGATGGAGTGCCACGTACTATTAGACTTGAAATTGGAGGTCCCTGGCGATCACTAGAAGCGGCTGACTAATAGGAAGACGCGAATTTGATACGCATTTTTAGCTTATCTGACTGAATAGCGAGTTTCATCTCAGATCTTTAATATTGACGTATAGGTGTTCATCGGAGTCAGATGGAGTGCCACGTACTATTAGACATGAAATTGGAGGTTCCTGGCGATCACTAGAAGCGACTGACTAATAGGAAGACGCGAATTTGACACGTATGTTTAGCTTATTTGACTGAATAACGAGTTTCATCTCAGATCTCTAATATTGACGTATAGGTGTTCATCGGAGTCAGATGGAGTGCCACGTACTAGTAGACATGAAATTAGAGGTCGCTGGCGATCACTAGAAGCGGCTGACTAATAGGAAGACGCGAATTTGCCACGTATTTTTAGCTTATCTGACTGAATAGCGAGTTTCATCTCAGATCTCTAATATTGACGTATAGGTGTTCATCGGAGTCAGATAGAGTGCCACGTACTATTAGACATGAAATTGGAGGTCCCTGGCGATCACTAGAAGCTGCTGACTAATAGGAAGACGCGAATTTGATACGTATTTTTAGCTTATCTGACTGAATAGCGAGTTTCGTCTCAGATCTCTAATATTGACGTATAGGTGTTCATCGGAGTCAGATGGAGTGTCACGTACTATTAGACATGAAATTGGAGGTCCCTGGCGATCACTAGAACACTAACAGGAAGACGCGAATTTGACACTTATTTTTAGCTTATCTGACTGAATAGCGAGTTTCATCTCAGATCTCTAATATTGACGTATAGGTGTTCATCGGAGTCAGATGAAGTGCCACGTACTATTAGACATGAAATTGGAGGTCCCTGGCGATCACTAGAAGCGGCTGACTAATAGGAAGACGCGAATTTGACACGAATTTTTAGCTTATCTGACTGAATAGCGAGTTTCATCTCAGATCTCTAATATTGACGTATAGGTGTTCATCGGAGTCAGATGGAGTGCCACGTGTTATTAGACATGAAATTGGAGGTCCCTGGCGATCACTAGAAGCGGCTGACTAACAGGAAGACGCGAATTTGACACGCATTTTTAGCATATATGACTGAATAACGAGTTTCATCTCAGATCTCTAATATTGACGTATAGGTGTTCATCGGAGTCAGATGGAGTGCCACGTACTATTAGACATGAAATTGGAGGTCCCTGGCGATCACTAGAAGCGACTGACTAATAAGAAGACGCGAATTTGACACGTAGTTTTAGCTTATTTGACTGAATAACGAGTTTCATCTCAGATCTCTAATATTGACGTATAGGTGTTCATCGGAGTCAGATGGAGTGCCACGTGTTATTAGACATGAAATTGGAGGTCCCTGGCGATCACTAGAAGCGGCTGACTAACAGGAAGACGCGAATTTGATACGCATTTTTAGCTTATCTGACTGAATAACGAGTTTCCTCTCAGATCTCTAATATTGACGTATAGGTGTTCATCGGAGTCAGATGGAGTGCCACGTACTATTAGACTTGAAATTGGAGGTCCCTGGCGATCACTAGAAGCGGCTGACTAATAGGAAGACGCGAATTTGATACGCATTTTTAGCTTATCTGACTGAATAGCGAGTTTCATCTCAGATCTTTAATATTGACGTATAGGTGTTCATCGGAGTCAGATGGAGTGCCACGTACTATTAGACATGAAATTGGAGGTTCCTGGCGATCACTAGAAGCGACTGACTAATAGGAAGACGCGAATTTGACACGTATGTTTAGCTTATTTGACTGAATAACGAGTTTCATCTCAGATCTCTAATATTGACGTATAGGTGTTCATCGGAGTCAGATGGAGTGCCACGTACTAGTAGACATGAAATTAGAGGTCGCTGGCGATCACTAGAAGCGGCTGACTAATAGGAAGACGCGAATTTGCCACGTATTTTTAGCTTATCTGACTGAATAGCGAGTTTCATCTCAGATCTCTAATATTGACGTATAGGTGTTCATCGGAGTCAGATAGAGTGCCACGTACTATTAGACATGAAATTGGAGGTCCCTGGCGATCACTAGAAGCTGCTGACTAATAGGAAGACGCGAATTTGATACGTATTTTTAGCTTATCTGACTGAATAGCGAGTTTCGTCTCAGATCTCTAATATTGACGTATAGGTGTTCATCGGAGTCAGATGGAGTGTCACGTACTATTAGACATGAAATTGGAGGTCCCTGGCGATCACTAGAACACTAACAGGAAGACGCGAATTTGACACTTATTTTTAGCTTATCTGACTGAATAGCGAGTTTCATCTCAGATCTCTAATATTGACGTATAGGTGTTCATCGGAGTCAGATGAAGTGCCACGTACTATTAGACATGAAATTGGAGGTCCCTGGCGATCACTAGAAGCGGCTGACTAATAGGAAGACGCGAATTTGACACGAATTTTTAGCTTATCTGACTGAATAGCGAGTTTCATCTCAGATCTCTAATATTGACGTATAGGTGTTCATCGGAGTCAGATGGAGTGCCACGTACTATTAGACATGAAATTGGAGGTCCCTGGCGATCACTAGAAGCGGCTGACTTATAGGAAGACGCGAATTTTGACACTTATTATTAGCTTCTTTGACTGAATAACGATTTTTATCTCAGATCTCTAATATTGACGTATAGGTGTTCATCGGAGTCAGATGGAGTGCCACGTGTTATTAGACATGAAATTGGAGGTCCCTGGCGATCACTAGAAGCGGCTGACTAACAGGAAGACGCGAATTTGACACGCATTTTTAGCATATATGACTGAATAACGAGTTTCATCTCAGATCTCTAATATTGACGTATAGGTGTTCATCGGAGTCAGATGGAGTGCCACGTACTATTAGACATGAAATTGGAGGTCCCTGGCGATCACTAGAAGCGACTGACTAATAAGAAGACGCGAATTTGACACGTAGTTTTAGCTTATTTGACTGAATAACGAGTTTCATCTCAGATCTCTAATATTGACGTATAGGTGTTCATCGGAGTCAGATGGAGTGCCACGTACTAGTAGACATGAAATTAGAGGTCGCTGGCGATCACTAGAAGCGGCTGACTAATAGGAAGACGCGAATTTGCCACGTATTTTTAGCTTATCTGACTGAATAGCGAGTTTCATCTCAGATCTCTAATATTGACGTATAGGTGTTCATCGGAGTCAGATAGAGTGCCACGTACTATTAGACATGAAATTGGAGGTCCCTGGCGATCACTAGAAGCGGCTGACTAACAGGAAGACGCGAATTTGACACGCATTTTTAGCATATATGACTGAATAACGAGTTTCATCTCAGATCTCTAATATTGACGTATAGGTGTTCATCGGAGTCAGATGGAGTGCCACGTACTATTAGACATGAAATTGGAGGTCCCTGGCGATCACTAGAAGCGGCTGACTAATAGGAAGACGCGAATTTGACACGTACTTTTAGCTTATCTGACTGAATAGCGAGTTTCATCTCAGATCTCTAATATTGACGTATAGGTGTTCATCGGAGTCAGATGGAGTGCCACGTGTTATTAGACATGAAATTGGAGGTCCCTGGCGATCACTAGAAGCGGCTGACTAACAGGAAGACGCGAATTTGATACGCATTTTTAGCTTATCTGACTGAATAACGAGTTTCCTCTCAGATCTCTAATATTGACGTATAGGTGTTCATCGGAGTCAGATGGAGTGCCACGTACTATTAGACTTGAAATTGGAGGTCCCTGGCGATCACTAGAAGCGGCTGACTAATAGGAAGACGCGAATTTGATACGCATTTTTAGCTTATCTGACTGAATAGCGAGTTTCATCTCAGATCTTTAATATTGACGTATAGGTGTTCATCGGAGTCAGATGGAGTGCCACGTACTATTAGACATGAAATTGGAGGTTCCTGGCGATCACTAGAAGCGACTGACTAATAGGAAGACGCGAATTTGACACGTATGTTTAGCTTATTTGACTGAATAACGAGTTTCATCTCAGATCTCTAATATTGACGTATAGGTGTTCATCAGAGTCAGATGGAGTGCCACGTACTATTAGACATGAAATTAGAGGTCGCTGGCGATCACTAGAAGCGGCTGACTAACAGGAAGACGCGAATTTGACACTTATTTTTAGCTTATCTGACTGAATAGCGAGTTTCATCTCAGATCTCTAATATTGACGTATTTTACCTTCTTTGTTAAATATGAAAGCACGTTATGTGGCATATCATTTGAAAACCCACTGTAATAGCTACACGCGTTGCATATTTCATGCTTCCCTTTAAGGCTTTGTCCTACGATAGTTCTTTGTCTCTTACGGACTTTCTTAGAGTTAATCCCATTTCTCCAGTTCCTCGCAGCCTTTTCGCCCTTACAAAAGGTCATCAAAGCGCAGTCCCCATTCTCCATCCTAACTCAACTCTCTATCGCTCAGCATAACTTTCCACGAGAGACGCATCGTTCCTTCGGGACCTCGTCGGGAATATCGATCCTGGAGGAACGTGTAAAATGAAAAATCTCCAGGATTCGAATCCGTTAAATTACGACCGTTTCCTGGGCGAAACGGGAGAACAAATAAACATATACAAGTCGCGTTTCATCCCCGCAGGACACGACGGTGAAAAAGTACAGCGAGCGGAAAGGACAGAAAGGGAGGAAGAGAAATGCTTTCAATTACGTCGCCTCTTCAATGAATTTCAGTTATTCCCCGGATTTATCAAAAGGTGGAGGTCCCTTCGTTTGCCGTTCGGGAGATTTACGGAGGTTGAATTGATATACGTTTTATAACACGATATTCTGTTACCGACACCGGTGATAACGGTTATCTAAGAGGAACGTCGATTACAACAGTCTCAAATCGGAAAATTGTGTTTTTCGAACCGTTGAAAAATTTATGTGGAAAACTCGTGAAATGAATTTTCCTCGTGTAACTTCAAACTTCATTCTCTCCGTTTATGTTAAAAGCATTTTGAAAAACACGTTTGAAGAAAATCAAAAATAACTGCTTTCCAGTGCACCGCATTTCCCTTGTTTATCTAAATTGTGTAAATGTTAGCCGTCGGTATAGGTTTCACAGATTTTGGAAAATTGCCAAGGGTCATGTCGAAAATTTTAAAATATTTTCATCATTCATTTCGAGCTGTAGTTCTCACATCAAGTGCGCTAACAACTCAATTGCAATTGAAATGTACTACGGAGAATCGACACGTTCTCAACAAAGTTTCAAAATTTATTGCAAAACCGAAGTTTTCCCAAGGTTGATGCCTTTATTCAATATTCGTAAATCTGTCGAAAACATTTTACAAAATTGTAGATCAACAGATGACAATAATCTAGTTATCATGATCAATTATAATTATAATGTTTTTTTTTAGAAAAAGTTGGTAGTTTATTATAAGTTTAATAAGATAATACCATTTTACAGATCTAAACACTAAGACGTAAATGGAAAACATAATAAATGAAGTTAATCAAATTAATCGGGCTATTTGCCCACAGGCCCGCACTCAGGGATACTTCGTTCCCTTAGGCGTGACAATACGACCAAATCGACAAAGTAGTTGACTAGCCAATTAGCAATGATGGAAAGGTAAGTAGTTAAATTTAACGCCGATTAAAATATGAATAAACTAATTAAATAATTTAATTAATTAATTTTTTTTTATTGTCCTAGTCATACTTCTGTGTTTACAATTTAACTTCGGTTGTAACCAACTTGTACAAAATTACCACAAATTTGGTATTTTGTATGAAATATTGTTTGGCACAGGTCCGGTGCAGCTCAAATTGACGCTAACATACGACACTGGAATTTTTTAAGAGAGGGCGTGAAAAATTATTTATTTGTGTTAATGTGTGATTAATTAGGTAAAAAATTACACTGCAATCAATTTTTACAAGCTCATAATTAGATTATCAGTACTAACTAGTTCGTTGGAACTACATATTAAGTTTTTCTATTTTTTTATCGCCCTTATCATATTTTTGTGCTTACAATTAAACTTTGGTCGTAACCAACTTGTACAAAATTACCACAAATTTGGTATTTTGTATGAAATATTGTTTCGTACAGGTCCGGGGCAGCTGTAACTGACGCTAGCCTAACGCCACTAGAATTTTTTAAGAGGAGGCGTGAAAAATTATTTATTTGTGTTAATGTGTAATTAATTAGGTAAAAACTTACATTGCAATCAATTTTTACAAGCTCATAATTAGATTATCAGTACTAACTAGTTCGTTGGAACTACATACTAAGTTTTTCTATTTTTTTATCGCCCTTATCATATTTCTGTGCTTACAATTTAACTTTGGTTGTAACTAACCTGTACAAAATTAGCACCAAATTGATATTTTGTATCAAATATTTTTCGCACAGGTCCGGTGCAGCTCAAATTGACGCTAACGCACGACACTGGAATTTTTTAAGAGAGGGCGTGAAAAATGATTGATTTGTGTTAATTTTTATTTAATTAGGTAACAAATTACATTGCAATCAGTTTTTAATTAAGTGTGCCATAAACGCTGATCGAGTACACGAATATAACCTTAGGAACAAATCATAAAATATGTCGATTAATCTACTAATCAGGCTCGTAATTAGATTATCAATAAGTAGTTCGTCATAACTAACTTCAAAAGAAGGAGTAATCCGATTCCCGTACCGTCGGCCCGATATCGAAATATTAAATTCGACCGGCGACAAAAAGGCCCTTAGCGAACCTTCGTTCGAACCTTTATTAGATTCCCATCTTAACCCGGCACGGATTTCGTCGACTAATTAACCAAATTAAGTACGCCCGCTTATGATACGATAGTCGAATTACCTGAGTTCGATTCGGGACGAATTTATTCCCGACTCGCACGAAATCCCAGAGAGTTTACGGGGGTTCGTCCCTCCTCCCCGCATCGCCCTCTCGCATAAACTGAAAACTGTGTCGCGTTAATCGCCTCAGGGATAGCTAACTGATTAAATAAATCAGTTTATCGCCGAAAATTTATCCTATTAACGACGTGGCGCGCATTTCATCTGTGCCCGTCCCGAAGATAATTCCCGAGGGAGTGGGAGGATGTTGAAATATTGAATATGCGAAACGTCGGGATGTATGCAACGTCTCTAAGGGTAATTTTGTAGGACAATTATATGCAAAAGTTGATTCTGTGTGGTAAGTAAACGGCGACGATAATATGCAAGATATATGCAACCATTCAAGGAGAAGTTGTTGGAGGTCGGGGAGGAGGGGGGGGAACGTCGGGATATATGTAACGTCTCGAAGGGTAATTTTTTAGGACAATTATATGCAAAATTGATTCTGTGTGGTAAGTAAACGGCGAAGATAATATGCAAGATATATGCAACCATTCAAGGAGAAGTTGTTGGAGGTGAGGAGGAGGGAGGGAGAACGTCGGGATATATGTAACGTCTCGAAGGGTAATTTTGTAGGACAATTATATGCAAAAGTTGATTCTGTGTGGTAAGTAAACGGCGACGAGAGTATGCAAGATATATGCAACCATTCAAGGAGAAGTCGTTGGAGGTCGAGGAGGAGGGTGGGGGAACGTCGGGATATATGTAACGTCTCGAAAGGTAATTTTGTAGGACAATTATATGCAAATTTTGATTTTGTGTGGTAAGTGAAGGGCGACGGTGATATGCAAGAAATATGCAACCATTTCAAGGAGAAGTCGTTGGAGGTCGGGGAGGAGGGGAGAAACGTCGGGATATATGCAACGTCTCGAAGGATAATTTTGTAGGACAATTATATGCAAATGTTGATTTTGTGCGGTAAGTAAAGGACTACGATGATATGCAAGAAATATGCAACCATTCAGGGAGAAATTATTGGAGGTTTTGGGGATATCAAACGACAAAACGAGTCAATATTGTTAACGTGTAATATGCTGTACCTTCTACATCATTTCAGAAGCAAGATACGTCCAACGTAAAAGATGCAATAAGTATGCAATACCCCAGATACTAATCTAGAAAGAGCAAGAGTACTGAGGAAACAGGGCATGGGAATATATGCAAACAATGCGTAAAATATCTACATTTCACAAAGATCTACTTTCATCCGACATATATGCAACGCAAAAGGAGGGGAAGGATATTGAAATATTGAATATACGAAACGTGGGTATATATGCAACGTCTCAAGGGTAATTTTGTAGAACAATTATATGCAAATGTTGATTTTGTGTGGTAAGTAAAGGACTACGGTGATATGCAAGAAATATGCAACATTTCAGGGAGAAGTTATTGGAGGTTTTGAGGATATGAAATTACATAATGAGTCAATACTGTTAACATACAATATGTGCTATACCTTCCACATCATTTTAGGCGCAAGATACGTCCATCGTAAAAGATGTAATAAGTATGCAATACCCCAGATACTAATCTAGAAAGAGCAAGAGCACTGAGGAAACAGGTCATGGGAATATATGCAAACAATGTGTAAAATATCTACATTTCACAAAGATCTACAGCCATCCGACATATATGCAACGGAAAAGGAGGGGGAGGATATTGAAATATTGAATATGCGAAACGTGGGGATATATGCAACGTCTCAAGGGTAATTTTGTAGGACAGTTATATGCAAATGTTGATTTTGTGTGGTAAGTAAAGGGCGACGGTGATATGCAAGAAGAATGCAACCATTCAGGGACAAGTCATTGGAGGTTTTGAGGATATCAAATGACATAATGAGTCAATACTGTTAACATGCAATATGCTCTACCTTCTACATCATTTCAGATACTAATCTAAAAAGAGGAAACAGGTTAAGGGAATCTATGCAAACAATGCGTAAAATATCTACATTACACAAAGATCTACAACCAACCGGCATATATGCAACGGAAAATATGCAATAAAATGATAATTTTGAATGGAGGTGATACATGACAGTTAGGTGATGAGAATGAAAGTCCTTACCTCCGGCTCAAATTATGCAATAAATATGCGTATATCCAAAGACTAATCGGGAAAAGGGAGAGACATTAAGGAAAAGAACTAAGAGGAAATATGTAAGCAGTTTGTTACAATAGTTGTACATTCCACAAGGATCCACATAAGAGTAGCTGAAAGTGGTTATGTGATAATCAAACCAATCCCACATTATATGCAACGAGAAATATGCATACAAAATGTAATAATTCCGAACGAAGGTGGTACATGGAGGTTATGTGATGAAACTGAAAGCCCGAGGTACGTCCAGCTGAAAATATGCAAAAAATATGCAGTCAGTTGACATGAAAAACGGAAAAAAATGAAACATTCAGGAAACGGACCAAGAGAGAATAAGTAATCAAAGCGTGAAACATCTCTACAGTGCACAAGGATCCACATGAGAGTAGATAAACAGTGATAATTAGATATATGCAATAAAAAATGTGCTAGAAATATGACAATTCCGAATAGAGATGAAATACCCATAAGACTAATCTGGGGAGAGGAAGGAAATTAATTAAGAAACGGTATAAAAGGAAATATGCAACCAAAGCGCCAAATATCTCGAAACACCACATGAGGGTCGATCAAATTGCTAATATGTTGAGCAACATGATCAGACATATATGCAATGAAAAATATGCGAGACACATGTTAATTCTGTATGAAAGTAATGTGATGAGAACGAATTTCCAAGGTACCCCCAGTTGAAAACATGCAAAAAATATGCAAAACCCCAAAGAGTATTCCGGGAAGAGGATGAAAATTAATGAAGAGACGAGCAAACAGAAAATATGCAAACAGAGCGTCAAATATCTCGAAATTCCACAGGTCCACATGAGAGTCGTTCAAATGGTGTGATGAGCAAGGTGAGCACGAATTCCTGAAAATACCTGAAAATATGCAATAAATATGCAACACCCCAAAGACTAATCCGGAATGAGGAGCAGAATTAATAAAACTTCTAGAAAAGGGCCAAAACAGAAAATATGCAAACAAGGCGGGAAATATCTCTACATTCCACAAGAGCTCACATGAGAGTTGATTAACATTATTATGTGATAATCAAAGAATCCCACATGCATGCAACGCAAAGTATACAAGAAACATGATAATTCCGAATAGAGGTGAAACATAAAGGTCGTGTAATGGGAATGAGAGAGCAAGGCATATCCAGTTTAAAATATGCAACAAATATGCAAATATGCAGTAAATATGCAACAATCCAAAGAGTAATCCGGGAGGAGAAGGAAAAAGATGAGAGTGGGAATGAGAGAGCAAGGCATATCCAGTTTAAAATATGCAACAAATATGTAAATATGCAACATCCCAAAGAGTAATCCGGGAGGAGGAGGAAAAAGATGAGAGTGGGAATGAGAGAGCAAGGCATATCCTGTTTAAAATACGCAACAAATATGCAAATATGCAGTAAATATGCAACATCCCAAAGAGTAATCCGGGAGGAGTAATCCAAAGATGAGAGTGGGAATGAGAGAGCAAGGCATATCCAGTTTAAGATATGCAACAAATATGCAAATATGCAATAAATATGCAACAACCCAAAGAGTAATCCGGGAGGAGTAATCCAAAGATGAGAGTGGGAATGAGAAAGCAAGGCATATCCAGTTTAAGATATGCAACAAATATGCAAATATGCAATAAATATGCAACACCCCAAAGAGTAATCCGGGAGGAGGAGGAAAAAGATGAGAGTGGGAATGAGAGAGCAAGGCATATCCTGTTTAAAATACGCAACAAATATGCAAATATGCAATAAATATGCAACATCCCAAATACTAATCCTGAAAGAGGAGGAAAAATATGAGAGTCGAGAGATGAGAGACATGAGACCACATGACAGTCGATTAACCTAGTTATGTGATAATCAAAAAATCTGACTTATATGCAACGGAAAATATACAAAAGATATGATATTTTCGAATGGAGCTGAAACATAGAGGTAACGTAATAAGAATGAGAGCCCACTCCAGCTGAAAATATGCAAGATAGAGGATTATTAAAACGTGCAGGCATTGAAAAATGCCAGGATAATATGCAACCTAAAATATGCCAAAAAATACAATGCCTCTGAGATTGTTGGAGGTTGTAGGATTGAATACGAGAAGACAAGTAGCAATTGATAACATGCTGGAAATGTCTCGAAGACCGAGGAAATTGGAAAATGTTTTTTATTTGCAGGTGAAATTTCCCAACATTCACTAAGAGAATTAACATGAAACCACAACGTAATCCCTCATTTACCAAGCCATTAAAACCGACAATTTCAATTTCAAATTTGAATCCAGGAGGAATTCATAAAGCCCACAATTCCTCCTCCTCCTCCTCCTCCAACAGATGCACCTCGCATATCCTCTTTACCCGTCCACTTCCCCCCGGTTATGAGAACAAAAACCCTACGAGGCGTCGCATTATCCCTCGGGCACGGTCCCGCCATCAATCATCCCTCGGGAGACCAACTTTCGTATTTCTCTAACGTGTGCACCCACAAATACCGCGGGAGGAGAGACAAAAGGGAAACTTCTCGCCGGTAACGCCCAGTAATAAAAGAAACATCTCGGGACGACATAATGTATACAGGTACACCTCGCTTATTAAAAACTTTTAATTTATTCCCCGACTCCCTTTTAACGATCTGACTCGCATCTAGTCCCGCGGGAGAGGGGGAGAGCGGTCGTAAAGGGGGAGAGTCGGGACCGAACTGTTTACGTGGATTTATTTTTGTTATTAAGAAGACGTTCCTCGGTGCTAAACAGGGAGAGTTTATCGTGTCTTAGGGAAGGTTTCCTGGTTAATGACGAGGTTATGATTTTCTTGTACGTATGGAAAAGAGATTCCTGGTTTTCTTGAATTATACCTAGAAAATATAGGGACTACAATGTACATAGGAGAGTTCATAATTTAAGAGGTGGGAAAATCGGGAACGTCGGGAAAATATTGGGAAAGTACGATCTGAGCTAAAACGAGAAAATACAAATTCTGGATGATAAATTTTCAAATTTGGAGGTCTTGGATTTTGTAGGAATAATTTCGAAAAAGTCGGGAGCTCAAATGTACTGAATCTGGAAGAATTCTTGGATGTTGTTGTTACGAATTCTTCAGAAAATTTTGACGAGAAGTACGAGACGAAATGAGTCCTACAGGATCAATATATGAATATAGGGGAATTCTTAGATCTCGAGGAAACAATTTTAATAAACTGCAAATGGGCTAAATGTAGGATTCTTGAATTTTGTGACAATACCGTGAGAAAGTTTGATGTGGAGTACAACAAGCACATATGAAGTCCTGAAGGACGAATTTACAAATTTGGGGAAATTTCTGAATTTTAAGGGAAACTCTCATATCAACCGAATTTGGAAAAATATTTTGTGGCGATATCATTGGAAAGCTTTAATATAACGAGCAAATATATGCACTCCTGGAAGATGAATTTCTGAATGTGGGAGAATACTAGAATCTTTGGGAACAATTTTGAAAATTTTGTGAGCTAAAAAAACCAAATTTGCAAGAAAGTGAATTTGGGAAAATATTTGACTTCTGTGAAAAGTTAGGAAATTTTTTTAACTAAAATTAAGAGAGTTTAATTTAAAATTTAATGTGAACTAGGAGAAACTTCTAAATTTGGAGGATTCTTGAATTTTGAAAACGTTGCGAGCTCAAATGATCTGCATTTTGGAGAAATCTTGAATTTTGTGACAATAACAGTGAAAAAATGTGATATGAACTATAACGAGCAGATTTGGAGTTAACTTATGAATTTAGGGGAATTTTTGAATTTTGAGAGAGAAGTATTGAAAATGTGAGCTCAAATGTACTTACCCAAATTGGAAAAAAATCTATAACGATAATGTTGGGAAATTTTGTTGTGAAATATAAAGACCACATATAAACTTGTGGAAGATAAACTTCTTAATTTGAGGAAATACTGGAATCATGGGGAAGCAATTTTGAAAAAGTTGTGAGCTGAAATTAACCAAATTTGAAAAAATTGCGAGAACAATGACGAAATTTTAATATAAAGTTTAACGAGCAGATATAAACTACTGTAGGATAAACTTTTGAATTTTTGAGAATTCTTGAAATTTGGAGGAAACAATTTTGAAAATGTTGCAAGCTCAAATGATCTGCATTTTGGAGAAATCTTGAATTTTGTGACAATAACAGTGAAAAATTTGATGTGAAGTATAACTGGCAGATATAATCTCATTTGGGGTAAACTTTTAAATTTGGGGAAATTTTTGAATTTTGAGGGAATAGTTCTGAAAATGTTGTGACCTCACATGAACTAAATTTGGGAGAGATCTCAAATTTTGTGACGACAACCTTAGAAAAATGTAATGTGAAGCACAACGAGCAGATATAAACTACTGTAGGATAATCTTTTGAATTTTGGAGAATTCTTGAATTTTGAGGACACAATTTTGAAAACGTTTAGGGAAATTTTTGAATTTTGAGGGAATAGTTTTGAAAATGTGAGTTCAAATGAGCCCATTTTGGAAAAATCTTGAATTTTGTGATGATAACTTTGGGAAAATTTGTTGTGAAATATAACAACCAGATATGAACTCCTGGAGGATAAACTTCTTAATTGGAGGAAATACTGGAATAATGGGAAGCAATTTTGAAAAAGTTGTGAGCTGAAATTAACCAAATTTGGAAAATTATGTTGCGACAACAATGAAAAATTTTAATATGAAGTATAACAACCAGATATAAACTAATGGAGGACAAAACTCAAACATTGGCGAAATTCTTGAATCTTGAGGTTATAACTTCGAAAAAGTTGTGAGCTCAAAGAACTAAATTTGGGAGAGATCTCAAATTTTATGACGACAACGTTGGAAAAATTTAATGTGAAGCATAACGAGCAGATATAAATTATTGTTGGATAAACTTCTGAATTTTGGAGAATTCTTGAAATTTGGAGGAAACAATTTTGAAAACGTTGCGAGCTCAGATGATCTGAATTTTGAAGAAATCTTGAATTTCGTGACGATAACGTTTGAAAAATTTGATGTGAAGTATGACGAGCTGATAAAAACTCATTTGGGGTAAACTTTTAAATTTGGGGAAATTTTTTAATTTTGAGAGAATAGTTTTGAAAATGTTGTGAGCTCACATGAGTCCAATTTGGAAAAAATCTTGAATTTTGTGACGATAACTTTGGGAAAATTTGTTGTGAAATATAGCAACCAGATATGAACTCCTGGAGGATAAACTTCTTAATTGGAGGAAATACAGGAATAATGGGAAGCAATTTTGAAAAAGTTGTGAGCTGAAATTAACCAAATTTGAAAAATTATTTAATTATGTTGCGAGAACAATGAAAAATTTTGATATGAAGTATAACGAGCAGATATAAAATAATGGAGGACAAACCTGTGACTTTGGGGAAATTCTTGAATCTTGAGACTTGAATCTTCAACTAAATTTGGGAGAAATTTCAAATTTTGTGACGACAACGTTGAAAAAATTTAATGTAAAGCATAACGAGCAGATATAAACTACTGTAGGATAAACTTCTGAATTTTGGAGAATTCTTGAAATTTGGAGGAAACAATTTTGAAAACGTTGCGAGCTCAAATGATCTGAATTTTGAAGAAATCTTGAATTTCGTGACGATAACGTTTGAAAAATTTGATGTGAAGTATGACGAGCTGATAAAAACTCATTTGGGGTAAACTTTTAAATTTGGGGAAATTTTTGAATTTTGAGGAAATAGTTTTGAAAATGTTGTGAGCTCACATGAGTCCAATTTGGAAAAAATCTTGAATTTTGTGACGATAACTTTGGGAAAATTTGTTGTGAAATATAGCAACCAGATATGAACTGGAGGACAAACTTCTTAATTGGAGGAAATACAGGAATAATGGGAAGCAATTTTGAAAAAGTTGTGAGCTGAAATTAACCAAATTTGGAAAAATTATTTAATTATGTTTATTTAAAACATAACGACCAGATATAAACTAATGGAGGACAAACTTCTAACAATGGAGAATTTCTTGAATCTTGAGGTTATAACTTCGAAAAAGTTGTGAGCTCAAATGAACTCAATTTGGGAGAAATCTTAAATTTTGTGACGAGAACGTTGAAAAAACTTGATTTGAGGTACAATGAGCAGATACAAACCCATATGTGGTAAACTTTTGAATTTAGGAAAATTCTTGAATCTTGAGAGAATAATTTTAAAAATGTTATGAGCTCAAATGAAGCCAATTTGGAAAATGTCTTGAATTTTTTGAAGATAGCCTTGGCAAATTTTGTTATGAAGTATAACGAGCAGTTATAAACCTTCTGAATACGGAAAAATGCTTGAATAACGCAGAAATTTTTTTGAAAAAGTTGGTACCTGAAATTCCCCAAATTTGAAAAAAGTCTGGAATTATGTTGCGATAAAAATAAAAAAAGTTTAATGAAAAGTATATTGAGCACGTATAAACCAATGTAGGATAAACGTCTGAATTTGGACAAATTCTCAAATCTTGACGCTCTAATTTCGAAAAAGTTGTGAGCTCAAATGAACTCAATTTGGGAGAAATCTTAAATTTTGTGACGAGAACGTTGAAAAAACTTGATTTGAAGTACAATGAGCAGATACAAACCCATTTGTGGTAAACTTTTGAATTTAGGAAAATCCTTGAATCTTGAGAGAATAATTTTAAAAATGTTATGAGCTCAAATGAAGCCAATTTGGAAAATGTCTTGAATTTTTTGAAGATAGCCTTGGCAAATTTTGTTATGAAGTATAACGAGCAGTTATAAACCTTCTGAATACGGAAAAATGCTTGAATAACGCAGAAATTTTTTTGAAAAAGTTGGTACCTGAAATTCCCCAAATTTGAAAAAAGTCTGGAATTATGTTGCGATAAAAATAAAAAAAGTTTAATGAAAAGTATATTGAGCACGTATAAACCAATGTAGGATAAACGTCTGAATTTGGACAAATTCTCAAATCTTGACGCTCTAATTTCGAAAAAGTTGTGAGCTCAAATGAACTCAATTTGGGAGAAATCTTAAATTTTGTGACGAGAACGTTGAAAAAACTTGATTTGAGGTACAATGAGCAGATACAAACCCATATGTGGTAAACTTTTGAATTTAGGAAAATTCTTGAATCTTGAGAGAATAATTTTAAAAATGTTATGAGCTCAAATGAAGCCAATTTGGAAAATGTCTTGAATTTTTTGAAGATAGCCTTGGCAAATTTTGTTATGAAGTATAACGAGCAGTTATAAACCTTCTGAATACGGAAAAATGCTTGAATAACGCAGAAATTTTTTTGAAAAAGTTGGTACCTGAAATTCCCCAAATTTGAAAAAAGTCTGGAATTATGTTGCGATAAAAATAAAAAAAGTTTAATGAAAAGTATATTGAGCACGTATAAACCAATGTAGGATAAACGTCTGAATTTGGACAAATTCTCAAATCTTGACGCTCTAATTTCGAAAAAGTTGTGAGCTCAAATGAACTCAATTTGGGAGAAATCTTAAATTTTGTGACGAGAACGTTGAAAAAACTTGATTTGAAGTACAATGAGCAGATACAAACCCATTTGTGGTAAACTTTTGAATTTAGGAAAATCCTTGAATCTTGAGAGAATAATTTTAAAAATGTTATGAGCTCAAATGAAGCCAATTTGGAAAATGTCTTGAATTTTTTGAAGATAGCCTTGGCAAATTTTGTTATGAAGTATAACGAGCAGTTATAAACCTTCTGAATACGGAAAAATGCTTGAATAACGCAGAAATTTTTTTGAAAAAGTTGGTACCTGAAATTCCCCAAATTTGAAAAAAGTCTGGAATTATGTTGCGATAAAAATAAAAAAAGTTTAATGAAAAGTATATTGAGCACGTATAAACCAATGTAGGATAAACGTCTGAATTTGGACAAATTCTCAAATCTTGACGCTCTAATTTCGAAAAAGTTGTGAGCTCAAATGAACTCAATTTGGGAGAAATCTTAAATTTTGTGACGAGAACGTTGAAAAAACTTGATTTGAGGTACAATGAGCAGATACAAACCCATATGTGGTAAACTTTTGAATTTAGGAAAATTCTTGAATCTTGAGAGAATAATTTTAAAAATGTTATGAGCTCAAATGAAGCCAATTTGGAAAATGTCTTGAATTTTTTGAAGATAGCCTTGGCAAATTTTGTTATGAAGTATAACGAGCAGTTATAAACCTTCTGAATACGGAAAAATGCTTGAATAACGCAGAAATTTTTTTGAAAAAGTTGGTACCTGAAATTCCCCAAATTTGAAAAAAGTCTGGAATTATGTTGCGATAAAAATAAAAAAGTTTAATGAAAAGTATATTGAGCACGCATAATCCAATGGAGGATAAACGTCTGAATTTGGACAAATTCTCCAATCTTGAGGCTATGATATCGAAAAAGTTGTGAGCTCAAATGAACTAAATTTGGGAAAAATCTCAAATTTTGTGACGACAACGTTAGAAAAATTTGATGTGAAGTATAAAGAGCTGATATTAACCCTTGGAAGATAAACCTCTGAATTTTGGAAACTTGTTGAAACATGAGCAAAACATTCTGAAAAATTTATGAACGCACATGAACTAAATTTGGGACAATTCTTGAATTTCGTGGCAATAACCATGAAAAATTTAATGTGAAGCATACCGAGCACATATGTGGGGAAGGGGGGGAATCATGGTAAAACAATTTAATAAAATGGTAATCTCAAATGAGCTAAATTTGGAAGAAATCTTGAATTTTGTGTCGATAGTGTTGGGAAAATTTAATACGAAGCATAACGAGCAGATATAAAATCCTGGAAGATTAATTACGGAATTTGGGGAAGTTTTCAATCTTGACAGAGTATAATGTGGAACAGTTGTGAGCCAAACAAGGCTAGATCTGAACACTTTAGGGATGAATTTCTGAAATTCGAAGAATAATCTTGAATCGAGAGAAATACTTCTGGAATCCTGGAACACCCACGATTTCTTTCGTAAAAATTGTCATCTCGCGTAGAACGAGGATGATCATACTCCAGAATTTCCAGAAATTCCCGAACCATCCCGGAAAGGTTAGAAAGTCGAAGCGAACTTTCTCGAACTCCACCGACGTCGAAGTTGCGGAGGAGTAACGACTCCCATCCCTTCCATCTCCCCCTTCATCCCTTAAGCGTTCGACGGCCATTATCGCGATTATCCCTAATGAATATGCGATCGATGGCGGTCGTTTTTATGCGGGCGAATTACGTTAGGAAATAAAAGGGTAGGGGGGCGAAGTGGGAAACGCGACGGGCCGACGACGCGTAAGATTACGATAAATTTAGTTGAGATAGATAGATAGATGGAGGGGTGAAGTGGGAGTAAACAATTTTGGATCGCCGCCAAATCTGCGCCCCGATCAAATATTGTTTAGGGGAGGGGGGAGGATGGGAGATGACGGGGGAAATTGGTTTTCGGCACTCGCGGCCTATCAAGTCGATTTTATCGCGATAACGTCGAAAATCATTTACACCACAGTTCATTGATTTATCCGGAGTTCCATCTAAGCATTAACAGAATTCCAAAACATACACGAGAAACACTTAAGGAACGTAGAAGGCCTAACATTAGAAAAACTCAATGAAAAACTGATACATGTATTGCAAAGGCAAAACAGAAAATCAAAAAATAACCCTTCAAAAGAGTCTGCGAAAAACAATTATTTTTCTTTGCATATCCGCGAAGAGTATAACTCCCAAAAAATTATCGGCGAAAAAATAACTCTCTGAGTCGGGGAAACAATTTTTTTTCTCTGTACGCCCGCGAAGAGTATAACTCCCAAAAAATTGTCGGCCCAAAAAATCCCACAAAAGTCCCAAAAAATTGTATTGGGGAGTTATACTCTTCGCGAACACCCAAATAGAAATATCTTTCTACGCCGACGCTCATTAAGCAATTGCTTTTTTCGCCGCGTATTATGAGGAGTTATACTCTTCGCGGACTCAGACACAAAAGTAATTATTCTCGCTGACGCATTATTAAGAGTTATACTATTAGAAATAACAGTTTTCGCCGCGTTTACTGAAGGTTATATTCTTCGCCGCTTTTCTCAGAGTTATACTCTTCGATATAAGCTCATGCTGAACTTCACTAGCTTGTCCGTTATGGATAGAATCTTCCACCTTTAAACTAAGTCGACAGGAATCGCCACAATCACTGAGGCTATACGTAACTCCATCTTCCCGCTCTCCTCGAGTCCATGAACTATACGAGAGCACGGGGAAAGTGTTTTCCCGCAGTGGAAATCGAAGAGGTTCGAAGAGAAATCGACAGGGAACGGATAAAGTAAATATTTGAACGTGCGTTCTGAAAAGAGCTCTTAGGGTAGACCCGTTAAGTTTTAGTGTAAACCAAACGCACGAGAAGTTCGTAATGGAGTTGAACTGTCTTTCGAGGAATGAAGAAAATTAAGAACAGCGTAAAGCAGTATATGTATAGCATAGAGGAAAACCTACTACTACGCCCAAAGGGAAATGCGATAATTCACCAAGGAAGATTTTCCGTGGGGTGGAAAATTCGAGCTCAATGACTCAATAAGCAAATGAGTCATTGACCAGTGACAGGTCACTCACTCTGTGGGTGACTAATATTAAAAGTGCTACTTAAGAGATAAATCGATAAATGTGATACCAAGTTAGTTTTGGACAAAATCTGGAAAACTTACAATAGCAATATGGTCTTGTGACTCACTTTTGAAAGTGGTGAATGTAATATAAGACGTTTATTAATAAGAAAACTTAAGACGTCAAGCGAGTCGAAAATTAACAAAGGTGGCCCCGTACGGTTTATTTTTCGAAAATTTCAAGAGACACTTTATCGATTTTTAATAAATTGAATAAAATATTTAATAAAAGTTGATAAGGAAAATTTGATTCTACAAAATATAAAAAATGTGAAATTCACCCCTACGGCTCATTTTTCACAAGTATTTCCAGTCTTATTGCTATTATTTGATAAATTAGGTGAAATATTTACTATGTCTATCTTGAATAAGTTCAATAAGTTAGTAAGTCAATTTTTGAGATTTTGGAAACCATCAGGAAAATTCAAAAAAAATGAAGTGCTCTTACGTCTGTTTTCAAAAATTTCAAATTTTTTGAAAAATCCAAAATTCACCAAAGTAAATTTCTTAAGCGTTCATTTTTCGAAATTATTTAAGATAAAAAGTGTAGGTATTTGATTGATTGGATACAATATTTAATAAAAAATTAACGCCAATAAGTCAATTTTTGACATTTTGGAAAACGTCGAGAAAACTCAAGATCCAGGGGAATGATGTGCCCTTTCGGCTTATTTTTCACTAATTACAAGTGACACTTTATTGGAATTTATTAAAATGGATATAAAATTTGTGTTAACGATCTAATTTTAAATTTTCATTAACTGGAAAATCTTAAATTCTTATGAGTAAAGTGCCCTTACGGCCCATTTTTGAAAATTATTTAAGATCAAAAGTCGTTAGTGTTTAATAGTTTAGATTAGATATTCAATATATGACAAACATAACATAACTCAATTTTTGACATTTTGGAAAATATTAGGAAAATTTAAAATCCACAATGTCCTTGTGGCTCATTTTTCAAAAATTTAATATTGTATAATATATATAATTAGTATTATATTTACAATAATATATTGTAATAATGCATATTAATTTTTAAAAAAATGAATGTATTTGACAGGTCGGATAAAATATTTAATACAATATGTATGAAGTCGATTTTTTGAAAAATCAAGAAAATTCTTATTACATATCGTATACTGTATTGTATACTTGTATTGTATTATATATTTGTATTACAATTGTATTTACAATTATTGTAAATACGGCATCTATTGCTGTCCCATATCTTGTCGTACCGCCATATCTATCATTGGACATACTTCAATTAAATTCTGTACTCCACGTGTTCGACAATTGTATCTCAGGTAACTCATCTTTTGTTCTTCTTTTTCTGTCTACAGGGTGTTAGGGGTTTGACTGCCTTTATTTTAATAGGTGATAGTATTCACTAAAACAAACAAAAAACAGAAAAGTCGAGTTATTCTATCAAGGCATTTCACCACAACTTGGCAACACCGACAATAAAAGGTACGTATACATGTAAACAGCTGTGCGAGGTCAATGCTTCGCGACGCGTGCGATAAATTCGCGGTGTTGCCACACCACATCATAGCCACTTTATCGAGTTGTATTGATTGGAAATATATTTTTATTCTTTAAAGAAAAAATTGTTTTGTTAAAAATTAAACATAAATACATTAAAACAATATATCTTATGGTCATTTCATTTACAAAATTATTTTAGAGATTTTTACACCTTAAAATTAGAAGTTTGCTAATTTTTTTCTCGAGAACGGTTGGTTTTAGGACCCCTGTTATATAAGTTTTTTTTTTGTTTATTTTGGTGAATACCATCGCCTGTTAAAATAAAGGCAGTCAAACCCCTAACACTCTGTATATGTAATATATCTCTTTTTCCTGTTGGAAAGAATATACTGGCCGAGAGGGAACACCCTGCAAGCCGCAAGCGTAACAGCGTAACAGATTTCATGCTGACGCCAAATTGAAGATTTTACACCATATAAAGTTTCCACAAGTAAGTAAGCCAATTATTGAACAAATCTGGAAAATCCACAATAGTAAAGTGTCACTGCGACCCATTTTGCAAAACTAATGAAAAATTATTAACTACTCGACATATGCGATGAAATCCCAAATGTGAGTACAGAAATTTACTGGAAAGTCTGGAAAATCGAAATAGATAATTGCGATACACCGCCAATCCCAACCCGCCGTTATAGTTCATCCCTCCGTTAGAATTTAATTACTCGCTAAGTTCACTCCATTAACTTGAATAATTGGACAAACACTTGTTTCGGATCGACGTTAAACTCCTCATTACACTTAACTGTCGAGTACTTGTACTCGCTCGCTGTAAGGGAGAGGAGTTAAATCGAATAAAACTTAGATAACTAAATGCTATTTTGTACGTAGTTAGGCGAAGTAAGATAAAATAGTTATTTATGGTACTAGTGGGATATGTTGAAAATAAGTCACGCGAGAATATAAATTCTCAAGTGACTTAGGAACATAACACGGGGGTGGCATACAATGTTTTATCCAACAAGTGGAAGAAATCGTTTATTATGAGATAACAATTAATAAGCTTTGTGATCAAATCAAAGCTATTTGCGTCTCAGTACCCTATAAATGTCAGAATGACTTGACAATGACTTTTTTACATTTTGGTTGTTTGTTTGGTTGCCACGGGCAATAAATAAATAAATAGAATGCTACTTTAAATATGAACGTGAGTTATAATCCATAACTCACTAGTGACGTGTCACTGGTTTTTAATGGCTGTCACGATTTAAGGGCGGATTTTTCCGAAAATTACAACCCAAAATATAGGCAAAGTTGAAGTTAGTGTCAAACTCAGGTAATTTATATACTTTGAGAATTTCTATATTTAGGGGTAAAAATGCATGGAGTTTAAATGGGAATTTACCATATTTCTTTAAATATATGTAGGTAATTAGTAATTTCTTGAAAAACATTTTCAGGACTTTCCAAACTAATTTCGAAAAATGTATAGATAAACAAAGTTGTACTTCGAAAATCAGATTTGCCGAAAATTCAAACTAACGTCGAGTTTAGTGAATTTGATATACTTTGAAAAACATTTTTCGAAAATTTCATGTCATTATAAGCAAATTTCATCTAAAGAAATATTTGACTCAGTAAGTTGACATTGGTTTTAAATAACAAATAATTTACCTACTTTTCGAGTAACATTTTTTAAAAGTAAAATACAAATTTGAGATTTTTTAAAATTGTCCGTTGATTCGTTCGCATTTTTTAAATATTTTCAGAAATTCGTAAATCAAAAAGTGTCTGTTATAACCAAATAGGACTTTTATAAGATTGTACGAAATGTAACGTTCTATATGTATTTGTCAAAATTTGTAGCATTTTTTGAGATGTGGATTTCAAAAAATACCAAATTTGGCCTAGAAAATTAAATTTACTTTTAGATTAAAAAAAATGTATACAGAAAAGTCCTTTACTGATTTTAGTAATTCATAAGGGTTCCATGTCCTTTCACAGAAACTTTTGGAGTGAGTTATGGATTATAACACACTAGTGTGTTATTTGATAGTTTACTTGTCTAAAATAACATTAAAATGACAGTCATAACTGTCATGTGTTGTATAAACAAATTTAACCCCCTCCGGGCGAAGGGAAGAAGGATGTCTCTTTCAATCGCCCCTTAAAGCATCTCTTCTTTCATTTCAATATACTTCTTCCCTTCCCCATTGAATCCTTTTATCCCGATTCCGAGAATAGGTCTCCTTTGGAGGGCCTATCATATTACCGAGAGGAATAGGGAATGTTTTAAACGCGAAGAGCACCGGATCGCTTTTAGGGGATGAGCGTCGGGTATCGAGTGGGGTGGAAATTTAGTTAATTCACAGAAAGGGAAAGAGTCTCACGCCCCATTTCTCCGCTACGACTCTCTCTCTCTCGTAACAGAAATGGGGAAAAATAACATGTCGGTTAATTGAGTGCGAATAACTGGAAAATACATCGGTGAAACTCCCCTGTTTGCATTCCCCGCAGAACGTTTTTCCGAAAACGACCCTCGCCAGGTCCGCGAGCGAATTAACATTCGCATTAATAATTAGAGAATTTAATTTCGCGTATCGCCCTTGCCGTAATCGATCAATCGCCGTTTGATTGATGGGTAGGGCGAAGCTCGAGTCCGTCCGTGATTTGATCGAGGGGAGTGAAACGTGAGGGGGTTGATTAGGCGCGAGGGGATGTTCGAGAACGGAGGAGGGTTGTTTTGATTTATGGACGTTAGGTAACTGGACGAGGCGATCGGCACACTGCACCGAAAGTCATTACCGTCTTATAGGATTACGATAAGAAAGGGATGGTGCACCGACGATAAAGTCCTGAAACAGGTAGCAAAGGAATCCCATCGAATAAATGTATATTAACATCTTATATAAATGTAGTAACAACTAGAGCAAACCAACATTGTAATAACAAAAAAATGTTCAGAAAAATCGGCTTTTTGAGCGCTTTAAAAAAATACCTCATTCGATAGAGTTCAGAGGTAATTTGATACTAAATAAATCAGGTTTAATATTTACTGTTAATCGCATCTAAAACGTACTATATTAATTAAGTTAGTAGATGAAATTTACAAAATATATACCCTTCGAAATCGTCTTTATGAGCTCTTCAATTTAATGCCTCACTCGACATATTTGAAATAAATTATATATATATAATATATAGATATATATTTTTTGCATAAATAATTGCAAAAAACGACGTAAAAAAAATTATACATTTTCCGACGCCATTTTGAAGGTGAAAATGGTGAAAATTGAATACCTTCAATTTCAATATTGAAAATCTAACTCTTGCTGAAGGAACAGAGCTCCGGACTAGGCCGACGAAAAAAGGTTCATATTTAATTTTACATTTAACACCATTTTTTTACAAAAAGTGTTTTTTTTTTAATAAACAAATTAATACTTTTGCACAAAAAGTTTACGGTAAGTTAAGGCTACTAAAGAACATAAAATCTGAAATTTCAAGCTGCTACGTGCTTTTTTCACGAAAAATATTTTAAAATTTGCGCTTTTGCAATTATTTAAACAAATTATTAATCAAATTTAATCTACATGGTCTGAAATTAATCGTTTTTCAACAAGTCACAAATGGTAAAAATTTAAATCCTCTATCTAAGTTGCCTTAAAGACAGCACTCAATTTTTACCTATTTTTGCATAAATAAACATTGTTTAAAAAATGACGCCACGCTTCAAAATGGGATCCCCTTCAAAGAACCAGTACAAAACATTTTTCCACATGACAACCTGTTCTGAATTACGATAAGCATCTCATCGTAGTCTACTCGGCTAATAGGCGTGTAACTGTAATACAGTCCTGAATTTATACGAAGTTACTTCTCCCTCGTGGTTCTTCCGTTCCTTGGAATTTTGGGGAATCGACGTCGATTTTCATGAAAATTCGGAACTCAGATCTACCCTCCCTCTTCTTCAAAGTGTGACGTGTGCCGAAGTGTGCCTTTTATTTTTTAGGGGAGAAAACTACCCCTTACTGCGAAATATTAAAAAAATCGTAGATTTTAGCATGCATTCGGTTGATATGAATTTTAAATGAAGGTCGGAAAATTAGCGGATTTATCGACGGGTCGCGAATTTAATTGGGAACGATCCAATGAATATCGTGAGGTCGGAAAATGCGCGATCGCAAGTCGCGAGGGTCGGAAAATGGGGCGGTTTTATCGGCGGGGAAGCGAATTTCGTTTCGATGATTATTTCGATCGGGCATACCAAATTTACTTATAAATGAGATTGCACTAAAATGAAACATTTCTGACTTCCAATCTTCAACGAATGAGGCATTACCAAAAACAGTGTCGGATACGACATCTAAAGTACCGGATACACCGGCCACTGCCTCCAACAAATTTCCCCGCATTATACGCTGTATACGTATTTCCCTCGTAAATCTCGAGAAAATGGAACCACGTCCCCCTTCTCCCCCTCCCCCCTTCGGCCGGAAAACTTTCGCCCGTGAAGTTTAATGGAACGAATTATATCGCAAACTTCGCGCCGAAGTTTATGGAAATATTTTTACCGTTTAGCGGACAGGTGTTCGCGAGATAAAAAGTTTCGTTTTGTTTAATGTGATTCGGGACGAAATTAGGGCAGCGGAGACCCGTCGCGCATGCGCAGTCGTCGATGACAATTTCGGAACGTCCAAAAAAAAAAATGGAAAAAACGCGTGTTTTTCCGACTTGTTTTAATTCTAACTTATTAAGCATTGAATTTAGAAGAAAGTTGAAGAGAGGAAAAAAGTTGCAGAATCGCTTTTTACATAATATGGCGTCAGTTAGAAATTCAAATGTTTATTAGTGGTTTTGCAAAATAGCAATAAACAAGAAAAAATATGCCCAAAAAAGTGGTTTTTTAATTTATTATTTTAGGCACTTTAAAATAGAGTTAGAACTTCCATATCACAGGTAAAAAATCTTGAAGTCGATTCTGCAACTTTTTTCTCTCTTTAACTTTCTTCTAAATTCAATATTTAAAACGTTATAAGCAAAACAAGTCGAAAAAACGTGTTTTTTGAATTTTCTTTAATTGTTGCATTTTAACCAATGTTCCATAAGTTTTCTCTCGGACCGCTTAACCGTTTACTTTCCGTTTACGAGTGACTTCTCCTCTTTCGGCTCTTATAAAAAATGTAAACGGTCGATACGAGCCTTCCCAAATTTTCCGCAAACAAGTAAAGGAAGATCCGCCCTAACGATCTCCTCTGGGTGCTATCCGTGGGGACTTTCGTTAGTTAAAGTTATTGTTTCCACTCGGCTAAGAGATTTATGGTCCGCGAGTAAAGGGCGGCGTGTATGCATATTTGAAAGGTACTTTCAGGCGAATTTGGTGGATAAAACGCACATAAACAGGCCTGAGATATATATTATAGATATATAAATACGTTCTCTAACGACTGTCGTTGTGTCTCTCTTCTGCGACTACGCCCTTGGGTAAAATCTAACTAAAATATCAAGCGTCTGAAAAATGTATTTGTATTTCTAATTAAAATTAAGGACATGCTTAAATCAACGCCTACAACTTCGAAACTTTTCCACTAAAAGAGCTGAAATTTATTGAGCCTCCAAAGTACACTTCATTAAACAATTCTAGTAAATTTCACCAATATCTGAGTTTAAATACGATAATTATGAATTTTTGAATTTTTTATAACACTGTCAGGATGCTAAAGAAACACTTACAAATTCATAACTTCTTCACAAAAAGGGTTAAAACTCGCTAAACTCCCCAAGGAAACTTCAATCATGAACTTAAGTGAATTTCAACAATATCTTAGTTTTAATACAATAATTATGAATTTTTGAATTTTTTATAACACTCAGGTTGCTAATTAAACACTTCCAAATTCATAACTTTTTCACAAAAAGAGTAAAAACTCACTAAACTCCCCAAGGAACTTCAATCATGAACTTAAGTGAGTTTTAGCAAATACTAAGTTCAAACTTTTTTTATTGGATTGTAGCTTCATACCACCTCTAGTCAGATTATTAAATGAACGCCGACAACTTCAAAACTCCTACCCTAAAAGAGTTGAAACTTACTGAGCTTCCAATGCACACTTCACTAAACAATTCTAGTAAGTTTCACCAATATTTGAGTATTTATACGAAAATTATGAATTTTTGAATTATTTATAACACTGTCAGGTTGCTAAATAAACACTTACAAATTCATAACTTCTTCACAAAAAGAGTTAAAACTCGCTAAACTCCCCAAGGAAACTTCAATCATAAACTTAAGTGAATTTCAACAATATCTTAGTTTTAATACAATAATTATGAATTTTTGAATTTTTTATAACACTCAGGTTGCTAATTAAACACTTCCAAATTCATAACTTTTTCACAAAAAGAGTAAAAACTCACTAAACTCCCCAAGGAACTTCAATCATGAACTTAAGTGAATTTCATCAATATCTGAGTTATTAATTTTTATAACACTGTTAGGTTGCTAATTAAACACTTCCAAATTCATAACTTTTTCACAAAAAGAGTTAAAACTCACTAAACTCCCCAAGGAACTTCAATCATCAACTTAAGTGAATTTCACTAATATCTGAGTTATGAATTTTTATAACACTGTTAGGTTG
Source organism: Cryptocephalus moraei (assembly GCA_946251905.1). Classification (NCBI taxonomy): domain Eukaryota; kingdom Metazoa; phylum Arthropoda; class Insecta; order Coleoptera; family Chrysomelidae; genus Cryptocephalus; species Cryptocephalus moraei. The sequence goes on along the minus strand of OX276464.1, from coordinate 22,429,946 downwards.
CTAATTAAACACTTACAAATTCATAACTTCTTCACGATAAGGGTTAAAACCTCACTAAACTCCCCAAGGAAACTTCAATCATGAACTTAAGTGAGTTTTAGCAAATACTAAGTTCAAACTTTTTTTATTGGATTGTAGCTTCATACCACCTCTAGTCAGATTATTAAATGAACGCCGACAACTTCAAAACTCCTACCCTAAAAGAGTTGAAACTTACTGAGCTTCCAATGCACACTTCACTAAACAATTCTAGTAAGTTTCACCAATATTTGAGTATTTATACGAAAATTATGAATTTTTGAATTATTTATAACACTGTCATGTTGCTAAATAAACACTTACAAATTCATAACTTCTTCACAAAAAGAGTTAAAACTCGCTAAACTCCCCAAGGAAACTTCAATCATAAACTTAAGTGAATTTCAACAATATCTTAGTTTTAATACAATAATTATGAATTTTTGAATTTTTTATAACACTCAGGTTGCTAATTAAACACTTCCAAATTCATAACTTTTTCACAAAAAGAGTAAAAACTCACTAAACTCCCCAAGGAACTTCAATCATGAACTTAAGTGAATTTCATCAATATCTGAGTTATTAATTTTTATAACACTGTTAGGTTGCTAATTAAACACTTCCAAATTCATAACTTTTTCACAAAAAGAGTTAAAACTCACTAAACTCCCCAAGGAACTTCAATCATCAACTTAAGTGAATTTCACTAATATCTGAGTTATGAATTTTTATAACACTGTTAGGTTGCTAATTAAACACTTACAAATTCATAACTTCTTCACGATAAGGGTTAAAACCTCACTAAACTCCCCAAGGAAACTTCAATCATGAACTTAAGTGAGTTTTAGCAAATACTAAGTTCAAACTTTTTTTATTGGATTGTAGCTTCATACCACCTCTAGTCAGATTATTAAATGAACGCCGACAACTTCAAAACTCCTACCCTAAAAGAGTTGAAACTTACTGAGCTTCCAATGCACACTTCACTAAACAATTCTAGTAAGTTTCACCAATATTTGAGTATTTATACGAAAATTATGAATTTTTGAATTATTTATAACACTGTCATGTTGCTAAATAAACACTTACAAATTCATAACTTCTTCACAAAAAGAGTTAAAACTCGCTAAACTCCCCAAGGAAACTTCAATCATAAACTTAAGTGAATTTCAACAATATCTTAGTTTTAATACAATAATTATGAATTTTTGAATTTTTTATAACACTCAGGTTGCTAATTAAACACTTCCAAATTCATAACTTTTTCACAAAAAGAGTAAAAACTCACTAAACTCCCCAAGGAACTTCAATCATGAACTTAAGTGAATTTCATCAATATCTGAGTTATTAATTTTTATAACACTGTTAGGTTGCTAATTAAACACTTCCAAATTCATAACTTTTTCACAAAAAGAGTTAAAACTCACTAAACTCCCCAAGGAACTTCAATCATCAACTTAAGTGAATTTCACTAATATCTGAGTTATGAATTTTTATAACACTGTTAGGTTGCTAATTAAACACTTACAAATTCATAACTTCTTCACGATAAGGGTTAAAACCTCACTAAACTCCCCAAGGAAACTTCAATCATGAACTTAAGTGAGTTTTAGCAAATACTAAGTTCAAACTTTTTTTATTGGATTGTAGCTTCATACCACCTCTAGTCAGATTATTAAATGAACGCCGACAACTTCAAAACTCCTACCCTAAAAGAGTTGAAACTTACTGAGCTTCCAATGCACACTTCACTAAACAATTCTAGTAAGTTTCACCAATATTTGAGTATTTATACGAAAATTATGAATTTTTGAATTATTTATAACACTGTCATGTTGCTAAATAAACACTTACAAATTCATAACTTCTTCACAAAAAGAGTTAAAACTCGCTAAACTCCCCAAGTAAACTTCAATCAAGTACTTAAGTCAATTTCAACAATATCTTAGTTTTAATACAATAATTACGAATTTTTGAATTTTTTTATAACACTCAGGTTGCTAATTAAACACTTCCAAATTCATAACTTTTTCACAAAAAGAGTTAAAACCCACTAAACTCCCCAAGGAACTTCAATCATGAACTTAAGTAAATTTCATCAATATCTGACATGAATTGTAATAACACTGTTAGGTTGCTAATTAAACACTTCCAAATTCATAACTTCTTTACAAAAAAAGTTAAAACTCATTAAACTCCCCGAGGAAACTTCGGTCATGACCTTAAGTGAGTTTCAGCAGAGACTAAGATTAAATAACTTTTTATTAGTTTTCAAATTCATGGCAAATTGCAGCTTCATATGACCACTGGTCAGATTATTAAATGAACGCCGACAACTTCAAAACTCCTACACTAAAAGAGTTGAAACTTACTGAGCTTCCAATACACACTTCATTATACAATTTTAGTAAGTTTCGCCAGTATCTGAGTATTAATACGATAATTATGAATTTTTGAGTATTTTATAACACTGTCAGGTTGCTAATTAAACACTCACAAATTCATAACTTCTTCACAAAAAGAGTTAAAACTCACTAAACTCCCTAAGGAAACTTCAATCATGAACTTAAGTGAATTTCACCAATATCTGACTTATGAATTTTTATAACACTGTTAGGTTGCTAATTAAACACTTCCAAATTCATAACTTCTTTACAAAAAAAGTTAAAACTCATTAAACTCCCCGAGGAAACTTCAGTCATGACCTTAAGTGAGTTTCAGCAGAGACTAAGATTAAATAACTTTTTATTAGTTTTCAAATTCATGGCAAATTGCAGCTTCATACCACCACTAGTCAGATTATTAAATGAACGCCGACAACTTTAAAACTCGTTGACTAAAAGAGTTCAAACTTACTGAGCTTCCAATGCACACTTCATTAAACAATTCCAGTAAGTTTCATCAATATCTGAGTATTAATACAATAATTATGAATTCTTGAATTTTTTATAACACTGTCAGGTTGCTAATTAAACACTTACAAATTCAAAACTTCTCTTAAAAAAAAGAGTTAAAACTCACTAAATTCCCCAAGGAAACTTCAATCATGAACTTAACTGAATTTCATCAATATTTGAGTTTTAATACAATAATTATGAATTTTTATAACAGTCAGGTTGCTAATTAAACACTTCCAAATTCATAACTTCTTCACAAAAAGAGTTAAAACCCACTAAACTCCCCAAGGAGACTTCAATCATGAACTCAAGTGAGTTTCAGGAAACACTAAGTTTAAATAATTTTTTTATTAGTGTTCAAATTCATGGCAAAGTGCAGCTTCATACCACCACTAGTCAGATTATTAAATAAACGCCGATAACTTCAAAACTCCTACACTAAAAGAGTTGAAACTTACTGAGCTTCTAATGCACACTTCATTAAATTCTAGTAAGTTTCACCAATATCTGAGTTTTAATACAGTAATTAGGAATTTTTGAATTCTTTTATAACACTGTCAGGTTGCTAAATAAACACTTACAACTTCAAAACTCCTACACTAAAAGAGTTGAAAATTATTTAACTTCCCAAAGGTACCTTAATAAATAATTCTAATGAGTTTCACCGGTATCTGAATTTCAGCATACACATATTATGAATTTTTGCATTTTTAAACAAAGTCAAGTTGCTAAATAAAAAATTTCACCTCCACAACTTCTTCACAAAAAGAGATATTTATTTTATGAATTTTTAAAAGCATTGCAAACTGCCACTTCATTTAACTACTAGTCCAGGTTGATAAATGGACGCCGAAAACTTTAAAACTCCTTCACTAAAAGGGTTAAATCTTACTTGAAATTTCCAAAAATACTTTAGTGAACAACTCTAGTGAGTTTCACCAAATTTCAATACACAATTCATGAATTTTTTTGAACTGTCACGTTGCTAAATAAACACATCCAACTTTCAAAACCCTTCGCTAAAAGAGTTGAAACTTACTAATTTCCATATCACACTTCCATCATTATCTTTAGTGAGTTTTACCATAGCCTGAGTTTAAATATGTCTTTATGAATTTCTAAAATCATTCCAAATTGCTACTTCATTCAACAATAATGTCAGGTTGGTAAGTATATACAACGATAATTTCAAAACTTCTTCGCCAAAAGAGTTGAAATTCCCTAAACTCGTAGAACACATTTCTATAAACAATTTTAATGAGTTTCACCAATAGAATTTTGAATTATTAAAACTGGAAATCATGACAAACGCAACTACACTCGTTCTATTGTGTCAATTCACGAAAATTTCACAACTTGAAAGAATTGCTGCAACTCATTAAACGTCTTCAAGACACTTTAATTAACAAACTACCGAATTTTGCAATAATTTGAATTTGAATATTTTTTCAATGAGTTCTTAAAATCCTTGCAAATTACAGACTGTCAGATCGACCAATTTCAAAACTCAAAAATAGTTGAAACTCACTTTGAAACTCCCTAACGATACTTCTATCGGGAATTTTAGTGAGTTTTACCGTAAACTGAGTTTAAATAACATCATTGGACACCGCTACTCCTTCCAACAACTTACTGTTTCACCTTGCTTAACGAACAACGAGCAACTTCAAAACTTCTTTACTAAACGAGTTTGACACTTGCTTAAACAACTATAGTGAGTTTAACCAAAATCTAATATTCAATAAAATAAAATATGAATTTTTGAAAATAGCAATCTTTGTACACTCGTTCAAACCTGTCAATCTTTTAAATAAAGCTACATAACTTCAAGACCACTGAGGTGAAAGGGGTGAAACTCACTATACTTTCCAAGGATACTTCACTAGAGAACTCTAGCGAGATACTTATTGTATTTTCAGCAAAGAATATAAGAATGTAATTTTAAGACGTAAAATCGACATGTCCAATAAACTACATTCTAATATGGTAATAAACTATATATAAATTAGTACTCGATGCGAAATAAAATAGTACTTAGAGCGTTAGATTAGAGGAGTAGAAATGATTGGGAAGTATACTTGTTTTAAATTAAATGTTAGAAAATTCGGAAATTGATAGCTACGCATGCGCACAACAGGAACGAACTGATCACTTGCGTAACTCGGTGATTCTTAAGCTTTCTCGAAGTAATAAGAACGTTCTTAATTAAAATCTTCAAGTATAATCTGTATGAGGTTAGTCGCGACATTTACAAATAACTTTCGACTCACCTAAAGCAGAGGATGATTAACCAGCTTTTACCTGAAACGAAAAAGATAATATCACAAACGGAACGTATGAAAAGAGTTTCGCCCTTGCCCTGAACGTCCCCAAAAATTATTTTTAAAATTACTAAAGACGCCTTTCGTAACGTTAAACACTTTGAAACGCCCACTCGTCCCTTATCGCCACATTTCATCCAGAAAAACATTCGGGAATAACACAGGACGAAATCCACCCCCTCCTACACCTTACCCCCGCCCCCCTCCCGGCCGCCTCCCACGGGACGAAACTTTTCGACCGATCCGACCGCCAGATAAACAATTTCCATTTAAATGAGGATTAATTTCGTATATATATATTTATATGAGTGTGTGCCTCGTTAATAATCATCCCCCTCGTTATAAAGTATCAAATGATTGCGGTTTTAATGCCCGGCTCTCCCCATTTTGGAATCCATTTTTACGGAGGATTATGACCCGAGAATGGAACCCATTAAACGAGCGAATGCGTTTTAATGGACGAGAAAGAGTTTCCTGAATTAATTCCATCAATTCGAGGACTTGATTAGGGTTGATCGGTTAATTTAACTTAAGAACGATTAAATCCGAGTTTCTTTTATAAGTACTCGACGTAGCTGTATTTCAATATTAATCGATAGGCGGTAATTAAAAATATGTACAGCACAGCACAGCACTTATTATTAATGTATGTCATAAATTTTGCTTCTCGAAACGACGTCCGATACTAATTGAAATTAAATTAACGTCGAACGGTCGTTACTTAGATTTAATCTATAAAACGGTTTTACTATGCAATAAACATCCTAATTTACAAGCAATGAAATGAAATATGTACATACATAGTCATCGCAGACCCATAGTTACGTAATATAGTCCGGTCGGAGGTGACCGAAAAATGAATCACCACCAAGTTGACTTGTTATTTTTTTTTGAAACATCACCTTGGGCGAGCGTTTTGATTTTCATAATCTTACTAAAAAAAGCGCTAACGTTAGAAAGAAAAGCTTATACTAAAATATAGTCATGTCGAAGGGGACGGAAAAATTAATGTGTTAAGTCGATACATTTTCTCCTCGGAAATACAAACCTTCTTTCGATATAACAAGTTAGTACTTTGTAATTAACTTTTCTTAGTCGAAACTCCCCTCCCCCTTCACTTTTTGGGGAAATTACGGTAATTGTGGGAGATTCAAATTTCAATTAAAACGGCATTTAATGTAAAATTAGTGAAATGTTATACGAGGAAAATTCCCAAACGTTCCAAAATATTCTTAAGGATATTGTGGGAGAACGAAAATTTATTAGAGATCTTATAACGCCTCTCTGAGGCTGTAAATAGTATTTAAGGTGTTTTCTTGGGCGAAAAGATGCTACAAAATGAAGTGACACTGCTTTAACAACTCAAAAAATTGATGGGACTCCATACTGCATTCCCTCAATTGAATCCAATTTTTACGTAAGTAGTCATAACTTTAAAACTTCTTCATAAGTAGTGCCCAAACATACTCAATTTCTTAAAAATACTTCAAAACCATGGTGAAAGTAACTATAATTTATAATAAAGTAATTTTTGTAATTATGTGAAATCTTGTAAATTCAAACTTCATTCAACCAACATCAGGTTATTAAATAAATACCACAACTTCTAAACTCCTTCACAAAAAGTATGTGAACTCACTAAGTTCTCCAAGAACACTCTCATCACTATGTTTAGTGAATTTCGCCAAAATCTTCATTTCAATAAAGAAAGTTATGAATTTTTGGAACTGAAAATTGTGGTAAATTGAAACTCCATTCGTTCAGCTGTGTCAATTTTGTATGTAAAGCCCCACGAGTTCAAAATTCTATTATAAAAAGTGCTGAAACTTATTTCACATCTTTCAGATTCTTCAATAAACCAGAAATTTTGCCACAATTTGAATCTGAATAATTTTTATGAAATTTATGAATCCTTGGAAATTGAAACTACATTTAATCAATGTCAGGTTGTTAAATAAATAGCCCAACTTCAAAACTGCTTCACGTAATGAGTGCGAACTCACTAAGTTCTCAAAAGACACTCTCATCACTAACTTTAGTGAATTTCGCCAAAATCTTCATTTCAATAAAGAAAGTTATGAATTTTTGGAACTGAAAATTGTGGTAAATTGAAACTCCATTCGTTCAGCTGTGCCAATTTTCTATGTAAAGCTTCACGACTTCAAAATTCTATTATAAAAAATGCTGAAACTTATTTCTAGTCTTTAAGATTCTTCAATAAACCAGAAATTTTGCTACAATTTGAATTTGAATAATTTTTATGAATTTTATGAATCCTTGGAAATTGAAACTACATTCAATCAATGTCAGGTTGTTAAATGAACACCCCAACTTCAAAACTGCTTCACGAAAAGAGTGCGAACTCACTACGTTCTTAAAAGACAATCTCATCACTAACTTTAGTGAATTTCGCCAAAATATTCATTTCAACAAGAAAAGTTATGATTTTTGCAACTGAAAATTGTGATAAATTGTAACCCCATTCGTTCAGCTGTGCCAATTTTCTATGTAAAGCCCCACGACTTCAAAATTCTAATATAAAAAATGCTGAAACTTATTACACACCTTTAGGATTCTTCAATAAACCAGAAATTTTGCCACAATTTGAATCTGAATAATTTTTATGAAATTTATGAATCCATGCAAATTGAAACTACATTTAATCAATGTCAGGTTGTTAAATAAATACCCCAACTTCAAAACTGCTTCACGAAAAGAGTGCGAACTCACTAAGTTCTCAAAAGACACTCTCATCACTAACTTTATTGAATTTCGCCAAAATCTTCATTTCAACAAAGAAAATTATGAATTTTTGGAACTGAAAATTGTGGTAAATTGAAACTCCATTCTGTAATCTGATTTTGAGTAATTTTTTATGAATTTTTAAAATAATTTCAAAATGTAATTTCATCAAACCAATACGTCAGGTTATTAAATGAACGCAAACAACTTTAAAACGCCTTCGATAATTGAGTTGAAACTCACTGAACTCCCCAAGACCACTTCAATAAACAACTCAGGTGAATCTTACCAAAATATTCATTTCAACAAGAAAAGTTATGATTTTTGGAACTGAAAATTGTGGTAAATTGAAACTCCATTCGTTCAGCTGTGCCACTTTTCTATGTAAAGCCCCACGACTTCAAAATTCTATTATAAAAGATGCTGAAACTTATTTCAAGCCTTTAAGATTCTTCAATAAACCAGAAATTTTGCCACAATTTGAATCTGAATAATTTTTATGAATTTTATGAATTCATGCAAATTGAAACTACATTTAATCAATGTCAGGTTGTTAAATAAATACCCCAAGTTCAAAACTGCTTCACGTAATGAGTGCGAACTCACTTAGTTCTCAAAAGACACTCTCATCACTATGTTTAGTGAATTTCGCCAAACTCTTCATTTGAACAAAGAAAGTTATGAATTTTTGGAACTGAAAATTGTGGTAAATTGAAACTCCATTCGTTCAGCTGTGTCAATTTTGTATGTAAAGCCCCACGAGTTCAAAATTCTATTATAAAAAGTGCTGAAACTTATTTCACATCTTTCAGATTCTTCAATAAACCAGAAATTTTGCCACAATTTGAATCTGAATAATTTTTATGAAATTTATGAATCCTTGGAAATTGAAACTACATTTAATCAATGTCAGGTTGTTAAATAAATAGCCCAACTTCAAAACTGCTTCACGTAATGAGTGCGAACTCACTAAGTTCTCAAAAGACACTCTCATCACTAACTTTAGTGAATTTCGCCAAAATCTTCATTTCAATAAAGAAAGTTATGAATTTTTGGAACTGAAAATTGTGGTAAATTGAAACTCCATTCGTTCAGCTGTGCCAATTTTCTATGTAAAGCTTCACGACTTCAAAATTCTATTATAAAAAATGCTGAAACTTATTTCTAGTCTTTAAGATTCTTCAATAAACCAGAAATTTTGCTACAATTTGAATTTGAATAATTTTTATGAATTTTATGAATCCTTGGAAATTGAAACTACATTCAATCAATGTCAGGTTGTTAAATGAACACCCCAACTTCAAAACTGCTTCACGAAAAGAGTGCGAACTCACTACGTTCTTAAAAGACAATCTCATCACTAACTTTAGTGAATTTCGCCAAAATATTCATTTCAACAAGAAAAGTTATGATTTTTGCAACTGAAAATTGTGATAAATTGTAACCCCATTCGTTCAGCTGTGCCAATTTTATATGTAAAGCCCCACGACTTCAAAATTCTAATATAAAAAATGCTGAAACTTATTACACACCTTTAGGATTCTTCAATAAACCAGAAATTTTGCCACAATTTGAATCTGAATAATTTTTATGAAATTTATGAATCCATGCAAATTGAAACTACATTTAATCAATGTCAGGTTGTTAAATAAATACCCCAACTTCAAAACTGCTTCACGAAAAGAGTGCGAACTCACTAAGTTCTCAAAAGACACTCTCATCACTAACTTTATTGAATTTCGCCAAAATCTTCATTTCAACAAAGAAAATTATGAATTTTTGGAACTGAAAATTGTGGTAAATTGAAACTCCATTCTGTAATCTGATTTTGAGTAATTTTTTATGAATTTTTAAAATAATTTCAAAATGTAATTTCATCAAACCAATACGTCAGGTTATTAAATGAACGCAAACAACTTTAAAACGCCTTCGATAATTGAGTTGAAACTCACTGAACTCCCCAAGACCACTTCAATAAACAACTCAGGTGAATCTTACCAAAATATTCATTTCAACAAGAAAAGTTATGATTTTTGGAACTGAAAATTGTGGTAAATTGAAACTCCATTCGTTCAGCTGTGCCACTTTTCTATGTAAAGCCCCACGACTTCAAAATTCTATTATAAAAGATGCTGAAACTTATTTCAAGCCTTTAAGATTCTTCAATAAACCAGAAATTTTGCCACAATTTGAATCTGAATAATTTTTATGAATTTTATGAATTCATGCAAATTGAAACTACATTTAATCAATGTCAGGTTGTTAAATAAATACCCCAAGTTCAAAACTGCTTCACGTAATGAGTGCGAACTCACTTAGTTCTCAAAAGACACTCTCATCACTATGTTTAGTGAATTTCGCCAAACTCTTCATTTGAACAAAGAAAGTTATGAATTTTTGGAACTGAAAATTGTGGTAAATTGAAACTCCATTCGTTCAGCTGTGTCAATTTTGTATGTAAAGCCCCACGAGTTCAAAATTCTATTATAAAAAGTGCTGAAACTTATTTCACATCTTTCAGATTCTTCAATAAACCAGAAATTTTGCCACAATTTGAATCTGAATAATTTTTATGAAATTTATGAATCCTTGGAAATTGAAACTACATTTAATCAATGTCAGGTTGTTAAATAAATAGCCCAACTTCAAAACTGCTTCACGTAATGAGTGCGAACTCACTAAGTTCTCAAAAGACACTCTCATCACTAACTTTAGTGAATTTCGCCAAAATCTTCATTTCAATAAAGAAAGTTATGAATTTTTGGAACTGAAAATTGTGGTAAATTGAAACTCCATTCGTTCAGCTGTGCCAATTTTCTATGTAAAGCTTCACGACTTCAAAATTCTATTATAAAAAATGCTGAAACTTATTTCTAGTCTTTAAGATTCTTCAATAAACCAGAAATTTTGCTACAATTTGAATTTGAATAATTTTTATGAATTTTATGAATCCTTGGAAATTGAAACTACATTCAATCAATGTCAGGTTGTTAAATGAACACCCCAACTTCAAAACTGCTTCACGAAAAGAGTGCGAACTCACTACGTTCTTAAAAGACAATCTCATCACTAACTTTAGTGAATTTCGCCAAAATATTCATTTCAACAAGAAAAGTTATGATTTTTGCAACTGAAAATTGTGATAAATTGTAACCCCATTCGTTCAGCTGTGCCAATTTTATATGTAAAGCCCCACGACTTCAAAATTCTAATATAAAAAATGCTGAAACTTATTACACACCTTTAGGATTCTTCAATAAACCAGAAATTTTGCCACAATTTGAATCTGAATAATTTTTATGAAATTTATGAATCCATGCAAATTGAAACTACATTTAATCAATGTCAGGTTGTTAAATAAATACCCCAACTTCAAAACTGCTTCACGAAAAGAGTGCGAACTCACTAAGTTCTCAAAAGACACTCTCATCACTAACTTTATTGAATTTCGCCAAAATCTTCATTTCAACAAAGAAAATTATGAATTTTTGGAACTGAAAATTGTGGTAAATTGAAACTCCATTCTGTAATCTGATTTTGAGTAATTTTTTATGAATTTTTAAAATAATTTCAAAATGTAATTTCATCAAACCAATACGTCAGGTTATTAAATGAACGCAAACAACTTTAAAACGCCTTCGATAATTGAGTTGAAACTCACTGAACTCCCCAAGACCACTTCAATAAACAACTCAGGTGAATCTTACCAAAATATTCATTTCAACAAGAAAAGTTATGATTTTTGGAACTGAAAATTGTGGTAAATTGAAACTCCATTCGTTCAGCTGTGCCACTTTTCTATGTAAAGCCCCACGACTTCAAAATTCTATTATAAAAGATGCTGAAACTTATTTCACGCCTTTAAGATTCTTCAATAAACCAGAAATTTTGCCACAATTTGAATTTGAATAATTTTTATGAATTTTATGAATCCTTGGAAATTGAAACTACATTCAATCAATGTCAGGTTGTTAAATAAACACCCCAACTTTAAAACTGCTTCACGAAAAGAGTGCGAACTCACTAAGTTCTTAAAAGACACTCTCATCACTAACTTTAGTGAATTTCGCCAAAATATTCATTTCAACAAGAAAAGTTATGATTTTTGCAACTGAAAATTGTGATAAATTGTAACCCCATTCGTTCAGCTGTGCCAATTTTCTATGTAAAGCCCCACGACTTCAAAATTCTATTATAAAAAATGCTGAAACTTATTACACACCTTTAGGATTCTTCAATAAACCAGAAATTTTGCCACAATTTGAATCTGAATAATTTTTATGAAATTTATGAATCCATGCAAATTGAAACTACATTTAATCAATGTCAGGTTGTTAAATAAACACCCCAACTTCAAAACTGCTTCACGAAAAGAGTGCGAACTCACTAAGTTCTTAAAAGACACTCTCATCACTAACTTTAGTGAATTTCGCCAAAATCTTCATTTCAACAAAGAAAGTTATGAATTTTTGGAACTGAAAATTGTGGTAAATTGAAACTCCATTCTGTAGTCTGATTTTGAGTATTTTTTTATGAATTTTTAAATTAAGTTCAAAATGTAATTTCATCAAACCAATACGTCAGGTTATTAAATGAACGCAAACAACTTTAAAACGCCTTCGATAATTGAGTTGAAACTCACTGAACTCCCCAAGACCACTTCAATAAACAACTCAGGTGAATCTTACCAAAATATTCATTTCAACAAGAAAAGTTATGATTTTTGGAACTGGAAATTGTGGTAAACTGAAACTCCATTCGTTCAGCTGTGCTAATTTTCTATGTAAAGCCCCACAACTTCAAAATTCTATTATAAAAAGTGCTGAAACTTATTTCAAGCCTTTATAAGATTCTTCAATAAACCAGAAATTTTACCACAATTTGAATCTGAATAATTTTTATGAATTTTATGAATCCTTGCAAATTAAAACTACATTAAATCAATGTCAGGTTGTTACATAAACACCCCAACTTCAAAACTGCTTCACGAAAAGAATGCGAACTCACTAAGTTCTTAAAAGACACTCTCATCACTAATTTTAGTGAATTTCGCCAAACTCTTCATTTCAATAAAGAAAGTTATGATTTTTGGAACTGGAAATTGTGGTAAATTGCAACTCCATTCGTTCAGCTGTGCCACTTTTCTTTGAAAAGCCCCACGACTTCAAAATTCTTCTATAAAAAGTGCTGAAACTTATTTTAAGCCTTTAAGATTCTTCAATAAACCAGAAATTTTGCCACAATTTAAATCTGAATAATTTTTATGAATTTATTAATCCTTGAAAATTGAAACTACACTCAATCAATGTCAGTTTGTAAAATAAACACCTCAACTTCAAAACTGCTTCACGAAAAGAGTGCGAACTCACTAAGTTCTTAAAAGACACTCTCATCACTAACTTTAGTGAATTTCGCCAAAATCTTCATTTCAATAAAGAAAGTTATGAATTTTTGGAACTGAAAATTGTGGTAGGTAAACTAAAACTCCATTCGTTCAGCTGTGCCACTTTTCTTTGAAAAGCCCCACGACTTCAAAATTCAAATTTATTAATCCTTGAAAATTGAAACTACACTCAATCAATGTCAGTTTGTAAAATAAACACCTCAACTTCAAAACTGCTTCACGAAAAGAGTGCGAACTCACTAAGTTCTTAAAAGACACTCTCATCACTAACTTTAGTGAATTTCGCCAAAATCTTCATTTCAATAAAGAAAGTTATGAATTTTTGGAACTGAAAATTGTGGTAGGTAAACTGAAACTCCATTCGTTCAGCTGTGCTAATTTTCTATGTAAACCCCCACGACTTCAAAGTTCTTCTATAAAAAGTGCTGAAACTTATTTCACATCTTTCAGATTCTTCAATAAAGCAGAAATTTTGCCACAATTCGAATCTGAATAATTTTTATGAATTTTATGAATTCTTGGAAATTGAAACTACATTCAATCAATGTCAGATTGTTAAATGAACACCCCCAACTTCAAAACTGCTTCACGAAAAGAGTGCGAACCCACTAAGTTCTCAAAAGACACTCTCATCACTAACTTTAGTGAATTTCGCCAGAACCTTCATTTCAATAAAGAAAGTTATGAATTTTTGGAACTGAAAATTGTGGTAAATTGAAACTCCATTCTGTAGTCTGATTTTGAGTAATTTTTTATGAATTTTTAAATTAATTTCAAAATGTAATTTCATCAAACCAATACGTCAGGTTATTAAATGAACGCAAACAACTTTAAAACGCCGTCGATAATTGAGTTGAAACTCACTGAACTCCCCAAGACCACTTCAATAAACAACTCAGGTGAATCTTAGCAAAATATTCATTTCAATAAGAAAAGTTATGATTTTTGGAACTGAAAATTGTGATAAATTGTAACCCCATTCGTTCAGCTGTGCCAATTTTCTATGTAAAGCCCCACGACTTTAAAATTCTATTATAAAAAATGCTGAAACTTATTTCAAGCCTTTAAGATTCTTCAATAAACCAGAAATTTTGCCACAATTTGAATCTGAATAATTTTTATGAAATTTATGAATCCATGCAAATTGAAACTACATTTAATCAATGTCAGGTTGTTAAATAAATACCCCAACTTCAAAACTGCTTCACGAAAAGAGTGCGAACTCACTAACTTCTCAAAAGACACTCTCATCACTAACTTTAGTGAATTTCGCCAGAACCTTCATTTCATAAAAGAAAGTTATGAATTTTTGGAGCTGAAAATTGTGGTAAATTGAAACTCCATTCGTTCAGCTGTGCCAATTTTCTATGTAAAGCTTCACGACTTCAAAATTCTATTATAAATAGTGCTGAAACTTATTTCACGCCTTTAAGATTCTTTAATAAACCATAAATTTTGCCACAATTTGAATCTGAATAATTTTTATGAATTTTATGAATCCTTGCAAATTCAAACTAGATATGTCAGGTTGTTAAATAAACACCTCAACATCTAAACTCCTTCACAAAAAGAGTTGAAACTCACTAAGCTACCCAAGGATGCTATTGTTGCTAATTTTAGTGAGTTTTACTGTAATTTGAGTTTAAATAATTTTTTTATGAATTTTTAAAATCATTTCAAAATGTAATTTCATCAAACCAATATGTCAGGTTATTAAATGAACGCAAACAACTTTAAAACGCCTTCGATAATTGAGTTGAAACTCACTGAACTCCACAAGAACACTTCAACAAACAACTCAGGTGAATCTCACCAAAATATTGATTTCAACAAAGAAAGTTATGAGTTTTTGAATCTGAAAATTGTGGTAAATTGCAACTCCAATCGTTCAGTTGTGTCAATTTTCTATATAAAGCCCCACAACTTCTAAACTCCTTCATAAAAGGAGTTGAAATTCACTAAGTTAACCAAGGACATTCTTATCACTAACTCTAGTGAGTTTTACCATAATCTGAGTTGGAATAACTTTTGTATGAATTTTTAAATTCAATGCAAATCGCCATTTCATCATGTCAGGTTGTTAAATGAACGCAGACAACTTCAAAACTCCTTTACTAAAAGAGCTGAAGCTCACTCGAATTCCCAATAACACTTTAGTAAACATCTTTATCGACTTTCACTAAATTCTAAGTATTATTGAAAACAATATCAGCAGTTAAATACGTTCAATTTTGAAAGTAACGAACAACAGTTTCCCAAAAATGTCAACATTCAAAAAATGTCAATTCCTCAGATTTCATTTCTGGAACGTTTAAACATTTCATTTTTCCAAACATTGATAACGTTATCGCAGATATAGTCCTGTCGAGGAGGACCGAATCACTGATAAGTCGGTACGGTATACTTTTAAAATAATCCTTAGAATATTTTTTTAAAAACGAAACGACAGATTGATCGGTATAAAACAGAGTGAATAAGTCATGTAAAATGTTACTGATCAACATGAAACTTTATGACGGAAGCCCGTTGATCGTTGTTATTAGGGAAATGACTGTTTAAAATCTTTTGCCAAAAATTGCACACTTCGTTAATCGTTCGCGAAATTCCACCTAATATTTTTTAAAGAATTCCAAAAAAATGTTTCCACATAATACAATCATTAAGTAAAGACCGGTTTACTACAACGTACGCCTCAATTTGATGGAAGCTCCATTTACACCAGTTTAATTAACTTAAAAAAAATACTTTCATCATTTTAAACGAAACTAACAATAACACATTTCATTTATTACCGCACTCTTTACGATCCAAGTCTAATTCCATCCCTTGATTTCCCCCACTTTATGTTTTCCCTTCTCCTAACCCAAACAACTCCCAACGTATACACATACATACATTTGCATAGCTTTTTCGACTCGGAAAATCGGAAAAGCGGTCGTTTCCCCCGCAACGTTTTCCGAGAAAAAAAAAATTAAAACGAGAGAATAAGGTCAAAAATCAGAAAATGTTGAGTGAATTTTGAATGTCAAGAAAATGTTAAAATCGCAGTGAACAGATTATGACATTAGAAGAGTCCAGTGGGCAGTTTTCTATCTGACAAATTTTGAAAAATTATGCTTGCATTTATATTTTAGAAATACTACCTTATCATTATCTAATTAAAATAGATTTAGTTCCTTTCAAAATCTCTTAAAGTCTAAAAATTAAGCAGAAGCCACTTGGAATGTTTTCAACGTCGTTTCCAATATTAATTTTCAATGGAAATATTGTAATCTAAAGTTAACTTAACCGAAATAGAAACTATACTAGTTTGAATATTAATCATTATCACAATAATTCTCAGGTTTGATCCTACAAGTTTTAAGATATCCGATCGAGTTATCTTTACACCTGCCATCATCGATAAACCAGATTTAGGCCAACAATCTCGCCGTGAACGCGGTTCAATGGATATCCTCGAGCGGCGTGAAATTGTTGAAATTTCAACGACGCTCCCGCATGTTTATATTACAATAACCGACACTATCGATCAAAAATAGACTCTCTCTCCCCCCGTTCGACAAATATTTGTTTTCCGAATAAAAACCGCTCGGAAAATTCCTCGGCAGCGACGAAATTATATTCCGGCGATAATTTTTTGTTTGTTGTACAATCGTGCGTTTCGCCGTGTCACTCGTGTAATAAAAATAATACACGGGAACAGTGGAATTAGAGCGACATTAAGGACGATCTTTGATCGATGGTTATAATTACGGACGAACGACACGTCGTTGAGGATCAAGATATACAGGGCGTTTCAGGACGCGTGGGCGATCTCCGAGAGACGTTACATTCAAAAATAACATTGTAACATATCCGTGCTTTTATCTTTCTTGCATTTGTAATTTGCCACCCCTACTACCACCCCCTTACAGTCATGTTTTCGTGTGACTTAGAATAATAGAACTCATTTAGGAATTTTTATAAAAACAGTTATTATGACGATTCTTAGTAAAGATATTAATTTACTCATATTTTACCCCCACCCTCAGGGGTCCCTCACTAATAATCTTTTATCATTCACTAAATCAATTGGTAACGATAAATCCTATTTTGAGTTCACCGGTTAAATTGTGACTATCTGATGAGAACAGGTGAGATAAATGTCAATGTAATGTAAGGGTTGCTTGGGGGTGGATTGATGGCCGACTTCACTTCATAACCGTTTATTCGTACTGTTGATTTACATACGTTCGCTCTCGGCGCTGTCAAGCGAACCACACCGACTGACACATCCTGCGTGCCTTCTTCTTTCTCAGCGTGGTTGCTAGGACAACGGCGCTAACAATGGAGCACTAGATATCTATACCCTTACAGTTCGGCCAATCCTGACAATAGGCCGCCCCGGCCTAACGGCTCTACATAATTTACAACAAAACAATACAAAATGTTTTCTGCATTGACCTCCTCTTCTGATGCGTCGTCGCTTTCGCCTCCTTCCCTAGTCGTCCTCATCCATTCTCTCGTCGAGTCAGCTTGGTCCAGCCGCGCAATTATTTCCGCCTTCGTTCCGGACACACTCACCCCGGCTATTCTTGCGAACCCCTTCAGTACCGCTAACTTGAAGGTGTTTGGATCGTTCTGTTCTGCCTCCATTTCTCCGCTCGGTTCGCTGTCACCACACACGAAACCCGTCACTTGTCTTTCCACAGCCGTCCGTTCAAGCCACCTATTTGCACACAGCTGTCCGTTCAAGCCACTTATTTGCACACAGCAGTCCGTTCAAGTCACTTATTTGCACACAGCCGTGACTCTCGAAATTTCCCGTGACTTTCGACACTTAACTTGATACCTCTCACTTTCGGCGTTTTAACTTCGTTTAAGAATCTTCACTTCTTATTAACCCGGATAAGAATCCCACTTCTGAAATCTGTAAGGGTTGCTTGGGGGTGGATTGATGGCCGACTTCACTTTATAACCGTTTATTCGTACTGTTGATTTACATACGTTCGCTCTCGACGCTGTCAAGCGAACCACACCGACTGACACATCCTGCGTGCCTTCTTCTTTCTCAGCGTGGTTGCTAGGACAACGGCGCTAACAATGGAGCACTAGATATCTAAATCTGTAAGGGTTGCTTGGGGGTGGATTGATGGCCCACTTCACTTCAAACCGTTTATTCGTACTGTTAATTTACAATCTTCGCTCTCGGCGCTGTCAAGCGAACCACACCGACTGACACATCCTGCGTGCCTTCTTCTTTCTCAGCGTGGTTGCTAGGACAACGGCGCTAACAATGGAGCACTAGATATCTATACCCTTACAGTAACAAGATATAGATATGGGAAAATATAGAATTTTCCAAAAAAAAAAGAATAGCAACTGTTAAATTTTAAAAATTGCTATAGCTCTGATTTCCTGATGGGGAAAATTCAAAGAAAATTTTACGTATAATGTGTAGTTTTGGAAATTTACATTTTCGAAAAATCTGTTATCTTCATTTCAAAATTACGCTAATTTGGAAATTACTAACGCTTACCAATTGCAACTTGACCAAAAGGCTTTAAAACGTCCTATCAACCTACTACAAATTAAATCCCGAAATTCATAAACTCATTTTCTGCCAAAATTTTGGCCAAGATTGCAAAGAAGTCTAATCTCCAAAATTCTAATGGCAAGTAAAATAATTTCTAAGTAACAAAAGTAAAAGAATTCCTTGGTAAATGAATTAGTTTCCAGAATATCATTTTTGGAAATATTGAAGTTGCCAAAGAATATCAATAGATATCAAATTCAAATATCAATATCAAGAAATATGCAATTTTGAAATTCGGAAAAAGTATCTTGGAGTGATTTCACAGATTTTGTAAAGAAATGATAGAGGATGACTTCCTAAGAAAAAATGTTCCAGGTAAATATTCCACGTTATTGTGACCATTTTTAGTAAAAATGTTAGTTTGATCATATTTCACCCCCACCTTCACCACCCTCGGAGTCAAAGGTGGAATGCTTGTCTCATAGTAATACTTGTTTATCATCCACTAAATCAACTGGTAATCATGAATACAATTTTGACTTTACCTGTAAAATTTGGTTTGGAACTGTCGAACTTATAATTTACCACCCCTATTACTACCCCCTAACTACCGAGCAAGATGATTTCTGTATGGCAAATAATTAGCTGATTAACAGTGTGGCAAACTTTTGAAAAAAAATCAGACTTGATATTTTACCCCTATTTTTACCACCCTCAGAGGAACAGGGAGAAATTTGTCCTACAAGAATAATTGTTTATCGCCCACTTAATGAATTGATAGGGGATAAATATACCGTTTTGAATCAATATTCACTGAATAAATTGGGTCTGTAATGATTACTTTGGCGAACTTATAATTTACTACCCTTATAATTCATCCCTTATTACCATCCCGTGACGGCCGGGCGAGAGGTTTTTTCGTGCGGCACATAATTAACTGATTCGTTTAGGAACAGTATTTTGAAAATAGTGTTAGTAAAAAAAATTTAGAAGGTTCATATTTCACCCCTACTTTAACCACCCTCTGGAAAAACTTGTTCCACAATAATAATTGTATATCATTCAATAAGCTGATGATGATATTAATATAATTTTGAAAAATATTCACCAGGTAAATTGAGTTTGGAATGAGAATTGCTATTAACTTTGTCGAAATTATCACTACATTCTTGACGACTGTGCCATTAATTTTTCTCGTGATATATAATTAAATCATCTATTTAAGAACTTAAAAAATGAGTGTGACGAACTTTAGTAAAAACAATTAGATAGTTAATATTCCACCCCTATTTTCACCACCCTTGACTAACAATTTGCCACGTTCATTACCACCCCTTGCCAGCCACAAGGGAGGTTTATTTGTATGGCACATAACTGATTAACTAATCTATTTAGGGACAGAATTTAAAAAAAAATAGTGCGACAAACTTTAGTAAAAAGAAATTAGAAGGTTCATATTTCACCCCTACTTTAACCACCCTCTGGGAAAACTTGTTCCACGATAATAATTGGTTATCATTCAATAAGCTGATGATGATATTAATATAATTTTGAAAAATATTCACCAGGTAAATTGAGTTTGGAATGAGAGTTGCTATTAACTTTATCGAATTTATCACTACATTTTTGATGACTGTGCGATTAATTTTTCTCGTGATATATAATTAAATCATTTATTTAGGAACTTAAAAAATGAGTGTGACGAACTTTAGTAAAAACAATTAGATAGTTAATACTCCACCCCTATTTTCACCACCCTTGACTAACAATTTGCCACGTTCATTACCACCTCTTGCCAGCCACAAGGGAGGTTTATTTGTATGGCACATAACTGATTAACTAATCTATTTAGGGACAGAATTTTGAAAAAAAAATAGTGCGACAAACTTTAGTAAAAAGAAATTAGAAGGTTCATATTTCACCCCTACTTTAACCACCCTCTGGGAAAACCTGTTCCACAATAATAATTGTTTATCATTGAATAAGCTGATGATGATAAATATAATTTTGAAAAATATTCACCATGTAAATTGAGTTTGGAATGTGAATTACTATTAACTTTGTCGAATTTATCACTACATTCTTGACAATTACGCGATTAATTTTTCTCGTGATATGTAATTAAATCATTTATTTAGGAACTTAAAAAATGAGTGTGACGAACTTAAAAACAATTAGATAGTTAATATTCCACCCCTATTTTCACCACCCTTGACCAACTCATAATTTGCCACCTTTATTACCACCCCCTGCCAGCCGTACGTGAGTTTTTTTTTGTATGGCACATAACTGATTAACTGAACTATTTAGGCACAGAATTTAAAAAAAAAATGAGTGCGACGAACTTTAGTAAAAAAAAATTACAAGTTTCATATTTTACCCCTACTTTAACCATCATCGGAGGTGGAGGGGGAAGATTTGTCCCACAATAATAATTGTTAATATCCACTTAATCATTCGGCAACGAAAAATACAATTTTGAATTGGATTTGTAGTGAGGGGTTCTTTTAACTTGGTCGAATTACAATTTGCCACCGTTATAGTTCTTTTGATATTGATATATGTAGTATTTTCAAAACAAATTGGACTAGTCGGTACGTTATAAATAATAATTATTAATAATTACTACTTTTAATTATTGTAACGAAACGACTGACCACAATGATAAGCACCCGTCGGAAAGCGTCGCTTCTGGGAATTTCGAAACGGCGACAACTTGGCAAACTGATGGATTTCCTGGAAGCCGTGGAATATTCGAGAAAGGACGAGAACATAAATAAATGGTGAATATAAATTAAGTACTAGTAGATAAATGTTAGTGTAAGTGGTTAAATTAAAGTAATTAAGACAATTCGTGTAGTTCAGTGATTTTCGAGTAGTCATAACGTTACATTATTAATAATAAGTGAGGTTGATTTTATTAACTAGGAATGTTTCGAGCACCTTGTGCCCATCATCAGCAGACACCCTCATAAGGGATACATATCAATTGATATAACAGAAACGTGCAAACGTGACGATAGGACTAGTCGTCACGTAAAATAAAAGAAACAATAATAATCGTATGATAAAACGTTAAAAACTTGCTACTTCTCCATCAGGAGAGGCCGTAGCTCCTGGAAAATTCTGGAGCACAATTCGAAATTACCCTCGAACGTTTCCCATTCCCGGACGGGCATTAATCGCAATAAGAAAGTCTGCTGGAACAGAACGAGGGATAATAACCGTCGCCCTGGACGCGTTCCCCGTTTTCCCCTCCCTCTCCCTGTTGGCGGTGGTGTTTGCGTGTGTGTCTTTCGATTGGTCGGCTATATTAGGCGCCTACGACAATTAAACCTCCCGCGAATCGATAATTCGATACGTTCTGGCCGTTAATGAGGCACGTCTCTGCTTCCTGTTATCGATCCGACGCCTCGCCTCGGCCTCTCTACCTTTACGTCTAAACGGGCACTTTGTATTCCCTCGCCCGAAACTGTTATTGTCTAATGTGATCCGGCATTATGTGTGTGTAATATATTTTATTCGAGAGTGTCGCACACGTGCGGAATCGAAAGTGGGTACTTTACGAGCGTGTTCCCGTGTTCGGCAAATTCCACTGCGACTTGATTCGAGTTACTTCCCTATCGAACCTTACAGGTATACAAAGGGACGTAAGAGATACAGAGAAGAGAAGATTTTGTTACGAGCTTTCCGCAATCGTTTTTTGTTCATAACTCCTCACCCGCTCATCTGGTTGCAAATTCGCACAGGTATAGTGCGCAGGTGACGATAATGCACGATTCGGTACTCTTGTTCGATTTCGATAGGATTAACGGTTCCGGAGATAATGTGAATTACTCACCGCGGCGTCGGCGGTAAGCGCATTCGCCATTTCGTAGAACGTCCTTATTAGGCATGGAAGGGCCTACAAACGGCTGGAGTGAGCGTTTCGAGGCCAAATTCGAGAAAGTGGATAAAACTCGAAGACTTGACAATCCAAAAAATAACAGATTTTCAGAATTTCAGTATTTTTCAGAACGTTACTACTTTATTTGAAATAATACACAAAACCGAAGACGATGCGTCACATCGGACTACTTTCTCATACTTTGCCATAAATATTCGATAATTGAATAAATACGTAGGTAATGTTTAATAATAATTCTTCGAGCGGATTTCGAAGAAAAATTCGAAAAACCGAAAAATGACAAGAATAGAGCGCCATTCAGAAACGATGTACTCGAACTAAATACTCAAAATTTAAAAACAATTATTGAAGAGGATTTCGAGAAAATTTTGGAAAACCGACGAACGACAAGAAATAAAGTATAATTCAAAAACGATGTAGTCAAAAATACTATTTAACTTCATCATACGCATTTTATAGTAGCTTTTTTAATTTATTTGGGTATTTACTAAAAATTTAAAAACAATTCTTTAAGAAGATTTCAAAAAAATTAACTGACACAATTAAGGAAGTTGTGAGGTTTCTAAGACAATACAAAATTTTACAGAATATCAATTAACTTGAAATAACACGAAATTTGAAAAATAAGCCAAACAAATTTTGAGAGAAGTTTTGGTTCTATATGAAATAAAGAAGTTTTTAAGAAAAAAGTTTTCAGTTTCCTCGAGACATTTTTAGACAGATAATATCAAATTTCAAAATATTTTTAAATAAAATTGTTTTCTGAGAAACGTATTACAATTTTAGGGAAATGAAGAATTTCTAAACAACTTGTTACAATTGTAAAAACCCCACCACAATTTAGTTACAAGTAACTTAAAGGAAATATAATAATCGAAATGTAATTTGCAACGTTTTGAAAGGAATTGTGGGTAGCTTAAGGGCAATATGAACTTTATGTAAAGTTCTGAAAAGAGTTCTGATAGTGTCAAAAAAGTAGGCGAGTTCCCATGAAATTGCCTTACAACAAGCATGAAATTGACATTTATTGTCTTAATAATCATACAATAATTATTATTATTATTATTATTATTATTATTATTATTCGTATTATTATTCTAATAGAAAAATACCGGAATTAGTGTTTAAGAACGACACCTCCTTACGGTGCAGTAAAACTCCTCACCCTAAAAATCTGGCGCCCGTGGAAAACCCCATCTCCCAAACTGGCCAATTGGGAGCGTTAGTTTTTTTTTTTTTAATTAAGACAGCGACCCACTCACGTTCCAAAAGTTTAAAAAAAACCCTTTCAGGTTTTTCAGGATTTTTCAGGTTTTCCGGAGATTACAGCGTAAAACCCTCGCTTAAGTACTCCTAAACCGGCCGATTAGGAGTCCCGGTTGATTCGGCAGGTAAACGGGACCGTCCGGGGCTAATCCGGGCGAGATTAACTCGATAATCCCTGCGACGATTAACTTTTAATCGATCCGCGTAACGCCGATAGAGCACGGACAGTTAGAATATTTTATATCGAAATTAATATTATCGACGATGACAAAGTTAGATGAGATAGATTAACCTTCGGAGCATCTGCAATAATCGATAATATGGACAATAGGAAATGGGTAAAGGAAATGGGATATACTAATTTGGACCATGCGAATGTGTGGCCATCGATTGACCATCGACTTAATTGCAATCAAAATACATTAAATCTCCGTAAAGAATATATAAGATATATTGCCAATATAACAATATAAATCCTCTATGAAAAGAAATTAAATCTCCATAAAGGATATATAAAACCTAAATACTTGTACATTATCACAGTAAACAAATTCTTTAAAATTATCATACAACCAGGTAAACGAACCCCTTTCCTATCGTTCAATCCCTTTACCTCTCTAATCGGCTTGGTGCTATTCGAGCACCCCCACGTCGCAGGTATATCTTCCAGATATACCTCCGACATGATATATATTCCTAATATACCAACAACACAAGATATATTTCCGTCTTGCTCCTCTTGTACGTGTGCGTTTACACGTCGCAGTAAATGAACCTACTAACTATAAAGCAAACTTCCGCCTTTGTGTTCCGACCGGCATCTCTCCCGACTGGCGAAACGAAATATAATTTAATTGTTCGGCTTTTGTGGGGACGTAATGGCAAAGGGCTGGCACAGTAAAATGATTTTCAGAAAATACTGTCTGTTGTTAAGGGTCGTTCCGGAAAGACGTCGGTGATATCACAACAAGCGAATTTGTTTCATTATGGCGGCAAATACCTGATGATAAAAGAGAATCTTTGTAACGAGTTCTTGTTTTTCATCTTATTCCATTTTTAACGTCAAACGTGAAAACTTTAACGTCCTGTCGGTATTAAAGATTTCTTGTTCATTGTAGATGAGGCGCACACTTTTCCAGAAAATTTGACTTGAATTTCCCGAAAATGGCTCAAAAAATTTAATGTACATCACAATGTTGGTAAAACAAAACAAATGGGTCGTTGTAACAAGCCATTTGTTGTTATATTATATATTTGTTAGATATAAAAAGAAATCTTAATAAAAGTTGTTTAATTATATAAAGATGAGAAGAAAGAAAATCTTCTCTTTGGAATATTACCTATAAAAACACATAATATGAGCGGCAAACATCTCAAAGGCAATATCTGTAACAGTTTTAAAGGAGTTCTGATCCTTTCAAATTGTCACACGCCTGAGGACCTAGGGTCCAAAGGGAGTGCTCTGGTTGGGGGTGTAGCTAGGTAGAAACTAAAAAGAAGGCATGGTAACACAGACAATATTTATTGGAGCATTAAATATAGGAGAGAGAACATCATAAAACAAAGTTGAGGCAAATGAGCAAATGGCAAGAAGTGAGAGAAAGGTCAAAGGGAGGTGGTTGCTTACTGTTAGATGACGAAGGGCAGCAGGCGCGAGGCTCCTCCAATTAGCGGCATGCCGAAAAGGACGGGCTCTCAGACGGGCAGCGTGACGTGATACTAGGTGACAGACTGACCCTCCGATCGTTATGATCGAGCTGTATAAATACAAGCGGGATGTTTACGAACATGATGTCGTACCTGTCCGAGAGTCGTATCGTCCTTCGGTTTAAGGTCGCCTCGGTGCTGAATAAGCTTAGACGGCGACATATTTTCGCTAATTGGGGCCGCATCGCGACAATATAAATAATATAAAGTCCTTAAAATAATATAAAGTCCTAAAGTTCTACAGCTGCAATTCACACTTTAATCAAGCCATTTGAAGAAAGTTTAAGACTTTAGGAGGCTACTTGTTAGTATTGCAATGTTTCTACAACATGTTTAAAGGAGTAGCAAATATCTTAACGTTAGTGTGATATTTGAGAAGGAACTTATAATGTTTCTAAAGGAGTTTGATATTCCTAAAGAAATAGAAGAGTTTCTGAGAAACTTCTGACGAGTGTAATAAATTGATTACATTTTTAATACAGTTGCAATAATTGATATGTCATTTTAACTAAGAAATTATGACCTTTTAAGGGAAGTATTCCTAGAATTTGAAGAAATTGCAACTATGTTAATGAAATGGGACATTTGAGACGTGACTAAAGGAGTTTTGATATCCTCAAAGAAGTAGAAGTGTTTCTGAGGAACTTCTGACCAGTGTAATGAAGTGACGACATTTTCATTACAGTTACAATTATTCTAAGTAAAGTCCTGTTGTTTCAAATAAGGAGTTATGATACACTGAAGGAACTGAAGATTTGTTTCTAGTAGGAGGAGTTGTAAATATAAAGTTTTGGCTCTGTGGAAAAATCTGAGGACTTTAAAAAGCTACTTTGTACAATTGTAACTTTTCTATGAAGGAGTTGCATGTATCTTAACGAGAGTGCCATATTTGAAATGGAACTTACAATATTTCTAAAGGAGTTTTAATACTCTCGAAGAAATAGAGGAGTATCTAAGGAATTTCTGGCGAGTGTAATGAAGTGATGACACTTTTGCAGCTGTTTTAAACAAAATGACGTTTTAAATAAGGAGTTCTGACACCGAAAGAAGTTGAAGATGTTAGGAAGCTACTTGTTACAATTTAAATGATCCTACAAAATTTTGAAAAGAGTTCCAAATACGTTAAAGAAAATATGACATTTTAGGAGTATTAGATAGGAGTTCTAAACTCTATGGAAAAAATTTAGGAGTTTAGGAAACTACTTGGTACAATTTTTTGAAGGAGTTGCAAGTATCTTAACGAGAGTGCGATATTTGAAATGGACCTTACAATATTTCTAAAGGAGTTTTAATACTCTCGAAGAAATTGAGGAGTATCTAAGGAATTTCTGGAGAGTGTAATGAAGTTACAATTTTCAGCTGTTTTAAACAAAATAACGTTTAAATAAGGAGTTTTGACAACGAAAGGAGTTGAAGATATTAGGAAGCTATTTGTTACAATTTAAATGATCCTACAAAATTTTGAAAAGAGTTCCAAATATGTTAAAGAAAATATGACATTTTAGGAGTATTAGATAGGAGTTCTAAACTCTTTGAAAAAAGTTAAGGAGTTTAGGTACAATTTTTTGAAGGAGTTGCAAGTATCTTAACGAGAGTGCGATATTTAAAATGGATGTTATAATATTTCTAAAGGAGTTTTAATACTCTCGAAGAAATAGAGGAGTATCTAAGGAATTTCTGACGAGTGTAATAAAGTGATGACAATTTTGCAGCTGTTTTAAACAAAATGACGTTTTAAATAAGGAGTTTTGACACCGAATGAAATTGAAGATGGTACAAGTTAAATGAATCCTACAAAATTTTGAAAAGAGTTCCAAATATGTTAAAGGAAATATTGACATTTTAGGAGTTTCAGACAGGATTTTTAAACTCTTTGAAAGAAGTTAAGGAGTTTAGGAAACTCCTTGGTACAATTGCAACATTTCTATGAAATTTTTGAAGGAGTTGCAAGTATCTTAACGAGAGTGCGATATTTGAAATGAAACTTACAATACTCTCGAAGAAATAGAGGAGTATCTAAGGAATTTCTGAGGTGTGTAATGAAGTGATGACAATTTTGCAGCTGTTTTAAACAAAATGACGTTTTCAATAAGGAGTTTTGACACCGAAAGAAATTGAAGATGGTACAAGTTAAATGAATCCTACAAAATTTTGAAAAGAGTTCCAAATATGACATTTTAGAAGTTTTGATAGGAGATCTTTTCTCTTCGAAAAGAACTGAGGAGTTTAGGAAACTACTTGGTACAATTGCAATGCATCTTGGAAATTTTTGAAGGATCCATAATTATCTTAAGGGAAATGAGACACTTAAACTGCAACTTAAAAAGAGTTTTGGTATTCTTAAAAAAGTAGGGAAGTTTCTAAGAAACTGCAGACAAAGGTAACGGTCTGATGACAATTTTAAAACAGTTACTATTGTTTTAAATGAAACCATGTCGTTTTAAATAAGAAGTTCTGACAATATAAAGGAAGGTAATGATATTATGAAGGTACCTGATATAATTGTAGGGATTCTACGACACCTTTAAAGAAATTGTAATTGACATAAAACCAGGGGAGTTTCTAATGAACTTATGAGAATTGTAATTACCTCATTACATTTTTAATGGTATAAGTATCTCATAGACAATATAAACTTTGACGTGCAACTCGTAATGTGGATCTAAGGAGTTACTAAGCTACTTATAACTTATGAGTTGCAGTTTATCGACAACATTTTTAAAGAAAGTGTGTTAATCTTTAACTATAGAAATAGGAAGTTAAGGAATGTAAGGAAGAAATGTAATTAACTTACATTAATATGAAATTTGAAGAATAACTCATGAACTTTTGAAGTCAGTTAGTGCTACTATATAAACTAGAGTAGTTCTTAAAAAAATACATGTCATTTTTTGGTTAATATATACCTTGAGAGATTTTTATATACATTCTGAAAAAGATTGTAAAGTTTCTAAGTAAGAAAACAATGAAACATAAAGATTATCTTTACTATGAATTTGATGTTGCTATTATAATATTGCCATTGTAATTGACTAACGAATTATTTGATATTTAAGGTTCTATAGTGATTGATTTTTTTATAAATCCAATTTTATTATGAGAAATAAATTTATTGAAAGATTTGCAGAAAATTCAAATAAATTTTCCACATATTGACAATAAATAAGTGAATTTTAATATTGAGAAAATGCCAAGGTGTGCAAATTTGATGTGACAAATGAGAAGAAATCAAATATAAAATTTTATCAGTGTGTGCGGCCCTCATATTTGCAATAAAAGATTCGCAATTCCAACTTTATTAAATGTGATTCAATGAAAATTGCTGGTAAAAGGTGATTTTGGATACCCAAAAACAAGACTCTTCTTATTCCTTCTCGTAATAAATAGTGCTTAATGCGCTGATCGCTTGATAATTACATTTTCCCCACATTCAACCGCATCGTAAAACAACGCTTTTGAACGGATATATCACTGGTGGTCAAACCGCCGTTTATACCACATTGATAAAAGCGCGGCTTTTATCAACTTTATCGACGAGCATTATAAATATTTGCCTTATGGATGCAGCACAATAATAATACTAATAATAATAACGATATTAAAATAATAACCGACGAACGATAATGAAACTCAAGTGAGGTCAAACCGTCACCGAGGATTTTGTTTGTAAACAAACGTTCAATAAATAGTAACAATTAATCGCGTAATAAGGAAAAAAGTAGCGTTCGTTGCTATTATTGGCGTTCACTTCGACCCCACCGACGTAACTCAATCGAGAAATTATAATTAACGCACCGTAATCAACAAGAATCGAACGAAAAGATTTGATACAACAAAAGTTGGCATACGTCTTCTTATTCTATTACTTACACCTTCTTTTTCCACTGTGAAAACTGTTGAGACGCTAAAATTAAGTGGTCAGCTCCGATAACCGGCTGTCTAATCACCGTGGTGCACCCAGAAATCGAGAGAGGGAAAGAGGATTTATATTCTCTCCCCTCCACACTCGGAATCGTATGTGTTATATTACAGGCATATGCAGAGCATGTATATAGTACTATATACAGCTACAGCGTTACACATTATCGTGACGCTCGCTCCAGCATTTTACTCTTATAGAAGCTTCGCCTCAAAAACGAAAAATTTAATAGAAGAATCTCGCAGACTACTAGGGGCTTTAATGTGGAAAGTTGTATCAAAAAAGACAAGACGTTCAAAATAGTTGAAAATCTAGAAATTCTATCGAATTCCAGAAACTTTAAAAGTGACAAAATATTACCCAGGAGTTGAAATTTTACTAGAGAAATAATTTTATAAAATAATAATATATACAATTTGTGGAAAACACAGAAGTTCTATTATGGCAAGTCGTTTTTAAAAATCTATAAATTCTGTCAAATTCTATAAACTTTAGGAGTATTGAAATACAAATAGAAAATGAAACAAAATATTACACAGGAATCGAGAGTGGTATATAAAAATAATTTTATAAACTAATAGGCAATAGGCATACAAATGTGAAATTAAATGAAAATAGGGGAAATTCTAAGGGGAACTCTAGTAGTAATGAAAAGATGGAATATTAATCAAAAATGAGCTTTAACTCAAAAAAATGCCACCTTCATATTTTCTAACTACATGAATTTACCGCTAGAAGGAGTTATTTTCAGAATTTTGTATCGACGGTTTAATGCAAATGGAGAAAATCACCTTGCAATTTTGTAATGGAACAATTTTCCAAAAAATGAAAAAAAATTCTACTTTTCCACTTGTAATTAGACCTAACAGGTTTTCCAAGATATTTCATCCAGTAATTATGGAAACAGAAGGTGAAAACATCGAAGTTTACACTTTTACGCTGTGTAATTATTTAATATTTTCCATATGTACTCGTCGATATCTTCCCAATGACGCTCGATACGTCTAAACGGGTTACAAAAGTCCCGTAGATTCCACATAAAGACCGGCAAAGGACTTACAAACCTTCAAAATTCACACAAAACGACACATAACCCAAATTTGATCAAAAACAAAACCGGAGCGGATTAATAGTGTCTGGATAAAATCCGTTAATTACATGCCAATTCCAGAGAGGAGAGCCTGGAAGAAACGAACCTATCCCGGATAAAGGATTACGCCACAGTCGTTCCCGATACCTCCTACCCCCCCCCTCCCCATACCTTCGACAATGCCGCCCTACGAACTTTTTCCCCTCTCACGGTCCCTAATTACATGATAAAGTTGAAAGGAGCTTTCCAGACATCAGGTAGATTAAAATCTGGAGAGAGACGACTTGGAGAATAACTTCGGAATTAAATCTGTTACACACAGTTTTCGTAATGAAGTTTTTCCCGAAAATATTTCACCGAGATGAAAGACAGAGAGCGAGAGGAGGGAGCGAAGAGAGAGATTACTTCGGTACATAATTTTTTTACTCCCGGAGGAGTGTACTTCGAATGGGGACAGGAGTAGTTAGAAAGAGGAATTTTAATGAGGAGTTTAAATGGAGGAGAGGAAGTGGGGACTTTCCTCGGATTTTTAATTAGGGAAGATCCTCGAGGTTTTTCGAGTAATGTTTAATTCTGACGAAATTATTTATACGGCGGAGAAGCATGAATATTCACGTAACGCTACGTTACAATTTTGATCTCCTCCCACTTACCACCCAAAATCCCACCTACAACGACGATAACGGATCGAAGGGGGCGTGGTTTACAGGCATTGACTCCACCTACTCTCCACAGAAAGGAGGCATATGATTATAGACCGTAGAATAGTCATAACGTCATAGAAGGGGACAAACTTCTAAGTCTCAACCTATAATGTTCACATTTATATGTTGGACGCCTATAAGGGCCAATAAGTTACAGGGCTTTCAGGATTCAAAATAGTACCTAAATGATTGTGGCAGATTCTATGCATCCAAAGGCAAAACTTGGAAGTTCTGGAAACGGGATACATAATCTACTTATATGGTATGTATCCTGAAACTGCATTTAGAACTGTCAACCATTTATAAAACACGACAGTTTAAGTTACTTAGTATTACCACATTACAATTAAATTAGAAGGTTAAAGCATACAAAGATAAAATTTTGGGAAGTTCTTGAGGCGGAATACATAATCTACTCACATGGTAATTACCCAGAAATTCAATTTAGAACTTTCAACCATTTGTAAGGCATGACAGCATAAGTACTTCATTGTTAATACTGTTCAATTTACACGTTCTAAATTAAATTTTTGGATACTTACCATGTAAGTAGGTTATGTAGTTCGCTTCCAGAACTTCCTAAAATTTTGCAATTGGATGCGTTAACCTTGTATTTTAAATTGTAATATGGTAATAGTAAATAACCTACACTGTATTCAAGAAGTACAAGTATTCAGAAATTAAATTTAGAACTATGAACCATTTATAAGACAAGACAACGTAAGTACCTCGGTATTACTACATTATAATTTAAACCAAAAGGTTCTAAGCATCCAAAGGCGAAACTTTGAAGTTCTGGGAACGGGATACACGACCTACTTACACGATAAGTATCCGGAAATTGTATTTACAACTTTCAACCATTTATAAAACACGACAGTGTAGGTTACATAGTATTACCACATTGCAATTTAAACTACAAGGTTAACGCATCCAATTGCAACATTTTAGGAAGTTCTGGAAGCGAACTACATACCCTACTTACATGGTGAGTATCCAAAAATTTAATTTAGAACTTCCAACCATTTATAAGGCACGACAGCATAAGTACTTCAGCATTACTACTTTTCAATTTACACTAAAAGGTTCTAAGCATCCAAATGCAAAATTTCGGGAAGTTCTGGAAGCGGAATACATAACCTACTTACAAGGTAAGTATTCAGAAATTAAATTTAGAACTATAAACCATTTATAAGACACGACAGCATAAGTACCTCGGTATTACTACATTATAATTTAAACCAAAAGGTTCTAAGCATCCAAAGACGAATCTTTGAAGTTCTGGGAACGGGATACACGACCTACTTACACGATAAGTATCCGGAAATTGTATTTACAACTTTCAACCATTTATAAAACACGACCGTGTAGGTTACTTAGTATGGCCACATTACAATTTAAACTACAAGGTTAACGCATCCAATTGCAAAATTTTAGGACGTTCTGGAAGCGAAGTACATAACCTACTTACATGGAAAGTATCCAGAAATTTAATTTAGAAATTCCAACCATTTATAAGGCACGACAGCATAAATACTTCAGTATTACTACTTTTCAATTTACATAAAAAGGTTCTAAGCATGCGAATACAAAATTTTGGGAAGTTCTGGAAGCGGAATACATAACCTACTTACATGGTAAGTATCCAAAAATTTAATTTAGAACTATGAACCATCTATAAGACACGGCAGCATAAGTACCTCGGTATTACTACATTATAATTTAAACCAAAAGGTTCTAAGCATCCAAAGGCGAAACTTTGAAGTTCTGGGAACGGTATACACGACCCATTTACACGGTAAGTATCCGGAAATTGTATTTACAACTTTCAACCATTTATAAAACACGACAGTGTAGGTTACTTAGTATTACCACATTACAATTTAAACTACAAGGTTAACGCATCCAATTGCAACATT
Organism: Cryptocephalus moraei; assembly: GCA_946251905.1. Lineage (NCBI taxonomy): Eukaryota > Metazoa > Arthropoda > Insecta > Coleoptera > Chrysomelidae > Cryptocephalus > Cryptocephalus moraei. Next base: position 22,396,537 of record OX276464.1, on the reverse strand, counting down.
TTAGAGAGTTCTGAAAGCGAAATACATAACCTACTTACATGGTAAGTATCCAGAAATTGAATTTAGAGCGTCCAACCATATATAAGGCACGACAGCATAAGTACTTCAGTACTACTACTTTTCAATTTACATTAAAAGGTTCTAAGCATCCAAATGCAACATTTTGGGAAGTTCTGGAAGCGGAATATATAACCTACTTACATGGTAAGTATTCAGAAATTTAATTTAGAACTATGGACCATTTATAAGAGACGACAGCATAAGTATCTCGGTATTACTACATTATAATTTAAACCAAATGGTTCTAAGCATCCAAAGGCGAAACTTTGAAGTTCTGGGAACAGGATACACGACCTACTTACACGGTAGGTATCCGGAAATTGTATTTACAACTTTCAACCATTTATAAAACACGACATTACTTAGGATTACCACAGTACATTTTAAACTAGATGGTTAAAGCATCCTAAGGCAAAACTTCGGAAAGTTCTAGAACCTCAATACAACACCTACTAATATGGTAAGTATCCAAAAATTCCAACCATTTATAAGGCACGATAGTATAAGACCAATGCATTGCAAATCCGACGCTTCGTTATATAAAAATGCTATCGGCCGAAGGGAAAATTTCTGCGGTTATATCAACGCGGAATTGTGATAAACCGAGCTTGATCCGAACCTCAATTAACCCCCCAATCTGAATTGGGAGAAAGTAATAAACATGTGATGTGTTCGGTAGGAATTCGAATGGAATCACGGCTAGCATTAATAGGCACGAAATAAGCATAGATTATCAATTAAGATAACACTCAATGTAATACAATGAAGCACTTGTAGTTTGAATGACATTACGAGCGTTATCTAATATTATCAGTACCAATGCACTTCGTGATTAAAACGAGTGTTATTCGGCATACGGACGAGATTTTGTACCGAACACTTCCATCGAGTTGTAATCAAGAAAACAGAATATCTTCCAGCTCAGGTGATTTCATCGTTGGTTACATAATTTAGACAAAACCGTACGATAATCATCCGAGGTATCGGTCAATATAACCTGACCTTTAAATTATCATTATTCCGAAGAGAGAGAGAGATTAATTATCGGAATTTGATGATGTTTGTACATCATTACGCATAATATCGGTCTGGATTTACTTAATTACTCAACAAATTAGCATAATTTTCAACTCGCCGAATATAACGCGTAGAACTTATCCTCGGTGTTACTCAGGCGGGTAATCGAATGGCAAATTGGATTCGCGTTGAAATACCAAATAATACATATAAAATGTTTTTCCTAATATACATTAACTATTACATCTTTCACACAACTATAGAAATCCTCACATCCTCGTTAAGTACATTAATCAATCTTCATATTTAATGAAAAGCACTTTACCGAATTAATACACTCTCGATGATATATGACACTTTAATAATTTAAACGGTCCCTTTAACAGACTACCTGTACCACTTGACGGGTCGGTTAAATTATTACGGTTCGGGTCAAAACAGTAACCGCATTTTGAAGCATCTCTCCAAACTTTAACGAGAGTTTATTTGGAAATTTACAAAGGTTTCTGAATGTCTAAAGAAGAAATTGAAAAAAAACTAAGATTCTCCACAAAGACTAATTTAGATTATAGAAGGTCGCTCAAATAGGGCGGATTTCAAAAAACGTAAGAGGCGTGAATATTTTAAACAATTTAAAATCTGGTAAGTTCTACAAGCTCGAGATGTACCTACTGACAATATAAAATCTACAATTCTATAGAGGTAATATCGCAGTAAACGGCGAATTTTAAAACTTGACAAATCGTGGAAAATCTATAAAAAATAACGAAAAAATGTATAGAAATTATAGAAAAAATGTATAAAAATCTTGCAGATACAAAGAAAACAGAAATTATAATGTGGCAAATTTCAAAAAATCTGGAAAATCGAACTGTTTCGAAAAATAAAAAAAATTGAAATTGAAATTCTAGAATCGTTAAAATTGTTCAATAAAAATTTCAGGAAATTATAAATTCAAGAATCTATAATTATATTAGAAAATGTTACAAATTTCATAAAAAAGTCGACACGTTTTAGAATATTTTACAACTGAAAATCAGTGGAATTCTAGAAAATCTAGATGGAATTTTATTCAAAAATCAAATACTTTTTAGAAACAAATCTAGAAATCAATAGAATGCATGGCAACTTCAATACATGAAAATATTTCAAAAATACGAGAAATTTGTCAAATTCGAGAAACTCCGGAAGTACTGAAATGATAGAATATTACTAAGGAGTATTTAAAATTCAACAGACAAAATCTCGTAAAATAACATGTAACTAATACAAAATTCTAAATGTGGCAGGTCTCTAAAATATGAAAATACAAAATGTAACAACACATTTAAAAACTTCCCAAATTTTGAAAAATCTAGAAACAACGAAAAAAATTCAACAAAAGAATCTTGCAGATCCAAAGATATTCTAATGCGACAAATTTCAAAAAATATGAAAAATCTAACTGTCTCGAAAAATCAAAAAAATGGAAACTATGAAATTCTAGAAACGTTAAAATTGTTCAATAAAAATTTCAGGAAATTATAAATTCAAGAATCTAAAATTATATTAGAAATAGTTACAAATTTCATAAAAACGTCACGTTTTAGAATATTATACAAATGAAAATCAGTGGAATTCTAGAAACTCATCTAGATGGAATTTTATTTAAAAATCAAATATTCTTTAAAAACAAATCTAGAAATTAATAGAACGCATAGAAACTTCAATACATGAAAATGTTTCAAAAATACGAGACATTTGTCAAATTCGAGAAACTCCGGAAGTACTGAATATTACTAAGGAGTATTTAAAATTCTATAGACAAAATCTCATAAACTAACATGTAAGTAATGCAAAATTTTAAATGTAGCAGGTCTCTATAGTATGAAAATCCAAACTGTAACAACAAATTTAAAAACCCAAATTTTGAAAAATCTAGAAACAATGAAAAAAATTCAACAAAAGAATCTTACAGATCCAAAGATAACAAATTCTAATGCGACAAATTTCAAAAAATATGGAAAATCGAACTGTTTCTAAAAATAAAAATAAAATGGAAACTGAAATTCTAGAAACGTTAAAATTGTTCAATAAAAAATTCAGGAAATTATAAATTCAAGAATCTAAAATTATATTAGAAAATTTTACAAATTTCACAAAAACGTCGACACGTTTTAGAATATTTTACAACTGAAAATCAGTGGAATTCTAGAAACTCTAGATGGAATTTTATTCAAAAATCAAATATTCTTTAAAAAAAAATCTAGAAATTAATAGAATGCATAGAAACTTTAATACATGAAAATGTTTCAAAAATACGAGAAATTTGTCAAACTCGAGAAACTTCGGAAGTACTGAAATGATAGAATATTACTAAGGAGTACTTAAAATTCTATAGACAAAATCTCGTAAACTAACATGTAAGTAATGCAAAATTTTAAATGTGGCAGGTTCTAGAGTATGAAAATTCAAAATATAACAACAAATTTAAAAACTACCAAATTTTGAAAAATCTGGAAACAACGAAAAAAATTCAACAAAAGAATCTTGCAGATCCAAAGATATTCTAATGCGACAAATTTCAAAAAATATGGAAAATCGAACTGTTTCGAAAAATAAAAAAAAATGGAAACTGAAATTCTAGAAACGTTAAAATTGTTCAATAAAAATTTCAGGAAATTATAAATTCAGGAATCTATAATTATATTAGAAAATGTTACAAATTTCATAAAAAAGTCGACACGTTTTAGAATATTTTACAACTGAAAATCAGTGGAATTCTAGAAACTCATCTAGATGGAATTTTATTTAAAAATCAAATATTCTTTAAAAACAAATCTAGAAATTAATAGAACGCATAGAAACTTCAATACATGAAAATGTTTCAAAAATACGAGACATTTGTCAAATTCGAGAAACTCCGGAAGTACTGAATATTACTAAGGAGTATTTAAAATTCTATAGACAAAATCTCATAAACTAACATGTAAGTAATGCAAAATTTTAAATGTAGCAGGTCTCTATAGTATGAAAATCCAAACTGTAACAACAAATTTAAAAACCCAAATTTTGAAAAATCTAGAAACAATGAAAAAAATTCAACAAAAGAATCTTACAGGATCCAAAGATAACAAATTCTAATGCGACAAATTTCAAAAAATATGGAAAATCGAACTGTTTCTAAAAATAAAAATAAAATGGAAACTGAAATTCTAGAAACGTTAAAATTGTTCAATAAAAAATTCAGGAAATTATAAATTCAAGAATCTAAAATTATATTAGAAAATTTTACAAATTTCACAAAAACGTCGACACGTTTTAGAATATTTTACAACTGAAAATCAGTGGAATTCTAGAAACTCTAGATGGAATTTTATTCAAAAATCAAATATTCTTTAAAAAAAAATCTAGAAATTAATAGAATGCATAGAAACTTTAATACATGAAAATGTTTCAAAAATACGAGAAATTTGTCAAACTCGAGAAACTTCGGAAGTACTGAAATGATAGAATATTACTAAGGAGTACTTAAAATTCTATAGACAAAATCTCGTAAACTAACATGTAAGTAATGCAAAATTTTAAATGTGGCAGGTTCTAGAGTATGAAAATTCAAAATATAACAACAAATTTAAAAACTACCAAATTTTGAAAAATCTGGAAACAACGAAAAAAATTCAACAAAAGAATCTTGCAGATCCAAAGATATTCTAATGCGACAAATTTCAAAAAATATGGAAAATCGAACTGTTTCGAAAAATAAAAAAAAATGGAAACTGAAATTCTAGAAACGTTAAAATTGTTCAATAAAAATTTCAGGAAATTATAAATTCAGGAATCTATAATTATATTAGAAAATGTTACAAATTTCATAAAAAAGTCGACACGTTTTAGAATATTTTACAACTGAAAATCAGTGGAATTCTAGAAACTCATCTAGATGGAATTTTATTTAAAAATCAAATATTCTTTAAAAACAAATCTAGAAATTAATAGAACGCATAGAAACTTCAATACATGAAAATGTTTCAAAAATACGAGAAATTTGTCAAATTCGAGAAACTCCGGAAGTACTGAAATGATAGAATATTACTAAAGAGTATTTAAAATTCTACAGACAAAATCTCGTGAAATAACACGTAAGTAATGCAAAATTTTAAATGTGGCAGGTCTCTAGAGTATGAAAATACAAAATGTAACAACAAATTTAAAAACTCCCAAATTTTGAAAATTCTAGGATCAATGAAAAAAATTCAACAAAAGAATCTTGCAGATCCAAAGATATTCTAATGCGACAAATTTCAAAAAGTATGGAAAATCTGTTTCGAAAAATTAAAAAAAAATGGAAACTGAAATTCTAGAAACGTTAAAATTGGTCAATAAAAATTTCAGGAAATTATAAATTCAAGAATCTAAAATTATATTAGAAAATGTTACAAATTTCACAAAAACGTCGACACGTTTTAGAATATTTTACAACTGAAAATCAGTGGAATCCTAGAAACTCTAGATGGAATTTTGTTCAAAAATCAAATATTCTTTAGAAACAAATCTAGAAATTAATAGAATGCATAGCAACTTCAATACACGAAAATGTTTCAAAAATACGAGAAATTTGTCAAATTCGAGAAACTCGGGGAAGTACTGAATATTACTAAAGAGTATTTAAAATTCTATAGACAAAATCTCGTAAACTAACGTGTAAGTAATGCAAAATTTTAAATGTGGCAGGTCTCTAGAATATGAAAATCCAAAATGTAACAACAAATTTAAAAACCCAAATTTTGAAAACTCTAGAAACAATGAAAAAAATTCAACAAAAGAATCTTACAGATCCAAAGATAACAAATTCTAATGCGACAAATTTCAAAAAATATGGAAAATCGAACTGTTTCGAAAAATAAAAAAAAATGAAAACTGAAATTCTAGAAACGTTAAAATTGTTTAATAAAAATTTCAGGAAATTATGAATTCAAGAATCTAAATTTATATTAAAAAATGTTACAAATTTCACAAAAGCGTCGACACGTTTTAGAATATTTTACAACTGAAAATCAGTGGAATTCTAGAAACTCTAGATGGAATTTTATTCAAAAATCAAATATTCTTTAGAAACAAATCTAGAAATTAATAGAACGCATAGAAATTTCAATACATGAAAATGTTTCAAAAATACGAGAAATTAGTCAAATTCGAGAAACTCTGGAAGTACTGAAATAATAGAATATTACTAAGGAGTATTTAAAATTCTACAGACAAAATCTCGTAAAATAACATGTAACTAATGCAAAATTCTAAATGTGGCAGGTCTCTAGAGTATGAAAATACAAAATGTAACAACAAATTTAAAAACTCCCAAAAATCTAGAAACAATGAAAAAAATTCAACAAAAGAATCTTGCAGATCCAAAGATAATCTAATGCGACAAATTTCAAAAAATATGGAAAATCTGTTTCGAAAAATTAAAAAAAAATGGAAACAAATTCTAGAAACGTTAAAATTGGTCAATAAAAATTTCAGGAAATTATAAATTCAAGAATCTAAAATTATATTAGAAAATGTTACAAATTTCACAAAAACGTCGACACGTTTTAGAATATTTTACAACTGAAAATCAGTGGAATCCTAGAAACTCTAGATGGAATTTTGTTCAAAAATCAAATATTCTTTAGAAACAAATCTAGAAATTAATAGGAATGCATAGCAACTTCAATACATGAAAATGTTTCAAAAATACGAGAAATTAGTCAAATTCGAGAAACTCTGGAAGTACTGAAATGATAGAATATTACTAAGGAGTACTTAAAATTCTATAGACAAAATCTCGTAAACTAACATGTAAGTAATGCAAAATTTTAAATGTGGCAGGTCTCTAGAGTATGAAAATACAAAATGTAACAACAAATTTAAAAACTCCCAAATTTTGAAAATTCTAGAAACAATGAAAAAAAATTCAAAAAAAGAATCTTGCAGATCCAAAGATATTCTAATGCGACAAATTTCAAAAAGTATGGAAAATCTGTTTCGAAAAATTAAAAAAAAAATGGAAACTGAAATTCTAGAAACGTTAAAATTGGTCAATAAAAATTTCAGGAAATTATAAATTCAAGAATCTAAAATTTTATTAGAAAATGTTACAAATTTCATAAAAACGTCGACACGTTTTAGAATATTTTACAACTGAAAATCAGTGGAATTCTAGAAACTCATCTAGATGGAATTTTATTCAAAAATAAAATATTCTTCAGAAACAAATTAGAAATTAATAGAACGCATAGAAACTTAAATACATGAAAATGTTTCAAAAATACGACAAATTTGTCAAATTCGAGAAACTCGGAAAGTACTGAAATGATAGAATAATACTGAGTATTTAGAATTCTATAGACAAAATCTCGTAAACTAACATGTAAGTAATGCAAAATTTTAAATGTGGCAGGTCTCTAGAGTATGAAAATACAAAATGTAACGACAAATTTAAAAATTCCCAAATTATGAAAAATCTAGAAACAATGAAAAAATATATAGAATTCTATAAAACAATCTTGCAAACTACCAGAAAACAGTGGCTCTAATGTGACAAGTTCTTTCAAAAAAATCAACAAACTAGAAATGTCAAATTAGTCATATAGTCAAAGTCAGAATAGTCAAATTCTATAAACTTTAGAGTATTGAAATAATAATAAAATATTACTGCTGAATCTAAAATTGAGTACTAGAAAAATAATTTTATAAAATAAGAAACAGTGGATATTATTAAAAATCTAACATTTTGTAGATAAAATATCCACAAATTGATAGAAAATATAAAAAAATCAATAAACATATGAAAATATTCCAAAAATGTGGAAAATTTGTTGGAAACTTTAGAGGTACTGAAATGATAGAATGTTACTGAAGAATCTATAATTTTAAAGAAGAAAATCTTACAGATTCATGGACAATATTGAATGTGAAATTTGATCAATATCTAACAAGTATTTTAACAAATGTTAAAAAGAGTTAAAAATCGCAGAAAAGGCGAATTTCAAAAGGTATTTAAGGCATCTACGTTTCAAAACTGGAAAATTGTAATTAAAGAAAATCTAAAAGTACTGAAAAGATCTATAATTCTTTAGAAAGAACCTTAACAACTAAAAGAAAACGTTTAATAAAGAACCTCTTAAACTTTTAAAAAATCATTTTTTGATAATTTTTCACTTTTTATACCTCAAACCAACCAAATTTCCCGTAATGAACCTCGCACGACGGAATAACAATAGCACAACAACAAAAAACGAAAGAAACGAAAAAAATAAATACGTCCCTAACGACTTTTCATTCGATATACACTCTTTCATTTCCAGAAAAAAAGTATTTTTTAAGCGTCCCCAGACCGTGAATCCTCCCCTGAAGGAAGGATCGTTTTCCCTATTTCACGGATCGTATCAGTCGTCCTTCGGGACCGTTAAATGAAGCGTCACTTCGTTATTCTTGCGAATTCTACCTTGACAAATTCCCAGACTTTCGAACGTGGGCTAAACGGGAAAAAATTCTAATAGAATGTACCGTGTTCCAGCAATGTCCATAAGGTAAATCACATTGCGAAGATTTCATTACGAACTCCCGCAAAGTGTTGTCAAAGTGGGAAAAAGGAAGTTTGCTTAGAAAATGGTGGAGATGCATGTATTGTTGGTTGTCAACGGTCGCTATATTGATACCGTCATAGATGGCACCACCGGCGTTGCGCCCTGTGGTTCCGTGAGTTCGGTTGGTACTGGACAAAGAAGATGTAATGGTTGGTACTATGTTTTGGACCACCACCAAGGGCACCAAGAGTCCAAGAGGATGCAATGGCGTCTTCCCTGTATCTACGGTGTGTTGTACCTTGCCCCTTTGTAGGCAGTTTCATTAATAATAAATTAATACAGCCAGAGCTAATCACGTTTTTACACAGTCCACTCAAACGACGAAGAGTAATCTTCACCAATTGCGAAAAATTGAAATATAGACGTCCTGTTCCAGAACCTTCCCATATCCGACCATTTCGTCCCTGTTCCTCGACGTCGCTTTAAAACATCCCCCCAAAGTGCCGTTGTTAATAACGGTTGCATAAATTATAAACCTCCCTCTAACGAGGACGTCGAATTCTTCCCTTAATCTCCCTCTTTTGTTTCTTTTCGTCCTCCTTCTCCCCTTTTTTCTCGAGCGTTATTAGAACCAGATTGGAGCCTCAAGGCGTCGTCGCCCCCTTCAGATTCGTTAACATTACGTCTTAATTGAATCACTGGAAGGCAAAGAAAAATCCCTTTCTCAGGTCGTATGATAAACGAAGGAAATGAATTATTCGTGAAGAGTGTTACTTTGGGGATCGATGATAATCGGACATTCGATGTTTAATAAGTGACAAGAAAATAAATGAAAAATGTCCAGAGATTACAACTTATAGCTTACGTCAAGAGAATGACTAGGAATCTCTGGAAAGGTTCCAGGATTTAATGTAGCCAGGCACGGGAACGTGGTGATACGTATCCAAACGCACTTGTCTTATAAATTAGACGCGTGAATCCATAGGTATCTGGGAATGTAATCACAGTTTCTAAGTATCCAGAGTTTAAACACAACAATACAATTTTAGAATATGGATATCTGAAAGAAGTTACAGTTTTCAGGATTTAGTATACTCAAGCACAGGGACCAGAACGACAACGTCAGAAGTGTCCAAAGGCAACTTGGAACATATAAACCCCAAACCTGGAGTCTTAAAAGAGGATTGGGTTATCTGGAAATATAACAGCTGTTTATGAATATTCAGATTTCAAGTTAGGATCTAATTTTGAACATGTCTGGAAATAAGTTGAGTCTTCCAGAATTAAGTCTACTCAATGAGGTGAATTTAATGATCGAAGGAGGAACTTGGAACTTGCAAATCCAGGATTCTGAATAGATTTTGGGAATACAATAACTATTTCTATAACTATTATGGGTGTCTGGAAAGAAGTTAAAGATTTCAGTACTGATTCCAGTTTACTCAAGAACAAGGTGATAATGACAACACCGAATGTACAATGAAAGCACTTGGAACTTATTTTGTTATAACCCCAAATTCAGGATTTCCAGATGTAACCTGAATCCTGTAATCCTTGAAATTCCAGCATTAAAATTTCTGGAAATATAACGAAAGTTTCTACGTATCCAGATTTTCATCTTATGAATACTAGAATTTCAGCATAGTGATACTTAGAAAGAAGTTGAGGCTTCCTGAATTCAATACTCAAGACAAGGCCAAGGGAAGTAACCAAAGGAAGACTTTGTGATTTATAACAATACAACTCAGAATCCAGAATTCTAGAAGCAGGTTTAAGGATACTTGGGAAAACAATGACAGTTTCAAAATATATATCCATATTTCCAATTTAAAATTTACAACGATAGGATTCCAGGATTCAATCTACTCAACCAGAAGACCATAATGACAACATCTGGAAATACAATTAAGGATACCTGGGAATATAATAACCGTTTCAAAGTATCCAGATTTTCAAAGTGGAATAACCCAGCATTCCTGTATCCTGTAAATACCCATATTAAGACTGTCTGGGAATATAACGTCAGTTTCTTGTACCCAGATATGGAAATCCAGAATCCAGGATCCATTAATACGGAAGTCTAACAAAGTTATGGCTTCCAGGATTTAGTACACTCAAGTAACATTACAACGGAAAATTCAGGATTCTGGAAAGACGACCAAGTATACTAGATAATATAACGACAGATCCCAAGTACCCAATGTTAGAACCCAGAACTTTGAACAACAGATTTCCAGATCCTAGACGGGTGGCTGGATGGATTCGAATGTGGAAAAACAATTTAACCATTTGGGAATAACATGACACATCAATAATCCCAAGATATTCAAAGGAAGAACTTATAAGTTCCAACGGTAGAACTTTAAACGATGGATCTTGGAAACTGGATAGAGTTTATAGGTAGGTAGGTAGGCTTGGAAGTAAGGTAGTTTACAACAGGAAGGTAGTGGTAGTGGAAGATTTAAGACTCGTGGGATTTGTAGGTAGGATCTGACTACAGGAAGACAGTGATAGATCTAATTAAGAATTAGGCATGCGATTTGTGATCATTTGCTTAATAAGTGATAAATGAACAGCTTGAACGTCCATTTTCCAACAAAACAATGTAATATTCAAGAGATAAGGTTTAAGGCCCCAAGTATTTGAGTCGCTCAAGTAAAGGAACACAAAGTTCCTTGCACGGTGAAGGCTGGTAAAGGCAGAACTGTGAATTTACCAAAAAGGAAGTTTACATTTTGAATCCTGGAAAGCGCATATCGAAATCTTAGATTTTAGGGCAGTTGTATCCAAGATCTGTACCACACACTTCAAGTAACATATTTCCAATTTCTGGAAGCCAGAAAATGAGTCCCTAAGGTTCGGATTACGTATGGGGATAGTATTTTTTCTCGTTCGCCGCCTCTACGGATCGAGTAAACGTCGTGATTGTTGCACCGTTAAGTGGCGTTTCCGGCGATGATGCGTGGAGTTATTGGTGTCTGTCCCACGTTTAATAGAACGGAATTGGACGCGTCCAAAGAAAGCGCTAGATCGATTCTGGTCCCTGTGGCGAGTCACGTCGTTCTCGGCCAATAGAATCCAAGTTGTTTCGAAATTTTTTAGAAATTCGCTGCAAGAGTTTTGCTAAACTTTGAATGTTCGCTCTACTATCGAATTGGTGTGATACAGTTTCATGACGTTTTTGGATAAATTTTCTCTAAAGGACGTGTTACTCCTGTCGTTTTTCGGTTTTTGGAAATTTTCTCAAAATTCACTAGAGTATTTTTTTCTATGCTTTGAATAGTTATTGCATTACAGAATGTGTATAATAAAGTTTAATAACATCTTTGTCCAAATCTTCTCTAAAAGGCACTTTACACTTGTCATTTTTCGGTTTTTGGAAAATTTCTCAAAATCCACTCAAAAATTGTATTTTATTCAATACTTATTCTATCGTCGAACGAGTATAATAAAGCCTCATAACGTTTGTGGATGAATCTTCTCTAAAGTGCATTTTACACCTGTCGTTTTGAGTTTTTGGATTTTTTTTGGAAATTCGCTACAATTTATTTTAAACTTTGAATATCTATTCTACTGTCAAATCTATATAAATCGACCATTTCTTCATTTACAGTTTATATTTTGAACTTTTCCAAGAGTGATTTCTTTACATAAGACTGATGAAAACCAATTTTCCATAATTTTCTCAAAATCAGCTCTTTCTCGTGTAAACACAACGAACCCACGACTTATACTCGTTACACATATGTTTCCCCTTCTTTTATACGCGTTAGAAACCATTCATATTCAAAATCCTGGAAATAACATAATCTCGAAATTGACTTATTTGGAAAAGCGCAAATTTACATCGAATTTACATGTTATCCTCCAGTTTTCCTTCTTACGTTCTCCCCCATTCGCGATATTTATGGCTGTTTTATGTAGGGCGTTTTGAATAATTTTTAAGTGTAAAAATGGAAAATAGCGCCATAGGGAACGTAAAAAGCAAAATAACGTGTTATTATTATCATCCTCCGTCCATAAATAATACGACGGATTTTAATGAATGCTAAATATTCATTCACTGTTTATTTTAAATTTCGGCTTTTCAGGACAATTTGCATAACCTACAAATTCGATAAATGGAAAATTTTATTTTGTTTGTTGATTCACATTATATTAACTGGTCCTATTAAAAATTATTTATGCAGCTATTTTGAATTATCTTTGCGGAAAAATTGGGTTTCACACGACGCCTGACCTTCCATTAGATTTTAATCCTGAATTTGATGCTTCTTGTTGCCGTACGAAATGCGCTTGAACACATTTTGATTTAAAGTACAACATATTAACTTTAAGTTGGTAGTTAATGGTGCCTGGTTTGAACTAAAATTTGTGGCTGCTTTGTATGCAACACGTAAGCACGTAGGTACTTATGGACGTTGCTTATGTTCAAATCGTAACGATGTATATTGTGAAGAGCGCTTGAACACACTTGATTCACTTTGATTTAAATTACAAACAATAACTTTAAGTAGGTAGTTAAGTGTGGATGTACTGGTTCAAGCCAGCCACTTGCCATAACTTGTCATCCACATTTCATCTTAAACGGTTATGGTACTTAGTAAAGTTGCTTATGTTCAAATCGCAATGATTTGTATTGCGAAGTGCGCTTGAACACACTTGATTTACTTTGATTAAAAGTACGAAACATTAACTTCAAGTTGGTACTTAAGGGTAGGTAGGTGTTTTGGTTCAAACCATCACTTGCCACAACTTGCCTTCCAAATTTCATCCTAAGCATGTAGGTACTTATGGATGTTGCTTATGTTCAAATGGTAACACTTTCTATTGAGAAATGCGCTTGAACACACTTGATTCACTTTGATTTAAATTACAAACAATAACTTTAAGTAGGTAGTTAAGTGTGGATGTACTGGTTCAAGCCAGCCACTTGCCATAACTTGTCATCCACATTTCATCTTAAACGGTTATGGTACTTAGTAAAGTTGCTTATGTTCAAATCGCAATGATTTGTATTGCGAAGTGCGCTTGAACACACTTGATTTACTTTGATTAAAAGTACGAAACATTAACTTCAAGTTGGTACTTAAGGGTAGGTAGGTGTTTTGGTTCAAACCATCACTTGCCACAACTTGCCTTCCAAATTTCATCCTAAGCATGTAGGTACTTATGGATGTTGCTTATGTTCAAATGGTAACACTTTCTATTGTGAAATGCGCTTGAACACACTTGATTCACTTTGATTAAAAGTACGAAACATTAACTTCAAGTTGGTAGTTATGAGTGCCTGGTTTGAACTACAATTTATGACTGCTTTGTATGCAAAACGTAAGGATGTAAGTACTTATAGACGTTGCTTATGTTCAAATCGTAACGATGTATATTGTGAAGAGCGCTTGAACACACTTGATTCACTTTGATTTAAAGTACAAAATATTAACTTTAAGTAGGTAGTTACGTGTGTAGGTATGTATTGATTCAAGTCAGTCACTTGCTCCAACTTGTCATCCATATTTCAACTTTAGCATGTATGGTAACTCATTAAAGTTGCTTATGTTGATGATCATGTATATTGTGAAGTGCGCTTGAACACACTTGATTCACAAGTACATTAAATTCTAGTTGGTAGTTAAGAGTGACTGTTTTGGTTCAAACTCGATATTTGCCATAACTTGTTTTCCAAATTTCATCCTAAGCATGTAGGTACCTAACGATGTTGCTTGGGGTCAAATAGTAATACGTTCTATTGTGAAGAGTGCTTGAACACAATTGATTCACTTTGATTTAAAGTACAAAATATTAACTATAAGTTGGTAGTTAAGGATGGCTGGTTAGAACTAGAATTTGTGGCTGCTTTGCATGCAACACGTAAGCATGAAAGTACTTATGGACGTAACGATGTCTTATTGTTAAGTGCGCTTGAACACACTTGATTTATGTTGATATAAAGTACAAAAATATTAACTTTAAGTAGGTAGTTAAGTGTAGATGTATTGGTTCAAGCCAGCCAATCGCCATAACTTGTCATCCATATTTCATCTTAAGTGTGTATGGTAGGTACTTATTAAAGTTGCTTATGTTTAAATCGTAATGATGTACATTGCGAAGTGCGCTTGAACACACTTGATTCATTTCAATTTAATGTACAAAATATTAATTTTAAGTAGGTAGTACTACTTTAGTACTTAAGGGTGGATGGTTTGATTCAAAATTAAGTCATGTTATAGGGATAATTAATTAAGTTGATTGACTGTTTGAAAATAGGTAACTTTGATTGAATATTTCGGCCACTTGTCCTTCTTTCAAATTTGTTTCATGAATGTTCAAAGCGTTGCAAGTAAGACAGTTTCATGAATCAAAACAACCTGAAAGTTCGAAAAGATTAAACCTACACAGTTGACCTAAGTTCACGCCTAAGAGCGTACTTAGGTACTCAAATCGAAACGTCTTGGGCAGTACTTACATTTACCGGAAAAAAATCCCAAAAAAAAAAGAAGACGACGAGGAAGAAAATCGAAATCTCGCAACGGGACGCACTCCTTCCGGACACTCTCAACCGGAACTCCCGACTCCGGCCAGAAATCCCATCCTTATCTCACTGCGACATCGCCCGCGTTATCGCGACTCTGTCTCTCTCTCCCGCAATAAAAGTCTCAGCTGGAGGAGCGCGCTTACCGTGTGTGTGTGTGGAGCACTCGACGCGATGAAGGTCGGCTCAGCACTGGCCGCAGGAGGAGCGTTGCCGAATGCCGGTGCGTGCGTGCGTGCGCGTCGGAGGCGTCGCGACGCCGCCGACGCGTCGGATCGATCCGAGTCGAGCCGAGGGAGAGAGAGTGAAGAGGGGGGGGGAGGGTAAGTGCGGGTGGAGAGGGACGACGAGAGGAAAAATGTATCAGTAAACCGTAAAAAAAAATTTTTAAAAAAGTGCGTAACCGACTGGCGAAAAACAGGAGGACAATCGGTTACGGCATTGCCGATTTTACGAAATTTAATTCGAGACGTTCTTGAGGAATCTGGTCTTCAGATTCCCAGTCTCCATTTCTCTCGATCTTCTTCTAACCTTCTATCATTCTCTCTAACCCTCTCTCTCTTTTTTCGTCCCTGCAGTGTCCAATTTAAAATCTGTTCAGGTAATCGATCTCCTGACATTCCTTGGACATGCCCATACCACCTCAACTCTTTCTCCATTTCTCTCGATCTTTCCTTAGATCTTCTTACCTTCTACCTTTCCCTCTGACCCTCTCTCCAACTTAATCTACGTCTCCCTCTCTTTTTTCGTCCCTTTAGTGTCCAATTTAAAATTTGTTTAGGTGATTGATCTCTTGACATTCTTCCGACATGCCCATGCCACCTCGACTCTCTCTCCATTTCTCTCCATCTTACCTTAGACCTTCTTCTAACCTTCTATCTCTCCCTCGCTCCAACTTAATCTACGTCTCCCTCTCTTTTTCGTCCAATTCAAAATGTCTTCTGTAATACCCTTCTGTCCTAACCTTCATAGCAATTGGACTTCTGGGATCCGTTGTATGAGCTCAACATATATATTTACACTAATCATACATGTAGATACACGAGCCTAATTTACATCTGCAACAGTAATTATTGCAATACCCACAGGAATTAAGGTACTTAGTTGATTAGCAACCTTGCATGGGACTAAGCTAGTGTCCTAAGCTAATGTAGTGTCCAATTTGAAATCTGTTTAGGTAGGTAATCGACTACCTGACATTCTTTGGACATACCCTTTATAGCAATTGGACTTCTGGGATCCGTTGTATGAGCTCACCATATATTTACACTAGGCATACATGTAGATACACGAGCCTACTTTACATCTGCAACAATAAATATTGCAGTATCCACTGGAACCAAGGTATCTACTTGATTAGCAACCTTGCATGGGATTAAGCTAGTGTCTTAACCTAATGTAGTGTCCAATTTAAAATCTGTTTAGGTAATCGATATCCTGACATTCTTTGGGCATAACCTTCATAGCAATTCTGAACTTCTTTGGACATACCCTTTATAGCAATTGGACTTCTGGGATTCGTTATATGAGCTCAACATATATTTACACTAGGCATACATGTAGATACACGAGCCTACTTCACATTTGCAACAGTAATTATTGCAATACCCACTGGAATTAAGGTACTTAGTTGAATAGCAACCTTACATGGGACTAAGCTAGTATTTCATGCTAATGAAGTGTCTAATTTAAAATCTGTTTAGGTATTCAATCTCCTGACACTCTTCGGACATAACCTTCATAGCAATTGGACTTCTGGGATTCGTTGTATGAGCTCAACATATATACTTACACTAGGCATACATGTAGATACACGGGCCTGATTTACATCTACAACAGTAATTATTGAAGTATCCTAAGCTAGTGTTCTCCGCAGCAACAATATGAATACTAGGTTTTGTACTTTTATTTATAATTGGAGGATTGACAAGGGTAGTTCTAGATTCATCTGAGCCAAATCAATCTGAATCCTCTATTTCTTTATTTATACAATTAGTATTTCAATTAAAGTAAGTTGAATTTTTCAATTTCAGACATTCAAAAGGCCTTATGAATCAAAGTCGGTTGTAGAAAAACAGAAAATCATGTCAAGTCTTGAATTCATTGTTCTATGCATCGATTGTTACGATCCAGATTTAATTCCAGACATGCAAAAGACTTATGAATTAGAGGAGGTTATGGAGAACCATTAAATCATCTTTACTCTTGAGTTTATTGTCCTATGGACCAATTGTTGCGATCTGCATTCAAGTTTAGACATTCAAAAGGACTTATTAATCAAAGTCTGTTCTGGAAAAACAAAAAATCGTGTTCAGTCGTGAATACATTGCTCTGTGCATCAATTGTTACGATCCAGATTCAATGCCAGACATGCAAAAGACTTATGAATCAGACGAGGTTGTGACACTACACCATCTCCACTCTTCAATTTATTGCCCTATGGACCAATAATTACTAAGTATCTGGCTTCAACTTCAGACACGCAAATTGAATCTGGGATGGATTGCCTTGTGGACAAGACTCAACTAGACGGCAAGATTATTTTCGACAAGAAAGCGACTTTAGGATTTTAGATAGTCTTATGAAGAAATTGTTTTGAAGGGGGAAGCATGATATATACAATAATAAGGAAGTTTAGGTACTTCTGAAAATCCAGCCAAGCAGAAATCTTCAAAGTCCCAAAGTCGAACACGTCGGACTTGCAATTTTCGAATCCCGTAAACTTTCCAGCACGTGCCCAGCTAATGAACGCAATACTCCGAAAATACCGCCATGACAAAATATCGAAATGTTGTTTGTTTTTTAATTGGGATACGCGGGCGGCCCATTTGATGCAAATTATTTTCGGAGATCGGAATAATATTTGGATTGGGACGGATTTCCTTGTGGGAATATTTTCGACGGGATGGACTTCTATTTTCGGGATTGGGCGAAAAATGGCCGCAACGTCGACGCCAGGGGAAATACCTTCCGCGGGATTTATGGGATTAATCACAACGCAATGAAAACGACACGCCTGCGCTGCGATTGTTAATTAAAAGGAGAGGATCGGAAACATGGAAATCCCAGAATCGTAGGGGGAGGGTGAAAGTAATCTACAACCCCGTACCTATCAAATACAACGCAGCCATTTATTCAAGTGACATCTGACACAATACTGGAACAAACCTTCCGACTCGACACATCAATACTGTATGCTCCTCTTCGTCTGGATGTCGTCCAGGACCGCCTGCAGCTCCTCGTCCTCGAACCTTCCCTCCAGCGAAGGGATCAGGGATTTCGCCTCCTCGGTCGTCTCCGGGCAGAGGTTCGCTATCGCAGCCAGCTCGAACTTGTGCAGCTTCTTCTGCATCAGAAGTCTGAGGCGAGAGAAATGAGAATGAACTTCTGAGCAAACTCGAAAACTCGGTACTTACTGTCTGACCGCGGTGATCGTCTCCTTGTTCTTGAACTTCCTGAAACGGTCCGTGTAGGTGAGGGTCTTCATGAAGACGTCGGAGAACTCCTGCTCGTCCTCGGCGGACTCGTTCTGGTCCTTCCTGTGCTCGAGCAGCATGTGCACCTCGGAGATCAGGAGCGTCTCGGCGTTCTCGAATTCTGGAGAAAGAAAAAGGATATCAGCATTTGCCTTTCATTTAATCTATGCTCAGAAGCAGCTTTTCAAGAGGCGTTAGAGGACGTGAAGTTTGGTATGAAAGTTAATGGAATATGGATCCACAATCACATACATACCTACAGCAACTGGTCAATGTAGTAGGAGAATAAAGCAAATCAATGGATTTAAATATCAATACCACAAAGACAACATTTATTATCATACCCAGAAACCTCAATACCCATACTCAATACCAATACCCAATACCTCAATGAGGCAATATGGGAATGGAAAAGAACCTTGTCTCGTTATTCATTTTAAAATAGTATCAACATACTAAAAGTCAAAATAAGATAATAAGAATTATGTCAGCATTTTCAGAATTAGGGATGAAAGCAGGAAAATCGGTCAACGCATTCTAGAATTCTCGTAAAGTGGTAGCAAACTCAGCATACATTTTAAGAAATTGTTAAACCTACAAAAATTCAGATTTAACGCTCTGGAAGTACGCAGAAGGAAAGGAAAAGTCTGCATACTATTTGCCTAAACCTGTTTTGCAAATTTAAGAAAAACTCGATATAAAAATTAAAAAGCAATTTCTTTTATATCCCTTAAATTCTGGAAAAGGAAAGCAAACACTCTGAAAAGCCTCGGAATTCTGGAATTACAGATAGAACAAAGTGAAAACAGCATTGTAGAATTCCGAAGGTACGACAGGCCACAATTTACTAAAAAGTCTAGGCACTATAGAGAAAGAAGGGGGAAATGCTCTCAGCATTCTAGAATTCTCCGAGAGATGGGAAAATCAGCATACATTTGAAGAAATTGTCTAATTTCTAGAGAACAAAAGGAGAACAGTTTTAACATTCTGAAATTGTGCAGAAGGAAAGGAAGTCAGCATATCTCTTGCCAAAAATTGTCACAGCATTATTGCAATAAAATTCAAGACAGAAAATCGCCTGAGCGTTCCCTAAATTTAAGGAACAAAAAAGGAAAAGTCGATAGATGAAAGTGGTTGCTATATCCCCAAATTCCAAAAAAAACGAATTGTGGAATTCGGGAAATCTAAAGAAATTTTTTAAAAATTCTAGAATGTCGGAAAAGGAAAGCAAACATCTAGACAAAATCTAGGAATTCTAGATACATATAACAAAGTGAAAAACAGTCCCAGTATTAAAAATTCCCCATTGTAATGTTTCTAAAAAGTTACAGAAGCGGCAGCACATATTTTAGTAAAATGCTTCAGCATTCTATAAAACAACGGAAAATTGTCTCAGTATTTTAGAATTCTCTTAAAGAGATGGCAATTTCAGCATACAAGTTCTAGAGAGCAAATAGAAAACCATTAATGGAGAATGGCATACCTTTTAAACATTGCCTCGGTGTTGCCGAATTGTAAATAATTTAAAAGAAGGATTTTCTGTAGTTTTCTTGGAAAATGTCTGCACATTCTAGATAAAAGAAGGAAAAATCGCACCAACATACTACAAATCTCGAAAATAAGATAGCACACATTTTAAAAAACTGTTCCAGCGTTATCAAATTCTTTTTGGAAATTGTCCCAGCGCTCTCTAATTCTGGAGAACGAAAGCAGACTTGTTTCAACATTATACAATTCATCTAGAACAATTGTCTTAACATTGCAGAACAGAAAATCGTCTTGATATATAATGCTGGAAAAGGTGTTTAGCACGTTCTTCAAATAAGTTTTTACGTGGACCGAACGTTAGGTACTTTTCCATTCAGTTTAAAAATTTCAACGAGGTTTTATCGCAACATCTTTTTGTAACATTCCCCTCGTTAAATTTGCCTTGGGTTCCGCAAAAAAAACTGAGAGGAGCTCGACGTGGCAACGGCGCATTTAAAAAACCCATACTGACTGTATGGAGAGTGTACAAAAACTATTGGCACCGCTATAAATACGAAACAAATATCCGAGAGAGAATGTAGAAAAGAATGAGAAGAAAAAACAGAAGTCTGATGGAACTGTACAAGTGATATAATGTAATGTAACAAGAATGTTAAAATCGAAGGTAATAAAATACATGGTTTTTTAAAAGGACTGATAACTTTAATACTTACCATTACTAATAACACTTATCAGCTGGTGATTATGTATTCGGCGCACACATGTATTGTCAGTACGTACATACTTAATTTGTTTGAAGTGTATAAAACGCCAATACATATTCGTAAATGATAATTAGCAACAAAACACATATTTGATTGTAAGCATTGTATTCTTGATTTAAAAGAAAATTCATTTTTCCTAATAGCTAACAAAATTCGTAATAAAATTCGTCAAGACCTAAACAAGAACAATAAAAAAGTGGTGATTAAGTAACAAAATAAAACTTCCAGAAACAAATCGTTTATTGTACCTGTTACAAATGAGATTTGGAGATATTAATGAGTAACTTAAAGAAACTCTCATTAATCATCGTACTATATTTGACTAAAATTAATTCAAGTCGTTTTTTACCTTGCATTAATGAGACCTGGGAAATTTTCATTAAACTCTTTAGGGGGTTGATACGTTTGAAATTTTGACTTATTAAAATGAAATTACATGAGTCATTTAATAAAAATCCTATTAATCAAAGTACCAAGTTTCACTAACATTAGTTTCTTTTTTCTTTACAAATTTATGAAATTGCATTAATGGAAGTTAAAAAAATATTGAAGCTTCTATAAGTTACGTCCTTGAAGTTCTGTAAGTTATGAAATTGAAACTTAATCGAATCAATTAACAAAAGTGATATTAACCATTACGCAAAAATTCACCAAAATCAGAGTTTCGGTGATAATTTTGTAAATTTTCGAAATTATCTTGTACCAACGGCAGTTACAAAATTTTGATTGAACCTTCTAGGAATTACACCTCTGAAATTTTGAAAGTTATCAAACTGAAATTACGTGAGTCATCTATTGAAATTCTTATAAATCACAGTACCAAGTTTCATTTCATATTAGAAATTACACTGCATTAATGGAAGTTAAAAAAAAATTATTTAACTTTCCATGAGTTGAATCTATGAAATTTTCTAAGTTATGAAATTGAAACTTAGATGAGTCAATTAATGAAACTCATATTAACCATTACGCAAAAACTCACCGAAATTAGAGTCTCGATGAATTTTTTTACAAATTTTTGAAATTACCCTGCATTATTTGGAGTTCCAAAATGTCATATTTCCGAAATTCCTAAAGTTACTGAATGGAAATAACTGAGTCGTTTAATGGAACTACATTAATCACAATACCAAAATTCACTAAAAATTAGAGTTTTGGTGATATTTTTGTAAATTTTTTAAATGATCTTGTATATTTTTATTGAACCTTCTAGGAATTATACCTCTGAAATTAAATTTTGAAAGTTATCAAACTGAAATTACGTAAGTCATCTATTGAAATTCTTATAAATCACAGTACCAAGTTTCATTTAATATTAGAAATTACACTGCATTAATGGAAGTTAAAATTTTTTTATTTAACTTTCCATGAGTTGAATCTATGAAATTTTGTAAGTTATGAAATTGAAACTTAGATGAGTCAATTAATGAAACTTATATTAACCATTACGCAAAAACTCACCGAAATTAGAGTCTCAATGATTTTTTTACAAATTTTTGAAATTACCCTGCATTATTTGGAGTTCCAAAATGTCATACTTCCGAAATTCCTAAAATTACTGCACGGAAATAAATGAGTCGTTTAATGGAACTACATTAGTCACAGTACCAAAATTCACTAAAATTAGAGTTTTGGTGATATTTTTGTAAATTTTTTAAATGATCTTGTATATTTTTATTGAACCTTCTAGGAATTATACCTCTGAAATTAAATTTTGAAAGTTATCAAACTGAAATTACGTAAGTCATCTATTGAAATTCTTATAAATCACAGTACCAAGTTTCATTTAATATTAGAAATTACACTGCATTAATGGAAGTTAAAATTTTTTTATTTAACTTTCCATGAGTTGAATCTATGAAATTTTGTAAGTTATGAAATTGAAACTTAGATGAGTCAATTAATTAAACTTATATTAACCATTACGCAAAAACTCACCGAAATTAGAGTCTCGATGATTTTTTTACAAATTTTTGAAATTACCCTGCATTATTTGGAGTTCCAAAATGTCATACTTCCGAAATTCCTAAAATTACTGCACGGAAATAAATGAGTCGTTTAATGGAACTACATTAGTCACAGTACCAAAATTCACTAAAATTAGAGTTTTGGTGATATTTTTGTAAATTTTTTAAATGATCTTGTACATTTTTATTGAACCTTCTAGGAATTATATCTCTGAAATTAAATTTTGAAAGTTATCAAACTGAAATTACGTGAGTCATCTATTGAAATTCTTATAAATCACAGTACCAAGTTTCATTTAATATTAGAAATTACACTGCATTAATGGAAGTTAAAATTTTTTTATTTAACTTTCCATGAGTTGAATCTATGAAATTTTGTAAGTTATGAAATTGAAACTTAGATGAGTCAATTAATGAAACTCATATTAACCATTACGCAAAGACTCACCGAAATTAGAGTCTCGATGATTTTTTTACAAATTTTTGAAATTACCCTGCATTATTTGGAGTTCCAAAATGTCATATTTCCGAAATTCCTACAGTTACTGAATGGAAATAAATGAGTCGTTTAATAGAACTACATTAATTACAGTACCAAAATTCACTAAAATTAGAGTTTTAGTGATATTTTTGTAAAGTTTTTAAATGATCTTGTACATTTTTATTGAACCTTCTAGGAATTATACCTCTGAAATTAAATTTTGAAAGTTATCAAACTGAAATTACGTGAGTCATCCAATGAAATTCTTATTAATCACAGTACCAAGTTTCATTTAATATTAGAAATTACACTGCATTAATGCAAGTTAAAATTTTTTTATTTAACTTTCCATGAGTTGAATCTATGAAATTTTGTAAGTTATGAAATTGAAACTTAGATGAGTCAATTAATGAAACTCATATTAACCATTACGCAAAGACTCACCGAAATTAGAGTCTCGATGATTTTTTTACAAATTTTTGAAATTACCCTGCATTATTTGGAGTTCCAAAATGTCATATTTCCGAAATTCCTACAGTTACTGAATGGAAATAAATGAGTCGTTTAATAGAACTACATTAATTACAGTACCAAAATTCACTAAAATTAGAGTTTTAGTGATATTTTTGTAAAGTTTTTAAATGATCTTGTACATTTTTATTGAACCTTCTAGGAATTATACCTCTGAAATTAAATTTTGAAAGTTATCAAACTGAAATTACGTGAGTCATCCAATGAAATTCTTATTAATCACAGTACCAAGTTTCATTTAATATTAGAAATTACACTGCATTAATGCAAGTTAAAATTTTTTTATTTAACTTTCCATGAGTTGAATCTATGAAATTTTGTAAGTTATGAAATTGAAACTTAGATGAGTCAATTAATGAAACTCATATTAACCATTACGCAAAGACTCACCGAAATTAGAGTCTCGATGATTTTTTTACAAATTTTTGAAATTACCCTGCATTATTTGGAGTTCCAAAATGTCATATTTCCGAAATTCCTACAGTTACTGAATGGAAATAAATGAGTCGTTTAATAGAACTACATTAATTACAGTACCAAAATTCACTAAAATTAGAGTTTTAGTGATATTTTTGTATGTTTTTTAAATGATTTATATTTTTATTGAACCTTCTAGGAATTACACCTCTGAAATTTTTAAAGTTATCAAACTGAAATTACGTGAGTCATCTAATGAAATTCTTATTAATCACAGTACCAAGTTCCATTAACATTAGATTAACATTAGTGCATTAATGGAAGTTAAATTTTTTTTCACGCTGCCGCTATCGTAAATCGCTCTTATATGCGTGGCAAATAGCAAATAACATTCGTGTATTATTTTTCCTTGACGACGGAATGTAAATACTGTCATTTACATTCCTAGGAAAATCAAAAGAATTACCATTACGCAAAAACTTACCGAAATTAGAGTCTCGGTGATTTTTTTACAAATTTTTGAAATGGGCGGCTGGAAAAATTGATTGAACTAAAATTTCGAAAACTAGTAAACTGAAACCAATAGTCACTCAAGAAAATTCTAAATTTAAAAAAAAAAAATAAGAGTAACCCGTTATACGACGTCCAGGTTGGTTGGTACTAAATATTTCAACTATTTGCACAAACAATGTATCTAAGCATGAACATTCTTTATCAGGCAATAACTAATTACACTGTTTTCTTTTCTGTATATCAAGTGATGGTAGAAAAGAATGTCGGACGCCACATTCCTTGTCCCACAGTTAAGTGGCAATCGGAGATACCGTTAACGGAATTTACATTGCATTGGAATTTTTTGAGGTTATGTTTGGTTGTAACGAGCTAAATCTCAGTGGAAAGATATGCCATTTCCTACGAGAATACTTCTTGTTTGGAAGCACGTGACAATCTTGCCGAGGTAGACACTTTGCTAAAATTCCGAGCCATCTCAGAGTCCATTCTACACGAGAAGCAGGAGGAAGCGGTGGTGAAGGAACTAATCACACTGTTTATCTTTTCTGTGTATCAAGTGATAGTAGAAAAGAATGTGAGGCCCCACATTCTTTGTCCCACAGTTAACTAGCAATCGTAGGTACCGTTAACGGAATTTACATTGGAATTTCTTAAGGTTATGTTTGGTTGTAACGAGCTAAACCTTAGTGGAAAGATATGCTATTTGTTAGGAGAATACTTCTTGTTTGGGAGCACGTGACAATCTTGCCGAGGTAGACACTTTTGGCTAAGATTCCGAGCCATCTCGGAGTCCATTCTAGATGGAGGAAGCGGTGGTGATGGTGGTAAAGGAGGAAGTTAGAAGGAGTTAAATGAAACGAGTTCGCAGCTTCTGTTCGAACGAACTTTAATGGTAATGCCAAAGCACTACTGCTTCGTGATGTACCGCTCTTCGACGAGGAAATCGTACAACCTCCTCGTCTTGTTCACGTCGATCTTGAGCAGCTTCCTCGCCGTCTGCAGCTTGACGTAACCGCTGCGGCCCTGCTCGGCGACGAGCACCTCCTTCAGCTGCAGGAACGTCGCCGGCACGAGCCTCACGTTCCTGCACAGCTCCTTCTCCTTGTCGGAGAGCTTCGCGAAGCCCGGCATGCCGACGATGTCGATCGGCGCCGAGGCTCTGCGCGGTTTCGCCTTCGGCACGACGGCCGCGCAGCCCGCCTCCCTCCCGCCGCCCCTCCAGCAGTACTGCGAGCTGGAGCGAAAGGCGCGCAGCGACTTGCGGTTCTCCTCGCGCAGCTCCTCGAGCCGCAGGTGGAGCCTGCCCTCGGCGAGGGTCGTGATGCCCTTCTTCCTCAGCTCGATCAGCCTGAAAAACGGACCTTTCAAATTGAGGAGCTCCGATTTCGTGATCGACAGCATTTCGGACTCGTAGCGTCGATCTTCAGTAAAAAAAAATCGAAACATTATTACCTGAACGACGCACTTCGTCTATCCTCCGATGAAATCTTTAACGCAGCTTTCACATCATACTCTGATGCACTCAGAAATGTCGAGGCACCACAGACGCTTAATATAACTAGACCCTGCGTTCCCATCAGAAAGCATTAGTTATTTACAAGCCAACACAGATGATATGCATGATGCAAAAGGGGAATTGTGATAGACAACAAAACAGTTACCGATAGGCGTATCAATAATAAGTGTAGAAAGGTAGCAATATTCAGTTTCTATTCATTCTTCTTCTTCTGGTGCTGTCTCCTTCAATGGGCAAATCTATTACAGCTCTGAATAAAGATGTTGAATCAAGGCTGGTACAATCGCTGATGTTTCACAGCGTCGACCTACACCTTGTTTTCCTTCCATTTTGCCCTGTGTAATTAACTTTGCTAGCTGGTACCTTTCGCTTCGCATTGTGTCCCAGGTAGCTGACTCTTCTAACCTTGATGGTATGTAGCAATTCTCTGAATGTGAAAAAACTAATGTGCTATTATCTTCGCACCTATTAGATACGACTTACTCGAAATATGTACGTCGATTGGCCTAAAGGCCTTTCAGCTATTTTAAAATTGTCCTGGATTGACAACCCACCATCTCTGGGCCACGAAATTGTAGTAATCCAAGATTCAATTTATAGATGAAGGTTCTCGAATTAAATCATAGGACAAGGTATACCTAACAAATTTCAATATCTCTTACATTTGTTAAGATTCAATTTAGTTCCTGCACCTTGCAACGTCCTTCTCCTCAGATACGGCCTCCATTTTTACGTGCTTAGAGCCATTACACTAGATGATATTAACTTTATGTTACAAATCGTGTATTGAGGTTATGTTACAACTCATAGAGGTTACGTTCAAGTTTCCAAGGTCCGCTGGAAGGTTACTATCCATTCCCATTGTGAACGCCGTACCATAATTCGGCCTCAACTCCCTAATCCTTATAGTGGTGTGGGAACAGTCTCCTGTACCTCTCCCTGTCCCGTTCGGTCGGCTTGATCAGTTGGTCCTTGAAGTTCGGTATGATAATGTGGTAGATAAAAGCGTGGGTTATCAGTACGGCGAGTATCAACCGCCTGCGGAACCTCACCGAGTCCCTTGACATGTTTTACTTTCGGATTTTGACTGATAACGTCGCGGCGACGACCCACTCGATATACCGGGCATTTCGAATCCCCGGCATATCGACGGGAAATTGACTTGTGGTAACGACGATTCATCCGATAGTTGAAGGGGAGGTTATTTGTCAAACGTGTGCGTTATGGGAACGTGTGTACCTCTTGATTCCTTCGGTGTACTCAGTCAATGTCGTGCTAGCTTTAGCCCTTTCGAGTCTGGATGAAATGAGTTTCTGGATCTCTCGCCGACGCCAGTAAGGTAATTTGTATGTAAACTAGGGTCCATTTGCGGTTGGAATGGATGTCATTTCTCGGATGGCCGTCTGATCTACGGATTGACTCTTCCCGAGACCCACTAGACCGAGTACTTGGCCCTGAGGTGGGACGCATAGTTACTGTTTCTGGACGACGATACCAATAAAGTAATTTGTATGTAAATCATGGTCCACTTCCGGTTGGAGACATGGTGAAAGCCCTTAAGTGGCTTGCTGATTGAGAACTCGACTCTCTTTGACACTCACTCGACCAGATACTTGGGCCTGTGGTGGCACACATAGGGTCCAGTTACTGTTCCTGATCGACGCCAAGATGATAATTTGCATGTAAACTTGCATTCATTTCCGGTTGGAAAAGCTGTAATTTCTAGAGTGGCCCTCTGATCTACGGACTGACTCTTCCCTAGACCCACTAGACCAAGTACTTGGTCCTGAGGTGGGACGCATAGTTACTGTTTCTGGACGACGATACCAATAAAGTAATTTGTATGTAAATTAGGGTCTACTTCCGGTTTGAGACATGGTGAAATTCCTTTAAGTGGCCTGCTGATTGACAACTTGACTCTCTTTGACACTCGCTCGACCAGATACTCGGGTCTGGGGTGGGACACATAGGGCCCAGTATAGTTACTTCATCGTCACATATTGAGTAATCTCCTTATGTAGATATATAAACCTATTTACTATCTTATCGAAATACTGTCAATATCAACAACCTATCCCTTCTTTTTTCCATTATTCCATGGAGGGGAAAAATGTCATATTGCTAACGGGTTCAACGTGATTTACTTTGGTGCAGTTTCTCCATCATCGCGCCAGATAGTGACGTCCACTGAGAAATTTAAGACTGAACTCTGAAGTCATTAGAGCACATAACCACAAAATAATTATCGATATCATAAATATTGATTTTGTTTGTTCGACCAGATTTCGTTATTTGCGCATAGTGACGTCACTGTCTGCGTTATATTCAGACACGTATACATCGCGACTTCTTTTTGGATGGATCATATCGTGTTTGATTTAGAGATCGTTAATTCATATAGTAGGAATTGGTGATTATTGGTGAAAAACGTGGGTCTGGCTCGTGTTATAACAGATTTTCTCCTGGGACAGTGTAATTGACTATTATGAAATGAAGTTTTCTTCCAACGGGCAATTCCCTCTCTACATATGTAAATACATAGTTTGTTCTCGTTGTTCGGCGTCGATCATACGCCAATACGGCAATTTGTATGTAAATGAGGGTCTACTTCCGGTTGGAGACAGTTTGAAAACCCTCTGGTGGCTAGCTGATCGACGGTTTGACTCTCCGTCTACGGTCCAGTTATTATTTCTCTGAAAGTACTGTCGTCTCGTGGATTCTGCTTCCAAGGTTTAATTGTTGTATGCTTAGGACCAGTCGTTCTGAAACCGGCCGAAGCTCTGTGCAATTAATTTCCCAAAGAACTATAACATAAATTTAAGTAGCTAGGATCGTACGACTAGGCTTTAGTAGCGAAAATCCTCACTTACTAGAACACCGCTCGTCCTCACCTTGCGATCTGTATCTGTAGCTCGCCGGCCCTGTGCAGCCCCTCCATGAACATGTGGAACCTCGTCGGCTCGAAGAACTGCATGAACCTGACGAGCTTGTCGTACACCGCCTTCTGTATCGTCATGTCGTACCTGCGCAACCACGACAGAGTCTTCCTCAGGACGAGCAGCCCGTGGTCCCTGATCACCCTCTTCCAGCGTTGCCGCTCCTCGAGCCGCCTGTTGTAGCTCTGCACGAGCGAGCACTGCAACCTGGTCAGGAACTCGTACTGCGGATCGTCCTCGTCGACGACCTCGAGGTTCGCGAGCAGTTCCTCCGCGCTCCTGTCGTACTCGTTCTCGAAGTCCGACCTCGCCGGGTTGTACCCGGCGAGCGTCTTGTAGCCGGCCGTGTTCGGCGAGTACCTCGGCGGCTCCTCCGTGTTGTCGATGCGCATGCGGTAAGGCGTCACGATCGGCGGGAACAGGGCGGCGTCGCCCTTCGCCATCTCGGGCAGCTCGTCGGAGCCGTGTCGCTCGAGGTAGAAGCGGTCGTAGTGGTCGACGATCTCGTCCGTCGTCCTGCCGGGCAGTTCCTGAGCGACCATGTTCCAGTTGCCGTAGCTCTGGATCGAGTCGAGCAGCGTCAGCTCCTCCTCGGCCGTCCAATCGGAGTCCTTGAACAGGACGAAGTCGGTCGTCATGATGCGGTAGTCGTGGTCGCTCTCGTGGTCGAGGAACTCGGCTCCCTTCGAGAAACATTCTGGACACAGAACACAAGTGACGCACGTATAGGTAACGTTCGGGGTGGAGGGCGCTCTCTCCGCGGAGGGGGGGATTCGCCGGTGGACCGTTCGTTCCGTACCAGATAGAGCGACTCAAAATCTCCACGTTATGTGGTATACATGTTTGTACAATGCCAATTGTAGATATTTCTCTATTGGAAGATTTGCTTGGCATCTGACCCCGACGATTTATATGTTATGTAATTAGGCCTTATTTCCGGTCTGAAAGACTTGCCAAAGTCGATCACGTTAACCTTGTATGTCGAAAGGTGGTTTAACCCGTAAATCTAAAAACCACAAAATGACTGGAATCATAAAGCAGTCGAAAAATTAACTTCAAGTACTCGTCATGAATCTACAAAGATATATTACAAAACTTATTTACACTACAATATGACAACATGTAAGTTCAAATCAATCAACATGATTCACGGTTTCACCAAAAAACAACGTGAAAATAATATCGATCTTCATTCAATAGACGTTTTAATGAAACAATTGAATAATAAATATATTCTGATGAACGTGAATCATGCATATCTTCACTGACAATTCTTCACATCTTCTTTACCTCAACATTGCCACCACAGGCGTCATTAAATGATTCTGCACCGACAGTACTTCATGCGATGTTTCACAGTTTCTGTCTGGTTAGCCTTCGGACAAAAATCTTCAGCTTTCATCACATTCTTCTTTTCCCCTACAGATCTTCGTGTGTTGATTTTGAACTTGATGGTTGAACTTCACCATAAAAATCAGGTCCAGTCATTCCTTTAACTAACATCAAGCGTAATTAAATTGTATATGGATATTGTTGAGAAATATGTCATAAATACATACCGTCCTATTATAGTACATATTAATTTATATATATATATCACCTTGTAAAATATGCACAAGTCTCAAACAACACACACCAACAACTCTGCGCCCTGCTTATACCTATATCCCCAACTGGCTCTAGATTTCAGAACCAAACCAAATGGGTATTTCCTGAAAAAGATATTTGAAATTTCCCAAAAATGAGTGTAAATAACCAGAGTCGCATGTCGTAGTACGTAATGTTAATAAAGGAATCAGTTAAAGTAACAGCCAAATGACTCGATTAAATGGCCCAAAGGTTACATCAAGAAATGCAACTGCATCATTTGCGACTTACGTAGGTGTATTCATTTGTTCTTACTCTACAGACTGGTAGCAAATTTTCAACTAGCTGCGTTAGTTATTAAATTCCAATCTAACTGGAGACTTTGAGTTCACCTATCTATCAACAACGTTGAGAACCTCGAGGCTTACACCATTTAAACGTTAAAATTGCAGATATTTGAGTTAGATACGTTTGTCGATTCGTCTGGAACCTCCTCACCGGTGAATCCCCACCCGGGGGGCGAGCGAGCTACCGTCTCAACCCTGCAACCCTACCTAAGCAGATGTTCACGTTACACGCCTCGCACAGTATGTACCGGCTGATCACCTCACCGAAACAATTCGTGCAATAGTTATTGTCGCTATTGAAAAAGTTTGCGTTAGATTTTGTCGCCGTTGCCGCCGTTGAGGAGGAGGTGGAGGGACCTTCCTCTGAAATAACTTATTGAAAGCATTCTACTGACGGGAAGAGAGTCACTGACCTTTCGGGAACTGGAGGTCCGCCGCGTCCTCCTCCGTCAGGTCCGTGTTGGTGTTCGTTGCCATTTCTGCTCGCGGAAATTGAAGAGAGTTTAGTTTCAGAAAATGTCGATTTGAGGTTAGGTTCGGTTGTGTTTGGAGAGCACGGAACAGAACAGCCAAAGAACCGAGAACTCGAGAACCGTTATCTGTCGCCATTTTGGGGTGGTTTGCTAAAAGAGAAGTACAGAATATCCCACAATTTCGTACTTTAAAAAGAGCACAACGCAAACACAGCCTGTGTCTTGACAAGCGGTCAGTTATCAGTTAGGAATAGAATCATATGATTCTATTCCATTGTAACATATAGAAATAATATAGATGTTCTGTGAATTTTGGTGTGTTCGGTGGTTTTGGTTATGTTCTAACATAACCTACATGTTTAGTGCGTGTGTGAAACTTTTCAAAAACTTGTTACGAATGACCGATAATAAACGTGCCAGACTCGTGGAACCCCTCACCTTCGAAATAATCGCGGAATGCCCCACGACCAAGGCGAGGGTGGCCAAAATGACCCTACCCCATGGGGTAGTAGACACTCCAGTATTTATGCCTGTTGGAACTCAAGTAAAATACAGAAAGCAGCGCTAACTGTAGATTAATTCATTAATTTTCACAAAGGGCACCCTCAAAGGTATGCTGCCGCAACAGTTGGAAGCGATGGGACTCCAGATAATGCTGGCGAATACTTACCATCTAGGAACGAAACCGGTAAAACCCCACAGTCCCGATCATCTATTGCTAACCGCAGCACCCACAGTTTTAAATTATTCCATTTGTGTTTCCAGGGCCCCGAGGTTTTAGAGAAAGCCGGAGGCCTCCACAAGTTCATGAGCTGGGACGGATGTCTCCTGACCGATTCCGGCGGCTTCCAGATGGTCTCGTTGTTGAAGTTGGCGGAGATAACCGAGGACGGTGTGAAATTCCAGTCGTTGAATTCGGAAAAGGCTGAGGTTATGCTCACGCCGGAGCACTCAATAGAGATCCAGAACGCCATCGGCGCAGACATCATTATGCAGCTAGACGACGTCGTCAAGACCACTTTCCCGGACAAGAGTCGGATCGAAGAGTCAGTCCATAGGCAAGGAAAAAGTACAATATCATTGTAAAAATGCTATGGTTATCCTTTTTACCGCTGTAATATTCATTATACAGGGTGTTCCAAAGATAATGATAGTAGTAGTCACATATGAATAAGTACATTATCTTTTAGGACTACGCGTTGGTTGGACAGATGCTTGAAAGCTCATAGGAATCCAGACACACAAAACATCTTTCCGATAGTCCAGGGGACGCTTTATGAGGATTTGCGGAAGATCAGCGCCAGCGATTTGGTGCAGAGAAAGGTCAACGGATATGCCATCGGCGGTTTAAGGTAAAACCACATCTAAATTGCCATCTCTGATAAGATATTAGACATTTCATTAAAGCATACAAATTTCAAAATGTAAATGCAATTCGAATCCCCCATTTTCGAATATCGAAATTAAATTTTTTCCTTTTCGGTTAGTGGGGGAGAAAGCAAGGATGAATTCTGGAAGATCGTGCACCTATGCACAGGGCTACTCCCAAAGGATAAACCGAGGTACTTAATGGGGGTGGGTTTCGCTGAGGATTTGGTCGTCTGTTCCGCCCTTGGGGTGGACATGTTCGACTGCGTTTTCCCTACAAGGACAGCAGTAAGGATAACATTCCGTTTCTATTGAGAACAATAATTACATTTGAGTATTTTAATCTGTATCCATAAAATCTATAAAATAACCTCCAAATGTTCCAGGGATTTGGGAGACTCTAAGGTAGAAAAGTGACAAAGTTTTTGGAGACTCATCGAAACATTCTAGGAACTTACTAAAAAGTATTTGTAAAGCTTCTGAGAGCTTCAGCAGTGCACAACGTTTCTTGGAAAGTCTTACAAGAATTAACTTCTTCCTAGCGAGTCATTTCCAGGAGCTTTGAGCATTGCTGTGGAATTTGAAAGGCGCACTATGATAAATAGCTTCAAAAATTAAGGAGACTTGGTGACTTGTAGGGAGCTGCAAGCGTTCCAGGAGATTTTAAGGGGTTTCCTAAAGGAATTGTTGAAGTTTCTGTTTGTAACATTTCCTGGGACAATTCTCAAGAGTTTCCTACAATTATGTTCTAGAAAATCCTGGTATTCATAGAAAAGGTTGAAATGTTCTTGAGGAATTCAGATGACTACCTCAGTTAGCTCCATAAACCTTTGGAGATTCATAAGAAGTTCAAAATATTCTAGAGAAGGTTGGAAGACTTCCTAGAGGAAGCTGTCAAAGTTGCTCCAACATAAAATTTTCTTCATACATAACTGCACAACATTTCCTAGGACATTTCTCAAGAGTTCCTTAGAATTTTGTTTCAGAAAATCCTGTTAAATTTGTAGGACTTCATAGAAGATTGAAATGTTCTTGGGGTATTCAGATGACTACCTCAGTTGGCTCCATGAACCTTTGGAGATTCATAAGAAGTTCGAAATATTCTAGAGAATGTTGGAAGACTTCCTAGAGGAAGCTGCCAAAGTTTCTTTGAGCTCCAACATAACATTTCTTCCATACATAACCTTATTACAAAACTCCATAACATTTCTTGGGACAATTGAACCTTAGGAAATTGGTAGGAAGCTTGAAATGATCTAGAAAATGTTGGAAGGCTTTCTCAAGGAAGCTGTCAAAGTTTCTTTTGATCTCCAAACATTCATACCATTTCCTGGAACAATTCTTTGAGCTCCAACACAACATTTCCTCCATACATAACCTTATTACAAAACTCCATAACCTTTCCTGGGACAATTGAACCTTAGGAAATTGGTAGGAAGCTTGAAATGATCTAGAAAATAATGGAAGACTTCCTTAAGGAAGCTGTCAAAGTTTCTTTTTATCTCCAAACATTCATAACATTTCCTGGAACAATTCCTAATACCTTTGTAGATGATTCTTAATTTTGTCAGACATGTTTAAATCTCCCATCAAATGAAACTGAAGGGAGTTCCTCATTTAACTAAATTAATCAAAACACAAATTATTGATATTGTCTACCTTTTCAGCGTTTCGGCTGCGCCCTCACCGCCTCCGGCCAGCTCAACTTGAAGAAGTCAAAGTTCTCCAAGGACTTCCGACCGATCCAAGACGATTGCAGTTGTACGACCTGCAAAAGGTACACTCGCGCCTTCCTACATTCCATAGTGACGGACGTACCGGTTTCGTGTCACCTGATCACCGAACACAACGTCTCGTTCCAACTGAGGCTTATGAAGAGCATCCGGGACAGCGTCAGCGAAGGTAGATTCCCGGAGTTCGTCAGGAAGTTCATGCGGGAGTTTTACGCCGACGGCGAGTATCCCGGCTGGATAAGGGACTCGTTGAGGGCGGTTAACATCGAGTTATGATCGGTTGCGGTCGGTGAATTGATCTAGTCTGTAGGGAGGGCATTTTGAAGGAAAGACTGAGAGAAAATAACTTGGCTTGGCTTGGCCCAGAGATTTAGGGACATTGATTGAATTCTACTTGGGGCTCTATGACAATGTATCTTCTCGCCCAAAATTGGACCCCAAAAAAGTGGTCTCTTGGTTTTTTCAAAACATATCTAGAATTTGTTCTTTCTGTAGAATTCTTAATGCAGTTTGCAGTTTTTGTTCAGGAAGTTTCGACTCTCGGGATTGTTAAGTTGAACCGAGTCGTTTCTCTTGGTTTTTTCAAACTTCTATCTAGTCTGTTCCCAAAAACTTTTCCTTCAAATTTGAATTTAAAGCAAACCAGTTTCTAAATAGAAAATAAGCCTTTATGTATTGTTTACCATAATTGTAACCATTTTTATACATTCGACAGAAATAAACCTTTTTTACATAAAATCATCAGAATCATTCCCATCATCATACTTGGCCATACTTTCGGGATTCATTAACGAATTGTAACTCCTCAACTCTGCTTCCTCTTTCTTCTTTTTCTCCTCCTCCTCTTCCTTCTTCTTTTGTTCCCTCAACACCTTCTTCTTATCCTCTCTCTCCAGCATGTCTCTTCTCTCTCGTTCAGCCCGAAGATCTAAAACCAAAAATAAATATAAAAACCAATTGATAATCCACTTAGTGTGCAATGAGTTTTTGAGTTGCTGTCATTCAATACTACCTAAATCCCAATTTTTAAAGAAATCAACCTTGTTTCCCAAAATTCCACGCGAGAATGGCTGATGACTAGACTACTATGACAATTGGGGGAAATACCGTTGAACATAATAAGACAAATATGAGCCTTTCAGTAAACATAATGTTATGAAAGCAAAGTGGTTCCAATGTACAAATCGTCTAGTAAGAGTGGTCAAGACCACATGTAATACCCATCTACATGTACTACGGTCATATATTGAAATTTCTATTGTGCGAACCTGGCCGATCCTCTCGTTTCGTCTTGTTTAGCCTGTTGATGATCTCGTTGATCCTCTTCGCGACCTTAACCTTCCTCACCTCCTTCTCCTTGAAGAACCCGACCTGTCCCGCCTCCATGTCGGGCGTCTTCTTCAAGTTCGACCACATGGTATAGATCACGTCGACGTCGTTCATCTTGTTACCCGTTATGCTGTTCGCCTTCACCAGCTGAGCGGCGTCTTCGATGACCGACGAGGGGACGTCGTCCAACGTTTGGCCCTGGAATGGAGGATGGTATCGACACGGTTTGAAATTTTTGTTACATACTATGGTTTCACAAGGACATGCTTATTAGGCAAAATCGAAGAAGCACAGCTATTCTTACAGAAGTTATTGAAAACGTAACTAAACCCCATTTAAACTTAGCTTTATCATGCAGCATATAATTTTAGCACAGCTCGTTTTAATGCTCCAATGATGGCACCGGACATCCCTTCTATGTAATTTTAACTATACTCATATAAAGACACAATTTAAGTGGAACTGACCTTCCTAAGCCTGAGATAAACGTGCGCCGAGGAGACTTTATCGACGTGGAACCATACGTCCTCCGGCCAGCCCCATTTTATTAGATCTTCGTCTGGAAACAAAAATGTGTACAAAACGGACGTAACGTTGTGATAACTTACTTTCGTTCTTGTCGAATCCCATGAACAGCAGGGCCGGCGGTGTGACTACTTTGCTCTCGAAATAATACACCATTTTGGGACGATACTCGAAAACGTCCTCAGCAACTTCGAGACATGTTAATTCGAGGTTATGTCGAGAACGACTTGCAAAGTGAGGTTAAAAACGCACAGAACAACATTATTATTGCGTGTTCCGTGCACGATATAGGTTAGGTAACCACAACATCTGGATTCTGGACCAATTCTATCCAATACTCCTTTACCTCTGCATTCCTACTTTCATTCAATGCTGGAAGTCGAGGAGGACCCAACTCCCGCCCGAGAGGCCCCCGAACTCTTCAACGGTGTGGAGATCTCCAAGTTGAGCAAAAGGCAGATGAAGAAGTACAAGAGGCGCCTGAAGTGGGAGTCCGGAAAGATGGAGAAACGAATGAAGGAACGGCTCAGGACGAAGGAGAAACGCGCGATGGCGAGGTTAAACAACGTCGACTTGGGGCCGAGCAGGAAAGAACTGAAACGGTTCAAGATGACTGACAGCACCTGTAAGACGAGCGTGTGCATCGACCTCAGTTTCGACGACCTTATGATAGCCAAAGTAATCTCCATCGTTTGTATAAGCTCACATCGCTGACTTGGATATGTTGCAGGATATGTCGAAGACGATCAAGCAGATCTTAAGGATCTACACGGAGAACAGGCGTGCGAAGGCGCCGATGCAATTGCACCTGACGAGCTTCGAAGGGAGGAGTAAAGACGAAATGGCGAAGCACCACGGCTACGAGAACTGGGATATTAATTTCCATACCGAGGACTACCTGAACGTGTTCCCTAAAGAGAAACTCGTATATCTAAGTAGCGAAAGCCCTAACATCATCGAAAAGCTGGAAGGTGATAAAGTTTATATTATCGGAGGGCTTGTCGATCATAACTCCCACAAAGTATAACGGAGGCGCTTGTAATGTCGAATTTGACTCAATCTCGTTGTTGCAGGGATTATGTTTCAATAAGGCTGTGAGCCAAGGGATCGCTCATGGGCAGCTGCCGATCGAGGAATATTTTTGGATGAAACACCGTAAAGTACTAACCATAAATCAAGGTATGGTGTTGTCGGTGGTGGTAAAGCTCGGATTATGGGTAAAAGACATTTACAATTCGACCTGGGCAAAATCGGTGGGTATATGAATCTAAAAACTTCCAAAAAAGATATTGTTTCAATTTCTGCGTTAGGTGTAAGGTTCAAATTTTTGACCAAATTAACCCTATTTTGCCCATTTTTAATAAATCCCAAATCTAAAAGGCCTCATTTAATACCTTAACTTGCATTTATTGTTGCACAACGTTTACTCACATAATCCAAGCTAGTTATTAGTAACTTCACTTGAACCAACTGCAACATGCAATGTTTCAGTGTTCGAAATTTTGCTCAGGGTGAGCGAGGGAAGCTCCTTCAAAGAAGCCTTCGAGATGATTTTACCGAAGAGGATAGAAAAGATTTCGGTATCACCAGAACCTACTGCGGCGCACGACGAGAGCTGACGTTAAAACTCGATTTATTCTCCGGAAAAATAAAGATCGTCTTTACATCTGTCCGCACTGAACGATTGTGACGGGTATTTTGGGTTTGTTATTAGGGCCAGTCGGCACGTTCTCAATCTTCCTCATCACCAACAGTCCGTCTATCACCCTCCCGAACACGACGTGCTTGCCGTCGAGGAAGTTACACTTGGCGCACGTTATGAAGAACTGGCAGCCGTTGGTGTCCTTGCCGCTGTTCGCCATCGACAGGAGCCCCGGGCTGTCGTGCTTCAGGTTGAAGTTCTCGTCGGTGAACGTGCTGCCGCCGTAGATGCTCATGACGCCAGTGCCATCGCCCTACGTACGTTGGGTTAGATGTAAATATTAATGATGCTTCTTCATAATTGTAAATATAATTTCTGTGCTTACATTTACGAAGTCGCCGCCTTGTATCATGAAGTCCTTTATGACCCTGTGGAAGCTAGCCCCCTTGTAGCCCAACGGGACGCCGTCTTTCCTGTATTCCCCCGTGCAGAACTGCCTGAAGTTCTCACTGGTCTTCGGCACGACGTCCGAGAACAATTCGAATATCATGCGGCCGATTTCCTGAAATATGTACATTCCTAAATCCAGTTAACTAAGTTCGAGGCTGGTTTTGTGATTACCGTTGTTCCCACCGAGACGTCGAAGAAAACGACCGGATTCGCTGGATGCCGAAGCTGGGCCTGTATCTGGTTCCAATTCGGCATTGTTCAAGAATAGGAAGAGTTTATGTAGAGAAACATGAAAGTTTGTTTGAGCATAACCTCAAAAAACACTGGGGAATCCTAACCTCTAATCACAGAACAAGAAACGATAGATGTCTCTTGTCTTGGAAATGATGTTCTGAGTGATCAGGAAAAATTTACTTGAAATTTGATTATTAAGATAAGAACGTGTTAATTACACAAACATTCGCGTTGATTTGATGAAAGAATTTGGAGGACCAATTTCAATTTTGCAAATTTCGATTTCTGTTAATACAAAATAACGCCTGAGAATGAAAGTTTTTCCTAAGTTTCCAAAAAATATTTACAATATTTCAGAAAATACTAAGAGACGAATTAAACTTCGGTTACATGACTAACCCGCCCCACCTTGATATATCATGTGAGTTTGATTTCTAAATTCGGATCTTACTCTTTTTGCTATCAAAAACAGAAAAGAAGGAAAATAATAAATGTCAACCCTTTAGGATTAAAATTTTGCAAAATCTGTCCTTAACGATCATCTATAAATTTACACCACTAAACTGTAATAGTTTAGTATGTGCGGTGATTTTATGAATCAGTCAGTTACCATAATAGTTTTACATGTTAAGATAATATAATAAATCTTACATAAGGCTTTTCGTAACATATGTACACTTATTTCTGTATATCTACGAAATATAGTCAGGTAAACGAACATATTTCGCGAAATTGACAAACTGATTAGCTCCCAATATCCTAAATTACATTGATACGAATAGTAGATATACAATGGGAGTTCTGGACCACCTAACCTCAAAATACATCCATTTTTTCGTGGAGCCATCTCCCATCTCGTATACCTACTACTAAGGCAATTGTCCTCCAAAGCGGCCTCCTCCCACTATCAAAAATTCCCGAGGACGAACCCGGAGCCCTCGTTCAGCCTGCCCGATTTCCCGTGGTAGATCACCTCGCTGACGATCCTCTCGAGTATTATCCGTTGCTCGCGGCTCATGTCCCTCAGGTCGAAGGCGTACTTCCTGCCGGCCGCCAGGAACTCATCCTCGGTCTCCTCCGGGACGACCCTCTCCGGGACGTCGTCCTCCTGCTCGGTCTTCACCAGGTCCATGTAGGACTCGTTCAGGAAGACGGGCGCCTCGTCGGGAGGCGGGAACCCATGGGACGAGGGCGACTCTTGGTCAAACTGGTGGAAAGGGGAGATAAGAGAGTTATTGGTCTGCAGGAGTTATAGGTGTCTTTATAAGTCTTTCAAAGGGCGCCAATGCTTATATCTTACACCCAATGGTGTAATGTTGCAAAGGTCGATTGATCTCCGTTAAAATTACCTCCCCGAAACGTTGTGAACAGTCCACATTCTTGAATTTCCTCGGAGGCTGATCCATCTTGCTTCCTAACTTCCACTTCCTGGGCGAGCTTGACGAAGTTTTAACGTCCATTTCTGAAAGTGTTTACTGTCTAAGTATCGATAATAGAAACAAGATGTAAAAGCGCGCGCGACCCTTACCGAAGTTGGGGTAGGAGCAACCGGGCTGAGATTCTGATACCTCCGAGATTCCTTCAGGCAGCGTGGTCCTGCAGGAACAGTCGTTTTCGTTGTTCGCAGAGGGATCCAAGAACGGTTTCCTATCTGTAATACAGTTATCAGTAGTTATGAAATGAACTGCTGGAAGTTAGATCAAAGTCATTCTGGAGATGTAGTAGAAATTTGAAAAGTTTTATGGGTGAATTTTATATCGTTTATAACATCTTCTTGGCCTTCGTCCTGAGAACTAAAAAGAGAAGAGGCAAAAGGCACAATGACTTGGTGAAACAGGCAAAAGGAACACTACGTCTGCGAAATCGCTCTATTTCATTATGTCGTGCTCGCTGCTGTTATATTTGATGTGCCCGAACTCGTTCGATTCTAAGCCTATCTACTTCATAACTATTTACTGTTGAACGCAATGCTGTCTTACCAATACGAATGTTATCATTCTCTGTCTCTCGCTGATCGTCAGTGCGCTTTGCACGTGAGGTAGCTCGTCGCACATTTGAGCGACTTCGACGACCTAAGTCAGGTCGTCTTCTCCTGGGCATTTTAAAACCAATAAAGTTCTCGCGCACTGAGAAACTGATGATAGACTTTAATATCTTGATATTTATTTGACAACCGAGACCGACACTATACCTTCATTTGTTTGATTGGTTGCCTTGGCGATTAGTACCCAAAATTACAAAACGTACCTTTTTTAGTAGATATATTTCCGTTACTTATTATTTATGTTTCTCATCGTTTAAACTTTCCTTGAACTTCCACAAATATTTCAAGATCAAAATTAGGAAAATTGGTCCAGCCATTCTCGAGTTTTAGCGAGACAAACGAACAGCAATTCATTTTTATATATGTAGATAGATAGATGAAAATACCGAAATTCAAAAGGACTGTCAGGAATC
Organism: Cryptocephalus moraei; assembly: GCA_946251905.1. Taxonomy (NCBI): domain Eukaryota; kingdom Metazoa; phylum Arthropoda; class Insecta; order Coleoptera; family Chrysomelidae; genus Cryptocephalus; species Cryptocephalus moraei. Next base: position 22,355,144 of record OX276464.1, on the reverse strand, counting down.
TATGGTCAGGAACAATCCAATTATCTCCAATTTTAAGATCACTGCTATCAAGCTACAAAGCGTTGCGAATCTGCTTATGCAACCAACCGGTCAGAATATCTTTTTTAATTTTAAATGTAAGAACCGTTGAATTTACTCTTCAATCGACGGTAGCACACATTCTTGTAGCCCATACCTTAATTATTTAATTAATATTGTTAATAACCACCAGTCTCATATTTTTAATAAATAATCGTTTCACACCCTAACCTCACTTTTTAACCTCACTTTTCGAGGTCCCAAAATACCGACTGCTGTGATGTTCAGGTATCTCGTAAATATCTCCTACATAGGGACTACGTTCAGGTACGACACGACCTGAGCCTAAGTCGGAAACTACTAAGTCCAAGCGTTTTCCAGGGGCGCCCAGAGGCAATGCAAGGGCGGCCCCACAAGGCCGGACGACCCCCTCACCGTCCAAGGCAGGCTCGAGATGGCCCTGAAGAACCTCAGGCCCGCGAACGTACCGATCGTCGTACTGTCCAGCAGGTAAACTCACTTCACGTAACAGAATCGACCCTCTAACCGGATCCCCCTCAAGGACCGACAAGGGCGTGCACGCGATCAACTCGACCTGCCACGTCGACCTGCTGAGCCGTTCGGGAGAGCCGTACGACGCGGACAACGTGACGTCTTGCTTGAACAGGTCGTTCGTCAGGAACGACGTGCCGATAAGGGTGCTCGGCGCCCGGATCGTGCCGCAGAGTTTTCACTGTCGCGGAGAGGCCGTGTCCAGGACTTACCTGTACCGGATACTGCTGGCGAAGGTGAAGGACAGGACGAAGGGACCGGCGTTCCGGTACATGCCGATCGAGGAGTGGGACAGGTGCACGTTTTACTGGTGAGAGAGAGAGAGAGGGGCTATTTTTGGTTCAAGTGGGCCCTAGGCCCATATACCATCTGGGGGCCCCTCGTAGGGATACTTAGGTCAGTCTTGGGGTTTTTCTTTTTTCTTTTGTTTATGGTAATGTTTTCTGTAATGCTTCATTTCACGTCTATTTTTACGTTGGTGTCTTTTAGACTGTGAATATCTTTCTGGTATCAATTTTCAATCATGACTAAACACGGTAGATTTCTGTTCAGGCTGTCGAATGCTTTCTCGTAGTCTATGAAACCTATAAGGGGTTTCTTTGTTAAACTCCCTATTATGTTATAGACTTTTTGAACATATATTTTATACGCCGTGTATAAGCTTAGTTACTTCTCTGTAGTTTTCACTACTCTCCATAGCTATTTTACATTTGTCTTGTATATATAATTTTAGTGTTTCCGAGTTCGATTTGGAGGCGATGCGGGCAGCTGCGAGATTGATAGAGGGCTACCACGATTTCCGGACCTTCATGAAGAGGTCTCGCGGCAACGATACAAAGGTGACCAGGAAGACTGTACATTACGTGGAGATCGTGCACAGCCCGTACGTATTCGACAGGATCGGGTACAGCCGGTACAGTTGGCCGAAGGGTTTCCTGCGGGAAGACGTCGATTACTCCTGCTTGGATATCTACATCAAGGGCGATGGATTCTTGTATAATCAGGTAAGTGTTAATCCCGGAGTAAAGGTCCCGATTATAATAGGAAACGATAGTGGAGCTGAAATGCTAAGATCTAATCAAACCAGAGTAGTAGTGAACAAACATTCAGATGAGTACAGAAAACTTAACAAAACGATATCAAAGGAGATAAGGAAAGACGGAACCTACAATACCGACAAAATAACACAACTCGTTGAGAGAAGTGAAAGTCTAAAAGTGTTCAGAAAAGAGGCAAGCTTAGGGAGAGTACCGAGTCATAAATTACAAAACACAGGAGCAGAGCAGACGGCATAGCTATCGAGGCCATTAAAGAAGGAGGACAGAAGGTTCTAAACCATTGCAAATATTGTTCAACAAATGTCTACTAATAGAAGGAAGAGCGTCATTTCTAAACTTCTATCATCTAGGGAGTTTCTTAATATTAGACGCAAATTTCGAGTATTTACAGAGACACAGAAGGTTTGCTGTGAATATTTATGAGAAACCGTAAGTTATTATTTCTTATGATAATGTCAGAATTGTAGCAATAATAACAAGAAAAAGAACGCTCGTTTTGAATGAACCAATCACCGAGCAGCAGTCTAAAAGTAGCGCATGCGCTAACCCCAGGTAACCAATACTTTCAAGACCAATCGATCACAAAGTTCAGCACTGGAGCGCTTGGGAAAAAGTCGCCCAAGCGCAATATAATCTAGTTTCCTTCTTATAATTTCATTTGGGGTACTTAACTTTCCATTTCATTTACTGGAAGACGCAACAATATACTACTTACTACTTCTTTGCACGGCTGGTTGCCGATCATCCCCCGAAACCGATTCGTTGTTCACTCACCTTCTGGTCCTCCGCCGTTTCCCACTTTATCGAGATAAATCGACGGATGGTGGAGCCGCAGATGTTTGATCAGGCCGCTCGTGTTGCTGTTCTTCATCTTCACGACGGCCCTCTTACCGCCCGCCTCGCACTCGACGCAGACACCGCATTTCACGTCCTCGATCTTCACGTAGCGGAAGTACAGCTTGTAACCTCGGTCGGCCCTGCGGGCCATCGTTACGGGGGACGTGTGACGCGATACGCGATCGGCACGATATCCGTCGAGTCGATACCGAGACGAGACGATATTTGTCGAATCGATACCGAGACGTGAGTCATCTCGGCGATGCGCGTCCTCGACACGTGGACGTACGGCGTGTTGCCTATGTCGCTTCGCTTTTACGCACGTTATTAAATTTGTGTTGCGACAAAGTGGTGTTGGTACTTTAATTGGACTTTCCTTTTGATGGTCCGTATCTCGCATATAGAGGCTTAAACGAAAAATGGCGTAATAAAACTGATGCTACTTCTGTTTAATACACTCTGTATGTATAACGCCCCACCGCGCCATCTCTCTGTTTCGCAGTACACCATTCCGAATTCCGACTATTCCAAGTCAACCAGTCCAGAGTTGCCGTATCTAGGAATTTATCCCCATATCGCGGAATTTTCCATAAATCCGAACATCAAGGGAACTTCTTCAAACGGTATTTGTACTTGACATGACAATACAATACGTATAGTCAAGTCATCAGCCATTTTCACGTGGAATTTTGGGAAACAAAGTCGATTTCTTTGAAAATTGGGATTTGGGTAGTATTTATAACGTTCTTCAAAGTTGAACTTGTGCCGAAGTGTGTTTTTTTCCCTAGGGGTGAAAACCACCCCTTCTAAGGGATTAGAAAGTTTTTAATCAAAACAAGCAGGGAAATCGATAGATTGACCAATTCTAAGTAACTTTTGTTCTATAGAGCTTTTTTGTAAAGTTTATATTTTTCGAGTTATTCACGATTGAAGCTACACATTTTTCATTGAAAAGCTAATGGTTTTTAACCGTTTTTCACCAATAACTTGAAAATCTTTCATTTTATCGGAAAAAATAATTAGAACAAAAATGTAGCTAATAAAAAAACAAAGAGATACGTTTTTGAATGACCTCTATAAACCCAATAAGGACTGAGTTATTGCTCGTTGAAACATGTTTATTTTTCGAGAACTGCGAAATTGAAAATATTCAACCTTCAATAACTTAAAAATGGTAAAATTTTTTGGGATAACTATATCGACCTTTTCTTAAAGTACATAAAATACTCTTTAAAATGAACACTGTCATAAGTCTTATGCATAAGAATTGACTTATTTATAACAAAAATAAAGAACACCTTTCTTGTTTTTTAGAAATTTAAAAATTTATTGCTTTGAGCAAACAAATAGCAATATCTCAGCAACAAATGAACCAATTGACTTTTATAAAAGTTGTTTAGATTTGGAACTTTAAAAGCTATCTTTTAGAGCAGTAAAAACGCAAATCATATCATTTTTGTAGTAAATAATCGATATTCAAAAAAATGACCATTTTCAATGGTTTTTTGACATTTTTGCAATAAATGTTTAACAAAATTAATCGTGCCATAGCTCAAATTATAGGTTTTTCAATTCTCTACAACTTATATTTGAAACTTTTCTCCACAAAATGCATACTTTGGCTTGTAGAATCAAAAAACTTGTTTTTGCTAACTTTGGACCCCTCCCATTTGTTAATGCACACTTTTTGAATGTTTAAAACTATTTAGGCATGATCAACTAATCAGAGCCTACAACATTTGACCATTCCCGTCCGGTACTGAATTAATGTCGTGAAAAATCTACACAGACTGGGCTATACCTAAATCCCAATTTTCAAAGATATCGACCTTGTTTCTCAAAATTCCACAGTAATACGGTATTTTACAGTTGATGACTGGAGTGTAGTAAAGACATCTCATTTTACTCTCTCATATGAGGCACTCGGGGGTCGATATTTCGAATTTGATCCTTTCTAGAGATGTTTTAAAGTCCCCAGAGCCCAAAAAACCTGTTTTTGAAAAAAATCGAATCGCAGCCTTAGTTAAGAAAAACTTAAGAAATGGGTACCCCCATTAAGCTTGTACCTTTTTACTTTCTCATATGAGGTACTCATATATGAGAGAGTATTGTAATCGGGTCGATTTTTCGAAATTGAGTTATTAGCATTTCTGAACGTTTTGAGGTCCCCTGAGTCCAAAAAACATGTTTTTGGAAAACCGTCTGTATGTATGTGTGTATGTGTGTATGTGTGTCTGTGGTAGGATTTTCTCAAAAACCAAAAGCCACAAACGGTCAAAACTTTGTATTTAGACTTTGTACCATACCAGGACGTGAGAATAAGCTTTTCATAAAAATCGGCCAGGATAAAAGGGTTGTTTACTCTTGTTATTTTTCGGTTTTTTGAATTTTTCTCGAAATTCGCTCCAAGAATTTTTTTTAAACTTTGAATATTTATTGTACGATTAAATATCTATAAAAAAGTTTTCTAACGTTTTTGGCTAAATCTTCTGTGAAGGATACTTTATACTTGTCGATTTTGGGTTTTTTGTATTATTCTGGGAATTCGTTCCAAGAATTCTTTTTAAACTATGAAAATTTATTGTGCAATTAAATATGTATAAAAAGGTTTGTAAGGTGTTCGGATAAATCATCTGTGAAGAGCACTTTATACTTGTGGTTTTTCGGTTTTTGAATTTTTCTCAAAATTTGCTACAAGAATTTATTTTAAATTTAGAATATATATTCTACCATTGAATTAGTATAAAATAAACTTTTTTTTTGCTTAAATTTACCGTATCTATTTCCCGTTTGGATTTGCCAAACGCATATTGAAACACCCTATATATGAGAAAGTACTCTGATGAACACATCACGATTTTTTTCTGAGCAAAAGTGAGATCTTTCAGAGAAAGAAAGAAGAAAATCTTGAGTTACCGCCATTAAAACGAGGCTGTGTTAGGCTGTGATTATAGCCTGTGATCAAGTGAGAAGAACACATGTGCCGGTACCAAAATCTCTCTCTCTCTCTCTCCTAACGGTCGGGTCGATCGCGAAAACGGCGGACGTGGCGTCGTCGCGTCCGCTCGACGTCACGTTCGAGATCCTTCGATCGACGCTACGCGTTTCGAATTTCCCGCGCGCCCGTCACGTTGGCAGCGCCGCCGGCCAGTCACGCTCACATCATATCCGATACGCGTGCGCCGTGCGTCACCGCGATAACGACTCTCGAGTCTCGAAGAGGTACACGTCGAATCTGCGGCGTTATTTGCGAAAAAAAAGTAAGCGAGGCGAGGCGAGAAGCGAATCCGAGTAATCGGTAATTACGAGTCGCGATCGGTAGGGCAGTTTCGTGGAGCCGGTGAGCAACAGCCGGCGGGGTGGACGCGAGTAAGTTGGCAGCACTGTCCCGGTCGCAGTCATTTTGTTCTTTCGCGAGCGACGTGAGAAAGTTATCGCTCCGTCTCCTTTTCTTCGATCGTAAACGCGAAGACCACGAGGACTTCGACGGCGACATCATCCATCATCGTCCACGGCGAGCGACGGCAGTCCATTAAGCGCAAGTAAATATCTCACACACAAACACGTATAAGCTAAAAAGGCCCGAGACGAGTCGGTTGAGGGGGAAGCGGCCGCCGGCGGACTTGGAGGGAAACATTTGCAAAATGGCTTCCAAGCGGTGCCGTGAAACGAGGTACATTATCGTCTGAGTGAGTTTAAAACACGGTTTTCTTTTCTGTATACAGGTGCGGAGGAGCGTGGCGTCGCTGGTAGCGGTCGCGGAAGGTAAAGTCACTCTTAGAGATATTAAGTGTATGCTGGAGGTTCCGTCGTATCGTTCCTGGTGTCCGCAGATAAGGACTTTCCCCTCGCGCGGTTTATATCTTTGCGAAGTGGAGTATTGAAGGAGAAGGAGGAGCAGTGGAAGCCGGAACGAGGAGCCGCAGCAGGAGCGTCGCCCTCCCCATAACCAAAGAGAACTTAGTACTTGCGTGTGTGTATAAATAGAGTCTCTATCTCTCGCTATATATCTGCCCCATCTGTCTGTCTTGCGTCGTTAGGGCTCTGAGATGGTAGGGTCTAGAGTGTATGTAGGTGGGCTGCCCTACGGGACGACCGAGCGGGACCTGGAGCGCTTTTTCAGAGGTTACGGTCGGATGAGGGACGTCCTCATTAAAAACGGATACGGTTTTGTTGAATTTGACGATTATAGAGATGCCGATGATGCTGTGTATGAACTTAATGGTAAAAAACTTTTAGGGGAGCGCGTGACTGTGGAAAGAGCCCGAGGGACGCCCAGGGGTCGCGACCAGTGGTCATCGAGCCGCAGCGACCACCGCTCCCACGAAAGGTATGGGCCCCCGACTCGGACCAACTATCGATTGATTGTGGAAAATCTATCGTCGCGGATCAGTTGGCAAGACCTGAAAGATTATATGCGGCAGGCGGGCGAGGTGACCTACGCCGACGCCCATAAGCAGCACAGGAACGAGGGCGTCGTCGAATTCGCTTCTTATTCGGACATGAAAAATGCTATCGATAAGCTCGACGATACGGAGCTGAACGGTCGCAGGATCCGTCTGATCGAGGATCGCAGCACTAAGCGTAGCAGACGTTCCGGTTCATACAGCAGCCGCAGCAGGTCTCGTAGTCGTTCCGCAAGACGTTCTAGGTCGAGGAGCCGTTCGAGGCGCAGCTCCCGCTCCAAGAGCAAGTCTAGGTCGAGGTCGAGGTCCGGCAGCGGCAAGGGCGATCGCGAGAGGGCCTCCAAGTCTAAGTCTAGGTCCAGGTCCAGGTCTAATAGCCGCAAGAAGTCGGCCGATCACTCCAGGTCTAACTCTAGAAAGAAATCCGTCGAAAGGTCTCGCTCCAGGTCGCACTCTAGGACGCCCGATAAACGGTCCAAGTCCCGCGAAGCCTCCAAGGAGAGGTCCAGGTCCAGGTCTCGATCCAGGTCAGCCAGTAAGGGACGCAGCAAGTCCAGAAGCAGGTCAAATTCCCCTAATTAAACCACCGACAAAACACACCATACACACCTTTTCTTATTATTCTTAATTTCATAAAATTGAGAGAACTATTCATTCTCCTTATTAATTACGATTACATGATGGATTCATAATGTACCCATGCGTATTGTGTATCAATTACGTTAAATCACTACTCAATAATAGTCGTTCGTGTTAACCTCCCTTCCTGTCGAGGTGGGCGAATCATTGTGTTTTAATTTCGTGTACAGATATGTCTCCATATTTCAAATTTATAGATTTGTAAGTCAGTATTTTTAAAAAGAGTCGCGCACCTTTTCGAGTAGTGTACTCAAAGGAACGGCGCACCGCATTGGCTGATTCCACTTATTTTGTAGTCAAATTAAACTTAGCATATTAAGGGTTGGCAGTAACTTTTAAGTTCATGTCCCGTCCGAACAACTCCTTCCTGGACGCGATCAAGTCCAAACGGGGCGCGTTAAAATCCACCGAGACCATCGTTACCTATCCCGACGGTACGATTTTCAGACATCTTCCCGGCGATCGACTCGAGCGGTTACACGGTCATACGACCGGTTACGTCGTCGATTCTAAACCGGATAAGGTACCGGCCGAGGTGATCGAGCACCTCTACTTGGGTTCTCAGGATTGCTGCGACTCGGATGTGCTGAGTAGGTACGGCATAAGCGACGTGCTGAGCGTGGGCGTCGAGCCTCCGGCGAGGTACGAGGGCGTCCGTTACAAGTTCGTGCGGTGTTTGGACTTGCCCGAGACGGACTTGAAGGGTTGTTTGGACGAGTGCATAAGTTTTATCGAGAGTACGTTAAGACGTTCCTGTAACATTTTGGTTCATTGTAACGCTGGCGTGAGCAGATCGCCATCGATTGTAATAGCTTACCTAATATTGTGTAAAGGTTTTAATTACGTAGATGCGTTTAATATTGTGAAGAATGCTAGGGGTTGCGTTAGACCGAATGACGGTTTCGTCAGGCAACTGCGACAGATAGCTCATTAGCTGTATTTTGTTTGGTTAGTTTCGTTTTTCTCTTGTTTGTAATTACCTTTGATTTTGCTATGTTCAGAGTTAAGGTTCTTTTCGAAGAGATGTTAATTTCTTTTATATTGAATGCATTAAATTTTGTATTTACATATGGGTTTCATTTCGATGTAAAGCACCAACATTTCAAAAGCGAATCTTTATTACATAACAAGTATAAAATATATTCTGTAAAAAGTCGGAATGTTGAGTAATCGGAATAAACAAAACAAAAACAATATCAATCCTATTAACGTAAAAAATACAAATATAAAAATATACAAAGCTTAAAAATGTGATATTAAGTACATGTAAGTGAGATTACTTATCTACAAGGGCGAGTAATTAAGTACAATAATTGAAAGTCATTAGCGCGCATTTGACCCTTGGACCAGTCGAGATTACGGCGGTCGTGACGTCAGGCCCGGAACGCGACTTCGAAAGTGGAAAAATTTCGACTGAACGTTACTTGACTAGAAACATCGGAAAACTTTTTCATCCCGGGGCCCGACGTTCGACCGAACGAAGTCTTACGTCAACGAGAACGGAATGTAAAGTGAGGTTAGCTCAGCGAGGGGCTCCTCTAACGATCTGATAACCTTAAAACTTGACCGTTTGCTCAGATGCTGCTTAAGAAACCAATCACGGTAACGGTTAAACAAGAGTGGTCTTCGTTAGGCGTTGAAAATCTCGGTGGAGACTCAAAGAGAGCTTAACTGAAGTAACGGCTGATCAGGTAGCCACGAAAATAATGAAGACTTATCTTCGCGAACCCTTTTTGATAGACAAGCTTAATACAGCAATAACAGATATGAAGATTAATAAAGCACCTGGTATTGATGACAAGGCCATAGCGGCTGCTATGGAAATTGAGTGTCTCAACCGGACATGAACACTAAAGTCAGTCTTCATTAATTCATTAACTGAAGTACCATCCGTTCCATTCCACGGTCAAGTCATAAGGTACTCTGAATTTTCTGAGCTCATATAACCATACGGCTCGAGCTGATCCCCCTCGCCGGCAGCGAGTTGCTCTTCCCAGGTAGCTCCTTGGCGTGCGAATGGGCGACGACGATGCTGAGGCACTGCACCCACTCCTCGGCGTTCTTGCCGTCCTTCGGTTTCAAGATCAGCGTCTGGTTCTCCGTGAAGATCTCGAACGCCTTCGGGATGTTCCTCGCACCTCTCGACACCTTCACCGAACGGATCTGGTTGATATCGATCGACTCGCCGCCGCTCTGAAACGAAAAAAGAGTTAAGTTGTATGTGCTATGACTTAATGGAGTGCATATTAACGATATAAGGTAAGAAGAATCAAATTTGTTCAAAACTAGTGTAAGAAGGTAGGTAGAATTATTATAGTGTTCATCTGTAATTGTAATGCTACCATAATTGTATCTAGTTTTATTTATTAGGCATGTTTACATGTGTAAATTCTCCTATGTAGGAAATACAATGTGTTTCAAAATGATTGTCATCTAGTCGGCTGTGGAATTCCCATGTAAAATAAAGAACCCGCCTTGCAAAAATAGGAGTTTCTACTAGCTATACATAACCTCAAAATAACCTACCTAACCTCTTTTGACTTCTGGTTTTTCTCTGTCAAAAGATAACGAATTCTGAGTATTTGTCTATTTGTAGTATTTGTTTTGGCCCTGAAAAGGACCGTTAATTACCAGCAGTACTGATTGCCAGTTTGACAATGTGTGACAACAAGTATCACTTGTTATCAGAATTAGATAGGTTCAAATCAATAGAGCGCGGCACATCAAAAATTACATGCACAGAAATTCCAACGCCAACTAGATGACAATCATTTTGAAACACATTGTACATCGGTACACCCAAAGAGAGGGAAACCATAACTAAAACTAAGAGTACCTACTTATAATATACACTAATGTATAAATATAAGCTTACGTTCTAATAATTTACATACACATTGTTTAATTTCATGTAGCTAAGTTACTATTAATTCATTTCATAAATTTAACTAACAGTGGTAGTTAATTACATGTATCTGGTATCATACAACCGACATTGTATGTTGCTTAATTTAGATATTCATTAGATAAGTCAATTTACTCGATGGATAAGATAAATCCAGAGATTTATTTTTAAATTTAACTTTGTTAGTTACTTTTAGACATTTCAATTCAGCTGGTAATAGATTAAAATATATAGTAGCTATATACTATACAGACCGTTTCTACAGAGTCGCAGTATTGTACAAACATAAGAGCGAGAGAAAGGCCATATATTTCTCGTTGGCTAAACAGAGAAAGAACTTTTGCGATGTTGCTAGCTCGCGAAACATCACATTCATCCGCTCCGCACACATTCGAAGTGTAAAGCGATACGCGTTGACTTGGACTGCCTGCTCGGCCGGCAACGTTGCAAAACATCCATCTCTGTCATACTAACGAACTACTGTTAGTTTCTCGTTTGCTCTTGTTGACTTCCCACTATGCGTTTCGATAGAAAAGCTCCGTATATTATGTACAAATACAAAATTGTAAAATTTATAAATAATTGTAAGATTGTATTGGATTGTAAATAATAATAATAATATCAATGAATCTATTTACCGAGCCCCTGCAGGAAAGGTGCGCCCCGGACAACGTGAAGTACCTCGTCCTCCACCTCCGGAACAACCTCCAGCGTCCCTTCTTCTCCTTGAGCTGGCCCTCGATCACGGGCTGGGCGTCCCCTGGGAAAACCACCATTCTTAAACCCTCCCCATCACGACCACGACCACTCCTCTCACCTCTAAGAAATCCCACGGCTCTCTCCGGATGGGCGCAAAGGAAACAACCCCACTTCAAGGACCCGGAACCGGAGTCCAACGTGTCGGCGGAACCACCGACGTTCGGCGGACATATCTGGAAGACGTCGAAGTATCCGGAATGCCTGAGCTCGTTCACCAGGGCGTCCTGGTCCTTGCCGCAGGGGAAGGCGCTCGTCACTACGGTGAGGAACGTCTTGTTCTCGCACTTCAAGATGTCCCAGCAGTGCTTCAGGCTGGCCACTTGGGTGTCCCTGGAACTCAACGCGTGCGAGTGGCGGGCCTGGAACGGAACAGAAGGAATATATCCAGAGTTTTGGTAGATCAGACGATAGTAATTAATTAAACTGCTCTAAGAAAAACAAGCTAATGACGTTCAATAAAACGTGTGGTACAGAACAGGCCAATATGCCTAACTGTGAAGTAGACGATGACAAATAACGAAATAGGTTACAATCTGAAAAAGAAGAAAATTGAGATTAGGAGCTAGGCATACTAAGAGACCACAACACGCATTTTCGATGTTGTCTGTGGTAACATAGACGTAAATTACGTTTATTGCATATTATTGATATAGTGTAAAGAACACAATTTATACAATACACCTGCAGAATTTCAGTCTAATATGACAACCCTGTGAACCTACTGTCACGATCTAGCGCGCTGTGTTCTTATAATATAGCGAGTAGTTGTTGGCAAGTAAATATTTGTAGTTTCGTCCAGCGTAAGTTATTGGCCTGAGCACAGACCTCACTTAAATTCTCGCAAAGTAAGTCGTATAAACGTTTAAATAACGCTCGACTAGCCTCACCTGTAACGATATGAACATGAGGTGTATCCAGATCCTCGGGTTCCTCGTCCTCATCGTGAAGTACGTCTTGGAGTACAGGCAGTGCTCCCCCCTGCCCTGGCAAGCGAAGTGCAACTTTGCAGATTTTTTCTGCCTCTTCTCCTCGATGGTGCACTTGGCCGGCGTCGGTATCCTCAGCGACACCTTCTCCATGTAGCCCTTGATCTTATCGAGGTGCTTCTCGCAGAAGTGCTGGATCGTGTCCCTCATCGGGTAGGGCTCGAACACGCTCATCCTCTGGCCGGCTACCGAATTCTGATTGATCAGCGTCACGCTGGTGTTGTTCGACCTGCGCGAGATCACCGTCGTCGGGCCGCTGATGTTGACGTTGCCTACGAATCGAGACGAAATTTCCATAGAGTCTATCCAGTACGGTTATAGTACTTGTCGGAGTGATCAAGTACTGACAGAACTAGACGCATAGAGCATAGAAATTTCAACTCAATGTAATAATTCCTCTCTTAATGGAACTAACTCTCTTCAGCATTACTGCAACTGAGACTTCTACACCGATATAATAAATGGTGGAAGATGAATAGAATACCAGAAGGATGGAAAACAGCAAAAATACTATCGATATTTAAAAAGGGCGATAAAAACCATACTGACAACTATAGAGGGATAAGTTTACTGGAATCAGCCTACAAAATATATGCTAAAATTTTAAACAATAGACTGAAACCCATAACAAAACAAATAGGTTTCCGAAAAGGACGATCAACACTATATATCAGCTTAATAGATTTAGAAAATTCCACCAACAACCTAAATAGAGGAAAATTATAGAATATCATGGAAAAACGGGGATATCCAAAACAATAAGAAGCCTGTACCACAACACTAAAGTACCTATTAATCGACATAAACGGAAGAGAAACAATAACAAACAAATGGAGGCATACCTACACTAGATTTTTAATCTACCAGCAGCAACAACTATCAAAAATAACGCGAATTCTGTTAGCGTTGCCAAACATATTATTATCTCTTTCTTTTCCTCCAGTTGAAAGTACTATACACATACACGGAATATGGCATCGTCGTTTAAGGCAGTAATGCGTTGTAGAGTACACAGTCGCATGATGCTATATTAATATCAGGAAATTACTGGTAACAAAATGAATAAATGTGGATCCAGCAGTAACAAATCTCTTACTAAAAAGGTAAAAGTCGCGTATTTTAACTCTTGGTGAACAGATAATGGTTATAATTCGCCATGTTTCTATATCTTACCCGCCATCGTAAAGGTTGTAGTATGATGTCACTCTCGAGAGAAGTGGATTTTGGTTATATTTCAGATGAAGCAGTAGCAGTATAATTGGCATAAAAATAATGAGACCAACTGTGTATCATCAGCATGCGATATGACATATAAAGTGTTCTAAGTATTGAGAAGCAAATATGCATGAAATTATAGTAATACTCAGGTTAAGCTTACTGTTGCCGGTCGGATTGTTGACGTTGGCCGAGTTGACGTTCTCCTGCGTGCTGTTCCTCACCGGTATCGTCTGCATCACGGAGCTGCTGACGCCCGAGTTCAATATGGAGACCTGGCCCGTGTAGCCGGAGCTCACGGTCACGTTGTTGGTCTGCTTGGGGGAGTGCGCCGCACTAGGGCTGACCGACGTCTGAGAAATATTACCATAGGACGTTATTATGAACTTGGCTAACCCAACCTGACATAACCAGTCTATGTGTAACCCGAATTCCACCCTCTACTTCATACCTGGTTGGCGGCGTGGTTGTTGACGAGGGTGAGCGGCCCCTGGCTGAGCGGCCTCTGCATCCTCGGCGGGGAGATCGTAGTGACGGTCACTCCGCCGCTCGACACCTTCACGTTCGCCCCCGGAGGGGACTTGTTCACGGCGACGCTGTTCGAGAAGGGGGACGCCGCGTTGATCTGCTGAGAAGAGCTGAGCCGCGTCATGCTCTTGTGCAGGCCGCCAACCTAAGAATAAAGAAAGTATCAGAACCGAGAAAGGTTCAAACGAACGATGCTCGAACAGTCAATGTAGGAGCTTCGTACTTCTTTTTAGAATCACCATCATCACCAGCCATTACTCGTCCACTGAAGCATCTCAAAGTCTCCACATGTTTCGGTTTCGAGCATTGTAAACCCAGTTTGTTCCTGCAATTGTCCGAATATCGTCGCTCCATTATTTGGATGGTCTTCCTACGTTTCTCCTGGGTCTCCATCTTAACAATCTTGACGTCCAGTGATTGCTGCCATGCCTTGCCAGATGTCCAGCCCACTGCCATTTTGCACAAGCCACTTTCTGTACTGGACATCTGGGATTCTCTTATATCTTTGTTCCTCAATTTATCTCTAAGGCTCACTACCAATATTGCACCATCCGTTGCTCTATGACAAAGCCTCAACATTTCTGCATTTCTTTATGTGAGCGTAGCTGTCTCTAGACCGTACAATACAGGTTTCGTAAACTTTTCTTTTTGATGTATGGTTATATCTTTGTTCTTTAATAAGAAATATATTCAGACAGTTGCTGCCTGTATTAAATTGGCTCAATACCGATACATCTCTAAATACTGTTTTATCATTTGACAGCTTATCCATTAATGGGTGTTCGCGACCATACTTTCCATTTACAGACTTCAAACAAAAGAGGAGAAGAGACACATCCTTATCGCACTTCCAACCAGATATGTATCCTACTTGTGTCAAGCTTCTTGAAGAATTGCACTAGAAGCTCCTTTACCGAATCACAACGATAAGAGACTTACCGATCCGCCGGCGATGTTCAACCTCGTCATGCTACGATGGGTGTTCGTGTTGTTGCCGGTATGCAACCTGCCGGTGCTTCGGGAGTCTCCCAACTTGACCCTTCTCGTGTAGCCTTGCACGGGAGGTTGGGGCGTCGTACCTTCGACTTTCACTATCGTCACTCCGCCGGACGTCACCTGCCCTTGGATCTGGTTCGAGCTGCGACCAAGGGGAAACATGTCAGAATTATAATATTCTATCTATTTAAGCTGTGTTTCTCTCACCCTTCTTAAAGTTTATATACATCAGATCCCTTTTAAAGTGGCAGAAACAATGTAAAAATATGGGAATAGATATTAGAGAGATAGAAACTGCTTCCAGAACTTCCTCCATAACAACTGATTATTGATTGTTGTGATTAGAACGCTCGTAATGTACCAATATGTACTTCTGACGACTTTGCTATACATTAAAAAGGACTTTAAAAATACTAGAAATTCGCGTCTTAGCAGCTGACTAGGTTTCTAGGTTATGTGGTTATGTTGTTTCGTCGTTGCAATGTAGATTCGTGCCCTGCAATATCCCTGTTTTAAAATAAAGATAAATGCTAAGCGCTATTTTAAGATCAGCTTAAATACTGTTCATCAACATTAGTGCACTTTTGCAATATCTCTCTAATAGATGTGATGTACAGTGTACAGTGACAACATTGAAATTCTAGTTTTATTAAAAAAATATTCTTATTTAAAGGAAGTTTACAACTTACTTAAAAACTGGATCTCTGACCCTCACATTGCACTTTGGGGTAACCTGGCTCAGGTTAATTACAAGTAATACAGTACAAGTAATACAGCTGGCAATGCCAACACAAAGAAACAGGAACTAAATAGGTGACACGTCTTCCTAAAAGAAGAAGAAAGAAGAAGATTTACCTGGTGTGGTGCCTCTGCCGCACCCCGGCCAACACTTTGTCGGTAAACAGCACTGGATATGAGCTACAGAGCATCGTCGCCTCCCTCATGAGCGCCCCCTGGGAGCTCCTGTCCGCCTTGGGGAGGTACTCCAGGACGAAGTTCAGTGCGTCCTGAGCGCGGTCCTGAAAAGCGAATTCAGTTCCAGAAGTTGACCATGCTTTTATGAGAAATAAACCTCAAAGCCTTGCCAGTAAGGTTAATGATGACTAAAATACCGTGACCGGTTTCGACTGGTGATCAGTCATCCTCAGGCGGACTAACAATCATTTCTAACAGTTCATCTGTAGGTAACGAAAGGACCATGGAAAGGTCAAAAGATGAAGTAAAAACCCTCTAAACAATGATGTGATGTTATACATTCAAAAGGTCAGAACATTATTCCGATGACTGCTGAGCAGTCGAAACTGGTCACGGCATTTTGGTCATCATTAGACTCGTCGACGAGACTTTGAAACTTTTATTTCGAGCGTCCGTACCTTGCTGAGCCTCCCGACGGCGCTGACGATCTGAGCGGCGAGCCTCAGCGTGTTCGGGTGCCTCTGCGTCGCCAGCTTGACGGCGTTGACGTGGTCCGCGAGGAGCGCCGGCCTCTTCTCCGCCATGTACAGGAAGACCTGCAACGTCTGGACGGCCGTCGACGAGCTCGTCAGGTACTCGCACAGTTGGGGCACACTCGCCTCCAGCAACTGGAATTAGACAGTTACTACAGTTACAGTTAACGAGTACAGTTCAGTTCCTGGAAAATTTACACAGGGAACAAGTGGCAGAAATCCAAGTCGAAGGGGATGAAACAGAGGATGTACCCGTTCGTAGGGTAGTGCGACAGGGATGTGTTTTATCACACTTAATATTTATTATATATTCTGGCTATCCATCTGGCATTCCATGAAGCTCAACAAGGTATGGAACACAGCATTAAACTAAACAAACATCTGATCAACAACTTATGCTTTGTAGATGGATACTGCCATGATAGCCGATAGCTTAGATGAACTATAATCATTACTAGATATGATCAATAGAGTGGAAGGGTACCTGGGCTTTAAAATTAATCTAAATAAAGCAAAAGTAATGGCCATCAATAGAAGAACCAATCCAGCACCAGATATATATTGATTAGAGTTATATAACTGTGTTAGTAATTATTAACTTCAATCAACCCCAAAACTCTGTTCAAAATTTCGTACGTTACTTCTCACATTATTTTTATTCGATTGCAGTTGATTACAATATTTACATAAAGTCTTTCTTTGAAATAATAGATCTGGTTGCGCCCATTCATGATTACTCGGGGATAAACTCTATGTACATATTATATAGCTTACTATATTCTTACTAATACTCTATATATTGCTTACTTTGTTGTTTTATAAATGCATATTTTTGGGCATTCCCCTAACTTTAACTCTAACGTTTCCTAGCTTAAAATGAGACTCAGCTCACCGATGGGTTATCCTTGGCTATCAACGAGAACAGATTGATCAGCGCAAGCTTCTCCTGGTTATCGCAGTGCGGCAACAGCGACACGAGCGCCATGACGTGTCCCTGGAACGGCTCCGGCGACACCTCGTAGATGTTCGGCAGGACCCTGCACAGCGGATAGTTGCCGGATATGATCGAGTCCATGATCGGCTGCACGTGCGGCGTGAGCAACGAGGCGTGCTCCATGGCGGCGAGCGAGAGGTACGACGCCATGTTACGGGACAGCTCCTTGTTGCCCTTGTGCAGGAACTTGACGGCCACCGGGAGCGCCCTCTGCATCACGGACCTCTTGCTGTAGTTCTGGAACAGGATTCAAGAGGGTGGCGGTCAGGGGTGGGGGACGGATTGACTAGCCAGAGACGTCTTACCAGGAAGATGCAGGAGATGACGTCGCTGGAGATCTTGGCGTGCGGTGGGTCTTCGTCCCTCGCTGTCACCTACAAAATGGAACTAAAATGATGCAAATCTTCCAAATTCTTTAAGTGGCATTCCATGATGAATGGATTATTAAATTCTCCAAATCTGAGCTACTTCATGATCATCATTCCTCATCGTAGTGTAGAGGTATCTGATATCATGTAAGCTCTATAATCCAATATTCCAGACTACAATTTTAGAGCAGACTAATGTATGCCCTTCACTGATCATTCATACCTGTAAATTGTGATGTAGACATGACTCCAAGAGGGCGACCAGTGCATCGCAGTGCTGCTCGATGCTTCCCGTCTCTCTGATGCAAGAAGTCACCCTCGTGATGCAGATCTCGACGATGCTCTGATCGTTGTCGTTGTTCACATAGTCCGGCAGAGAGGAAATCGTAGTTATCTCCTTCAACTAAAAGTTAAATGAACATTACCGTTAAGATTAGTTAGGTCAATTGAAGCTACACGCATGTCGTACTATGCTAAATCATACATAAGTGAAAAAATAATTCGCATTGAGTGTGAAAAAAGGCACACTTTAAATTTAGATTTAAGTTTTAGTTTTAAGATTGTAGATAATTAAGTTTTTTGTAACCCAGTCTGCGTACAGCTGCTTGGCAGCGGGGTTGTAATTAGTTTTGTAAAACTACAGCCTTGTATTTTACTGGAAAGAAATTCAAAAATTCAAATTCAGCTTAATTTAAATAGCATACAATTTAGGTTAGGTTAGTTCAGTTAGACCAAACAGGATAACTTGAAGTAACCATTGGGAAATATGGTTACAGTAGTCTACAGAATTCATTTTTGTATTTAGGTTAGGTCAGTTAGACCGCGTACGGGAACGATGTTCCACTGCAGAGTACTGCATAATTTGCAGCATTGTTTGGTAAAAAGAATCAAACCAGACAGAAAGTTTTGTAACCAGTGGGGTTAGTTAAATCCAGAAACCAATAACAAAACTGTGCATAAGTTACTTGTGGAACTTGGTGTTCAAGCTTAGTTTAACTAAACTCGGTTTATATTTCAGTGTGAAACTGATAGAACTGATCGGAACCTATGATTGACAAGTGTGCTCTTGTATGTAGATATGTTGTTTAAGCTTGGTTTAGCTAACCTCAGTTGATATTTCGGTATAATGGAACTACGGTGGTATGAATCTGATGGAACCAATCAAAACCGACAACCGTACTGATGTACGTATACATGTTATTCAAGCTAGTTTAGATAAACATGGTGGATATTTCAGTATGAAACTGATAGAACCGATCGGAACCTACGATTGACAAGTGTGCTGTTGTATGTAGTCATGTTGTTTAAGCTTGGTTTAGCTAATCTCAGTTGATATTTCGGTATAATGGAACTACACTAGTTTGAATCTGATGGAGCCAATCAAAACCGACAACCGTACTGATGTTCGTATACATGTTATTCAAGCTAGTTTAGCTAAACATGGTTGATATTTCAATATGAAACTGATAGAACCGATCGGAACCTACGATTGACAAGTGTGCTGTTGTATGTAGTCATGTTGTTTAAGCTTGGTTTAGCTAATCTCAGTTGATATTTCGGTATAATGGAACTACACTAGTTTGAATCTGATGGAACCAATCAAAACCGACCACCGTACTGATGTACATATACATGTTATTCAAGCTAGTTTAGCTAAACATGGTTGATATTTCAGTATGAAACTGATAAACCAGTCGGAACCTATGATTGAGAAGTGTGCTTTTGTATGTAGACATGTTGTTTAACAAACTTGGTTTAGTTAACCTCAGTTGATATTTCAGTACAATGGAAGTACTACAGTGGTATGAATCGGATGGAACCAATCAACACCAACAACCATACCGATGTATGTATACATGTTATTCAAGCTAGTTTGGCTAAACATGGTCGATATTTCAGTATGAAACTGATAGAACCGATCGGAACCTACGATTGACAAGTGTGCTGTTATTGTATGTAGACATGTTGTTTAAGCTTGGTTTAACTAACCTCAACTGATATTTCAGTATAAATGGAACTGGAACTACAGTGGTATGAATCTGATGAAACCAATCAGAACCGACAACCGTACTGATGTACGTATACATGTTATTCAAGCCAGTTTAGCTAAACATGGTTGATATTTCAGTATGAAACTGATAAACCAGTCGGAACCTATGATTGCCAAGTGTGCTTTTGTATGTAGACATGTTGTTTAACAAACTTGGTTTAGTTAACCTCAGTTGATATTTCAGTACAATGGAAGTACTAGTGGTTGTGGTATGAATCGGATGGAACCAATCAACACCAACAACCGTACCGATGTATGTATACATGTTATTCAAGCTAGTTTAGCTAAACATGGTTGATATTTCAGTGTGAAACTGATAGAACCAATCGGAATCTACGATTGACAAGTGTGCTGTGGTATAAAGACATGTTGTTTAAGCTTGGTTTAAGTTGATATTTTAGTATAATGGAACTAATGTAGTATGAAACTGATGGAACTAATCAAAACCGTGAATTGTACTGTTGTATGTATACGTGTTGTTTAAGTTAGGTTTAGTTACCTAACGAACTATTTAGTCTGGAACCTGGAACCAGAGCTAAGTACAGTACGTAGACTTTTATAGTTTGTTTCCTTCGTTAAGTAAGAAATGCAAAATAACTAGCGAGTGGTGAAATGTTTCTTCTTTGGTCCATTTACATTCCATTAACTTATGTAGGTTAGTTAGGAGTTATAGGATCCTACAGTGGTGGTCATTGCATAACTTTATTGTTATCGCTGAAAGGGCGGAAAGTAACGTTATCTTCCGACAATGCGCAAACTTTCGGTCGTTACACCACTTCCGGGCAGGAGAACGTTCGTTATTTCGACTCGCTTACCACGACCGTCAGGTCATCGACGATGGTCGCGTCGGTCACCGAGAAGAGATCGCCGGCCCTCGACAGGTCCCTGTTCTTCAGCACCCGCATGAACAGCTCGTGCATCCTCTCGACGCTCATCTCGTCGTCGTCACCCCCGATGACTCCGGTCACTCCTCGCCATCGGCCCGTCCTACCGCAGTTCCTCGGCCCGAGGAACTCTTCCGTTTTCTTCTTCCTCTCCGCGAAGAAGGTGACGTAGGCCCCCCCACGACCGACGGCACTACCGGTACGAGCGCCGCATATTTCGTGTTTATGGTCAATGACTTTTCGCGGCGAGCCCTCTCTCGCTCTCTCTCTCTTCTTCTCTCGTGCAACGAGAAACAGAGTGAGAGGTGAGAGATGAAGAGAGTAACGTATCAAAGCCGGTGTTTGTACTTTGTGTGTGTAAATCCGACAGGTCGGTCAGGTGAGCGAAGGGGGGCGACGAGTCGGTCATGCGTAGAAGTAGAAAGAAGCGGAGGCGAAGAAAATACACAGGCGACGTACGAGAAAGAGAGGAAGACGGGAAAGAGAGCGTATCAGCGGCGTAGGAAGAGAGATAATCTTCGCGAAGTCTCATTAAACCCACCGTAGCGCGCGCTCGCGGCACGTAGGCAACCCTCCGCGCGCTCCAGCCGGGGGGTTCACACGGCGAAACTGCCGCCAGAGGGCTTCCGCCATTGCAATAATTTTAGTAATAATAGGTTTGTTCCAGCAGCGATAGAAACTGGGGTGACTGGGGTATAATTCCACTTTAGCACCCTGAACTTTTGACAGGTAAACATTACTGCACAATGTTGCCACATATTTCTATTGGGAAAACAAACGGTTTTGTAAATTCAAATGGAACGGATAATAACGGTCGGAAAAATAAACCCGCGAAGAGAGCCTAAAATGGGGTTATAAGTGCTTTATTAGCCTAATTCGTCCATTGCTCTTTAAAGATTCTCGTGGCTAGGTTGTGTTTCGACTGTCTAAAAGAGTGATACATTTATTGGCCTCTATTGCTTAATTTTTGCATATTAATAGGTAGAAATGTATTAATAGTAGGTAAATTATTTATCTATTAGATATTCTACTGAAACATTCAACTTAAGCTAAAATTGGATAAACTTATCTTTAATTTTACAGCTTAACATTATAATACTTCAGCTTCTCATATCCTGTGCTGTTGATTTGGTATAGAGAATTTTAAATTCCTGAGTAATTATCTAGTATTTCAGGGTTTTTTCGAGTTTGACTAATTTTTATTGTTTTTAAACATTTTGGATTCTCATATTTATGTAAATTTATTGCATTGAAGTTTCTGTTTTCCATTAATGTGTAGAATATGTTTCTAAGGAATTATAGATTTTTAAATAATATATTTTGTCCTGCTACTTCTAGAGTTTCTCTGATTTTAAATAAGACTTCTATAGTAAATCCACTGAGAAATAAACTTCCATGGAACACAAACGTCGAAATTCATAAGCGCGCGACCAGCTAGCGAATAAGTATAGGGTCGCATTAAGAATGATCGCCTTGACTATAATTTATCTTTTACTAAGGATGTTAATCTCTTTCTTTTCTGTATACATTTAAAATAATGGTTTTCTCCGCGCAGCTTAAGTATGTTCCAGGTCTACTTTTTGGGAGACGAGCAGGGAAGCAGGTGTCTTTCCATAATTGCAATACATCACAGAAATATGATTATACAAATTTATATCAAAAACCTGAATAACAATAGCGACGCTTGTAAACAGACAACCATAGATCAGACAACTAAACTTTTTAATTTTACTGAACCGACTCTGTACATCAACAATTCCCGCCAAAAGTTTTATGACTTTTCCACCACTAGCAAACGACGTGTATTAGGTGTTGTCTAACTTTACTACCGTTTCTCGTTTCGTGGGTGTTTTCTTCTCAGTGGATTTACTATAAATTCGTTCAAGATTCCCCTGCTGCTTATTTGGTTGCATATAATTTTAGGCAAATAAACTAGTTAAAGTTAATTGAAGAGATTCAATCAGCGTTATTAACCATACATTACAAAAGCTTCTTAAATTTCCAATAGATACGTTACAGTTGTTTTCTAATTACTCACCTGCATATCGTTGAAATAATTTTCCGACATCCCATTTAAAATAACTCAGTCTGCATGTTGGGTTGCCTACATTTACACGTTACTAATGAAAATATTAACATTTTCTCCATACCTCCATACTTGGTTGTCTATTGCTGCATATTGCGTTGCCTATGTTTTACATGAAATAACCCGACCAAATGTAAGAGGAGAATGTCTAAAAATTTGAAATGAACCGTTTTTAACAACCCGCAATTTCATAAATGCCTGCGTCTCGGTCTAGGCATACATTTTATATTTAAATATTTATTTTAGGGATAACGGTGACAAGAAAACACTTGGTATAAACTACTAGGTAAATAATAATATTTCATTAACGACAACTCGCTAATTATTTAACGAAGTGATAATTACATGTGTCTGTTATAATAATTTTACCGTCAGTAAAATGCACCGTCATTACTGGATTTATTTTAATCGAATCTCATCAATAAAACATTTTAAAAATGATAATAATAATGCGATTGACAACGGTTATAATAATTTCTTCCAGGTATTTCTGAATAGGTATACCTGATTTTCCTTAATCTCATACATAAAACATAAGCCATTACATTTTTAATCTTATTTTACAGTTACACTTTCATGCCTATTCGAATTTTCTATCGAATCATTTGACGGCCTATCGGAGAGATCGAAGCCCACATACATATCATACATAACGAAAATGAGTCAGCCTCGTCGGTTATGTTATAATGATACAATTAAAATGTCTCTCGCGGGATATGCAATTAAAAAACGAGGAAGTTGTCTTGTAATTGTGTCGATTTATCCTCTAACGTATCGATTTCTTCAATTGACCGAGAACGATGATCAGTTGATGATTGATCCGATAAAATTTCGCTAATTACGATATTGTCGTCGATTGGATTCCTCGCTCGAATTGGTCGCAATTAAAGCGGTAAATGTGAGATTTGCGCGTTGAAGTTGGATCGATCGAGCAATTTGACAACGACTCGATATTTAATATCGATCTAATCAGTTCAATTGGGTGGGGTTAGTGCAAATAGTTCGATCAATCAATAGAGGTATTGGTTAGTACTGATACATTCCATTAGACTCGCCTTGTAATTACAAAATGCATCAACAAACAAATCAACTGAATCACACTATCAATCAAATGAGTATTATTAAGGATTCGACACATCGGATCAGCGCAGTCGATTCAATCAAGCTAAGTTAAAAAAATGTTAATATATTTGAAGAGTGTTATAAAAACAATCCAATCGAGTTTTTATCTCACCAATCAATCAATCAATAAAAGTATGATTACTTAGACCACACCAGCTCAGCTCAGGTATTTCAATCGGATTCAATTAATTTTTGGTAACAACATTTGTGATAGATAAGATACACAGTACAATTAAAGGTACCATTAGATCGAGAAGTAATCGATCAATAACAGTATTTCGATTTAGAGCCATTCAGATCAGTACAGTTCATTCAATCAAATTCAGTAAAATAATAACGTTATTAATATCAATCGATAAAAGTAAGATTTATTAAAACTCATCATCAAATCAGTTTCAATCGGACTCAGCAACTCAGAAGATGTTGCAATACATAAGATACTCAGTTCAATGGAATTGAATATGTAATCAATCATTTAATCAATTAATAAAAGAATTAGAACCATTCAAATCAGTTCAGTTCATTTAATTAAACTCAGTTCAAGAAGGATATGATGCACTGGGAATGTGCTATAAAAAAGAGTTTTTGGCTAATCAATCAATCAATCAATGTATCGTTATATGTCTCAATTTCAAACAGATTCAGCTCAAAAAATGTTGCAACACACTGGGAAAATGTCAAAAAAAAACTGAAGCAATAAAGAGCACTTTCTTAAATTTTATTATAAATATTCAGTTTCAGATATTATGAATATTATGTAAGTACTAGCCGTGACCCGGCCACGGTTCGCTGTGGCTCCTCAGTTTGATATAAAATAAATGAACAATTAAATAAAAATAGGTAATCTAGCGAATATAGATTTACCGAGAAAACACATAATTTATTTCAATACCATGCATTGCATTGCTGTGATTATGGGAGTAGATTTTGAGAAAATTTCCAAAAATCGGAAAATAACTAGTGCAAAGTGCCCTTTAGAGAAAATGTAGTCAAAAATGTTATCAAACTTTTTTGTAGGTTTTAGATAGTAGACTAAAAGCCTCAAAGTTTAGAAAAAAATATTTACAGTGAATTTTCAGAAAATTTCCTAAAATTGAAAAATTATAAGTACAAAATTCCTTTCAGAGAACATATAGCAAAAAATGTTATTAAACGTTATTATACAGATTCGATAGTAAAACAAATATTCGACGTTTAGAAATAAATATTGCAGTAGATTTTGAGTAAATTTCCAAAAACCAAAAAGTTACCATTGCAGTGCCCTTTAGAGAAGATGTACTCAAAAATGTTATTAAACTTTTTTGTAGGTTTTCGACAGTAGACTAAAGGCTCAAAGTTTAGAAAAAATATTTACAGTAAATTTTCAGAAAATTTTCAAAAGCTGGAAAATGACAAGTACAAAATGCCTTTCAGAGAATATATAGCAAAATATGTTATTAAACTTTATTATGCAGATTCGATAGTAAAACAAATATTCGACGTTTGGAAAAAAAAAATACTGCAGTAGATTTTGAGAAAATTTCCAAAAACCGAAAAATTACCACTGCAAAGTGCCCTTTAGGAAAAATGTACTCCAAAATGTTATTAAACTTTTTTGTAGGTTTTCGATAGTAGACTAAAGGCTCAAAGTTTAGAAGAAATATTTACAGTGAATTTTCAGAAAATTTCCAAAAGTTGGAAAATGACAAGTACAAAATGCCTTTCAGAGAACATATAGCAAAAATGTTATTAAACGTTATTATACAGATTCGATAGTAAAACAAATATTCGACATTTAGAAATAAATATTGCAGTAGATTTTGAGAAAATTTCCAAAAACCGAAAAATTACCACTGCAAAGTGCCCTTTAGGAAAAATGTACTCCAGAATGTTATTAAACTTTTTTGTTTTCGACAGTAGAGTAAAGGTTCAAAGTTTAGAAAAAATATTTACAGTAAATTTTCAGAAAATTTCCAAAAGCTGGAAAATGACAAGTACAAAATGCCTTTCAGAGAATATATAGCAAAAAATGTTATTAAACTTTATTATGCAGATTCGATAGTAAAACAAATATTCGACGTTTAGAAAAAAAATATTGCAGTAGATTTTGAGTAAATTTCCAAAAACCAAAAAGTTACCATTGCAGTGCCCTTTAGAGAAGATGTACTCAAAAATGTTATTAAACTTTTTTGTAGGTTTTCGATAGTAGACAAAAAGCTCAGTTTAAAAAAAATATTTACAGTAAATTTTCAGAAAATTTCCAAAAGCTGGAAAATGACAAGTACAAAATGCCTTTCAGAGAATATATAGCAAAAAATGTTATTAAACGTTATTATACAGATTCGATAGTAAAACAAATATTCGACGTTTAGAAAAAAAAATATTGCAGTAGATTTTGAGAAAATTTCCAAAAACCGAAAAATTACCACTGCAAAGTGTGCCCTTTAGGAAAAATGTACTCCAAAATGTTGTTAAACTTTTGTGTAGGTTTTCGATAGTAGACTAAAGGTTCAAAGTTTAGAAAAAAATATTTACAGTGAATTTTCAGAAAATTTCCAAAAGCTGAAAAATGACAAGTACAAAATGCCTTTTAGAGAATATGTAGTGAAAAATGCTATTAAACTTTATTATACAGATTCGATAGTAAAACATATATTCGACGTTTAGAAATATATATTGCAGTAGATTTTGAGCAAATTTCCAAAAACCGAAAAGTTACCATTGCAGTGCCCTTTAGAGAAGATGTACTCAAAAATGTTATTAAACTTTTTTGTAGATTTTCGACAGTAAACTAAAGGCTCAAAGTTTAGAAAAAATATTTGGAGGGAATTTTCAAAAAATTTCCAAATTCTGAAAAATGACAAGTGCAAAGAGCCTTTTAGAGAAGATTTAGGGAACAATGTTATTAACTTTATTATACAGATTCGATAGTGAAACTAATATTCGACGTTTAGAAATAAATATTGCAGTAGATTTTGAGAAAATTTCCGAAAACCGGAAAATAACTAGTGCAAAGTGCCCTTTAGAGAAAATGCAGTCAAAAATGTTGTTAAACTTTATTGTATATATTCGATAGTAGAATAAAGGTTCAACATTTAGAAACAAACATTTGGAGGGAATTTTCAAAAAATTTCCAAATACCGAAAAATGACAAGTGCAAAGAGCCTTTTAGAGAAGATGTAGGAAAAAATGTTATTAAACTTTTTTATACAGATTCAATAGTGAAACTAATATTCGACGTTTAGGAAAAAAACGTAGGAGTGGATTTTGAGAAAATTACCAAAAACCAAAAAATTACAAGTGCAAAGTGCTCTTTAAAGAAAATGTAGTCAAAAATGTTATCAAACTTTTTTGTAGGTTTTCGACAGTAGACTAAAGGCTCAAAGTTTAGAAAAAATATTTACAGTGAATTTTCAGAAAATTTCCAAAACCTAAAAAATGACAAGTACGAAATGCCTTTCAGAGAATATATAGCAAAAAATGTTATTAAACTTTATTATACAGATTCGATAGTAAAACAAATATTCGACGTTTAGAAAAAAGTATTGCAGTAGATTTTGAGAAAATTTCCAAAAGCCGAAAAACCTCCACTGCAAAGTGCCCTTTAGAGAAAATGTAATCAAAAATGTTATTAAACTTTTTTGTAGGTATTCAATGGTAGAATAAAGGGTCCAAGTTTATAAAAAAATAATTGGAACGAATTTTGAGAAAATGTCTAAAAACTGAAAAACGACAAATACAAAGTGCAATTTTCCAAAAACGGAAAAGTTACCACTGCAAAGTGCCCTTTAGAGAAAATGCCTTCAATAATATTATGAAACTTTATTATAGATATTCGATAGTAGAATAAAGTCTTAAAGTTTGGAAGAGAAAAACGATTTGAGTAAATTTTGAGAAAATTTCTTTGCATCATAATATGTACTACGAACTAATAACCTTCCTTCGAAACTCTAATAAAAACAAAACCTCATCATATTATCGACCCAATTTAGAAAAATTTAGAATGCCTTCCACTCACTTCAACTAGACCACACAATCTTAACAGTTAATCCATCCTTGATTAAAGCCCATCAAAAAATTTTTAATTAATTCGCGCCATGGGAACGAGTTACGAGTCGATTCGTAATAGATATCACTTTCTTATACACCTGCCGCTTTATCGTCAATGCCAAATATCGTCCGGTATTCCGCCTACCTTTACCTGGATCAACGTAAATTTCGAATAGAAGCGGGTCAATAATTATTTTGATCGAGATAACAGTCCACTGTAAATAGGTTTACATTCGAAATGGTTGATCGAATTTTTGTCGTTCTCGGAGAACGTGTGAAAGGGAAAGAAGACCAGTTTCGACTGGTTCTCGCGGTCGTTTCAACTGTTTTTCGGGTCTTTAACACACTGAAATTAAA
Source organism: Cryptocephalus moraei (assembly GCA_946251905.1). Taxonomy (NCBI): domain Eukaryota; kingdom Metazoa; phylum Arthropoda; class Insecta; order Coleoptera; family Chrysomelidae; genus Cryptocephalus; species Cryptocephalus moraei. The sequence goes on along the minus strand of OX276464.1, from coordinate 22,326,907 downwards.
ACTGAAAGAATCGTCTCGAAGGAAACGTTCAAAATGAGCTGTCTTCAGCGGCCTGCTGTCCGTGGAAAAATGTCAAAAATGACAAAAACATCATCTTCTTAGATGTAATTTTTGAAATGGGGACCAATTATTTTAGATTGTATTAATAATGCTGAAAATCATTTTAAACATCGAGCCCATAACAAATGCGGCCTTGACTCAAAGTCTTTAATTTTTAAGGTATTAAAATATTTTTGGTTTTATGCAAATTTGTATGTAAAAAATTGTGATGTGTTCATCAGAGTACTTTCTCATATATAGGGGTTAATTTAATAAGCAACAAACCGAAAAACGACAAAAGAAATTAGTAAAACTTACGGTGCACGTCATCAAAATTTATGACGTCAGCACGTCGCCATGTTGCCACAGAAAATTTTTTTACTTGACATGACTGTTGGTTTGGCTAGTAAATTTATAACTGAAAAGTATACATTTTCTTCGTCTTTCATGAATTTTGCTCTGAGATTATTGTGAAATTCTTAAATAATTAAAAATATATAGGTATTAGTATACAACAATAATTATTAGAAATAAAATAGAATTATAATGTGTTAGGATGAGTTAGTACCTGGAATTTACTCATTTAGTCAGTGTGTTTTATTAGTATTATTATACATTTACATTATACATATTACATTACACACTATAATGCTATTATACAATTATTTACAAACAAAATAGATATTAATATATTAATTATATTAGAAATTATAAAATTCTTAATTACAAACACATTTATATACACATACACTAATTACAAGTCAAATAGGATCATGTGTTCTAGGATGAGTAAGGTATATGGAATTTACTCACTTAGTCAGTGTCATTTTATAACTTTTTCTAATTTGCCATTATGCATTCTTGTTAATTGAATTACACATCTGCAAGTGCTTTGACTGTATGCATTACTTTGTTAAAAAAACTCATCGTCCAGCAAAGACCACAGGGAGGTGTGAGAATCCTTTGCCAGGAAAGGAGTGGAACAGGAAGTGTATTCCACTTCCACTTCCACCTCGCATCTTCCACCTCGCACCTTCCACCTCGCGCCTTCCACCTCGCGCCTTCCACCTCGCGCCTTCCACCTCGCGCCTTCCACCTCGCGCCTTCCACCTCGAACCTTCCACTTCGCGCCTTCCACCTCGCGCCTTCCACTTCGCGCCTTCCACCTCGCGCGCGCCTTCCACCTCGCGCGCGCCTTCCACCTCGCGCCTTCCACCTCGCGCCTTCCACCTCGCGCCTTCCACCTCGCGCCTTCCACCTCGCGCCTTCCACCTCGCGCCTTCCACCTCGCGCCTTCCACCTCGCGCCTTCCATCTCGCTCGCGCATTCCACCTCGCGCCTTACACCTCGCGCCTTCCACCTCGCGCCTTCCACCTCGCGCCTTCCACCTCGCGCCTTCCACCTCGCGCCTTCCACCTCGAACCTTCCACTTCGCGCCTTCCACCTCGCGCCTTCCACCTCGCGCCTTCCACCTCGCGCCTTCCACCTCGCGCCTTCCACCTCGCGCCTTCCACCTCGCGCCTTCCACCTCGCGCCTTCCACCTCGCGCCTTCCACCTCGCGCCTTCCACCTCGCGCCTTCCACCTCGCGCCTTCCACCTCGCGCCTTCCACCTCGCACCTCGCACCTCGCACCTCGCACCTTCCACCTCGAACCTTCCACTTCGCGCCTTCCACCTCGCGCCTTCCACCTCGCGCCTTCCACCTCGCGCCTTCCACCTCGCGCCTTCCACCTCGCGCCTTCCACCTCGCGCCTTCCACCTCGCGCCTTCCACCTCGCGCCTTCCACCTCGCACCTCGCACCTTCCACCTCGCACCTCGCACCTTCCACCTCGCGCCTTCCACCTCGCGCCTTCCACCTCGCGCCGTCCACCTCGCGCCTTCCACCTCGCGCCTTCCACCTCGCGCCTTCCACCTCGCGCCTTCCACCTCGCGCCTTCCACCTCGCGCCTTCCACCTCGCGCCTTCCACCTCGCGCCTTCCACCTCGAACCTTCCACTTCGCGCCTTCCACCTCGCGCCTTCCACTTCGCGCCTTCCACCTCGCGCGCGCCTTCCACCTCGCGCGCGCCTTCCACCTCGCGCCTTCCACCTCGCGCCTTCCACCTCGCGCCTTCCACCTCGCGCCTTCCACCTCGCGCCTTCCACCTCGCGCCTTCCACCTCGCGCCTTCCACCTCGCGCCTTCCATCTCGCTCGCGCATTCCACCTCGCGCCTTACACCTCGCGCCTTCCACCTCGCGCCTTCCACCTCGCGCCTTCCACCTCGCGCCTTCCACCTCGCGCCTTCCACCTCGCGCCTTCCACCTCGCGCCTTCCACCTCGCGCCTTCCACCTCGCACCTCGCACCTCGCACCTCGCACCTTCCACCTCGAACCTTCCACTTCGCGCCTTCCACCTCGCGCCTTCCACCTCGCGCCTTCCACCTCGCGCCTTCCACCTCGCGCCTTCCACCTCGCGCCTTCCACCTCGCGCCTTCCACCTCGCGCCTTCCACCTCGCGCCTTCCACCTCGCACCTCGCACCTTCCACCTCGCACCTCGCGCCTTCCACCTCGCGCCTTCCACCTCGCGCCTTCCACCTCGCGCCTTTCACCTCGCGCCTTCCACCTCGAACCTTCCACTTCGCGCCTTCCACCTCGCGCCTTCCACCTCGCGCCTTCCACCTCGCGCCTTCCACCTCGCGCCTTCCACCTCGCGCCTTCCACCTCGCGCCTTCCACCTCGCGCCTTCCACCTCGCGCCTTCCACCTCGCACCTCGCACCTTCCACCTCGCACCTCGCGCCTTCCACCTCGCGCCTTCCACCTCCCGCCTTCCACCTCGCACCTCGCACCTTCCACCTCGCACCTCGCGCCTTCCACCTCGCGCCTTCCACCTCGCGCCTTCCACCTCGCGCCTTTCACCTCGCGCCTTCCACCTCGAACCTTCCACTTCGCGCCTTCCACCTCGCGCCTTCCACCTCGCGCCTTCCACCTCGCGCCTTCCACCTCGCGCCTTCCACCTCGCGCCTTCCACCTCGCGCCTTCCACCTCGCGCCTTCCACCTCGCGCCTTCCACCTCGCACCTCGCACCTTCCACCTCGCACCTCGCGCCTTCCACCTCGCGCCTTCCACCTCCCGCCTTCCACCTCGCACCTCGCACCTTCCACCTCGCACCTCGCGCCTTCCACCTCGCGCCTTCCACCTCGCGCCTTCCACCTCGCGCCTTTCACCTCGCGCCTTCCACCTCGAACCTTCCACTTCGCGCCTTCCACCTCGCGCCTTCCACCTCGCGCCTTCCACCTCGCGCCTTCCACCTCGCGCCTTCCACCTCGCGCCTTCCACCTCGCGCCTTCCACCTCGCACCTCGCACCTTCCACCTCGCACCTCGCACCTTCCACCTCGCGCCTTCCACCTCGCGCCTTCCACCTCGAACCTTCCACTTCGCGCCTTCCACCTCGCGCCTTCCACCTCGCGCCTTCCACCTCGCACCTCGCACCTTCCACCTCGCACCTCGCACCTTCCACCTCGCGCCTTCCACCTCGCGCCTTCCACCTCGCGCCTTCCACCTCGCGCCTTCCACCTCGCGCCTTCCACCTCGCACCTCGCACCTTCCACCTCGCACCTCGCGCCTTCCACCTCGCGCCTTCCACCTCGCGCCTTCCACCTCGCGCCTTCCACCTCGCGCCTTCCACCTCGCGCCTTCCACCTCGCGCCTTCCACCTCGCGCCTTCCACCTCGCACCTCGCACCTTCCACCTCGCACCTCGCACCTTCCACCTCGCGCCTTCCACCTCGCGCCTTCCACCTCGCGCCTTCCACCTCGCGCCTTCCACCTCGCGCCTTTCACCTCGCGCCTTCCACCTCGAACCTTCCACTTCGCGCCTTCCACCTCGCACCTCGCACCTTCCACCTCGCACCTCGCACCTTCCACCTCGCGCCTTCCACCTCGCGCCTTCCACCTCGAACCTTCCACTTCGCGCCTTCCACCTCGCGCCTTCCACCTCGCGCCTTCCACCTCGCACCTCGCACCTTCCACCTCGCACCTCGCACCTTCCACCTCGCGCCTTCCACCTCGCGCCTTCCACCTCGCGCCTTCCACCTCGCGCCTTCCACCTCGCGCCTTCCACCTCGCACCTCGCACCTTCCACCTCGCACCTCGCGCCTTCCACCTCGCGCCTTCCACCTCGCGCCTTCCACCTCGCGCCTTCCACCTCGCGCCTTCCACCTCGCGCCTTCCACCTCGCGCCTTCCACCTCGCGCCTTCCACCTCGCGCCTTCCACCTCGCGCCTTCCACCTCGCGCCTTCCACCTCGCGCCTTCCACCTCGCGCCTTCCACCTCGCGCCTTCCACCTCGCGCCTTCCACCTCGCGCCTTCCACCTCGCGCCTTCCACCTCGCACCTCGCACCTTCCACCTCGCACCTCGCACCTTCCACCTCGCGCCTTCCACCTCGCGCCTTCCACCTCGCGCCTTCCACCTCGCACCTCGCACCTTCCACCTCGCACCTCGCGCCTTCCACCTCGCGCCTTCCACCTCGCGCCTTCCACCTCGCGCCTTCCACCTCGCACCTCGCGCCTTCCACCTCGCACCTCGCACCTTCCACCTCGCACCTCGCGCCTTCCACCTCGCGCCTTCCACCTCGCGCCTTCCACCTCGCGCCTTCCACCTCGCGCCTTCCACCTCGCGCCTTCCACCTCGCGCCTTCCACCTCGCGCCTTCCACCTCGCGCCTTCCACCTCGCGCCTTCCACCTCGCGCCTTCCACCTCGCGCCTTCCACCTCGCGCCTTCCACCTCGCGCCTTCCACCTCGCGCCTTCCACCTCGCACCTCGCACCTTCCACCTCGCACCTCGCACCTTCCACCTCGCGCCTTCCACCTCGCGCCTTCCACCTCGCGCCTTCCACCTCGCGCCTTCCACCTCGCGCCTTCCACCTCGCACCTCGCACCTTCCACCTCGCACCTCGCGCCTTCCACCTCGCGCCTTCCACCTCGCGCCTTCCACCTCGCGCCTTCCACCTCGCGCCTTCCACCTCGCGCCTTCCACCTCGCACCTCGCACCTTCCACCTCGCACCTCGCACCTTCCACCTCGCGCCTTCCACCTCGCGCCTTCCACCTCGCGCCTTCCACCTCGCGCCTTCCACCTCGCGCCTTCCACCTCGCACCTCGCACCTTCCACCTCGCACCTCGCGCCTTCCACCTCGCGCCTTCCACCTCGCGCCTTCCACCTCGCGCCTTCCACCTCGCGCCTTCCACCTCGCGCCTTCCACCTCGCGCCTTCCACCTCGCGCCTTCCACCTCGCACCTCGCACCTTCCACCTCGCACCTCGCACCTTCCACCTCGCGCCTTCCACCTCGCGCCTTCCACCTCGCGCCTTCCACCTCGCGCCTTCCACCTCGCGCCTTCCACCTCGCACCTCGCACCTTCCACCTCGCACCTCGCGCCTTCCACCTCGCGCCTTCCACCTCGCGCCTTCCACCTCGCGCCTTCCACCTCGCGCCTTCCACCTCGCGCCTTCCACCTCGCGCCTTCCACCTCGCGCCTTCCACCTCGCACCTCGCACCTTCCACCTCGCACCTCGCACCTTCCACCTCGCGCCTTCCACCTCGCGCCTTCCACCTCGCGCCTTCCACCTCGCGCCTTCCACCTCGCGCCTTTCACCTCGCGCCTTCCACCTCGAACCTTCCACTTCGCGCCTTCCACCTCGCACCTCGCACCTTCCACCTCGCACCTCGCACCTTCCACCTCGCGCCTTCCACCTCGCGCCTTCCACCTCGAACCTTCCACTTCGCGCCTTCCACCTCGCGCCTTCCACCTCGCGCCTTCCACCTCGCACCTCGCACCTTCCACCTCGCACCTCGCACCTTCCACCTCGCGCCTTCCACCTCGCGCCTTCCACCTCGCGCCTTCCACCTCGCGCCTTCCACCTCGCGCCTTCCACCTCGCACCTCGCACCTTCCACCTCGCACCTCGCGCCTTCCACCTCGCGCCTTCCACCTCGCGCCTTCCACCTCGCGCCTTCCACCTCGCGCCTTCCACCTCGCGCCTTCCACCTCGCGCCTTCCACCTCGCGCCTTCCACCTCGCGCCTTCCACCTCGCGCCTTCCACCTCGCGCCTTCCACCTCGCGCCTTCCACCTCGCGCCTTCCACCTCGCGCCTTCCACCTCGCGCCTTCCACCTCGCGCCTTCCACCTCGCACCTCGCACCTTCCACCTCGCACCTCGCACCTTCCACCTCGCGCCTTCCACCTCGCGCCTTCCACCTCGCGCCTTCCACCTCGCGCCTTCCACCTCGCGCCTTCCACCTCGCGCCTTCCACCTCGCACCTCGCGCCTTCCACCTCGCGCCTTCCACCTCGCGCCTTCCACCTCGCGCCTTCCACCTCGCGCCTTCCACCTCGCGCCTTCCACCTCGCACCTTCCACCTCGCGCCTTCCACCTCGCGCCTTCCACCTCGCGCCTTCCACCTCGCGCCTTCCACCTCGCGCCTTCCACCTCGCGCCTTCCACCTCGCGCCTTCCACCTCGCGCCTTCCACCTCGCGCCTTCCACCTCGCGCCTTCCACCTCGCGCCTTCCACCTCGCGCCTTCCACCTCGCGCCTTCCACCTCGCGCCTTCCACCTCGCGCCTTCCACCTCGCGCCTTCCACCTCGCACCTCGCACCTTCCACCTCGCACCTCGCACCTTCCACCTCGCGCCTTCCACCTCGCGCCTTCCACCTCGCGCCTTCCACCTCGCGCCTTCCACCTCGCGCCTTCCACCTCGCGCCTTCCACCTCGCGCCTTCCACCTCGCACCTCGCACCTTCCACCTCGCACCTCGCACCTTCCACCTCGCGCCTTCCACCTCGCGCCTTCCACCTCGCGCCTTCCACCTCGCGCCTTCCACCTCGCGCCTTCCACCTCGCGCCTTCCACCTCGCGCCTTCCACCTCGCACCTTCCACCTCGCGCCTTCCACCTCGCGCCTTCCACCTCGCGCCTTCCACCTCGCGCCTTCCACCTCGCGCCTTCCACCTCGCGCCTTCCACCTCGCACCTCGCGCCTTCCACCTCGCGCCTTCCACCTCGCGCCTTCCACCTCGCGCCTTCCACCTCGCGCCTTCCACCTCGCGCCTTCCACCTCGCACCTTCCACCTCGCGCCTTCCACCTCGCGCCTTCCACCTCGCGCCTTCCACCTCGCGCCTTCCACCTCGCGCCTTCCACCTCGCACCTTCCACCTCGCGCCTTCCACCTCGCGCCTTCCACCTCGCGCCTTCCACCTCGCGCCTTCCACCTCGCGCCTTCCACCTCGCACCTCGCGCCTTCCACCTCGCGCCTTCCACCTCGCGCCTTCCACCTCGCGCCTTCCACCTCGCGCCTTCCACCTCGCGCCTTCCACCTCGCACCTTCCACCTCGCGCCTTCCACCTCGCGCCTTCCACCTCGCGCCTTCCACCTCGCGCCTTCCACCTCGCGCCTTCCACCTCGCGCCTTCCACCTCGCACCTCGCGCCTTCCACCTCGCGCCTTCCACCTCGCGCCTTCCACCTCGCGCCTTCCACCTCGCGCCTTCCACCTCGCGCCTTCCACCTCGCACCTTCCACCTCGCGCCTTCCACCTCGCGCCTTCCACCTCGCGCCTTCCACCTCGCGCCTTCCACCTCGCGCCTTCCACCTCGCGCCTTCCACCTCGCGCCTTCCACCTCGCGCCTTCCACCTCGCGCCTTCCACCTCGCGCCTTCCACCTCGCGCCTTCCACCTCGCGCCTTCCACCTCGCGCCTTCCACCTCGCGCCTTCCACCTCGCGCCTTCCACCTCGCACCTCGCACCTTCCACCTCGCACCTCGCACCTTCCACCTCGCGCCTTCCACCTCGCGCCTTCCACCTCGCGCCTTCCACCTCGCGCCTTCCACCTCGCGCCTTCCACCTCGCGCCTTCCACCTCGCACCTCGCACCTTCCACCTCGCACCTCGCACCTTCCACCTCGCGCCTTCCACCTCGCGCCTTCCACCTCGCGCCTTCCACCTCGCGCCTTCCACCTCGCGCCTTCCACCTCGCGCCTTCCACCTCGCGCCTTCCACCTCGCACCTTCCACCTCGCGCCTTCCACCTCGCGCCTTCCACCTCGAACCTTCCACTTCGCGCCTTCCACCTCGCGCCTTCCACCTCGCGCCTTCCACCTCGCACCTCGCACCTTCCACCTCGCACCTCGCACCTTCCACCTCGCGCCTTCCACCTCGCGCCTTCCACCTCGCGCCTTCCACCTCGCGCCTTCCACCTCGCACCTCGCGCCTTCCACCTCGCACCTCGCACCTTCCACCTCGCACCTCGCGCCTTCCACCTCGCGCCTTCCACCTCGCGCCTTCCACCTCGCGCCTTCCACCTCGCGCCTTCCACCTCGCGCCTTCCACCTCGCGCCTTCCACCTCGCGCCTTCCACCTCGCGCCTTCCACCTCGCACCTTCCACCTCGCACCTCGCACCTTCCACCTCGCGCCTTCCACCTCGCGCCTTCCACCTCGCGCCTTCCACCTCGCGCCTTCCACCTCGCGCCTTCCACCTCGCGCCTTCCACCTCGCGCCTTCCACCTCGCGCCTTCCACCTCGCGCCTTCCACCTCGCGCCTTCCACCTCGCGCCTTCCACCTCGCGCCTTCCACCTCGCGCCTTCCACCTCGCGCCTTCCACCTCGCACCTCGCACCTTCCACCTCGCACCTCGCGCCTTCCACCTCGCGCCTTCCACCTCGCGCCTTCCACCTCGCGCCTTCCACCTCGCGCCTTCCACCTCGCGCCTTCCACCTCGCGCCTTCCACCTCGCGCCTTCCACCTCGCGCCTTCCACCTCGCGCCTTCCACCTCGCGCCTTCCACCTCGCGCCTTCCACCTCGCGCCTTCCACCTCGCGCCTTCCACCTCGCGCCTTCCACCTCGCGCCTTCCACCTCGCGCCTTCCACCTCGCGCCTTCCACCTCGCGCCTTCCACCTCGCGCCTTCCACCTCGCGCCTTCCACCTCGCGCCTTCCACCTCGCACCTCGCACCTTCCACCTCGCACCTCGCACCTTCCACCTCGCGCCTTCCACCTCGCGCCTTCCACCTCGCGCCTTCCACCTCGCGCCTTCCACCTCGCGCCTTCCACCTCGCACCTCGCACCTTCCACCTCGCACCTCGCGCCTTCCACCTCGCGCCTTCCACCTCGCGCCTTCCACCTCGCGCCTTCCACCTCGCACCTCGCACCTTCCACCTCGCACCTCGCACCTTCCACCTCGCGCCTTCCACCTCGCGCCTTCCACCTCGCGCCTTCCACCTCGCGCCTTCCACCTCGCGCCTTCCACCTCGCACCTCGCACCTTCCACCTCGCACCTCGCGCCTTCCACCTCGCGCCTTCCACCTCGCGCCTTCCACCTCGCGCCTTCCACCTCGCGCCTTCCACCTCGCGCCTTCCACCTCGCACCTCGCACCTTCCACCTCGCACCTCGCACCTTCCACCTCGCGCCTTCCACCTCGCGCCTTCCACCTCGCGCCTTCCACCTCGCGCCTTCCACCTCGCGCCTTTCACCTCGCGCCTTCCACCTCGAACCTTCCATTTCGCGCCTTCCACCTCGCACCTCGCACCTTCCACCTCGCACCTCGCACCTTCCACCTCGCGCCTTCCACCTCGCGCCTTCCACCTCGAACCTTCCACTTCGCGCCTTCCACCTCGCGCCTTCCACCTCGCGCCTTCCACCTCGCACCTCGCACCTTCCACCTCGCACCTCGCACCTTCCACCTCGCGCCTTCCACCTCGCGCCTTCCACCTCGCGCCTTCCACCTCGCGCCTTCCACCTCGCGCCTTCCACCTCGCACCTCGCACCTTCCACCTCGCACCTCGCGCCTTCCACCTCGCGCCTTCCACCTCGCGCCTTCCACCTCGCGCCTTCCACCTCGCGCCTTCCACCTCGCGCCTTCCACCTCGCGCCTTCCACCTCGCGCCTTCCACCTCGCGCCTTCCACCTCGCGCCTTCCACCTCGCGCCTTCCACCTCGCGCCTTCCACCTCGCGCCTTCCACCTCGCGCCTTCCACCTCGCGCCTTCCACCTCGCACCTCTAACCTTCCACCTCGCACCTCGCACCTTCCACCTCGCGCCTTCCACCTCGCGCCTTCCACCTCGCGCCTTCCACCTCGCGCCTTCCACCTCGCGCCTTCCACCTCGCGCCTTCCACCTCGCACCTCGCACCTTCCACCTCGCACCTCGCACCTTCCACCTCGCGCCTTCCACCTCGCGCCTTCCACCTCGCGCCTTCCACCTCGCGCCTTCCACCTCGCGCCTTCCACCTCGCGCCTTCCACCTCGCGCCTTCCACCTCGCACCTTCCACCTCGCGCCTTCCACCTCGCGCCTTCCACCTCGAACCTTCCACTTCGCGCCTTCCACCTCGCGCCTTCCACCTCGCGCCTTCCACCTCGCACCTCGCACCTTCCACCTCGCACCTCGCACCTTCCACCTCGCGCCTTCCACCTCGCGCCTTCCACCTCGCGCCTTCCACCTCGCGCCTTCCACCTCGCACCTCGCGCCTTCCACCTCGCACCTCGCACCTTCCACCTCGCACCTCGCGCCTTCCACCTCGCGCCTTCCACCTCGCGCCTTCCACCTCGCGCCTTCCACCTCGCGCCTTCCACCTCGCGCCTTCCACCTCGCGCCTTCCACCTCGCGCCTTCCACCTCGCGCCTTCCACCTCGCGCCTTCCACCTCGCGCCTTCCACCTCGCGCCTTCCACCTCGCGCCTTCCACCTCGCGCCTTCCACCTCGCGCCTTCCACCTCGCGCCTTCCACCTCGCGCCTTCCACCTCGCGCCTTCCACCTCGCACCTCGCACCTTCCACCTCGCACCTCGCACCTTCCACCTCGCGCCTTCCACCTCGCGCCTTCCACCTCGCGCCTTCCACCTCGCGCCTTCCACCTCGCGCCTTCCACCTCGCACCTCGCACCTTCCACCTCGCACCTCGCGCCTTCCACCTCGCGCCTTCCACCTCGCGCCTTCCACCTCGCGCCTTCCACCTCGCGCCTTCCACCTCGCGCCTTCCACCTCGCGCCTTCCACCTCGCGCCTTCCACCTCGCGCCTTCCACCTCGCGCCTTCCACCTCGCGCCTTCCACCTCGCGCCTTCCACCTCGCGCCTTCCACCTCGCGCCTTCCACCTCGCGCCTTCCACCTCGCGCCTTCCACCTCGCGCCTTCCACCTCGAACCTTCCACTTCGCGCCTTCCACCTCGCGCCTTCCACCTCGCGCCTTCCACCTCGCACCTCGCACCTTCCACCTCGCACCTCGCACCTTCCACCTCGCGCCTTCCACCTCGCGCCTTCCACCTCGCGCCTTCCACCTCGCGCCTTCCACCTCGCGCCTTCCACCTCGCACCTCGCACCTTCCACCTCGCACCTCGCGCCTTCCACCTCGCGCCTTCCACCTCGCGCCTTCCACCTCGCGCCTTCCACCTCGCGCCTTCCACCTCGCGCCTTCCACCTCGCGCCTTCCACCTCGCGCCTTCCACCTCGCGCCTTCCACCTCGCGCCTTCCACCTCGCGCCTTCCACCTCGCGCCTTCCACCTCGCGCCTTCCACCTCGCGCCTTCCACCTCGCGCCTTCCACCTCGCGCCTTTCACCTCGCGCCTTCCACCTCGCGCCTTCCACCTCGCACCTCGCACCTTCCACCTCGCACCTTCCACCTCGCGCCTTCCACCTCGCGCCTTCCACCTCGCGCCTTCCACCTCGCGCCTTCCACCTCGCGCCTTCCACCTCGCGCCTTCCACCTCGCGCCTTCCACCTCGCACCTCGCACCTTCCACCTCGCACCTCGCACCTTCCACCTCGCGCCTTCCACCTCGCGCCTTCCACCTCGCGCCTTCCACCTCGCGCCTTCCACCTCGCGCCTTCCACCTCGCGCCTTCCACCTCGCGCCTTCCACCTCGCACCTCGCACCTTCCACCTCGCACCTCGCACCTTCCACCTCGCGCCTTCCACCTCGCGCCTTCCACCTCGCGCCTTCCACCTCGCGCCTTCCACCTCGCGCCTTCCACCTCGCGCCTTCCACCTCGCACCTCGCACCTTCCACCTCGCACCTCGCACCTTCCACCTCGCGCCTTCCACCTCGCGCCTTCCACCTCGCGCCTTCCACCTCGCGCCTTCCACCTCGCGCCTTCCACCTCGCGCCTTCCACCTCGCGCCTTCCACCTCGCGCCTTCCACCTCGCGCCTTCCACCTCGCGCGTTCCACCTCGCACCTCGCACCTTCCACCTCGCACCTCGCACCTTCCACCTCGCGCCTTCCACCTCGCGCCTTCCACCTCGCGCCTTCCACCTCGCGCCTTCCACTTCGCGCCTTCCACCTCGCGCCTTCCACCTCGCACCTCGCACCTTCCACCTCGCACCTCGCACCTTCCACCTCGCGCCTTCCACCTCGCACCTTCCACCTCGCGCCTTCCACCTCGCGCCTTCCACCTCGCGCCTTCCACCTCGCGCCTTCCACCTCGCACCTTCCACCTCGCGCCTTCCACCTCGCGCCTTCCACCTCGAACCTTCCACTTCGCGCCTTCCACCTCGCGCCTTCCACCTCGCACCTCGCACCTTCCACCTCGCGCCTTCCACCTCGCGCCTTCCACCTCGCGCCTTCCACCTCGCGCCTTCCACCTCGCGCCTTCCACCTCGCGCCTTCCACCTCGCGCCTTCCACCTCGCGCCTTCCACCTCGCGCCTTCCACCTCGCGCCTTCCACCTCGCGCCTTCCACCTCGCGCCTTCCACCTCGCGCCTTCCACCTCGCACCTTCCACCTCGCGCCTTCCACCTCGCGCCTTCCACCTCGCGCCTTCCACCTCGCGCCTTCCACCTCGCACCTTCCACCTCGCGCCTTCCACCTCGCACCTTCCACCTCGCGCCTTCCACCTCGCGCCTTCCACCTCGCACCTTCCACCTCGCACCTTCCACCTCGCGCCTTCCACCTCGCGCCGTCCACCTCGCGCCTTCCACCTCGCGCCTTCCACCTCGCGCCTTCCACCTCGCGCCTTCCACCTCGCGCCTTCCACCTCGCGCCTTCCACCTCGCGCCTTCCACCTCGCGCCTTCCACCTCGCGCCTTCCACCTCGCACCTCGCACCTTCCACCTCGCACCTCGCACCTTCCACCTCGCGCCTTCCACCTCGCGCCTTCCACCTCGCGCCTTCCACCTCGCGCCTTCCACCTCGCGCCTTCCACCTCGCGCCTTCCACCTCGCGCCTTCCACCTCGCGCCTTCCACCTCGCGCCTTCCACCTCGCGCCTTCCACCTCGCGCCTTCCACCTCGCGCCTTCCACCTCGCGCCTTCCACCTCGAACCTTCCACTTCGCGCCTTCCACCTCGCGCCTTCCACCTCGCGCCTTCCACCTCGCGCCTTCCACCTCGCGCCTTCCACCTCGCGCCTTCCACCTCGCGCCTTCCACCTCGCGCCTTCCACCTCGCGCCTTCCACCTCGCACCTCGCACCTCGCACCTCGCACCTTCCACCTCGAACCTTACACTTCGCGCCTTCCACCTCGCGCCTTCCACCTCGCGCCTTCCACCTCGCGCCTTCCACCTCGCGCCTTCCACCTCGCGCCTTCCACCTCGCGCCTTCCACCTCGCGCCTTCCACCTCGCGCCTTCCACCTCGCGCCTTCCACCTCGCGCCTTCCACCTCGCGCCTTCCACCTCGCGCCTTCCACCTCGCGCCTTCCACCTCGAACCTTCCACTTCGCGCCTTCCACCTCGCGCCTTCCACCTCGCGCCTTCCACCTCGCGCCTTCCACCTCGCGCCTTCCACCTCGCGCCTTCCACCTCGCGCCTTCCACCTCGCGCCTTCCACCTCGCGCCTTCCACCTCGCACCTCGCACCTCGCACCTCGCACCTTCCACCTCGAACCTTACACTTCGCGCCTTCCACCTCGCGCCTTCCACCTCGCGCCTTCCACCTCGCGCCTTCCACCTCGCGCCTTCCACCTCGCGCCTTCCACCTCGCACCTCGCACCTCGCACCTCGCACCTTCCACCTCGAACCTTCCACTTCGCGCCTTCCACCTCGCGCCTTCCACCTCGTGCCTTCCACCTCGCGCCTTCCACCTCGCGCCTTCCACCTCGCTCCTTCCACCTCGCGCCTTCCACCTCGCGCCTTCCACCTCGCGCCTTCCACCTCGAACCTTCCACTTCGCGCCTTCCACCTCGCGCCTTCCACCTCGCGCCTTCCACCTCGCGCCTTCCACCTCGCGCCTTCCACCTCGCGCCTTCCACCTCGCGCCTTCCACCTCGCGCCTTCCACCTCGCGCCTTCCACCTCGAACCTTCCACTTCGCGCCTTCCACCTCGCGCCTTCCACCTCGCGCCTTCCACCTCGCGCCTTCCACCTCGCGCCTTCCACCTCGCGCCTTCCACCTCGAACCTTCCACTTCGCGCCTTCCACCTCGCGCCTTCCACCTCGCGCCTTCCACCTCGCGCCTTCCACCTCGCGCCTTCCACCTCGCGCCTTCCACCTCGCGCCTTCCACCTCGCGCCTTCCACCTCGCGCCTTCCACCTCGCACCTCGCACCTCGCACCTCGCACCTTCCACCTCGAACCTTCCACTTCGCGCCTTCCACCTCGCGCCTTCCACCTCGCGCCTTCCACCTCGCGCCTTCCACCTCGCGCCTTCCACCTCGCGCCTTCCACCTCGCGCCTTCCACCTCGCGCCTTCCACCTCGCACCTCGCACCTTCCACCTCGCACCTCGCACCTTCCACCTCGCGCCTTCCACCTCGCGCCTTCCACCTCGCGCCTTCCACCTCGCGCCTTCCACCTCGCACCTCGCACCTTCCACCTCGCACCTCGCGCCTTCCACCTCGCGCCTTCCACCTCGCGCCTTCCACCTCGCGCCTTCCACCTCGCGCCTTCCACCTCGAACCTTCCACTTCGCGCCTTCCACCTCGCGCCTTCCACCTCGCGCCTTCCACCTTGCGCCTTCCACCTCGCGCCTTCCACCACGCGCCTTCCACCTCGAACCTTCCACTTCGCGCCTTCCACCTCGCGCCTTCCACCTCGCGCCTTCCACCTCGCGCCTTCCACCTCGCGCCTTCCACCTCGCGCTTTCCACCTCGCGCCTTCCACCTCGCGCCTTCCACCTCGCGCCTTCCACCTCGCGCCTTCCACCTCGCGCCTTCCACCTCGCGCCTTCCACCTCGCACCTCGCACCTCGCACCTCGCACCTTCCACCTCGAACCTTCCACTTCGCGCCTTCCACCTCGCGCCTTCCACCTCGCGCCTTCCACCTCGCACCTCGCACCTTCCACCTCGCACCTCGCGCCTTCCACCTTGCGCCTTCCACCTCGCGCCTTCCACCTCGCGCCTTCCACCTCGCACCTCGCACCTTCCACCTCGCACCTCGCACCTTCCACCTCGCGCCTTCCACCTCGCGCCTTCCACCTCGCGCCTTCCACCTCGCGCCTTCCACCTCGAACCTTCCACTTCGCGCCTTCCACCTCGCGCCTTCCACCTCGCGCCTTCCACCTCGCGCCTTCCACCTCGCGCCTTCCACCTCGCGCCTTCCACCTCGCACCTCGCACCTCGCACCTCGCACCTTCCACCTCGAACCTTCCACTTCGCGCCTTCCACCTCGCGCCTTCCACCTCGCGCCTCGCACCTCGCACCTCGCACCTTCCACCTCGAACCTTCCACTTCGCGCCTTCCACCTCGCGCCTTCCACCTCGCGCCTTCCACCTCGCGCCTTCCACCTCGCACCTCGCACCTCGCACCTCGCACCTTCCACCTCGAACCTTCCACTTCGCGCCTTCCACCTCGCGCCTTCCACCTCGCACCTCGCACCTCGCACCTCGCACCTTCCACCTCGAACCTTCCACTTCGCGCCTTCCACCTCGCGCCTTCCACCTCGCGCCTTCCACCTCGCACCTCGCACCTTCCACCTCGCACCTCGCGCCTTCCACCTCGCGCCTTCCACCTCGCGCCTTCCACCTCGCGCCTTCCACCTCGCGCCTTCCACCTCGCGCCTTCCACCTCGCGCCTTCCACCTCGCGCCTTCCACCTCGCGCCTTCCACCTCGCGCCTTCCACCTCGCGCCTTCCACCTCGCGCCTTCCACCTCGAACCTTCCACTTCGCGCCTTCCACCTCGCGCCTTCCACCTCGCGCCTTCCACCTCGCGCCTTCCACCTCGCGCCTTCCACCTCGCGCCTTCCACCTCGCGCCTTCCACCTCGCGCCTTCCACCTCGCGCCTTCCACCTCGCGCCTTCCACCTCGCGCCTTCCACCTCGCGCCTTCCACCTCGCGCCTTCCACCTCGCGCCTTCCACCTCGCGCCTTCCACCTCGAACCTTCCACTTCGCGCCTTCCACCTCGCGCCTTCCACCTCGCGCCTTCCACCTCGCGCCTTCCACCTCGCGCCTTCCACCTCGCGCCTTCCACCTCGCACCTCGCACCTCGCACCTCGCACCTTCCACCTCGAACCTTCCACTTCGCGCCTTCCACCTCGCGCCTTCCACCTCGCGCCTTCCACCTCGCACCTCGCACCTTCCACCTCGCACCTCGCGCCTTTCACCTCGCGCCTTCCACCTCGAACCTTCCACTTCGCGCCTTCCACCTCGCGCCTTCCACCTCGCGCCTTCCACCTCGCGCTTTCCACCTCGCGCCTTCCACCTCGCGCCTTCCACCTCGCGCCTTCCACCTCGCGCCTTCCACCTCGCGCCTTCCACCTCGCGCCTTCCACCTCGCACCTCGCACCTCGCACCTCGCACCTTCCACCTCGAACCTTCCACTTCGCGCCTTCCACCTCGCGCCTTCCACCTCGCGCCTTCCACCTCGCACCTCGCACCTTCCACCTCGCACCTCGCGCCTTCCACCTCGCGCCTTCCACCTCGCGCCTTCCACCTCGCGCCTTCCACCTCGCGCCTTCCACCTCGCGCCTTCCACCTCGCGCCTTCCACCTCGCACCTCGCACCTTCCACCTCGCACCTCGCGCCTTCCACCTCGCGCCTTCCACCTCGCGCCTTCCACCTCGCGCCTTCCACCTCGCGCCTTCCACCTCGCACCTCGCACCTCGCACCTCGCACCTTCCACCTCGAACCTTCCACTTCGCGCCTTCCACCTCGCGCCTTCCACCTCGCGCCTTCCACCTCGCACCTCGCACCTTCCACCTCGCACCTCGCACCTCGCACCTCGCACCTTCCACCTCGAACCTTCCACTTCGCGCCTTCCACCTCGCGCCTTCCACCTCGCGCCTTCCACCTCGCACCTCGCACCTTCCACCTCGCACCTCGCGCCTTCCACCTCGCGCCTTCCACCTCGCGCCTTCCACCTCGCGCCTTCCACCTCGCACCTCGCACCTTCCACCTCGCACCTCGCACCTTCCACCTCGCGCCTTCCACCTCGCGCCTTCCACCTCGCGCCTTCCACCTCGCGCCTTCCACCTCGAACCTTCCACTTCGCGCCTTCCACCTCGCGCCTTCCACCTCGCGCCTTCCACCTCGCGCCTTCCACCTCGCGCCTTCCACCTCGCGCCTTCCACCTCGCACCTCGCACCTCGCACCTCGCACCTTCCACCTCGAACCTTCCACTTCGCGCCTTCCACCTCGCGCCTTCCACCTCGCGCCTTCCACCTCGCACCTCGCACCTTCCACCTCGCACCTCGCGCCTTCCACCTCGCGCCTTCCACCTCGCGCCTTCCACCTCGCGCCTTTCACCTCGCGCCTTCCACCTCGAACCTTCCACTTCGCGCCTTCCACCTCGCGCCTTCCACCTCGCGCCTTCCACCTCGCGCCTTCCACCTCGCGCCTTCCACCTCGCGCCTTCCACCTCGCGCCTTCCACCTCGCACCTCGCACCTTCCACCTCGCACCTCGCACCTTCCACCTCGCGCCTTCCACCTCGCGCCTTCCACCTCGCGCCTTCCACCTCGCGCCTTCCACCTCGAACCTTCCACTTCGCGCCTTCCACCTCGCGCCTTCCACCTCGCGCCTTCCACCTCGCGCCTTCCACCTCGCGCCTTCCACCTCGCGCCTTCCACCTCGCACCTCGCACCTCGCACCTCGCACCTTCCACCTCGAACCTTCCACTTCGCGCCTTCCACCTCGCGCCTTCCACCTCGCGCCTTCCACCTCGCACCTCGCACCTTCCACCTCGCACCTCGCGCCTTCCACCTCGCGCCTTCCACCTCGCGCCTTCCACCTCGCGCCTTTCACCTCGCGCCTTCCACCTCGAACCTTCCACTTCGCGCCTTCCACCTCGCGCCTTCCACCTCGCGCCTTCCACCTCGCGCCTTCCACCTCGCGCCTTCCACCTCGCGCCTTCCACCTCGAACCTTCCACTTCGCGCCTTCCACCTCGCGCCTTCCACCTCGCGCCTTCCACCTCGCGCCTTCCACCTCGCGCCTTCCACCTCGAACCTTCCACTTCGCGCCTTCCACCTCGCGCCTTCCACCTCGCGCCTTCCACCTCGCACCTCGCACCTTCCACCTCGCACCTCGCACCTTCCACCTCGCGCCTTCCACCTCGCGCCTTCCACCTCGCGCCTTCCACCTCGCGCCTTCCACCTCGCGCCTTCCACCTCGCACCTCGCACCTTCCACCTCGCACCTCGCGCCTTCCACCTCGCGCCTTCCACCTCGCGCCTTCCACCTCGCGCCTTCCACCTCGCGCCTTCCACCTCGCGCCTTCCACCTCGCGCCTTCCACCTCGCGCCTTCCACCTCGCGCCTTCCACCTCGCGCCTTCCACCTCGCGCCTTCCACCTCGCGCCTTCCACCTCGCGCCTTCCACCTCGCGCCTTCCACCTCGCGCCTTCCACCTCGCGCCTTCCACCTCGCGCCTTCCACCTCGCGCCTTCCACCTCGCGCCTTCCACCTCGCGCCTTCCACCTCGCGCCTTCCACCTCGCGCCTTCCACCTCGCGCCTTCCACCTCGCACCTTCCACCTCGCGCCTTCCACCTCGCACCTCGCACCTTCCACCTCGCGCCTTCCACCTCGCGCCTTCCACCTCGCGCCTTCCACCTCGCGCCTTCCACCTCGCGCCTTCCACCTCGCGCCTTCCACCTCGCGCCTTCCACCTCGCGCCTTCCACCTCGCGCCTTCCACCTCGCGCCTTCCACCTCGCGCCTTCCACCTCGCGCCTTCCACCTCGCGCCTTCCACCTCGCGCCTTCCACCTCGCGCCTTCCACCTCGCGCCTTCCACCTCGCACCTCGCACCTTCCACCTCGCGCCTTCCACCTCGCGCCTTCCACCTCGCGCCTTCCACCTCGCGCCTTCCACCTCGCACCTCGCACCTTCCACCTCGCACCTCGCACCTTCCACCTCGCGCCTTCCACCTCGCGCTTTCCACCTCGCGCCTTCCACCTCGCGCCTTCCACCTCGCGCCTTCCACCTCGCGCCTTCCACCTCGCGCCTTCCACCTCGCGCCTTCCACCTCGCGCCTTCCACCTCGCGCCTTCCACCTCGCGCCTTCCACCTCGCGCCTTCCACCTCGCGCCTTCCACCTCGCGCCTTCCACCTCGCACCTTCCACCTCGCGCCTTCCACCTCGCACCTCGCACCTTCCACCTCGCGCCTTCCACCTCGCGCCTTCCACCTCGCGCCTTCCACCTCGCGCCTTCCACCTCGCGCCTTCCACCTCGCGCCTTCCACCTCGCGCCTTCCACCTCGCGCCTTCCACCTCGCGCCTTCCACCTCGCGCCTTCCACCTCGCGCCTTCCACCTCGCGCCTTCCACCTCGCGCCTTCCACCTCGCGCCTTCCACCTCGCGCCTTCCACCTCGCGCCTTCCACCTCGCACCTCGCACCTTCCACCTCGCGCCTTCCACCTCGCGCCTTCCACCTCGCGCCTTCCACCTCGCGCCTTCCACCTCGCGCCTTCCACCTCGCGCCTTCCACCTCGCGCCTTCCACCTCGCGCCTTCCACCTCGCGCCTTCCACCTCGCGCCTTCCACCTCGCGCCTTCCACCTCGCGCCTTCCACCTCGCGCCTTCCACCTCGCGCCTTCCACCTCGCGCCTTCCACCTCGCGCCTTCCACCTCGCGCCTTCCACCTCGCGCCTTCCACCTCGCGCCTTCCACCTCGCGCCTTCCACCTCGCGCCTTCCACCTCGCGCCTTCCACCTCGCGCCTTCCACCTCGCGCCTTCCACCTCGCGCCTTCCACCTCGCGCCTTCCACCTCGAACCTTCCACCTCGCACCTCGCACCTTCCACCTCGAACCTTCCACTTCGCGCCTTCCACCTCGCGCCTTCCACCTCGCACCTCGCACCTTCCACCTCGCGCCTTCCACCTCGCGCCTTCCACCTCGCGCCTTCCACCTCGCGCCTTCCACCTCGCGCCTTCCACCTCGCGCCTTCCACCTCGCGCCTTCCACCTCGCGCCTTCCACCTCGCGCCTTCCACCTCGCGCCTTCCACCTCGCGCCTTCCACCTCGCGCCTTCCACCTCGCGCCTTCCACCTCGCGCCTTCCACCTCGCGCCTTCCACCTCGAACCTTCCACCTCGCACCTCGCACCTTCCACCTCGAACCTTCCACTTCGCGCCTTCCACCTCGCGCCTTCCACCTCGCACCTCGCACCTTCCACCTCGCGCCTTCCACCTCGCGCCTTCCACCTCGCGCCTTCCACCTCGCGCCTTCCACCTCGCGCCTTCCACCTCGCGCCTTCCACCTCGCGCCTTCCACCTCGCGCCTTCCACCTCGCGCCTTCCACCTCGCGCCTTCCACCTCGCGCCTTCCACCTCGCGCCTTCCACCTCGCGCCTTCCACCTCGCGCCTTCCACCTCGCGCCTTCCACCTCGCGCCTTCCACCTCGCGCCTTCCACCTCGCGCCTTCCACCTCGCGCCTTCCACCTCGCGCCTTCCACCTCGCGCCTTCCACCTCGCGCCTTCCACCTCGCGCCTTCCACCTCGCGCCTTCCACCTCGCGCCTTCCACCTCGCGCCTTCCACCTCGCGCCTTCCACCTCGCGCCTTCCACCTCGCGCCTTCCACCTCGCGCCTTCCACCTCGCGCCTTCCACCTCGCGCCTTCCACCTCGCGCCTTCCACCTCGCGCCTTCCACCTCGAACCTTCCACCTCGCACCTCGCACCTTCCACCTCGAACCTTCCACTTCGCGCCTTCCACCTCGCGCCTTCCACCTCGCACCTCGCACCTTCCACCTCGCACCTCGCACCTTCCACCTCGCGCCTTCCACCTCGCGCCTTCCACCTCGCGCCTTCCACCTCGCGCCTTCCACCTCGCGCCTTCCACTTCGCACCTCGCACCTTCCACCTCGCACCTTCCACCTCGCACCTTCCGCCTCGCATTTTCAAAAAAATTCTTATAGCTAATTTCGAGAAAAATTCAAAAACCGAAAAATGACAAAAGTAAACTACGCTTTTATCCAGGCCGATTTTAATGAAAAGCTTATTTTCACGTCTTGGTATGGTACAAAGTCTACATACAAAGTTTTGACCGTTTGTGGTTTTTTGTTTTTCGAAATTTCGAAAAATCGCCCCGATTGCAATATACTCTCATACATGAGTACCTCATATGAGAAAGTAAAAATCAGATAATCTTGAAATTGCATTTTGCAGAAGCCAAATTGTTTTTTACTAATTTATCTAGTGTTTATACAAAAACTCGATTAAACTATTGCACTGTATCATTTCAAAAATTTTAGACAAATTTGATAAGAAATTGTTTTTTGACATTAATTAATAAAAATTTGAAATTGGTATATAGTTTGTTACCAGGGTACTAATTCCACCCTTATAAATAGGTACCACATCAGCCATTTTAAACAATCAGGGCACTTTTCCATACTGAAACAAGGTTTATTATTTCAGCCAATTGATTGTATATGGTCTATACCACCCCTTTTGTTTTTCAAGTCATTTATTACTTTGAGAACCTCCACTTTATTGTTGGATACAAAAAGATGCTATGGTTATTTCTAGGAATTTCATGTAATAAAATTTCATCATTATTCTTTAGTCTTTGTACTTGGTTGTAATCTCCATTTTCTAAAGTACTCGCCAAGGGCGAGAATGTCTTCAGCAGTTCCAATATCCCTATATTGCCAAGCTCCAGGTGAGGAGGCTGAAAGGTAGTGGGCCGAGAACAGAAACTTGTGGAAGGCCGTTATTAAGTTCCCCACCTCAAACGAAAAGGTAAGTCTCATCCGTGTGGCTCATTTAGACCGAATCACTTTGTCACAAACGTCAGAACCTCGTTAAATCCGCTTCTCGCCGCGTAACCATCGATCAAAACCGCAAGTAACGAGCCTAATTAAGCACTCCGACCTTTCCGCCTCCGGTCAGTTCCCATGGAAGTACCTGAAAACACCTAATCTCTCTCATTCTCGTCGTCTCTTTGAGCTATTAATCCACGAAATAATTAAAACTCTCGCTCTTCTCATGCTCGTTAAGAATGACGTTTATTGTGTGTGTGTGTGTGTGTGTGTGTGTGTGTGTGTGCGCGTCCTTTCAATTTCCCTAATTAACTTAAGACTGAAAATTACGTTTTCCCCGGAACGGGAGGAGGTGATGCTGAGGTGGAATTACCGTTTTTTTTCCTCGACTATCGTGAGAAAGAACTCTCGAGATGACGGAGTTTAAGTGGCGTGCCAGAGCGTATCAAAAGCCTCCGCGCTTGATATCGATCACGTTGCGTGCCGGATCGATATTAGTTATTACGACATTTTTAAGTTAAACGGGCGAGATCACTTTCAAAATTGTTATCTTCGTGGAGTTTACCGTTGCGACTCCACACGCAACTTCGGGACATACGTAACGGGCTTTAAGGATGTTACAGGATTTACGGGTGTGAAGTTGGCCACTTCCACAAATTCATGAAATTCGTGAAACTTCGTCGAAAATTACATTTAACGTTCTCTGTTGATTAGGAAGACTCTAACCAATTATTACTTTCTAAGAAATTTTCACCTCGACGTGGTGGAAATAGGGGTGAAATTTTGGTTTTTTATTAAAATTTGTAATACTTCTTTCCAAAAATTCTTAAAACAAATCACTTCAGTACATGTCATACGAAAAAATCCTTGCACTAGCGTCAGGGGGTGTTAATAAGGGTGGAAATAAGGTTGATCGCTTTACATTCGTTATTAAAATTTGTAACACTCTAATTTTCTTTTAAAAAATCCTTAAACAAACCATCTCACCATATTCCACCCAAAAAAAAAAAAAAAAATTTCGAACGGCCGTCAGGGGATGTTAATAGGGGTGGAAATAGAGTTGATCCTTCCAGATTTTTTGTTGAAATTTGTAACACTTATTAAAAATACTTAAATAAATCATCTCGTTACATGTCATCTGAAAAACCCTTGCATTGTCGCCAGGAAAATGTAAATAGGGGTGGAAGTTAGGTTAATCGCTTTAAATTTTTTACTGAAATATGTAACACAAATTCTCTTTCTAATATGTATATTAACCCCATTAACGCCCGCTTGATGATTCATGCGAATAAATGATTTGTTTAGGACATTTTAAACTGAAAACTAGAGTGTTACAAATTTAAATAACAAAAATGTACAGTGGTCACAAGGTTTCAAATAAAAATTAAAGTGTTACAATACGTAATAAAAAAATCGAGCGTTCATAAATTCACTCCTATTAACACCCTCCACCTCTGACGGCTGAGCAAAGGTTTTCTTTCTTTCTTTTGGGTGGCATGTGATGAATTGATTTATTTTAGAATTTTTAAAGCTCAAACTAGAGTGTTACAAATTTCCATAAAAAATCTAGAGGAATTAATGTAATTTCAATATTCAAAGTTTGGGAAAGCATTTTCAAATATTTCCGAAATTCGAAACTCTTTTGAGAAGTTTGTTAACTCGAATTTCAAACTCAGAAATTAATTTTTGAACTCAAAATTCTCTCCTGATTTCTTAAGGACGCTTCAACGCGTAAACTGTCGAAATTTCAATAAAATCAAATGAAGATTTTTTTTATAAATGTTCAAACATCATTTTTTGAGACCGTGTAGTTTAAATGACTGTATTTCTTGAACCAGTGTAACTATTAACTCGAAAGTTTCCTGATTTCCTAAGGACACTTCAACGTACAACCTGCCGAAGTTTCATTAAAATCTAGTGACAACTTAATTTTTTACGCGTTTTTAAACAGTGACGATTGTGAAAACCTCGACTGTTTTCGAAACCAAGTAATTCAAATGACTGTATTTTTTGAACTATTGCAGCAATTGACTTGAAAGTCTCCTGATTTCTTAAGGACACTTCAACGTACAACCTGCCGAAGTACCATCGAAATCTAGTTACAAATTAATTTTTTACGCATTTTTAAACATTGACGATTGTGATAACCTCTAATTTTCTCGAAACCAAGTACTTCAAATGACTGTATTTTTTGAACCATTGCAGCTATTGACTTGAAAGTCTCCTGATTTCTTAAGGACACTTCAACGTACAACCTGCCGAAGTACCATCGAAATCTAGTAACAAATTAATTTTTTACGCATTTTTAAACATTGACGATTGTGATAACCTCTAATTTTCTCGAAACCAAGTACTTCAAATGACTGTATTTTTTGAACTATTGCAGCTATTGACTTGAAAGTCTCCTGATTTCTTAAGGACACTTTAACGTACAATCTGCCGAAGTACCATCGAAATCTAGTGACAAATTAGTTTTTTACGCATTTTTAAACATTGACGATTGTGATAACCTCGAATTTTTTCGAAACCAAGTACTTAAAATGACTGTATTTTTTGATATATTGCAGCTACTGACTTGACAGTTTCTTGATTTCTTAAGGACACTTCAACGTACAACCTGTCGAAATTTCATTATAATCTAGTTACAACTTAATTTTTTACGCGTTTTTAAACAGTGACGATTGTGATAACCTCGAATTTTTTCGAAACCAAGTACTTCAAATGACTGTATTTTTTGATATATTGCAGCTATTGACTTGAAAGTTTCCTGATTTCTTAAGGACACTTCAACGTACAACCTGCCGATGTACCATCGAAATCTAGTTACAAATTAATTTTTTACGCATTTTTAAACATTGACGATTGTGATAACCTCGAATTTTCTCGAAACCAAGTAGTCCAAATGACTGTATTTTTTGAACCATTGCAGCTATTGACTTGAAAGTCTCCTGATTTCTTAAGGACACTTCAACGTACAACCTGCCGAAGTACCATCGAAATCTAGTAACAAATTAATTTTTTACGCATTTTTAAACATTGACGATTGTGATAACCTCTAATTTTCTCGAAACCAAGTACTTCAAATGACTGTATTTTTTGAACTATTGCAGCTATTGACTTGAAAGTCTCCTGATTTCTTAAGGACACTTCAACGTACAACCTGCCGAAGTACCATCGAAATCTAGTAACAAATTAATTTTTTACGCATTTTTATACATTGACGATTGTGATAACCTCTAATTTTCTCGAAACCAAGTACTTCAAATGACTGTATTTTGTGAACTATTGCAGCTATTGACTTGAAAGTTTCCTGATTTCTTAAGGACACTTTAAGGTACAACCTGCCGAAGTACCATCGAAATCTAGTAACAAATTAATTTTTTACGCATTTTTAAACATTGACGATTGTGATAACCTCTAATTTTCTCGAAACCAAGTACTTCAAATGACTGTATTTTTTGAACTATTGCAGCTATTGACTTGAAAGGCTCCTGATTTCTTAAGGACACTTCAACGTACAACCTGCCGAAGTACCATCGAAATTTAGTGACAAATTAATTTTTTACGCATTTTTAAACATTGACGATTGTGATAACCTCTAATTTTCTCGAAACCAAGTACTTCAAATGACTGTATTTTTTGAACTATTGCAGCTATTGACTTGAAAGGCTCCTGATTTCTTAAGGACACTTCAACGTACAACCTGCCGAAGTACCATCGAAATTTAGTGACAAATTAATTTTTTACGCATTTTTAAACATTGACGATTGTGATAACCTCTAATTTTCTCGAAACCAAGTACTTCAAATGACTGTATTTTTTGAACTATTGCAGCTATTGACTTGAAAGTTTCCTGATTTCTTAAGGACACTTTAACGTACAACCTGCCGAAGTACCATCGAAATCTAGTAACAAATTAATTTTTTACGCATTTTTAAACATTGGCTCGATTTTTTTTCAATAAAAAGTCTATACCGATAAACCTTACTCCCTCCCCTATTAAAGTTTCCACTTCAGTTAAAGTGTTACAAATTTCTTAAATTTTTATATTTCAGGAAATTTATTAATGTAAATTTCTCAAGTTTCCAACCTTACTTCCACCCCTATCGACACCTCCTGTCAACAGTAGAAAAGTTTACACATTTCAGTAAAAATCTATGACGATCAACCCTATTGACACCCCCTGACAGCCGTGCAAAGGTGAAATGATGTAATAATTAACTTGAAAATTTTTGAAAACTATAGGGTTTCAAATTTCAATAAGAAGTCCAGATTGCTTACATTTCACCCCTATTTCCACCACCCTCGAAGGTAGAGGAGAAAATTTTTTCGACAGTAATAATTGGTTACTTAGTACCTTCCCATTTAACAGAGAACGTTAAACATAATTTGTGACGAATTTTCTAAAAATAAACTGAAATTTTAATCTGTGTAAAATTCTTATGAATTTGTGGATGTGGCTAACTTCACGCCCGCCCGTAAGAATTTCATCACTGTCGCTGTCACCATATTTACGATCTGATAAAAGCGCGTAATTTATGTGAAACCCGCGACTACTCCTCTCGTCGTGTTTGGAGGAAACTGCTCGGCTTTTACGATCTTCATCAATCACGACGCCGGACTTTATTAATTTTAAAGTGCGTGTGCGTCGCATTAAGGTATATACACACAAAACGCGGACGGCGCAACGGTCACGACCGAAGTGATTGATGGCACGGAAGGAGAAGTTAAGTCGCAAAAAGTACGCCCGAATCGTAATAGATTTATAACGGAGAGTTTCGGCCTTCCTAATGAAAGGTAAACCTGCGGGATAACGGGAGGATCAGCGGAAGTAACAGTGACGGTGATGGACAGTAAATTTTATTTTTATTTAAATGGTCATTACTATCCACGTATTTCTTTACTGCTACTATTGACCGTAATTGATATTTGTCTTGTCATAACGTTGTTTCTGCGAGGAGCTATCCTCTCATCACTATTTGATTTTAATTATATTTAAACTTATTGTACAGGACGTCAAATTGGTATTAAATAAATCTTTTCGTTTAAAAATGTAAAAGATATGGTTTGTTTAAGTTAAAAATAATGTCATGAAACTATTTTCCAACCTCTAAAAGCGGACAATCTAACAAAAAGTAAAAAAATTAACACTAATATTAACATTACATAAAAATTTAATTTAAAAATTAATTAATCAATTAAAAAAGCAATTAACATTAAAAACTATCTAAAAAAAATCTAACTTTTATTTTTGTAATCGATTAGCAATAATACTTATTTATGAATTAAATTGGATTGATCTCAATCATAATGAAGAACAATTATCGACATCTTCTAGATGCTTGGCAAGCCAACTATCCCAATTCAAAATCTACTAACCGCTTGTTACGTCATTTCGATTATAAACATGTGAAAGTTTTGACCTAGGACATCAGCTAAAGTAAAAGTGGCACCTGATCATGACCTGATTCAGAGCTTCTAGATCCCATCCAACTTCCTTGTTTCGAGTTCAGTTTCATACCTCATTCCAAACATTTTCTGATCAAGATCGTATAGAGACCGTTGATGAGTGATTTATAACGTTTCTAAGGGTCGCGCTCGTAGTTCTAGAAACGTTCGTTTTTAGTGATCAAATTGATCTGGAGTTATTATTATAGCTTAGTTTGTAGATTCTAAAATCTAAAAGTTTAGATGTAGATCAGCGTGACTCGTAAATACTAAAGTCTAATAAGTTTTAGTGATCATAAATTGATCCAGATCTTCTAGGACCTCGTTTTATCTAGAATCTAATCTCATTCTTAGTTTAGTAACAAACTGTTACAGGAAGTTGGATTAACAAATTTCCAATTTTTGAATTTAATTTCAGTCTTGAGTTGCGTTCGTAATTCTAGAAACGTTTGCTATAAAGATCAAATTGATCTAGATCAGCTATAATCAAGACAATGAGCTCATGCAGATCTAGAAAAAAATCGTCCAGATCTTCTCTTATCCTTAATTTAATTATAGGGTCTAAATAAAGATTTGATCTAGACAAGTACATCTGATCTAGATCTAGAATGTGATCAGATTGATCTAGAATTTTTGAAACTTACCATTTATAATTACCATCTAGAAATTTCCTAGATCAGCTGTAATCCAGATAATGAACTGATGTAAACCTAGAAAAAGCGCCCAGATCTTCTCTTATTTTTAATTTAGTTATGAACTCTAAATAAAGATTAGATCTACACAAGTACATCTGATCTAGATATAGAATATCCTCAGATTGATCCAGAATTTTTAGAACGTACCATTTATAATTACCATCTAGAAATTCCAAAATCTAAAATTTTAATGTGAATCAGCTATGATCAAGACAATTTTGGTGATCCTGAAATGATGTATATCTAGAAAAACGTATTAAAATCTTCTTTTATCCTGAATTTGAACTCTAAGTAAAGATTAGATCTAGGCAAGTACATCTTATCTAGATCTAGAATGTGATCAGATTGATCTAGAATTTTTAGTACCTACTTACCGTTTATAATTACCATCTGGAAATTTTAAAATCTAAAATTTTGATCTAGATCAGCTAGTATCAAGAAAATGAACTGATGTAAATCTAGAAAAAGCGTCCAGATCTTCTCTTATCCTTTATTTAGTTATGAACTCTAAATAAAGATTAGATCTAGGCAAGTACATCTGATCTAGATCTACAATGTGATCAGATTGATCTAGAATTTTTAGTACCTACTTACCATTTATAATCACCATCTAGAAATTCCAAAATATAAAATTTTGATGTGAATCAGCTATGATCAAGACAATTTTGGTGATCTTGAACTGATGTATATCTAGAAAAAAAAACATCAAAATCTTCTTTTATACTTAATTTGAACTCTAAATAAAGATTAGATCTAGACAAGTACATATGATCTAGATCTAGAATGTGATCAGATTGATCTAGAATTTTTAGTACTTACCGTTTATAATTACCATCTGAAAATTTCAAAATCTAAAATTTTAATCTAGATCAGCTGTAATCCAGATAATGAACTGATGTAAACCTAGAAAAAGCGCCCAGATCTTCTCTTATTTTTAATTTAGTTATGAACTCTAAATAAAGATTAGATCTACACAAGTACATCTGATTTAGATATAGAATATGCTCAGATTGATCTAGAATTTTTAGAAATTACCATTTATAATTACCATCTAGAAATTCCAAAATCTAATTATTTTATGTGAATCAGCTATGATCAAGACAATTTTGGTGATCCTGAAATGATGTATATCTAGAAAAACGTATTAAAATCTTCTTTTATCCTTAATTTGAACTCTAAGTAAAGATTAGATCTAGGCAAGTACATCTTATCTAGATCTATAATGTGATCAGATTGATCTAGAATTTTTAGTACCTACTTACCATTTATAATTACCATCTGGAAATTTCAAAATCTAAAATTTTGATCTAGATCAGCTAGTATCAAGACAATAAACTGATGTAGATCTAGAAAAAGCCTCCAGATCGTCTTTTATCCTTTATTTAGTTATGAACTCTAAATAAAGATTAGATCTAGACTAGCACACCTGATCTACATCTAGAATATGCTCAATTTGATCAAGAATTTTTAGAATTTACCATATATTTACCATTTACCATCTAGAAGTTCCACAATCTGAGATTTTAATCTGAATGACCTATAAGCAAGACAATTTCGGTGATCATGAACTATTGCAGATCAAAAGAAAATCATCCAAATCTTCTCTTATCCTTAATTTAATTATGAACTCTAAATGTAGATTAGATCTAGACTAATACACCTGATCTAGAATATGATCATGTTGATCAAGAATTTTTAGAATTTAACAAATATAATTACAATCTAGAAATTCCACAATCTGAGATTTTGATCTGAATGACCTATAATCAAGGCAATTTCGGTGATCATGAACTAATGCAGATCAAAAAAAAGCATCCAAATCTTCTCTTATCCTTAATTTAATTATGAACTCTAATTAAAGATTAGATCTAGATAAGTACATTACTATTATTAGAAGTAATGGAGGTCATCTAGTCTTTATAGGCCATCTAGAGTATTTATGAAATATCCAAAATCTTCTTCTAAATTTGTAGCCATCTTAATTAATGGGTAAAAACGTTCAGGAACGTGTACTGGTTTTAAGTCACCTAATTTAAATCATCTAGAATTCGATGACTCAGGTTTGCGATTGTGAATTCCAAAATGTGAGAAGCCTCATTATTAGATATATTGTGCACCTTCCATTGGGTTCCGAAATCATTTTCATCTTCTAGAATCTTTAATCATTCATGAGCTTTCGAATTGTTAAAATAAATAATTTATGACGTTAAAGACATTAAATTGCGAAGTGTAAATTGCCAAGTGTAAATTGCAGTGCCCTATTGCCACACTTGCTTTGTTCAATAAACGTTGCAACGGCAATTCGGCGATTCTTCGATATAAACTGTAGCAATTCGGTTTGCTGAACGTTAAGTGTTCCTATTTACAGTCAATAGAAAAATATTGACAGGGAAAACGAACCCGAGCAAATATTGTCTCTCGCGTAGCTTTCATCGGCTCGCTAATTTCTTCATTATAATCGTTGTAAGCGTTAACCATCTTCTTATTACGTATTTACACAGAAATCGTCGTGCGGTTAATTGAGTTAGTCGAAATTACCGGCGGAGATCCTCCTGGGGTGACCTGGATCCGATGAAAACCGACGGCCAGCTGAGTATTTTAAATTTTAATTAATCATCATAGTAATTAATAATAGCTCTTAACGGTCCGTAATTCAAGTAAAACTATCAAAACATATGGTATTCGGTTGTTTCGGAAAATTCTCCGCTCATAAATAAAAGTGAAATAAACTTCAAAATCGACGTTGATTTAGTGTCCGCCATATCCCCATCAAACGTAACGGGACGACGTAATCTAAACCGAAATACGGTGGTCATTAGAATACCAAAAACAATGCTCAGAGGGATCGTCTTAATTGGGCGGATTTATGGAAATATTTTCTAAAAATAAAAATAAACGAATCGGCCGTGTAGGCAATCGTAATACTCACATATAAATATCCTATAAATATCCATATAAATAAATAAATGTTATTAGTAAAACAGTATTCGGTGTGTGTGTGTGTGAGTGGAAAATTTGGACCAGTCCGGAATCGTGCGAGCGGTCAATATCGCCGGTCAGAATTTGATCGTTGGTAACTTTCAGCCGACCTTTGACCGAACGGTCACGGCGTTTCGCTACGAATTTCAGGTTTTCAGGCGAAGATGGGAATTATTGAAAACATAGACGTCATCCTGAAACTTTATTTCTGAAAATACAATACAATTTCCTTCTGAAACTGTATTTTATTATTCCTTACCTTTTACAAAGTTTCTGAATTCCAATCTCATGGGTTTCTGAAGAATTGTAGATGAGCTAATGAGATTCTAAATGACGTACATTGTTTCGAAATCAGACATTTTTTCCGTTTTTCAGACCGTTTTCAGACATTAGACCAATTCATATACTCGTTATAAAATAGTCTCTGGGGCAAAAAGAACTGAAATTCTTCCTGAAAATCTAAAGAATGTTCTGCAAGTTTCTGAAATATCTAGAAGAACTTTATTAACTTAAACCAAGTTTAGTAAAAAAAAGTATCTGGGTTAAGGACTGAAAATATTATTGAAAACACAAAAAAGGTATTGAAAATAATTTCAGGGATTTTTCAGACCGAACAACCTGGTTTTCTAAAGGATTCTAGATGAGGTTATAACATTTTAAATCATCTAAATTTTTTAGACGGTGAATACATTTCTAGGTTTTTAAGTTCATCTGCTCAAACCTTTTTAAGTCTCTGAAATATTTAGAAAAATTGTATTATTGAAGTCACGTTTAATAAAAATTTGTGTATTAAAACAAGTGCAAATTTTCCTGAAAACACTAAAATGGTACTGAAAGTTATGTTTTGTTATTCTATGGTTTTCCAGAATAAAAAAACTGGATTTCCAAAGGATTCTAGATGAGGTAATGAGATTCTAAATGATCTAGATTGTTTCGAAAACAGACATTTTTAGATTTTTGTGTATAGATAGAGCTCAAACTTCGAAGTCTCTGAAATATCTAGATGAACTTGATTAGACAAATTCATGTTCATTGTAAAACAGTCTCTGGGGTAAAAAAAATGAAATTCTTCCTGAAAGTCCAAAAAAATGTACTGGAAATTTAAAGAAATTTAGAACACCTTTATTAATCAGTTCATATTTAGGAAAAAATAGTTTTTGGGTTAGAAGGACTGAAAATATTACTGAAAACGTAAATAGGGTACTGAAAGGTACTTTTTATTATTTCAGGGCATTTTCAGAGTGAACAATCTGACTTTCTAAAGGATTCTAGGGGAGCTTATGAGATTTTAAATCATCTATATTTTTTTAAAGCGAATTCAACATTACTTGGTTTCTAAATTCATGTGCTCAAACTTTTAAGTCTCTGAAATATCTAGAAAAATTGTATCAAATCAATTGACGTTTATAAAAATAGTTTCTGGATTAAAAGAACTGAAATCACACAAAAAAAGTACTGAAAGTTATGTTTTATTACTCTATGGTCTTCCATAGTGAACAACATGGATTTCAGAAAGACGCTAGATGAGATGATGAGATTCTAAATGGTCTAGATTGTTTCGAAAGCAGACAATTTTAAGATTTTTGTGTATAGATGGAGCTGAAACTTCGAAGTCTCTGAAATATCTAGATGAACTTCATTACACAAATTCATGTTCATTATAAAATAGTCTCTGGGGTAAAAAAAATGAAATTCTTCATGAAAGCTCAAAAAAATGTTCTGAAAGGTTTTGAGAAATCTATAGGACCTTTATTAATCAATTCATATTTAGCAAAGAATAGTTTCTGGATTAAAAGGACTGAAAATATTACTGAAAACGTAAATAGAGTACTGAAAGATACTTTTTATTATTCCATGACATTTTCAGAGTGAACAACCTGACTTTCTTAAGGATTCTAGAGGAGCTTATAAGATTTTAAATCATCTATATTTTTTTAAAGCGAATTCAACATTACTACTACGTTTCTAAATTCATGAGCTCAAACTTTTAAGTCTCCGAAATATTTAGAAAAAATGTATCAAATCAATTTACGTCTATTAAAAATAGTTTCTGGATTGAAAGGACTGAAATCACACAAAAAGTGTACTGAAAGTTATGTTTCATTATTCTATGGTTTTCCAGAGTTAACAATCTGGATTTCAGAAGGACTCTAGATGAGCTGATGAGATTCTAAATGGTCTAGATTGTTTAGAAAGCAGACAATTTTAAGATTTTTGTCTATAGATAGAGGTCAAACTTCGAAGTCTCTGAAATATCTAGATCAACTTCGTTAGACAAATTCATGTTCATTATAAAATAGTCTCTGGGGTAAAAAAAATGAAATTCTCCCTGAAAACTCAAAAAATTTACTGACAATTTTTGAAAAATTTAGAGGACCTTTATTAATCAATTCATATTTAGCAAAAAATGGTTTCTGCGTGAAAAGTACTGAAAATATTACTGAAAACGTAAGTAGGGTACTGAAAGGTACTTTTTATTATTCCATGGCATTTTCAGGGTACACAACTTGACTTTCTAAAGAATTCTAGAGGAGCTTACGAGATTTTAAATCATCTAGATTTTTCTAAAGCGAATTCAACATTACTAGGTTTCTAAATTCATGTGCTCAAACTTTTAAGTCTCTGAAATATCTAGAAAAATTGTATCAAATCAATTTACGTTTATCAAACTAGTTTCTGGATTAAAAGAACTGAAATCACACAAAAAGGGTACTGAAAGTTATGTTTCATTATTCTATGGTTTTCCAGAGTTAACAATCTGGATTTCAGAAGGACTCTAGATGAGCTGATGATATTCTAAATGGTCTAGATTTTTTCGAAAGCAGACAATTTTAAGATTTTTGTGTATAGATGGAGCTCAAACTTCTAAGTCTCTGAAATATCTAGATGAACTTCATTAGACAAATTCATGTTCATTATAAAATAGTCTCTGGGGTAAAAAAAACTGAAATTCTTCATGAAAGCTCAAAAAAATGTTCTGAAAGGTTTTGAGAAATCTATAGGACCTTTATTAATCAATTCATATTTAGCAAAGAATAGTTTCTGGATTAAAAGGACTGAAAATATTACTGAAAACGTAAATAGAGTACTGAAAGATACTTTTTATTATTCCATGACATTTTCAGAGTGAACAACCTGACTTTCTTAAGGATTCTAGAGGAGCTTATAAGATTTTAAATCATCTAACTGACTTTCTTAAGGATTCTAGAGGAGCTTATGAGATTTTAGATCATCTAGATTTTTCTAATGCGAATTCAACATTACTTGGTTTCTAAATTCATGTGCTCAAACTTTTAAGTCTCTGAAATATCTAGAAGAATTGTATCAAATCAATTTACGTTTATTAAAAATAGTTCTTGTATTAAAAGAACTGAAATCACATAAAAAGGGTACTGAAAGTTATGTTTCATTATTCTATGGTTTTCCAGAGTTAAGAATCTGGATTTCAGGGAGACGCTAGATGAGCTAATGAGATTCTAAATGATCTAGATTGTTTCGAAAGCAGACAATTTTAAGATTTTTGTGTAGAGATAGAGCTCAAACTTCGAAGTTTCTGAAATATCTAGATGAACTTCACTAGACAAATTCATGTTCATTATAAAATAGTCTCTGGGGTAAAAAAAACTGAAATTCTCCCTGAAAACTCAAAAAAATGTTCTGAAAGGTTTTGAAAAATTTAGAGGACCTTTATTAATCAATTCATATTTAGCAAAGAATAGTTTCTGGATTAAAAGGACTGAAAATATTACTGAAAACGTAAATAGGGTACTGAAAGGTACTTTTCATTATTCCATGGCATTTTCAGAGTGAACAACCTGACTTTCTAAAGGATTCTAGAAGAGCTCATGAGATTTTAAATCATCTAGATTTTTCTAATGCGAATTCAACATTACTTGGTTTCTAAATTCATGTGCTCAAACTTTTAAATCTCTGAAATATCTAGAAAAATTGTATTAGATCAATTCACGTTTATTGAAAACAGTTTCTGCATTAAATGAACAGAAAATATTCCTGAAAACACGAAAAGGGCACTGAAATTTATGTGTCCTTATTCCATGTTTTTCAAAGTGAATAATCTGGATTTCAGAAGGACTCTAGATGAGCTAATGAGATTCTAAATGATTTAGATTGTTTCAAAAGCAAAAATATTTTTAGTTTTTTCTGTATAGATATGGCTCAAACTGCGACGTCTCTGAAGTTTCTATTGCAGTCTGTAGTCTTGAAGTCTGAATTGAAATTCTTCCTGAAAAACCAAAAAATGTACTGAAAGTTTTTGAAAAATTTAGAGGAAATTTGTTAATCAATTCATATTTAGCAAAAAAATAGTTTCTGGGTTAGAAAGACTGAAAATATTACTGAAAACGTAATTAGGGTACTGAAAGGTACTTTTTATTATTCCATGGCATTTTCAGAGTGAACACCCTGACTTTGCAAAGGATTCTAGAAGAGCTTATGAGATTTTAAATCATTAAAGCGAATTCAACATTACTGGGTTTCTAAATTCATGTGCTCAAACTTTTAAATCTCTGAAATATCTAGAAAAATTGTATCAAATCAATTTACGTTTATTAAAAATAGTTTCTGGATTAAATGAACTGAAATCACACAAAAAGGGTACTGAAAGTTATGTTTTATTATCCTATGATTTTCCAG
Organism: Cryptocephalus moraei; assembly: GCA_946251905.1. Lineage (NCBI taxonomy): Eukaryota > Metazoa > Arthropoda > Insecta > Coleoptera > Chrysomelidae > Cryptocephalus > Cryptocephalus moraei. The sequence goes on along the minus strand of OX276464.1, from coordinate 22,291,010 downwards.
AGTGAACAATTTGGATTCCAGGACTCTAGATGAACTGATGACATTCTAAATGATCTAGATTGTTTCGAAAGCAGACAATTTTAAGATTTTTGTCTATAGATAGAGCTCAAACTTTGAAGTCCCTGAAATATCTAGATGAAGTTCATTAGACAAATTTATGTTCATTATGAAATAGTCTCTGGGGTAAAAAAAAACTGAAATTCTCCCTGAAAACTCAAAAAATGTACTGAACATCCTGGCTTTCCCAAGGACTCTAGATGAGGTAATGAGATTTTAAATTATCTAGATTGTTTCGGAAGCAAAGACATTTTTATAGTTTTCTGTAGCTTAAACTTCTAATCCTCTGGAGTATCCAGATGAAATTCATTAGACCAATTAATGCTCATTAGGAAATAGTCTCTGTGTTAGAAAAGAACTGAAATTCATCCTGAAAATCCAAAAAATGTATCAAAATTTCTGAAATATCTATAGTAGTATCATTAAATCAATCCACATTTAGAAGAAAATAGTCTCTGTTTCCAAAGGGCTGAAAATATTCCTGAAAACACAACAAAACGTACGGAAAATTATTTTTTGATATTCAATGGTTCCCAAAGTGAACGTCTTATCTTTCTTAAGAATTCTAGTAGAGCTAATGAGATTCTAAACGACCAAGATGGTGTCGAAAGCAAAGAAAACATTTCTAGTATTTTAAATTCGTAAGCTCAAACTTCTAAGTCTTTGAAATATCTAGAAGAATTTTATCAAACCGTTTCACGTTAAGTTAAAATAGTTTCTGAGTAAAAAGGACTGAAAATATAAAAAGGTACTGAAAATAAATTTTCGTCATTGAACAGCTTTTCTAGAGTGAACAACTTCGCCTTCTGAAAAATTCTAGATAAGCTACTGAGATTCAAAACTATATAGATTGTTCTGTTCAACGTTTATAGATTTTCACATTACACACGACTTTAACTGATACAGTGTACAAGTAATCTGCTGCTCTAACTTAAGAAACTTCCTTAAGCTGTGGATGCTAACATGGGATTCTAGAATATCTAGAAGCATTAGAGGACTAAGTTAAAAGAGATGATTTGTTTTGAGTCTAGAAGATCCCAATCAGAAATCAGAAAGTAGGTAGGATATTTCGTACTTTACCTTGATCTAATCAAATTAGAAATGTTAAAACCATCTAGATCATTACATTAATGTTTGAAATTCGAAACACAACTATTCGTAGGTACTATTATTACCCAGATCGGTACTACCTAGTACTATTAGATTTTATTACACCTGTTGATTTTTGAAAAATTCTAGACTAAAATGTGTATTTAGTTTCTTGACCTCAAGTGTTCAGGTAGTCAAAGGGTTCTACCACTTTGGACTATTAATATAGAATGCTATGGTGAAGATGTGTGTAATCTAGATCCTTATAGGCCTAGAGATGTCCTCAATTTTCTAGCGAGCGGTACTTCCATTACCGAATCTTCTCGCCGTATTTCAGGCACGCCGTTCAAGAATCTGAATATTTCAGTACCCGGAAACCTGTTCATCTTATCTAGATCACACCATCTACACCTTTCTAACCCGCTGATGGCGATCTATGGAGAAAAATTCATTTCTCTCGGGTGAGTCGTGTAATTAGCCGGCCGACCAATCGTGAATTTCGCAGTGAAGAAGAGGGGTACCGCCGCTCAGCGCTCAGCCTACCGTAGTACTTCTTATTTTTCTACACACTTATCAGTACCGCATGTGGCCATTGTCTGAGGCGTACCGCTCGTACCGAGAGGCGCTCGCGGCTCGCGCCCTTCGCACGGAGAGTCGAAATACTTCATTTTTTCCTTTTTAAGGATTTTTAGTGTATTTTAGTACATTTTTTAGTAAAATTTGTAGTTACAGTTTTTCGAAGTGTCGCAACTTTTGAACTGATAGTTCCGCTGGTACCGTTTTGTTCGACAGGGAAGGTGCGTCGAAAAAGTGTTTTGAGAAAGTTTTGGAATTAAGGGGGGTTTTCGAGATATTTGAAAAAAATTCAAATGTAATAATTTAAGTTGTAACTTTAATTAATTTAACTTGTTATTAAAATTAACTTAATGAACTCTAATCGCACTCGTATCAGTTTTTCATTACTTCAGAGAAGCTGTGATATCACGGCCTTTAATGAAAATTTCGGGATATTTCAAGTATTTAATCTGTTTAAAAAATGGGGAAGAACAATTTCAAATTATTACATCTGAATTTTGATTTTTTGTTATATGTTATTAATTTGAAAACTTTTAAAAATATTTCAAAAAATTTAAAAGATTTCTAGAAATTAACAAACTATGTACTACTCTTTGGTACAGAAAAATTTGAAGGTCATAATAACGAAATTGTCATAACATCTGCAATATTAGTTCTGTTGATTTCACATTTATACAGTTGTGTTTATTAAACATTAGAACTTTCCGAAATCTCCTGTAGTTTTTGAGGTATTTGCAACTATTAATTTATCACTTGGTCCAAAAAATCTTTATCAACATATTCAAATTATTATCAAACCTCAAATATTAACTATTTTAACTCAAAATGTTTGCAAAGTTGTATTTGTCAAAAATTGTATCTTAAAAAGTGTATTGTGAAATTTTCGAAATTTCCTGCGATTTTCCAGATATTTGCTTTTATTGAACTAATTACGACTTGGTCCAAAAATCTAAGATTACGTATGCAATATATTATCATCACACCTGAACTATTAGCTAATCTAACTACAAATTTTTACTGTTTTATTTGTGTGTTGAAAAGCGTCTTGTGAAATTTTAGAAATGTGATTTTTGAGATATTTGAGAAGATTTTTCACAATTTTCTGCGCCTAAAATTTTTTTAATAAAAATATCAAATCGTGGTAACTTATGAACAAGTAATTCCATTTAATTCAAATTTAGGAGACATATTCGTCAGGTAATGTGTGTTAGAAACTGTCCTGTGAAATTTTCGAAATTTCTTATGATTTTCGAGATATTTGTTATTATTGAACTAATTACCACTTGTTCCAAAAATCTAAGTTTTCACATTCAAATCACAACTAAACTATTAGCTAATCTAACTTTAAATTTTTACTACTTTCTGTACGTGTTAAAAACCGTCTTGTAAAATATTCGAAATGTGATTTTTGAGATATTGGGAAAGATTTTTCACAATAATCTGCGCCTATAAATTGTTAGTAACAATATTAATTTGTGGTAACTTCTGAACAAGTAATTCAATTTAATTTAAATTTAGGAGACATACTCCTCAGGTAATGTATGTTAGAAACTGTCTTGGTAAATTTTCTAAATTTCTTATGATTTTCGAGATATTTGTTATTAATGAACTAATTACCACTTGTTCCAAAAATCTAAGTTTTCACATTCAAATCACACCTGAACTATTAGCTAATCTAACTTCAGATTTTTACTATGTCCTGTATGTGTAAAAATCGTCTTGTGAAATATTCGAAATGTAATTTTTGAGATATTTTGGGAAGATTTTTCACATTAATCTGCGCCTAAAAATTATTAGTTACAATATCAAATAGTGGTAACTTCTGAACAAGTAATTCAATTTAATTCAAATTTAGGAAACATACTCATCAGGTAATGTGTGTTAGAAACTGTCCTGTGAAATTTTCGAAATTTCCTGTGATTTTCGAGATATTTGCTTTTATTGAACTATTTACCTCTTGGTCCAAAAAACTAAGTTTACGCATGCAATATATCACACTTGAACTATTAGCTAATCTAACTACAAATTTATACTGTTTTATTTGTGTGTTGAAAAGCGTCTTGTGAAATATTCTAAATGTGATTTTTGAGATATTTTGGGAAGATTTTTCACATTAATCTGCGCCTAAAAATTGTTAGTAACAATATTAAATTGTGGTAACTTCTGAACAAGTAGTTCAATTTAATTCCAATTTAGGAGAGATACTCGTCAGGTAATGTATGTTAGAAACTGTCTTGTGAAATTTTCGAAATTTCTTGTGATTTTCGAGATATTTCTTATTATTGAACTAATTACCACTTGTTCCAAAAATCTAAGTTTTCACATTCAAATCACACCTGAACTATTAGCTAATCTAATTTCAGATTTTACTATTTTCTGTATGTGTTAAAAATCGTCTTGTAAAATATTCGAAATGTGATTCTTGAGATATTTGGGAAGATTTTCACAATAATCTGTGCTAAATATTGTTAGTTACGATATCAAATAGTGGTAACTTCTGAACAGGTAATTCAATTTAATTCAAATTTAGGAGACATACTCGTCAGGTAATGTGTGTTAGAAACTCTCCTGTGAAATTTTCGAAATTTCTTATGATTTTCGAGATATTTGTTATTATTGAACTAACTACCACTTGTTCGAAAAATCTAAGTTTTCACATTCAAATCACACCTGAACTATTAGCTAATCTAACTTCAGATTTTACTATTTTCTGTATGTGTTAAAAATCGTCTTGTAAAATATTCGAAATGTGATTTTTGAGATATTGGGAAAGATTTTTCACAATAATCTGCGCCTAAAAATTGTTAGTTACGATATCAAATAGTGGTAACTTCTGAACAAGTAATTCAATTTAATTCAAATTTAGGAGACATATTTGTCAGGTAATGTGTGTTAGAAACTGTCCTGTGAAATTTTCGAAATTTCTTATGATTTTCGAGATATTTGTTATTATTGAACTAATTACCACTTGTTCCAAAAATCTAAGTTTTCACATTCAAATCACACCTAAACTATTAGCTAATCTAACTTTAAATTTTTACTACTTTCTGTACGTGTTAAAAACCGTCTTGTAAAATATTCGAAATGATTTTTGAGATATTGGGAAAGATTTTTCACAATAATCTGCGCCTATAAATTGTTAGTAACAATATTAATTTGTGGTAACTTCTGAACAAGTAATTCAATTTAATTTAAATTTAGGAGACATACTCCTCAGGTAATGTATGTTAGAAACTGTCTTGGTAAATTTTCTAAATTTCTTATGATTTTCGAGATATTTGTTATTAATGAACTAATTACCACTTGTTCCAAAAATCTAAGTTTTCACATTCAAATCACACCTGAACTATTAGCTAATCTAACTTCAAATTTTTACTATTTTCTGTACGTGTTAAAAACCGTCTTGTAAAATATTCGAAATGTGATTTTTGAGATATTTGGGAAGATTTTTCACAATTATCTGCGCCTAAAAATGTTTAGTAAAAATATTAAATTGTGGTAACTTTTGAACAAGTAATTCAATTTAATTCCAATTTAGGAGATATATTCATCAGGTAATGTATCTTAGAAACTGTCCTGTGAAATTTTCGAATTTTCCTGTGATTTTCGAGATATTTGTTATTATTGACCTAATTACCACTTGTTCCAAAAATCTAAGTGTTCACATTCAAATCACACCTGAACTATTAGCTAATCTAATTTCAGATTTTACTATTTTCTGTATGTGTTAAAAATCGTCTTGTGAAATATTCGAAATGTAATTTTTGAGATATTTTGGGAAGATTTTTCACAATAATCTGCTCCTAAAAATTGTTAATTACGATATTAATTTGTGGTAACTTCTGAACAACTAATTCAATTTAATTCAAATTTAGAAGACATACTCGTCAGGTAATGTGTGTTAGAAACTGTCCTGTGAAATTTTGGGAAATTTCCTGTGATTTTTGAGATATTTGTTATTATTGAACTATTTACCTTTTTTTCCAAAAATCTAAGTTTTCACATTCAAATCACACCTGAACTATTAGCTAATCTAATTTCAGATTTTACTATTTTCTGTATGTGTTAAAAATCGTCTTGTGAAATATTCGAAATGTAATTTTTGAGATATTTTGGGAAGATTTTTCACAATAATCTGCTCCTAAAAATTGTTAATTACGATATTAATTTGTGGTAACTTCTGAACAAGTAATTCAATTTAATTCAAATTTAGCAGACGTATTCGTCAGGTAATGTATGTTAGAAACTGTCTTGGTACATTTTCGAAATTTGTTATGATTTTCGAGATATTTGTTATTATTGAACTAATTACCTCTTGTTCCAAAAATCTAAGTTTTCACATTCAAATCACACCTAAACTATTAGCTAATCTAACTTTAAATTTTTACTATTTTCTGTACGTGTTAAAAACCGTCTTGTGAAGTATTCGAAATGTGATTTTTGAGATATTGGGAAAGATTTTTCACAATAATCTGCGCCTAAAAATTGTTAGTAACAATATTAATTTGTGGTAACTTCTGAACAAGTAATTCAATTTAATTCAAATTTAGGAGACATACTCGTCAGGTAATGTATGTCAGAAACTGTCCTGTGAAATTTTCTAAATTTCTTATGATTTTCGAGATATTTGTTATTATTGAACTAATTACCACTTGTTCCAAAAATCTAAGTTTTCACATTCAAATCACACGTGAACTATTAGCTAATCTAACTTCAGATTTTACTATTTTCTGTATGTGTTAAAAATCGTCTTGTGAAATATTCGAAATGTGATTTTTGAGATATTTGGGAAGATTTTCACAATAACCTGGTCTAAATATTGTTAGTTATGATATCAAATAGTGGTAACTTCTGAACAAGTAATTCAATTTAATTCAAATTTAGGAGACATACTCGTCAGGTAATGTATGTCAGAAACTGTCCTGTGAAATTTTCTAAATTTCTTATGATTTTCGAGATATTTGTTATTATTGAACTAATTACCACTTGTTCCAAAAATCTAAGTTTTCACATTCAAATCACACCTGAACTATTAGCTAATCTAACTTCAGATTTTACTTTTTTCTGTATGTGTTAAAAATCGTCTTGTGAAATATTCGAAATGTAATTTTTGAGATATTTTGGGAAGATTTTTCACAATAATCTGCTCCTAAAAATTGTTAATTACGATATTAATTTGTGGTAACTTCTGAACAAGTAATTCAATTTAATTCAAATTTAGCAGACGTATTCGTCAGGTAATGTATGTTAGAAACTGTCTTGGTACATTTTCGAAATTTGTTATGATTTTCGAGATATTTGTTATTATTGAACTAATTACCTCTTGTTCCAAAAATCTAAGTTTTCACATTCAAATCACACCTAAACTATTAGCTAATCTAACTTTAAATTTTTACTATTTTCTGGACGTGTTAAAAACCGTCTTGTGAAGTATTCGAAATGTGATTTTTGAGATATTGGGAAAGATTTTTCACAATAATCTGCGCCTAAAAATTGTTAGTAACAATATTAATTTGTGGTAACTTCTGAACAAGTAATTCAATTTAATTCAAATTTAGGAGACATACTCGTCAGGTAATGTATGTCAGAAACTGTCCTGTGAAATTTTCTAAATTTCTTATGATTTTCGAGATATTTGTTATTATTGAACTAATTACCACTTGTTCCAAAAATCTAAGTTTTCACATTCAAATCACACGTGAACTATTAGCTAATCTAACTTCAGATTTTACTATTTTCTGTATGTGTTAAAAATCGTCTTGTGAAATATTCGAAATGTGATTTTTGAGATATTTGGGAAGATTTTCACAAATAATTTACATACATGATGTACAGCGCGGAAAGCAGAAATGTCAAAGTTGTCGCACTGATATACGGAACCTGCCAAAAAAAAAAGAAACGGAGGCCCAAAATTATGATTTAACCAAAATAAAATCGAACCGTTTTCTTGATTAATCGCCGATTATTAAGTCAATCAACACACATTAGCTCGCACGATAGATGAGATGGATTAAAAACCGTCTGGTTAATTAGTTAATTACCGTTCAAAAAACCTTATCTCTTGTTCGATGCGTGAAATGTGTGCCACTAATCTTAATTACGTTTCAGTGTTCGGCAGGACCGGTAGTTAGAGAAAATATGCAAAAATTTTATATTTTACCGAATAATGTGACTTATCAGAGCATGACAAGTTTGGTAGGTACAACGAAAAAGAGCTTCTCAAGTCGATTCTAACCAAAAAACGATACGTCCCATCTAGTCTGAATTCTGAAGGATCATTTTTCTTCTCTGCTCGTACGATGAGTACCGTTAGGCCTTCAGAGCAGAATAAATATTAGCTCTTTAAACGAGTTCCACATCCCTTTCGACCATTACAATCGCGTGTAGAGCAGAAAAAGTTTAATAAGACAAATTGTAATTATCGTGAGAGAATATTGTGTGTGGCCAACGAATAAGAGGTACTAATCAACCAACATTAGACGCGATGTTATGAGTTTTTTTGTTTAGTTGAACATGTGGTTAATTGTGCCACTGCAAGCTTTAATTTTGTTATATGGTAAACTAAGCAGTTCTGCCAAGGACAAATCCAACGTGTTCCGCCAATGGAAATTTGGCGGTGAGTTAGGTCAGATTGTTGGATTGTTTGGATGCAAATGGCGGAACTGACTTGTGCCTATTACACCTCAAAATTTTGTTAATTTCGTTCTTACGTTAATTCCTTTTTCCTTCATTTATTCACCCAAATTCACTTTTGTAGAAATAACATTAAGCCCAATTAATTTCCATTTTGTCTGATCAAACAGTGAGTAACTCTTTTGACTCGCACGAACTTATAACCTTGTTCAATTAATTGAAGGGAAAGTTACATATTTCGACCCTTGATTAAACTATGACAAAAATGAAATTTCCAGTAATAATAAAGTTAAATTGGTATTAAGTCAAAATATCAATTTTTCAACGAAACTTCAATAAAGGATTCGGGGGAGTTTTAATGAGATTGAACTTTAATAGTTATTTACAAAGTTATGAAAATCTCACATTACTGAAGAGGAGCTAAGTTGAAAATGTTAAAGCTGTTAGTCAAGTAAGAGATTTTATTGACGTGTTATTGACGGAATTCTTAAAAAAGAGGAAATTTACAAAATTTCGAATTTTTTTCTTCAAATTTCAGAAAAATCAAGTTTGTCAGTATTGTCGGCGACTATAGTTACAAAGTAAACAACATCGAAAAAATTTCATAGATTTTGTGGAAAATTTCCGGAAAATTCAATTTTCCTAATAAGCAGGAAAATGTTGTTTCCAGGACGATTTCCGCAAAACGACTTTTTAAGAAATTTTTAACCACAAATTCAAAATTCTTTCCATAGTAAAAAACGGTATTATATTCACCAAACCTTCAGGATCTATCAGAATTCCTACAGAACCCACACAAATTAGAACAATTTTTCCAGAACATTTTAAACAACTTCAGCGAATTTTAAGACATTTTCATGTATCCCAGCTAACATAAAATTTGATTCAGTAAACCTGCAAGGCATGTAGGTACCTTTAAACTCAAATAATTATTTAAAAAGCTTTTAAAAGGCTGTAAGGAACATTCAGGATAATTTTCGAATTGTGTGCTGGAGGGGTTAAGGATTCTTTAGAAACTTATAAATGCGTCGAACAGCTTAATAAAAGTCCTAGGAAACTTCAAATTCTTTTCAGTAAACCTGTACGGTTTGTAGGTACTTTTAGGATTTTTCAGAACCTCCTGAAACCAAACAGGTATGTACCTGTAAAAATTGTAAGTACTTTTCGAGGTAATTTCTGATGGATTGCAGTGTTAAACGTTATGTTGAATCCTTTGAAACCAACAAAATTTTCAAAGGAATTTATTAAATTCAAGTCTACTAGAAACAGTACTTGGTAAATCTACAAGGTTTCATTAGGGACTTTAGGATATAAAGTAGCATTCAATGTTCATTCATTTTAACTATTAGTTCCATATGACTTTAAGAACCTCTTGAGTCAAAAAGCTGTAAGGACTTATCAGGATAATTTCTGAAGGATCTCAATTGGTTGAAATATTTGAAGATTTCCGGTGTCTTGAAATCCTTACCAGTAAACCTGCAAGGTTTCCAAGTACCTTTGGGACCTTTCAGGTCAAATCACAGGAAACTTATTAAATGAAAACCTAAAGGTTTAGTAGGAAGGGAAATTTTAAGAAACCTTAATAACCAGAAACATTTCCCAGTAAACCTGTAAGGTTTCTAGTCACACGTTTCAAAGTTCTGGATAATCTGGAACAATCAAATTTTCTCAAGTCACAATATATCACTCCTAATCAACACACATTGAACTAATTATACATTATTCAATCAAAAAACTCGTCACGTTCAATAAACACACAAAATCATCGTTTGATATCAATCAAATCGTTAACAAAATTGACGAATTTCACAAAAATCAAGTTTGTCAATATTGTTGGTGACTATAGTTACAAAGTAAACAACATCGAATTTTTTTTATCGATTTTGTGGAAAATTTCCGGAAAATTCAATTTTCCTAATAAGCAGGAAAATGTTGTTTCCAAGACGATTTCTTGAAAACACCTTTTTAGGAAATGTTTAACCACAAATTCTAAATTCTTTCCATTCTAAAAAACGGTATCATATTCACCAAACCTTCAGGATCTGTCAGAATCCCTACAAAGCGAGAAGGAACCCACACAAATTAGAACAATTTTCCACAACATTTTAAACAACTTCAGCGAATTTTAAGACATTTTCATGTATCCCAGCTAACATAAAATTGGATTCAGTAAACCTGCAAGGCATGTAGGTACCTTTAAACCAAAATAATTATTTAAAAAGTTTTTAAAGGCTGTAAGTAACTTTCAGGATAATTTCCGAATTGTGTGCTGGAGGGGTTAAGGATTCTTTCGAAACTTATAAATGTGTCAAACAGCTTAATAAAAGTTCCAGGAAACTTCAAATTCTTTTCAGTAAACCTGTACGGTTTGTAGGTCCTTTTAGGATTTTTCAGAACCTCCTGAAACCAAACAGGTATGTATCTGTAAAAATTATAAGTACCTTTCGAGGTAATTTCTGATGGATTGCATTGTTAAACGTTATGTTGAATCCTTTGAAACCAACAAAATTTTCAAAGGAATTTATTAAATTCAAGTCTACTAGAAACAGTACTTGGTAAATCTACAAGGTTTCATTAGGGACTTTAGGATATAAAGTAGCATTCAATGTTCATTCATTTTAACTATTAGTTCCATATGACTTTAAGAACCTCTTGAGTCAAAAAGCTGTAAGGACTTATTAGGATAATTTCTGAAGGATCTCAATTGGTTGAAATATTTGAAGATTTCCGGTGTCTTGAAATCCTTACCAGTAAACCTGCAAGGTTTCCAAGTACCTTTGGGACCTTTCAGGACAAATCACAGGAAACTTATTAAATGAAAACCTAAAGGTTTAGTAGGAAGGGAAATTTTAAGAAACCTTAATAACCAGAAACATTTCCCAGTAAACCTGTAAGGTTTCTAGTCACACGTTTCAAAATTCTGGATAATCTGGAACAATCAAATTTTCTCAAGTCACAATACATCACTCCTAATCAACACATATTGAATTAATTCTACATTAATCAATCAAAAAACTCGTCACGTTCAATAAACACACAAAGTCATCGTTTGATATCAATCAAATCGTTAACAAAATTGACAAATCTCACAAAAATCAAGTTTGTCAATTTTGTCGGCAACTATAGTTACAAAGTAAACAACATCGAATTTTTTTTATCGATTTTGTGGAAAATTTCCGGAAAATTCAATTTTCCTAATAAGCGGGAAAATGTTGCTTCCAAGACGATTTCTTGAAAACAACTTTTTAGGAATTTTTGAACCGCAAATTCCTAAAATCCTAAAAAACGGTATCATATTCACCAAACCTTCAGGATCTGTCAGAATCCCTACAAAGCGAGAAGGAACCCACACAAATTAGAACAATTTTCCACAACATTTTAAACAACTTCAGCGAATTTTAAGACATTTTCATGTATCCCAGCTAACATAAAATTGGATTCAGTAAACCTGCAAGGCATGTAGGTACCTTTAAACCAAAATAATTATTTAAAAAGTTTTTAAAGGCTGTAAGTAACTTTCAGGATAATTTCCGAATTGTGTGCTGGAAGGGTTAAGGATTCTTCCGAAACTTATAAATGCGTCGAACAGCTTAATAAAAGTCCTAGGAAACTTCAAATTCTTTTTAGTAAACCTGTACGGTTTGTAGGTACTTTTAGGATTTTTCAGAACCTCCTAAAACCAAACAGGTATGTACCTGTAAAAATTGTAAGTACCTTTCGAGGTAATTTCTGATGGATTGCAGTGTTAAACGTTATGTTGAATCCTTTGAAACCAACAAAATTTTCAAAGGAATTTATTAAATTCAAGTCTACTAGAAACAGTACTTAGTAAATCTTCAAGGTTTCATTAGGGACTTTAGGATGTAAAGTAACATTCAATGTTCATTCATTTTTACTATTAGTTTCATATGACTTTAAAAACCTCTTGAGTCAAAAAGCTGTAAGGACTTACCAGGATAATTTCTGAAGGATCTCAATTGGTTGAAATATTTGAAGATTTCCGGTGACTTGAAATCCTTACCAGTAAACCTGCAAGGTTTCCAAGTACCTTTGGGACCTTTCAGGACAAATCACAGGAAACTTATTAAATGAAAACCTATAGGTTTAGCAGGAAGGGAAATTTTAAGAAACCTTAATAGCCAGAAACATTTCCCAGTAAACCTGTAAGGTTTCTAGTCACACGTCGTTTCAAAGTTCTGGATAATCTGGAACAATCAAATTTTTTCAAGTCACAATACATCACCCCTAATCAACACACATTGAATTAATTATACATTAATCAATCAAAAAACTCGTCACGTTCAATAAACACACAAAATCATCGTTTGATATCAATCAAATCATTAACAAAATTGACAAATTTCACAAAAATCAAGTTTGCCAATTTTGTTGGCAACTATAGTTACAAAGTAAACAACATCGAATTTTTTTTATCGATTTTGTGGAAAATTTCCGGAAAATTCAATTTTCCTAATAAGCGGGAAAATGTTGCTTCCCAGACGATTTCTTGAAAACAACTTTTTAGGAATTTTTGAACCGCAAATTCCTAAAATCCTAAAAAACGGTATCATATTCACCAAACCTTCAGGATCTGTCAGAATCCCTACAAAGCGAGAAGGAACCCACACAAATTAGAACAATTTTCCACAACATTTTAAACAACTTCAGCGAATTTTAAGACATTTTCATGTATCCCAGCTAACATAAAATTGGATTCAGTAAACCTGCAAGGCATGTAGGTATCTTTAAACCCAAATAATTATTTAAAAAGTTTTTAAATGCTGTGAGTAACTTTCAGGATAATTTCCGAATTGTGTGCTGGAGGGGTTAAGGATTCTTTCGAAACTTATAAATGTGTCAAACAGCTTAATGAAAGTTCTAGGAAATTAAAATTCTTTTCAGTAAACCTGTACGGTTTGTAGGTACTTTTAGGATTTTTCAGAACCTCCTAAAACCAAACAGGTATGTACCTGTAAAAATTGTAAGTACCTTTCGAGGTAATTTCTGATGGATTGCAGTGTTAAACGTTATGTTGAATCCTTTGAAACCAACAAAATTTTCAAAGGAATTTATTAAATTCAAGTCTTCTAGAAACAGTACTTAGTGAATCTACAAGGTTTCATTAGGGACTTTAGGATATAAAGTAGCATTCAATGTTCATTCATTTTAACTATTAGTTCCATATGACTTTAAGAACCTCTTGAGTCAAAAAGCTGTAAGGACTTACCAGGACAATTTCTGAAGAATCTCAATTAATTAAATTAAATTAATTAATTAAATTAATTAATTAAATTAAATTAATTATTAAATGAAAACCTAAAGGTTTAGCAAAAAGGGAAATTTTAAGAAACCTTAATAGCCAGAAACATTTCCCAGTAAACCTGTAAGGTTTCTAGTCGCACGTTTCAAAGTTCTGGATAATCTGGAACAATTAAATTTTCTCAAGTCACAATATATCACCCCTAATCAACACACATTGAATTAATTATACATTAATCAATCAAAAAACTCGTCACGTTAAATAAACACACAAAATCATCGTTTGATATCAATCAAATCGTTAACAAAATTGACAAATTTCACAAAAATCAAGTTTGTCAATATTGTCGGCGACTATAGTTACAAAGTAAACAACATCGAAAAAATTTCATAGATTTTGTGGAAAATTTCCAGAAAATTCAATTTTCCTAATAATCAGGAAAATGTTGTTTCCAAGACGATTTCTTGAAAACACCTTTTTAGGAATTTTTGAACCGCAAATTCTAAATTCTTTCCATCCTAAAAAACGGTATCATATTCACCAAACCTAAATTGTACAATTCGCTTAATTAATCATTGAAGTGGATAATCGTAGGAATTCTCACAAAATTCGAAATCTCACTGTTTTTTCAACGAATTTCAACTCACATAACCCAATTCCATCATTTTTTAAACGTTTCCGTCAAACTTTAACTCTTCCATTAAACCGTTCCAGGCGATTAATGTTTTGGGTCCCTTCGCGAATCTCGCCTACTTTCCTTCGCAGTTTGACGCGTTTTGCTTTTTGTTTCGGCACACCGTGACGGACCGTCGGAAAATGTCCCTCGAATCGTAACGGACCGATTATAATTTTTCTATTCGAATAATCGACGCGTGAAATTAAAATCCCTAGTTCGTCGGAAACGGAGAAAGAGAGTTTTTATTACCGAACTCGGAAGAGACGTTCGTGACTTATTCTATCCCGAAAAAAAGATTTTATAGTTCAGGGAAATAGGAATTTAATTTGACTTTGAAATGTTCAGGTGTTTGAGGGGCGTTTTTGGGTAATATTCACCTAAATTTTTTAATTAAAAAATTAAAATTAATTGAAAATTGAAATTTCAAAATTGAACCAATTGTTACGAAAATGTTTTCAAAATTCAAACTTCAAAGGGTGAAGCTTTAAGAAAAGTTTAAGCAAGAAGCTCAAAATTGAAACTTCACCCACAGTTCCCAGGATTAACACCAAATCTCCAAAACTCCATTCACAAAGCACACTTTACACAGTTTTGCACGATCCATATTTAACTTCGTATTTCATGTCGGTAAAGTAGGACGCTCGACCGAAAAGCGGTTTAATGTTTCGTTCATGTCGCATTGTCCTTACAGCTACTTTTATTTTTACTAGTTAACTTATAGTCCTTTTCACAACGTGCCGTAAACGCAATAAAGTGCGACCGAGGTTGATTTTATGACTTGCATTTTTAAATTTAATTAAAAGCCGCTTGAGTTACGACCTTTCTTAAGAAAGGTAAGAGGAGGAGAGGCAGAAGACCGAAAGAAGGCTCAATCTGTGCAGTCGTTGAATGAAATTGGGTTCCATTCAGTTTTAAATAAACTTAGTGTAATATTAAGACGTTGTAATAACGTAATTAAGTCGTTCATAATTACATTCACGTCGTCTGACAAAAACTATATTCTCACTTCCGTTTTTTTCGCTACGGGCGTTCTCTAAATGACGATCGGTAGGTAATTACATGAATTCGTACCGTTAGTTAACTCTTTGAATGATAGTGATGATTTCAAACGAGGTAATTTTGTGTGTTTATTGAACGTGACGAGTTTTTGATTGGCGACGATTCATCGAATGCATAATTAATTCAATGTGTGTTGATTAGGAGAGATCTATTGCGACTTGAAGTTTCTTGAGGAAATCTGATTGTTCCAGATTTTCCAGAACTTTGAAACGTCCGTGGAGAATTTCGCTTGAAGTCCTTGGGTATGTGACTAGAAACCTTACAGGTTTACTGGAAAATGTTTCTGGTTATTAAGGTTTCTTAAAATTTCCCTTCCTGCTAAACCTTTAGGTCTTCATTTAATAAGTTTCCTGTGATTTGTCCTGAACGGGCCCAAAGGTACTTGGAAACCTTACAGGTTTACTGATAAGGATTTTAAGTCACTGGAAATCTTCAAATATTTCAACCAATTGAGATCCTTCAGAAATTATCCTGATAAGTCCTTACAGCTTTTTGACTCAAGAGGTTCTTAAAGTCATATGGAACTAATAGTAAAAATGAATGAACATTGAATGCTACTTTATATCCTAAAGTCCCTAATGAAACCTTGAAGATTTACTAAGTACTCTTTCTAGTAGACTTGAATTTAATAAATTCCTTTAAAAATTTTGTTGGTTTCAAAGGATTCAACATAACGTTTAACACTGCAATCCATCAGAAATTACCTCGAAAAGTACTTACAATTTTTACAGGTACATACCTGTTTGGTTTCTGGAGGTTCTGAAAAATCCTAAAAGCACCTACAAACCGTACAGGTTTACTGAAAAGAATTTGAAGTTTCCTAGAACTTTCATTAAGCTGTTTGACGCATTTATAAGTTTCGAAAGAATCCTTAACCCCTCCAGCACACAATTCGGAAATTATCCTGAAAGTTACTTACAGCCTTTAAAAACTTTTTAAATAATTATTTGGGTTTAAAGGTACCTACATACCTTGCAGGTTTACTGAATCAAATTTTATGTTAGCTGGGATACATGAAAATGTCTTAAAATTCGCTGAAGTTGTTTAAAATGTTCTGGAAAAATTGTTCTAATTTGTGTGGGTTCCTTCTCGCTTTGTAGGGTTTCTGACAGATCCTGAAGGTTTGGTGAATACCATACCGTTTTCTAGGATGGAAAGAATTTAGAATTTGCGGTTCAAATATTCCTAAAAAGTTGTTTTCAAGAAATCGTCTTGGAAACAACATTTTCCTGATTATTAGGAAAATTGAATTTTCCGGAAATTTTCCACAAAATCTATGAAATTTTTTCGATGTTGTTTACTTTGTAACTATAGTTGCCGACAAAATTGACAAACTTGATTTTTGTGAAATTTGTCAATTTTGTTAACGATTTGATTGATATCAAACGATGATTTAGTGTGTTTATTGAACGTGACGAGTTTTTTGATTGATTAATGTATAATTAATTCAATGTGTGTTAATTAAGGGTGATATATTGTGACTTGAGAAAATTTGATTGTTCCAGATTATCCAGAACTTTGAAACGTGTGACTAGAAACCTTTCAGGTTTACTAGGAAATGTTTCTAATTATTAAGGTATCTTAAAATTTCCCTTCCTGCTAAACCTGTAGGTTTTCATTTAATAAGTTTCCTGTGATTTGTCCTGAAAGGGCCCAAAGGTACTTGGAAACCTTGTAGGTTTACTGGTAAGGATTTCAACTCGGCGATAATTTTCAAATATTTCAACCAATTGAGATCATTCAGAAATTATCCTGATAAGTCCTTACAGCTTTTTGACTCAAGAGGTTCTTAAAGTCATATGGAACTAATAGTAAAAATGAATGAACATTGAATGTTACTTTACATCCTAAAGTCCCTAATGAAACCTGGAAGATTTACCAAGTACTGTTTCTAGTAGACTTGAATTTAATAAACTCCTTTGAAAATTTTGTTGGTTTCAAAGGATTCAACATAACGTTTAACACTGCAATCCATCAGAAATTACCTCGAAAGGTACTTACAATTTTTACAGGTACATACCTGTTTGGTGTCAGGAGGTTCTGAAAAATCCTAAAAGTACCTACAAACCGTACAGGTTTACTGAAAGGAATTTGAAGTTTCCTAGAACTTTCATTAAGCTGTTTGACGCATTTATAAGTTTCGAAAGAATCCTTAACCCGCCCAGCACACAATTCGGAAATTATCCTGAAAGTTACTTACAGCCTTTAAAAACTTTTTAAATAATTATTTGGGTTTAAAGGTACCTACATACCTTGCAGGTTTACTGAATCAAATTTTATGTTAGCTGGGATACATGAAAATGTCTTAAAATTCGCTGAAGTTGTTTAAAATGTTCTGGAAAAATTGTTCTAATTTGTGTGGGATCTTTCTCGCTTTGTAGTGATTCTGACAGATCCTGAAGGTTCAAGAAGATTTTCGGTGATTACTGAAAACAAGTTTTATGTTTAGTTTAAAGTTTAGAACCCTCTTTAAAGGGTTTTGAATGCTAAAACTTGACAGGTTTACTGAATGTTGGGCTTTGTCAAAAATTTTAAACATTTAAAGTAGCCTGGGATGCTTGTGCTCTCTTTAAGGTTTCGACTTTTTTTTACAAGATTCGAACAGCCTTTAGGTGAGTAGTAAAACATTTTCAGGTTGCCTGGATTTTTGCTGGGTTTTCTCTTAAAGCTTTTTAAAACTAATGGGTTGCCAACCTTGTACGCCAACTGGAAAACAAATAAAACATTTGACCTTATGAGTTTCGAAGGTTTCATGTATCCTGAATCATTTCTCAGTAGTATTTCAAGCTGCTATCAAGAGCTATTTGGTGATTTTATTGGAAAAATATCTTGGGCTACTTGTGCATCAGTTAATGTTTTGTCCTTAACGTCCTAAGAGGTTAGAAAATCTTTAAGGTTGCTTAGCAAACGTTAGCAAGTTACCGGGAACATCGCCATGTTTCAATATAATATTTTAAAGTCGCAGATTTGTATACCTTACATGTTTACTGAAGGAAAAATTGAATGTTTTGTCAAAGGTTTCAAACATTTCAAGCGTTGCTTTTTGGGTTTCAACTTCTTACGAGTTCCAGTGAAAGTTTTAGAGTTAGAACCTTACAAATGTTTTAGGCCCACTGAAAAACAATTTGAATATTGAACCTTGTGGGTTTCAACCATTATGAAATACTCCTTCCTACAAGTTCCGGAAGGTTTTTAGGTTAGTAGCAAAACCTTTACAGGTTGCCTCGATCTTTGTAAGGTTGTTTTGAAGGTTTTTCGAGTCAGAGGCTTGCAAACGTCTTACGTCCACTAGAACACAAATTGAATATTGGGCTTTGCGGTTTCAAAGGTTTCAGGCATTCTGAAATATGTACTTCTGAATGCTATTTCGAACCGCCCTTCCAATGCATAAGGGATCTCCCGTAAGGGATCTTTTTGGCTGTTTGTACATCTCTTAAAATTTGGTCTTCGACGTCCCAGGAGGTTTCATAACCTTTAAGGTTGCTTAAATTTTTTTAGGTTGCCTGGAATGCCAACAGGTTGCTTTAAAAACGTTAAGGACAAAGAGTGGTATACCTTACAGCTTTGCCGAAGGATAAATTGAATATTGGCTTTGTCAAAAGGTAAAAACTCAAAGTAGTCTGGACAGCATGTGCTGCATTTTAGGTTTTAATGCCTTTTTACAAGTTCAGTTACAGTTTACAGTTATAAAGCGAGAGGGCTGTAAACCTTGGAAACATACTGCAAAACCCATTGAACCGTTTCAGGTTCAAATATTTCAGGCATTCTGAAACACTTGTGAATACTCTTTCAAATCGCCCTTCAAATAGGCAAGGGAATTAGGGTTTTGCAAGGTGTTCCATAACCTTTAGGTTTCCAAGTTGCCTGGAACGTCACCAGGTTTCTTGTAAGACATTTTAAAGCCAGAGGTGTGTAAACCTTAGAAACACTGCAAAACCCATTCAACCATTTCAGGTTAAAACATATCAGGCGTTCTGAAATAGTTCTGAAGTCAGGCATCCAGGTTGCCTGTTAATGGAAAGATTCCTTGATTTATTGTAAAAGTAGGTTTCGTCCTCGACTTACTGAATTTCCAGAAGCGTCTCTTGGGCCACTTAGAAAATCTTTTAAGCTTCGCCTAAAGACATTTTAAAGCTAGAGGCCTGTAAACCTGGAGACATACCACCAAACTCATTCAACCATTTCAGGCGTTCTGAAATACGTCTGAAGTCAGGCATCCAGGTTGCATGTTAATGGAAAGATTCCTTGATTTACTGGAACAGTAGGTTTCGTCCTCGACTTACTGAATCTACAGAAGCGTCTCTTGGGCCACTTAGAAAATCTTTTATGCTTCGCTTAAAGACGTTTTAAAACTGGAGACCTGTAAACCTTGGAGACATACTGCAAAACCCGTTGAACCGTTTCAGGTTCAAACATTTCAGGCGTTCTGAAATACTTCTGAATCCAGGCATCCAGGTTGCCTGTTAATGGAATGATTCCTTAATTTATTGAAAAAGTAGGTTTCGTCCTCGACTTGCGGAATTTCCAGAAGCGCTTCTTGGGCCACTTAGAAAGTCTTTTGAGCTTCGCCTAAGGATATCTTAAAGCCAGAGGTCTGTAAACCTGGAAACATACCTCAAAACTCATTCAACCATTTCAGCTTCTAGCATTTCAGACGTTCTGAAATACTTCTGAATTCAGGCATCCAGGTTGCCAGTCAATGGAAAGGTTCCTTGATTTATTGGAAAAGTAGGTTTCGTCTTCGACTTACTGAATTTTCAGAAGCGCCTCTTGGGCCACTTAGAAAATCTTTTAAACTTTGCCTAAAGACATTTTGAAGCTAGTGGTCTGTAAACCTTGAAGATATACCGCAACACTCATTCAACCATTTCCATCCAGGTTGCCAGTTAATGGAAAGATTTCTTGATTTACTGGAAAAGTAGGTTCCGTCCTCGACTTACTGTATTTCCAGAAGCGTCTCTTGGGCCACTCAGAAAATCTTTTGAGCTTCGCCTAAAGACATTTTAAAGCCAGAGGCCTGTAAACCTGGAAACATACCGCACAACCCATCCAACCATATCAGGCGTTCTGAAATACTTCTAAATCCAGGCAGCCAGGCCGCCTGTAAATGGAAAAATTCCTTGGTTTACTGGAAAAGTAAGACTTACTTAATTTCCAGAAGCGCCCCTTGGGCCACTTAGAAAATCTTTTAAGCTTCGCCTAAAGACTTGTAAAGCCAGAGGCCTCTCTACTACGCTTCACTAATAAATTTGGGAGGTACCAGGAAGTTTGTCGACCCTCATGCCTCATCGCTATTCACCATCGGCAGGAATTTCTTAAAACGGTACCAGCGAAAGTATATAATGCGCGGGTTCTTTTGTTTTAGGCCAGGTGAAAAGTTTTCCACGACTACTTACCGCTTCTATTAGAAATTGTGTATTCCTCTATTGTTGGGCGGCACGATCCGCTCGTAAAACTGCCATTGCTCGATTTGTTCTCTTTTCCGCACGGAAAGGAGGTCCGACAAGTCGGTTCATTACCGCACAGGTGACGGGAAACCTATAATTATCATGACTGTAAATCCCTTACTGTTCGACGAGAGAAATGAGATTCTAAGGTTTGGTGTATACCGATGTTACTAGCGTTAAAATTGACGAAATTTTCTATTACGCTATTAATGCTATTAGCGACAATTCACAAAATTTTACAATTAAACACCATACTACCTACAAATACCCCTTGAAATGAACTGTCATCGACGACTACTTTTGGATTAGGCGGTAGCACCTTAAACTCATTCTTTAGAAATCTCTGTAT